>JAVLUZ010000218.1:430566-1067842 GCA_036768485.1 Mermis nigrescens | reverse complement strand
TGACTACAAGTGCCTATGATTTCGCACTGTAAAGTTTTGGGTACCACTGTCTAAGCTTGGCAGAGGCCATATCAAAATTTATTTTGTGCTAGTGAAAACACTGAGCCCGTAAGAAAACTGGTGAAAGGCGAGGCTGGTGAATTAAGCGTCGCCATTTTTTTCGTTTTTTTGTCGCAATTTTTATGTTAAAGAATATATAAGAAAAGCTCGAAATACCGTCAATATTTCATTATTTTCTTGACCATTAAAAATCAAACTTTTCCATACATACTTGACAATTTTTGACGCTGCCCATTTGCGATGAACCTCCAATTTGGCAGAGCTCATTTTGAGAATTTTTCTACGATATTTGTACTGGCCCTACATGCGCGTCTTCGTTGTTCTTTTCAAAGGCCAATTATGTGTCGTGTCAGTGCTAAGTTTGATGGTTTATTACCGGTTTTGCAAATTTTTTTATCTGGTCTTTAATTCGAGGTATCATTTCGTTAAATACGTATAACCAAACGACTTTTATTGATGGAGTAAAATGGAATAAAATGAACACTGCGTTTTCAGCGTACAACAATGGTTCTGTCAAGTTAATCTAACAACAGTACAAGCAATCAGACCCTTAAACCTATCTCATTAAAAAGAGCATAAAATTCTCTATCTATTTACAGAAAAAATTTTCGGAATATCTCAAGAGCACAAAGAATTGTGGATAAAAACCTTCAAAACTACAGTAATTTTCCTAATGGCTGCCTACATGGCTAAAAATTAAAAATGCGAATTCTTGATCAAATTAGACGAGCGAGTAATCATTCAAAAGCTCGCTTCACGCTTTTTTCATATTTAGCTCAAACATTCGATAAAATACAATCTGTAACGCATAATAAGCATCGCTTATGGGGCAGCCATATTGGAAAAAATTTAAAACGCGTTTGTAGCGTGAACGGCGGGCTTAGACGAAAAACCGAAAAAATGAACATATTAGCCGAAGCTAAAACGCAACTATTTTGCTAGTTTTCAACATAACGTAATAAACTAGTAAAAATTGCGGCCATGTTGAAATTTAAGCTATTTTTGCTATGTGGTTAACTGTAGTTAAAACAAATTGAAAGTTTTTTTGGCAAAATAATTTCATTTTTTTGCTTTGCATTTAGAAAAGTTTACTTTTTTGAAATCGGTCACGGTGGTTCTTGGGATTAACTCAAAAACTACATATATCTGACTTTTTAGCTTCATTAGTGGTTTTGTGTGGTTTCAGATTACATTATGTTTATTACCTGATATATTTTTGTAGGAGCAAATGTGTAAAACAAAATATACATCATTCGAAAGCAAATTTAATTCTCTTTCTCATAGGGGCTCAATTATTTTACTATGTTAAAGCTATACAAAGCTGCATTCCAAAATGTAATAAATTTGTGAAAATCGGTGAAAATGCAGTGTGAATAGACTTTAACCAAATAATATACGGCATTGCTAACATTAGAATAAGCTTCCAAATAGTGATATAAACGAAATTTGTCTATTCCTTGAACTTCCGTTGCAAAGATTATTTTGACAAAAGCAACTCGTGCCTTTTTGACTCGTTCCGTTTCTTTTTGTTATGAGAACGGTCTAGCAGCCTACGTGGGCAGCACCAAAAATCTGGGGGGTGGGTGCAATTTTTCGAAGGTCAAGATATGGTCTTATAAATGGTGGTAGTAATGCGAAAAACACCATGCTCCAACGTTACTCATCGAGCACTTACCATTGGCCTTCGAAAAATTGCGGAAAAAAATGTTCAAAAATTGAATTCTATGGAGGGGGGTACTTTTGTTTCTAGGGGCGGGGTGGGAGTCATACGTGGGCAGCACTGAAATTCTGAGAGGTCGCAAGGTTTTTCAAGGGTCAAAAAATGGCCTTAAAAGTGGTGGTATGGCAAAAAATAACACTATGTTTTAACGTTTCTCATCGGGCACTATCCATTGGCATCAGAAAATTGCGAAAAAAAATTTCAAAAATTGAAGTCTCGGGGATATTCAGGTTTCTGGGGGTATCTTGGTTTCTCAATGGAGGGTGCATACCCCTCAACTCCCCCCACGCCTAGGTGTGATAAGAGTGGTATTCGGCCTTCTGGAGGGTGCATACCCCCACGCCCAGATGTGTCCAGCAGCCAATAACTACGCTGGGGTCGTTTGCAACGCAGTTTCTAGTCACTTCATCAAAAATTAGAGGAATAATCGTACTTATTTTATTTATTATCGAAGATTTATTTATCTATCTATCTTAACTTGCTGGATTAACGATTTTTTGCTTTTTTGTAGATCCTTTTAATTCAGTGACATGAATTTTGTGATTTACGAAATTTTTTAATTAGGTCTATTGAGCATGTTAAATTTTTCATTTTTCGCAAGCTCTGAATATTTTTCATTAAATTATTTAGATTACTCTTTAGTTTTATTAAATTAGCCTTTGATAAATTTATTAAAACTTTTTTATATTTATATTTTTCATTATTTATTTTCTGATTAATCAATTCTTGTTAGTTAGCAAGAAAATGGAGGGTATCTTGGCGGGTATAAAAATTTTCTATGACGTTAAATAAGAGCCTTCTATCTAACACTATCCATTGACATCAAAAATTGCGCAAAACGTAAAAAATTTATACAAAAATTTATTTCGTTGGTTCTCTAATTTCAAAGGAGTTGCGTATTAGTTGATGCGAGAGGCGGGACTGATAAATTTATCTTAGCAGATTGGCTGAATTGTTAATACTTTTCAATTACCATGCTGTGAAAAAAGTCTCAAGAACTTTTAAACAAACTATAGACACTTATAGTCTGTTTCACACAAGTGTGGGCATCAATTCTAAAAACTATGTCCGACAATAATCCGATAAATAGCGATTGTAGCATTGATTCGATATATGTAGATAATTATCGTATTCCGTCGACTTACTTTCGAAAAAAATTCTCAAACTTTATGCCTCAACTTATCTGAAACGGACTATAAACCCACCACAAGCTCTCACGTCCATTTATTGATGCAGCTTATTTACGTATGTATATTCCAACTTCCTTTATACCATGGGCATGCTGCTGTCCCGCCGCAACTCCATTAAATTTCACGTCAGATTGCTTAGAATCGTTTTGACGCAACGCACGCAAGTCTAGACGATAGGATTTACACCATAGCCGGAAAAGAGAAGTGCATTTGAAAAAATTAGACTAAACAGAATGCGAATCTGAGGTCGCAAAGATCGAAGACCGTCCAAAACTTTAAAAAGCTAAATGTTGTAACGTTATCTGTTAAAAACCGCACAATACAGAAGTGTCCAGGAGGGTAACATAATGTTGGGGGTACTCTAAGTATAGTTATAGGTGCGCGTTAACGCGCCAACGTACGTCAGATAAGACTATAGTCTACCTCACGAAACCTTGTGCTTGGATCACAATTTCAAGACAACAATTGCAAACCGAATTCAAATGCGGTGTGCATTGAAGCAAAAATTACGATACTATGCCTAACAACTGACAGGCGTATGAAGTCTTCTATGCAAAGTTGTACTACATTAGGTCACTTAGGAACCGCTTTTGTAGCTACTCAGTTGAGGGCTGAAAATTGATTTCCATGCTCAAGGTTTCGTGAAATGGACTTTAGAAAGCTGTTGATGTAAGAAAAAGATTTAGTTTCAAAGTTACACAAATTGCGTTATAAAAGCACAGTTTTCGATATTGTTGCTACCACAAATTGACAGCCCTCACGAATCTATAGTCCGTTTCACATAACTTCGAGCATAAATATTAAGAATTTTCATCGACAGTAGGCCAAGGTTTACGATCAATGGTATAATCGCAATCTGTCAACTTATTGTCGGAAATAGTTTTAAAATTTATGACCGAAGTTGAGTGAAACAGACTATAAACATTTTGAAAGGTTAAAATGCCCAAAAAATTGTACGCTCTCTTGGAGTAGAGCATGCTACATATATGCTCGTAAGTAAGGTACCCAGAATATGAACGGAGCGTTTTCTGTCGAAGGAATAGGCAATAGGGTCGAATGTACAACCACCACATAGTTCACGACCGCAGCATAGTTCACAATCGCCGCATAATACAGAACCGCCGCATACGTAGTTCACCTTTCAGATTGTGTCTCAACAGCCCCACCTGTTTCAACAGCCCCACCGTTCCAACAGCACCATCTGAATGAATGTTCATCTCAACTAGTTGAATGACTAGTTCAAGAGTTCACAAATACTGAGAATGATTCTGAAGGCCTCAATTAATCCCGCTTGATTATCCACAATGAACTCAATTTGCACTAGCCAAATATCCAGAATGCTGTTTCCAACAGCTCTATCAAAAGGAATGTTCCACTCTGTGACACACACACACAACATCACTGTCCTGAGAATGACTCCAAATAGGACTTGTAATCCAATGAATATAAATCCAACGAATGCAATGAAATCCAAATACACATATCCAGAATGAGAGTGATCCTGATACGATTTGAACAGCTTCAACTGTGAAATGGAACACATCACTAAGAATGAGAAATATGTCTGTGTAGTTACATGAAATCCCGTTTCCAAAAATAAGAGAGGCATTCACATCTGCTCTATGACGATTGAATGTATCAATGCACACACACACACACACAAACATCACAATGACTTCTGATTGTAGTTGCTGGGATATGAAAGCTCGTTTGGATGGCATACGAATTGATGTAAGATGTCAACACATTGGAAACACGTTTGGAGACAGACAGGTAACAACAGGTAACAGAGTGATCCTACTCTGTGAAACATACATCTCTGTGAATGCTGACTTGAATGCAGATAAAATCACAAAGGTACCAGTAGTTTTTGAAGAATACGAAGATATACCCGTTTCAAAGGCCTGAAAGAGGGCTTGATCGCATTATCCACTTGGACTTTACAGAGTGTTTCAAGTGCTGTGAGAAAGAGGATACCTATGTTCAAAAGAGGACACACACACACATATCACAAAGATGAAAGATTTCTTTTAAATGCAATGCGTTTAATCCCGTTTCCACTACACAAAGATATGCAGTTGGAGTTATACTCCAGAATGATTCACTGACTTCTCCAATGGGAAGAAAGTTCAACGAGTTGAATGCAGAACACAAAGGAAGTTTCTGAGTTTCTGACTGTGTGTCTACTTGAATCTGAATGCAAACTAATATAACACAGGCCTGAGAAATTCCATTCATCTTCTGTGAGAAGGCATTCAATGGAACTGAAGGTTCAATACTAATGTTCATTCCACGTATTACACAATAAGAAGCGTTACATATCTAATATAATAACAGATAGTCATCTATATGGAAAAATAATAAAATAAATTTAAAAAAAAAATAATAATAAAATAAATTTAAAAAAAAAATAAATAAATAAATTTAAAAAAAAATAATAATAATAAATAAATAAATAAATAAAAAAAATAAATAAATAAATAAATAAATAAAAGGTAAATAAATTAGGCATGCTGTTAGTATAAAAGAAACAAAAAGACGCGAGAAATAGTATATACACAAGTATATAAAAAGCACACAAAATTATATTATGAGAAATTACGGGTTTTACGAGGTGCAAGAGTTCAAGTGAAACGAGAGAAGTAAGCAGGAGTTATACAGAATAAATACACAAAAAAACGTGAAAAATATAAACAGGCGAGGTCATCAGAGAGGAACTAGGTTGCTACAGTTTCGTGCCTTTAATCCTCTGACTGTCACTGCAACCTAGCGGCACCAGTCTAGGCGGCTAGACTGCCTCTCATCGTTGAGAAGAAAAAAAATAAATAAATAAATAAATAATAATAAAAAAAAGGGAAAAATTAATTAATTGAATAAAGAAATAAACGAATTAACATTATAGATACTATAAATATTATGCTATATAAAAAAGAAACATTAATAGAGAATATATAAATAATTAAAAAATAAATGAAATAATAAATAATAAAACAATTGTAAACCTACACGTGAATTACTGCCGTAACTGGCCTGTTCAATCACGTGAGGAAACACAATGAGTAAATAGATAGCGAGAGCAGGACAGGAATAGAAAATCTACATCGATGTGCCCGAATACTATGAATACTATAATAATAGTAATAACATCAATAACAAAAAGAATATTCTAAAAGAAAGAAAATAAATAAAAATCATTGTGAACCTACACATGAAATACTGCCGTACCTGGCCTGTTCAATCATGTGAGGAAATACAATGAGTAAACGAAAAGCGAGTGCTAAGGCGGAAAAAAATAAAAATGTGGGATTGACGTGGGAACATGCCGACGCAACTACATACTCATTTGATTAGCGTACTCTAATGAAAACCGAAGCTACTTACTAATACGGATGTAGTTATGAAGCGCGTCTGGGAATGTGACGGGAGGCGCAGTGCAAACGCGAAGAAAAATTCAAAATGTCGTTATTGGAAAATTTAAAGTATTGTTGACGTATAATTTTAACATATTGGCTTTGCTTACAGTTTGGTGAAGCTACTTATTCATGCGCATAATGCTGGAAGCAGCGTCCTAACAGCGATGATAAAATCAAAACGGTCTTAAACAGTTCTGAATATAAGAATGTGCTGGAAAATCAGAAAGGTCGCTGTTGGAAAATTTTAAGTATTTTTGGCGCATGATTTTAACATTATAGCCCTGTTTTTGCAATTTGAGTGACAGATGATTCACGCGCGCTTTGAAAAATTCTTCTTTAGAGCAAAGACGCGCAAAACGATGGAGCTGACTTACAAAAACGGCATATAAAAGATTTTTAGGTACGTTAGAGTCTGAAAAAGGGAAATTAACAATAGGAAATCGAAATTGTTCCCTTTTATCAAAAATCGTGTAAGAAATCGGTGTAGAAAGATTAATTTCGACGTCTAAATAACTAACTTTTTGAGCAGAAAAAGTTTCCGTGACATTTAATGATTTTGGGTAAATCTCTTTGATGTAATCACGAAAATTTGAAATATTTATAGCTGCGATGTCATCAATGTAACGAGTTACGTTATTAAAACAATAAGCAGAGTCATTATTTTTAGACGATGATAGGAATTTATATTCGCAGTAGAAAAGGAAAAGATCCGCCAAAAGTGGAGAATAATTAGATCCCATTGGGATGCCAATTTTTTGATGAAAGATTTTACTTCCAAAATTAACGAATGAATTTTGGATCAAAAATTTAAGACTTTTTGTAAAAGTGTCAAAGTCAAAAGTGAAATAAGACTTTTTATCCGAGGGAGAAGAACTCCAGTATGATTTGAAACCGTTAGTACATAAAAATTTATTCTTTTCAAAGGGTTTCTCCAGGAAATCAAAAGAAGTGGAAATAAGGTCATTTTGCGGAAGAGATGTGTAAAGAGTTGAAAAATCGAATGTATTAATCGATTTAATCTTTTTAATTGATTCTAATTTCTTAACGAAAGAAAATGAATTATTGATAGACCAGAATCTGTTAATTCGAGAATTTCTAAAAATGGCTTTACAATAGTTCTCCCAGAAACGACGGACTAACTTGAGGCCTTCAGTAACTAGCGACGATATGAAAGTAGTAGAACAATTTTTAGCCGAAGTAATAAACCTGGATTTATAGGGAATTTTGTGTAGTTTTGGAATCCAATACATATAAGGTAGTTTTTTGTTGAGACGTCCTTCATTAACAGGTCCGGAAAACTTAGAAAAAATATTTTTCTGAAACTGAATATGGTCAAAGATAATGTTTTCTTCACGTAAGTTAGACAAAACGTAGGTACCACTAGAGGGTAGGGATGGAGATGAAAAATAGCCCAACTCCTCACAAAGAACGGACAAATAATGATGCTTACATATGATAACTAAGTTATTACTAGCTTTATCTGCGACGGTGATGACAAAATGATCATGTAAATTCTTAAGTTTCTCTTTAACGATAGTTTTACCGAGAGCGAATTAGAAAAGGAAGGAAAATTTGATTTTTAAATTTATGAATTCTTTGTGAAACAACTTGTTTTATTCGATTTCTCCAGTCAAACAGCGAAGAAACAGGGGCTTTTTCTCGTTTGGCCCAATTAATGACAAAATTATCGAGAGCATGAAAAATGTCATTCTCACAAACATCCCAATTTATACGAGGAGTTTCACGGAAATTAGGACCTTTATTGAAAAGTGAAATTAAGTCAGGATCCCCAATGAAGTTCAAATCACCAGTAATGACATGACCACATGGTTGATAAACATATGGGGATGAATGACAATGACAGGGCGGAATGACACCAGTTGATGAAAATTCTTCGACGACTTGTCTATAATTTAATATCTTAGATCTAATGGGTTGAGTTAAACGATATGTAACGACAGGAGGATTTTGACATTTGAAATTAGGAGGAACGAGCTTAGTAACGCATTTTGAATGAAAAATCGAGGGCAAGTTAATGAAGTCAAAACCTTTATTTATATATAATTCACAAATTCGTACTGGTCTGTTTCTCAGTCGGCCATTTATTATACCCAAAAACGAGTTTTACTATATTTTGTTAAATTAAACGAGACCTATGCACGAATTATATGTTTTACACGTATTTGCGCTCTGATCTAAGACACACTTCTTGTGTAATATCGATTTAGGCTGTCCTGTACTACGCGGCGGTTGTGCATCCCCGAAGGAATGCAAGATTGCCGCAAAAAAATTCGAATCATGCGTTTCTTCAATCCGGAGCACGAAAATTAAGATTAAAAATAGGCTCAGTTAAATCGCAATCAACAACAGTTTGACTGTTGCATTCGAAGGGAAAATGTACATATGTACGTACATGTAATACATTTAGTGGGAAAATCGGAGATAAGTTAAGGGGGATAAAGTAAGCCGGAAGCAGATGCTCAGACTATAGTCTGCTTCATTTATTCGAGAGCTTTTTAGTCAATTCTTGTTAGGGCTACAGTAAGCGAAACAAGTCAAATTACTGTAATTCGGCATATCAGCTCAGTGAGGGCGAGTGGCTGGAATTCTTCCATTTTTAATGCACTAATCCGCCTATATAAATTTAATATAGGCATTCAATCAGTACTGGGACATACTACAGTAAGTGCGCTAAATAAAAAGCTATCGGGTGGAATCGAACCCAGTTGCTTCGATACGACAAGCAGACGTTTAGCCACTGAGCTATGAGAGAGTTCGCGGCGTTTCTTAACATTTTAGTCTATTGTGTTTAAAGTGTCAACTAGGGATACGCTGAATGCGCGATTTTTATCTGTAAGTGGATTAATTTGCTGGAAGACGAGAATAAATTATGTCGCAAAAATGTTATTGAAAAACCCTTCTCTGCTACGTAACTACAGTGAGATCTAGCGAAATACAGTAAATAAGAAAGAAGGGGTTACTGTAGTCTCCGAAAACATTTATTGGAAAAGCTCTCGGATAAATGAAACAGACTATAGCACGTTTCAGATCACGCCAGTTTCACTGTACAAAGAAAATGTTGAGGTTTTTGAACTTTCCCAAAAGAACTAGAAGGATTCAGAACATGAGACGTAGCTTATTTAAATTTTCTACCTATTTACCGAAAAAATTTGAAATATGACAGAAACTCACAAAATAATAGCTGAAAACATTAAAAGTTACAGTATGACAGCCCTCCTGGCAGCCATATTGAAAAACGTGAATTCTTTACGAAATCAGGCAAATAAGATATCATTTGAAAGGACTTTCTTGGACTTTCCAAAATAGGCGTAAACAATCAAAAATACGAAACGCAGCGTGATTAAAATGCATACTTTTTGGAGGCAGCCATATTGGAAAAAAATCAAATTGAAATTGCAGAACGAACTATTAAGAAACAGGGAAAACGGAAACATATAAAGTTTAGAACACAAAAATATCTAGCTATTTTGCTACCTTTCGAAATAGAGAAGAAAACCTACATGCTGTGAGGGACCATGCAAAATAAGGGCCGTTTTTGCAGCATAGTATACTGTAGCCATAAGCTAGCAACATGTTTTACGGCAAAATAGTTATTCAAAACAATATATTTCATTGAAATCCAAGCAGTGATTGTTGAGTTGATCACATGGCTATTTCAGTGGAAGCAATCTTCAATGGACAGGAGTTGTACTTGCTTTTCATTGCACTTATACTGTAAATACATAATACCATTTAAGTTGCTCTTATTTTTTGAAACCTGATTGAATTTCGATCATTTATTGTATTTATTTTTTCCTTTAGTACCTATAGATCAAAAGTTAAATGCATAAATGTGCCAAATTTGTCAGATTATGTGAAAACGGCTTGAGATAGCGGACGTTGCCATGTTAAGCCTTTTTAGAATGCTTGATCGTGACTGATATTTGCAGATAAGTCGTTCGAAACGAAGTCAAAAGTATTAATGTTTGTGAATAAGACACGTTTTTAAAATCAGCGGGGTGATTACCATAGGTAGGCGGCACCAAAATTCTGGAGGTACAAGATTTTTCAAAGGTCAAAAAGGGCCTTAAAAATGGTAGTAAGGCTAAAAAACACCATTTTTCAACGTCTCTCATCGAGCGCTATCCATTGGCATCGAAAATTGCGGAAAAAAACATTTCGAAATTTGAATTCTGGGGGCTGCATACCCCCTAAAGCCCCCACGCCCAGGTATAGTGATTACCCAAAAAAAACATCAACTCTCGATTTCGAAAAATTCGTAAATATGTACATAATATGTTACTTTGTACACGAAAGCGTGAGAGATCCGAATGCCATGAACTCCGGAAAAATTCAACTGTAGATACAAAAGCGGAAGTGGCGCGAAAGAGCGCCGAGCCATTACGACTCGACAAAACTACCGCGCAAAACATCAGCTGACGGGTTGAAGTCTTATACAGCATTTAAGAGAAGAAATGAAACGCGACAATAGCGCCATTCACGACCATACAGCTTCTGGGAAAGGATTTGAAGGGCTCTAACTCACCGCTGAATGACTGTTGGTTCTTATCCCCCTGAAAAATGGCTGCTGACCTACATCATTGTCCTTTTTGCGAAAAATTCGTAGAAAGTGTGTTTTTTAAAGCGATCTTAGCTTTATTTGGCTCAAAAGTCTCAACTTTCCGGCGCTTCGCGCAATATGCTCATTTTTAATTTTATTTTCTTTAATTTTTCAAATTTTACAGAATTTTCCTAAGTTTTTCATTTTCAAGAAAAAAACAAAACGAGCTCCATTCAACCCATTAATATAGGCGTCCGAATAAACGGAAATTTTTTAAGGTTTAAAGCTCACTGTAAGGTGAATAAAAAGTTAAAAACAATACTTTACATACAAAAGTGGACCAAGGTCTATAAGAAAAATATAATTTTATTGGGTCATAATTTCGCAATGAAAACTATCAAAAATGCCATTTTTTGTGACTTTTACTTAAAGTGACTTTATTTTCCTTCTATGCAGTATTATTCGTTCAAAACTCATAATATAGTCTAACAACAGGTCTTATAATCAAAAATTTATTGCTTTTGCATTGCTTTTCTTTTAAACTTCAACGGCTGAGCTGTACATTTTTCCTTTTGCAGTAAACTTTTGATCCTTCAAACTGCTATTCTGGCCACTTAGCGTATACCACTCATCGGCCATAAGTGTGTACATAGCTTTGGGTGAGTAGGGTCAATTAATTTCCGAAGAAAACACGATAAAGGCTTAAATTGAGAATAAATAAGTATATATTAATCAGTTCAAGAACTTTTTATCGTTTAGCGTCGGATTTCCCAGATGATTCTAAATGCAATCTCCATCAAAAGGCATATGTACCTAATAACGTGCTGTTTACTGGTCGATCAAGATTCCCTACCACCCTGGCCCCCTAGGAAGCGTTGATAAAGTCGTTATGACGGCACAAATAATAAAGCTTCTGGCCCTCCAAAAAAGGTCAAAGCGGCATCCCATAAAATTAAATTTAATCTAAATTAAATAACTTCTTAAAATCTTATTTAAAATACCGATTAGCTCTCTCAAAAAACATAAGCATTGAGCTTCCCAGCACACCTCGTTAAAAACTGATTATACTTTAATTTCTCATCAACCGCGATAAATACCAACTCAGCACTGTAGTAATCGTGGAAAAATCGCGCAAAATTGCGAAAAATAATCGCGAAAATCGCGAAAAATCGCGAAAAATGCATACATACAAAATTTTCCTTGCATGTAAATTCTTCTGTTAACTATTGAAAAGCGTCTAGGGTAGATAATGTGATTTGTAAGCTGCAAATTAATTTTTTCATGACAAAAAATTTAGTGCTAAGTTACCCTGCCGACTTGTGAGCGTACAAAACTTAATGACAAAGAATACGCGACCACTCAAAAGCGTGGGTGTCGTGGGGTCTGGTCTGTGGGGTCTGGTCTGTGGGGTCTGGTCTGGTCCTTCCAAATCCGACGACCCCCCTACTAAATTATTGATAGAACCCATGAATTGAATTTTGGTGCAATCGATGGTGATTTTTGCCCTATTTCACCCCATAATTGCGTCAGATCAGAATCAATTTCTGGAGCGGAAATATTCCAAGTTTTAGGAAGCAAAATATAAAAAAGCGGCTTCTATTAATGAAGCAAGAGGAAATTAAAAGAGAACACGTCCATCAAAAAGGAATTTCAGCCAGAATGAGTAAAAATAAGCTTCCAAATAGTGATGTAGGCAAAATTGATCTTATTCTTGAACTTCCATTGCAGTATTCCGTGTTGCAGAAGCACCTTTTTCCGTCGTAAGTTCTTTGGCCTACGCTAACGGGTACGATTCTGCAGCCAACTGCTGCAACTGGGATCGTCGGACACGCAGCCCTTGGTCACTTCATCTGAAATTCATTGAAATACTCATCATCACACGTATCAACATGAGAATTCAGGAAGGGGTCAGTCCCGAAAAATGTTTAAAAAGTGCCTTTTTGAGCTTAAAAAGCACGGGTACACGTCCAAAGCGGTCTTCTTGACTTTTCGAACGGAATTCGCGCTTAAAAGAACATACAAAATTTCAAAAGTTTCTTTTTAAATGCGACTGAATTGAACGGAATATAATTTAAAAATAAGTATATGGTGCTAGAAGCTGAAATTTTGAAAGTTTCAGCCAAAATATAGCCAAAAGCGCCTAAAAACACGCTTGCTACGATTTTTTCGAAGAATCGGCAATTTCGGGGGTCAGCGGCCATTTTGCAGGAGGTCAGCAGCAATTCTGCGAGTGGCCAAGTAAAAATCTTAGTTTTTTTATTTTTATTCACCTCTTCAATCAATCCATTAGATTGATATCTTTCTCAGTTTAACATGTAAATCGTTTTTGAATATAATAAAACACGAAATCATGCACTGTTTTCCTGGAAGCACAGCTAACATAAAAGATATTATATACAAAATAATTAGCTTTTTCTAATATTTCGATTGAACTTATATCCGGACCAATATGTAAATTGGGTTTTGGGTATTGCTTACCTTTATGAAAAACGATGTCTTGCTCTTAATATGTGCCAAGATTATAGTCGAAAATCGGACAAAATTCAAACTTTTATGAGAAACTGCTTAAAATCGAATACAAACTAAAAATTATGGTAAATTTCACAATTACGTTAAATTAAAAAGTTAAAAAATTGTTCTAGGTCATTTGAACTGAAAGTCATTGTGAAACTTTTTATTTAAAACATATAAAAAATAAATAATATTAAAATTAATGAAGAACCTTAGATACTATCTATTCATTTAAATAGTTTTATTAAAATACATATAGCAAGTCATTGCTTGTATAGTGGATTATTAAACCATTTCTTTGAATTCTGCTCAATTCAGCGTTTTCTGTATCGTTTGGAACATTTATATGACATACTTATATCAAGGCGACAAGACAAGCAAAATTAAATATGATTCACCTCCTGTTCTGTTTACAACAGTAGAACAATACAGACGAATGTCTTTTAGTACAAATTTGCTAATCATTTGACAAAATGTAGTAAAAGATTGAAATTAATCATTCAAAGGAAGCATAATGACAAGCCTGCATGAATTTGTAACCTATAGTCTGAAAAAATTCGTCGATAAATAATCAGTGATTTTTCTTTAAACTTGCACGCGATGCTTTGTAGGTCGATGTCGTAGGCGAAAAAGGTGCAAAATTTTACAAAAAACATAAAGCTGAATCAAAGGTCAAAAAGTGAGTTGATATAAGAGATTTGTAGAAAACGCTAATATCTATTAAAAGCAGTGAAGTAAAAAAGCTTTAATCCTACTTTTACTGACTTTTCAAGACCATTCAGCGCTGATCAGCACCAGAATTAAATTTTTGCTGCTATTTTTGGCGATCTGCTATCCATGAATGGGTCTAAGTCGCCCTAAGAGGTCAGCCTCAATTGAAAATTGAGTATTTGTTAGTCATTAACTTATAACTTAAGTTCTTACATTTTTGAGACTAATCGAAATGTCATTATACCCGTGCTCGCTTTAAAAGACTTTCCAATTTCACTTACTTTTAATCTTTTCGTTTTGGTTATTTTCATATTATATTTTTGCTTTTTTGTTCTATCTTGAAATTAAACATTTTCCACTTTACCGCGCATTCCTCAAAAAACGACGTAATTCTACTGATGCAAAATCTCACTATTAGGTAAAACTTCCTTCATACAAAAGCCATTAGATCCCGAAGCTGTGCAAGAATACGGGCCAGAACCAAGTTTATCGGTCATATGACACTGAAAGTCTGCTGGCCAATTTCCGCACGCGAACTCGTTTGCCAAAATTATGGCTGTCCAAGTAATAATTGAAATTATAATATGCATTATGCGATGCAAAAGATTAAACCGGTAAATTGAAATAGAATAGGGTCAAACTTGGAGTTTGTAAAATTTGTTGAACTGCAAATTAAAAGGAAGTGGTACCGCACCAGAATTCGGTTATTAAACCTCAAACGAACAAAAAAGTTGCATTCTGGCCTGAGGCGAAAACGAAGAATTTTTACTCTATGATAAATAGTGACCGATTATTTTCCACGATACGATGAGGTTTTTTTGGCTAGAAATTTAGAGGTATAAAGCACTATGAAATCAAATTTCATTAAGATTTATAATATGCGGTTTACCCACAAGAAATATTATCCGTGTTATTTAGCCGCCTTGTTCCTCAAAAGTTTCATTCGGTCCTTTCAAATTTAGAAGTGACTTATTTAAGCCGACTTATAATCAATTACCTGACTTTTTGTTTCATTGAACAAGGCTTTATTGCGAGTCGTTTGTTTGATGGAAAAAGAGTCAAAAGAGTAGTAACGCATACATTGGTAGCACATACTTGGCTAAAGTGAATGATTATCAAAAAGTTTTTCACAATCATTTAGAAAATAAGAAAAACAAACCAGTTTAGAAATTTAAAAATTCAGAAGATAATTTGTTTTATAATGTCCCATTGTGACTTAATAAGTGTGGAAAATTTGAGAATTAAATCCTATAAGCTTAAGAACTCCTAGATTAAAGTAGACCTTCGGATCTCTTTCTGAAAAACCCCTTATTTTCTATACTCATTTGTAATGAAAGTTTGAAAAGTTCGACAAACGTGTGAGTTTAAGAACGCTTTTTCGGGATAGTCTCATTTCATTCCAATCTTTTTGTAGGTCGTTCCCCCGGAATCAGTGTCGTTATGCGGTAGTTAAAAATTTTTGATAGCTTTCAAAATTCAGCTCTTTCCTATTTTTTGATATTATCAAATCGAAATATACTTCATTGGTCGTTTTTAGCAGAAAGAAATGTTTAAGGTACCTTATTCGTTCTACTTCGCTTTTTTATGAAATTTAAAACCTTATTTATATCCGATAATGCTCCGTTGCATCTATGATAATGTGCGTTTCATCATGTTTCAAACTAAAAAAAACATTGCTGCTACGGCAGGTCCAGGCAGCTTGGAAATTTGGGGCCCGAGTTAAGTCATGCAGTGGTTAATTGCCAGAAAAACATATTAAATATAGAAATATAAAAACAAAAATATAACAAAAATGCTTGAGGATTAACATTCCATCTCTTGATTCCGTTTCAACACCTGGCCTTAAAAACATTGAAGCATATCAAGAAAATATATGCAAAAAGTATTAAAATACGCCTGATCGCGCCATAGACATTGACAGTAGGAAATCCTACTGTAACCAGTCTACCACGTTTTGGCGCCAGTAACTTATAAATTATTCTAATTGATTCAATTTTGAAGCAATTTCAAAATAAATCATATATTCAGAAAGCAGGTTCTACAAGCTACAAAAAAAGCATATTGTTCTTTTCGAAATGACAATTATTCATTTACGACTAAAAATACATTTAATGACTTCACTAGATATTCTAAAAGTAATTTATACCATAACGTAGAGAAATGAATGGGCTTTCAAAATCTGTATTATGCTTAAATCAAAAATAAAATGTTAATAATCAATAGTATAACAAAGAGTATGGCGCCAAAATGTCCCATTCTGTACTTAAACAGAATACTAAGTCATGATAATATAACGTATTCCCCCAAAGTAAGATGAAGGTTTAGTCTATTGCACAGTATACCCTTACAGTAAGATAAAGGTTTAGTTCATTATACAGTATTTATCTACAGCGTGAAAAAATAAAAGGATTCGAAACATTTTTATTTATTCAAACACAGTTTGATATTACAAAATAAGCGACGCTATCTAGCTTTCTGAACCATATGCGCAAACTAAGTTTCATCTCAAAATGACCATGAGTCATGCAAAAGCCTTTAGGAGCCTTTCAAACACTTCAGACTCATACATTGATACCTTCGGCGTGCACCAATGTCTATCCCTTTAAATCATTTCATCACGCACACACACATATACTTTTAGATACATCGCTCACACACCTTAAAACAAAACAAGCATGTATATCATAAAATCATAGAATCATCATAAAATGTAACACGCTAAAACAATTCTTTTCTTTCTGTCTACTTCTATGCCACGTTGATATTTGTCTTTGTATCTATTCTGTGTGATTTGTTGGTGATTGGCCTTTGTCTAATATAAAAGCGTTGCTTAAACGGCTTACTGTCTCAGGATCTTACGTTACGTCATCTCTTTTCTTTACACCATTCGGCCAGACCTGTTCATGAGGATGAGGGTTTGACACCTTAGAATGGCATCTGAACCCACAAAATTTCTGCGACCCCTCAGAATTATAAATTTTTCGTAAAAGTTGGTATAAGTTGTAAAGAGTGTACCTTTTCAAGCGTTTTCAGCCCATTTTCGGCCCAAATACCTCAAATTTTCGGCGCTACACACATTTTTTGACCGTATTATTTTGTTCAATTTGCTCAAGTTTTTCAAATTTGTTCGAATTTTTTTACGTTTTTATGTTTTAGAAAAAATGAGCATTGTCTGAAACGCAGAAAACAGTGTTTTTGACATGTAACCATCGTTTTTTAGCCCAAAAAGGTACCTTTTAAAAAATTTTTGGACCTGATTCCCCCTCCGCCCAGAATTCCTATGCTGAACATATATGCATTCGGTCCTGCTCCGACTGCTATGCTATAGAACCAACACTAAAATATCGATTATTTCTTACGAAGAAATGCATTCGCTGTATTCCAAACCTACAAGCTAGTAGAAAATGTTGTGATCTTCAAATAACGAATTTGCAATGTAGTTGCTAATTTTACTTAAATAGCTTTTTTTAACTTCAAAGTTTAACGTTCCTTTCGCGTCGACGATATCAAATCATCCTTTCTTCCCCGAGTTGTTCAGAGTAGAAGCTTTTAAAAAACACTTTTTGATAAAGATTTCTTATAGGGAAGCTAACTTTTTTAATTAAATAATTGTTTTCGTAAATATTCCGAATGATTAATTAATCGGCAATGAACAAAACCGCCTCCAAAGCATTTACGCAACCTATTTCGTTCAATATTTACTTTCTAGTCTCACCGAATGATTATGTGTACTGCAGTTTTGAGGGTTCAGAAACTCCATCAGAGGTGCTTATGTGTGTGTGCGTTTTGTTGAGAGAAGAAAAGTATGCTAAAAAAATTGAAGAATTCTTATTTCAACCTCGGAAAATAGCTCAAGATTTTAGCTTTGTTCTCTACTTCACGTTTCGTAGCTGGTTTGGACACTACTGAAATGACTCGATTCCTTTTTCACTCCTATCATAATTTTGTCTTTTTCTTCAAAAAAATTTTAATCACC
Organism: Mermis nigrescens; assembly: GCA_036768485.1. Taxonomy (NCBI): domain Eukaryota; kingdom Metazoa; phylum Nematoda; class Enoplea; order Mermithida; family Mermithidae; genus Mermis; species Mermis nigrescens. Next base: position 1,049,700 of record JAVLUZ010000218.1, on the reverse strand, counting down.
AATTTCCTGACTCAATCCTATATTCTAATGCAACGAATATATTTTATTCATAACTTCGCATATCGGAAAATACCGTTCAGGAAACATAAGGTATTCACTCTTATATACAGACTTGGCCAAAAGTTTAAGACATCCTAAACAATAGTAGTGAGCGTGCCATATAAGTTTACAGTAAGATTAACATCGGGTCTTTATCAGACATGTATGTATGAGGGGAGGGGGTGTGTGGATCTGGGTCCCCAGAATAGAAAAATGAAAAATTTTCTGCTGAAAATGAGGCAAAATGAAGTAGAATAAAAATGAAAATTGAAAATTTTTGTCAACACTGCTTGGAATTGACCAGAAAGTATGAAATACCATATTTTTAGCGCTATTCAAGCATTTACGCCATGTTCTGAATTCATTTTGGACCAAAAAAGCTCAATTTCCAATTTCCCAGATCGACTAACCCCCTCCCTCAGATCGGCTATGCTGCTGCATCTATGGTCACTAGTTTAAGCTGTGCCTAAGTGAACAAGTCTAAACGCTAAAATTAAGGGGGTGTCTTAAACTTCCGGCGTATTTATACGCAAACAAAAAAATTTGAGAGAATATGGCGAAATATCGTTTCTACGACGATATAATCGCCTTGTCCGTGCTCCACTCCGAGCAATAGACGGCCCAATAGCAAACGTTGAAGATGGAGAAAAGCACGGGAAGAGGAGACACGACACCTTGTCGATATTGTCCGCCGTCCATCGCCGCCGGCAACTCAGGCACCAACTCGACGTGCTACAAGTGGGCCAAAAATAATTTTTATCGACGCCGATTTTTTATTGGGCCTATCGAACAGCGGCGCCGACGACGACGGCGCCGCGGCGGCGCGCTGCGATTGGTCCGTCGCCGCCGCCGCGTCGGCGCTCATTTTCGATTGGTCGAAAATATAGCGCGCCACCGGCGACGGATATTGAGCGTGTAGCATTTTGCACATTCGCGACGTCGTCATGTCGCTGCGGTGCCGTTGACTGGCCCGGCTCTCGGGCTTGCCGCTGTCTTTGCTTAAATTGCCCACAATGGCCAACTCGACCAAAGAGGCGAAGTTGAAGCTCATGCAACATAGCATCCAGACGTCTACGATAAAAACTGAAATTACACACGCATGTGCACAGGGGTGGATTCAAGGGAGCGAGAGACTGCCGCCCCCATCTCCTGATTGGCAGACACGTAGCTGTGGGGGGACTGGGGGGTCCGGACCACCCAAAATTCAGAAAAAACCGGAAACATATGACTTTTTACACGTTATTTTGTGCAATTTTTTGCTTAGACCCCCCAAAATTGGTGTTGGTCCCCCCAAAATAGGAGGGCCAGCTACGTGCCTGCTGGTTGGCCAAAAATATTTGGCGAAATACGAGATGGACGTGTACTTTGCAATGATTTTCGGTCATCGAAGATCATAATTTCTAAAATTTTCCCCGGATTATACCTATTTATTATGTTTATTCCATTTCTTGGCGGCTTCGTAGCCATTTTTTTTGTAGTATCTTATATTTTTTTAGTATAACTTCTAGAAAATTTTTAGGTTTCGCCTTGAATGCTTCGACAGGCTTTGCTTAAAATGCACGAAAATCTGGGCATAACAATTTAATCCAAGTTTCTAAACGTCTTTTAGTCGGAATTTCAAGAATTTTCTGGCGTTTTTGCTAAAGTTATGAAAATTTCGGCATTTTTTGCACTAAATTGCTTTAAATTTTGAAATTTTTAGCGAAATATCATGCAACAGAAATTATTTTAACTTCGGACCGATTTTTTTACTGTTTCTGAGATTGCTTGGATACCGCCGAGTTAGGCAAATCCTAGATCTGCCGCCACTGCCTATGCAGGGCCTTGCTTAAGGGAAGGGGTTGAAGGGCATAGTTAAGAGCGGACAAATTCGTCAGAGGAGGGTCCGATTGAGTCAAAATCGCCAAATACAGCACCAAAAATTCAATTCTGGGGTCTATCGATTTTTGGAGGTCTTTCGGATTATCGGGCGTCAAGAGATCAGTCCCCTCAAGCTTGACCGAAAAAATTTTTTTCGAAAGTCAGGATGATGCACGGTACAATCATGGATACGGGCCTGCGCGCATGCATCCTGAAAAGTGATATTTTTTATTTTAAAAGATTGAAAATTTTCATCCGAGTTTTATATTAACATTGATTTTAAAAATTGAGTCCATATTTAGACAATAAAATTACATAATTTTAATCATTCGCATACGATCCGTACTTATTATTGAATACTACAAAGTAGTAGTGCTTACATCTGGGCGTGGGTGGGGTTTAGGGTATGCACCCTCCGAGAAACCAAAATACCCCCTCCCCAGAAACCAAAATACCCCCACCCCCGCAGAATTCAAGTTTATGAAATTTTTCTTTTTTCACAATTTTTTGACGCCAATGGGTAGTGCTCGATGAGAAACATTGAAAAATGATGTTTTTTCGCCATATCATTATTTTTGAGGCTATTTTTTGACCTTTGAAAAATATTGTACCCCTTCCCAGAATTTTGGTGCCGCCCACTCATGGTGGTGCGTATAAAAAAATATTTCGAATTACGGATGGACTTTATCTATTTGATAAATCTCTAATTATACGGACGGAATCGAAGAGTTAAACAGCATCCAATCGTTAGCGATAAAAAATGATACATGACACGCAAACGAACATGAAAGGCATTTTCTATCAAAAAAATGAATCTTTATTCGATTTTTTATTTGATCGAAATTTTGAGCAGAACCTAAATAAAATATTAAATTGCGAATACGTGTGACAATCGCAAGGAATGCAAAAAGCGAAAGGGTAAACGTATATCCAATAAAACGAGGGGCGTATAATAGCAAAGGAGACAAAAAGCAAGTTACAAAAAAGCCAATAATTTTGCACTGGCCCCATTAGCAACTTAGAAAAGCCAAAATATCAATTAGCCCAGATCTTTTATAAGGGTGGCCCGAGAAAAGGCTACACCCCGATGTTACATCAAGAATTGGGCAGTTATTGACATAGAATTTTAAGACCGCTGCATTAAATATATAAACATGTCTTCGTTTAAACCGCCTAAAAATGTTTTGGCCAGCTGCCAGCAGTTCATGCGCTGCAGTGACTTATTTGCACCCAACTTTCATATTGAATAAACGCCAGAGTTCCTGCACTGAATCACATTGCGCGCATGTAGGTATGCTTTTTTGATAATAAATACAGTGAAAAAATCGTCAAAATGGGGCCAAATTGATGACGAATAATGTCAAGATAGGGCAGAGACAAATCGCAATACCGTCCCGACCTGTTCATCTAGCCGAAATTCTTCGCAGAGTTCGAAAGAAATCATTTTTATCTGTCTAATGCAGCTGGTAAAACTTTCATGTTCATATTAGCTGATGGTTATGACCTTTTAAATCGGAGTTCAAGCTCTTTTGGGCAACCCTGTGTATTCAACTCAGGGGAGAAACTACGAGAAATATACATTCGTGAAGAAAAATCGAACTTTCGTAGGATAGAGGCAAACAAGCGAACAAATTTATTAAATTATATATAAAATTAAATTACAGATTCATAGTCATTCGTGATTGATTCGTTTTAGAAACCTTCAATTGTACTGCTAGACAGGATAGACGAGTTTTTCAAAGACTAACGACTGTCTTAATTTTCTAAAACTACGTTTCCTGTACATTTTTAGATAAATTCTAAGTTTCTATGAAATTCTAAACCTATCTCCAATAAATCCGATTTTTCGAAGACATTTTGTGGCTTCGTTCTAGGTTTTCTTTATATCTCCTTCGATCAGTTCATGACTTCTGATTTTATTCCAAATTATTTTTGGCAAAAATGTTATTTTGAAGGACAAGTAAAATCTATTCAACTTAACGTGAGGAGCGCGCTAGAGTCGAATAGAAAAGTGAATGCCAAATTTCGAAATGTTTTCGGGTGAAAGGAAATGGCCAGTCAATACAATAAAACACGTTCTATTTGCTAGTGCTTTTACCCTTATTTCGCTTTGCCAGAAAGTTTTTTACTGAGCTTAGCAAGTTTTAAAACGGATACAATAGTTAGAATAGCCTAAAAATATCTTATTTAACAATTCCTGGTTGATTTCGAGAACATTGGAAAAAATGCTGATTTTCTGTCCGTCCTAGCCTTAATTTTTCCTGGCTTTCCGCAACAAAATTTTATTTGCCGCCTTTTTACTTATTTTTTTAAATTTTTCCTTACTCTTATTTTTCCGACACTAGTTTTCAATTTTCTCAAGCGCGCGTCTGCTGCCCGCCTTCCTTTTTGGCGGTCTTTGACCCACCGAAACGATTACTGACTTCTAAAGAATAGCTGTGTGTGACCCCTTTAGTGTCAATTTTTTAGCAAAAAAATCGCACAACTTTCGGCTAAAGTGTCAAACTTTCTGCGCACCGCGCTATAAACTCATTTGTTGACTATGTTGCAGTACGTAACATCAGAAACCAATGTTTGGACGCAGTGGCGGAGGATCCAGGATTTTCCTATGGGGGGGCGGTACCTCTAAGAGGGGGTGGAACCCTGACTTGGGCGGAAAAATTAGCCGTTTTAACCCGAAAATCGCTAAAAATCGCTAAAAAAACCCTTAATTTTGCGCACTATTTTGGATCAATGGGGGGCGGCCCCCCCCCTAAATTCGCCCCTGTTTTGACGTGTACCCTTTGTGTTTAGTCCAGAAAAGGCATTTTTAAAATAAATTTTTCGGCCGGTCTTTTAACTTCAGGCATTTTTGAACTTTTTGTGCTACCATTGTTTTGACGTGTACGCTTCGTGTTTAGTCTAAATAAGGTATTTTTTAAGTAAAATTTTTGGCCTGTCTTTTTATTCAATGCATTTTTAACCTTTTTGTACACGTGTGCTCCTCACCTATGGCTTTCACGTAACTGACCCTGGGCAAATTCCGCATAATATTGCCGAACATCATGATCATTGCTAATAGCGAATTAACGCCTAACATAGTTCTGGCCGGAATAGCCTTGTTGCCCAAAGTGAAGCTTATCCAGCTGATGAATATCGTGAGGTAAGTAGGAATGTAGGCCTGCAGTATGTACCAGACGTATCGCCGTTTAAAAATGAAAATCACTTCTAGTTCGTTCCAATCGCCTGCCGGATAGGGCTGGATTGGAAAGTTATGTAAAATATGAAAAATTTAATAATTTAATAAAAATTTAATGGACAAAATTATTAAAATTATGTAAATTATATAAAAATGGACGCGAGGCAGCATTTTTTTAAATTTCAGATCGAATTTATTATCATTTGTCTACTGTCGATTTGTTAATTATCATTTAGCGGAAAAGTAAAGTCGTGGAAAAAGCGATTGCGGCACAAATTTCTACGGCATTGGTTAGCGATTCCATAGAAAATTCGTATTTCGAGAAATTGTCCCAAAAATACGCTACAAAATACACAACAAATAGAAAATACAAAAACACAAAAAATATCAAGAATAATTTAAAAAAACGTAAAATGCACAATAACAATACTCAAAAATACAAAATGCGCACAAAAAACACTTCACAAGTAACGCGGTTCGCGCACCTAAAATAACGTTGAAAATTCGTGTAAATCTGAAAGAAATGACATATCCCCTATACAAAGTTAATAAAGAATTTTTAAAATAGTTGACTACACTTGGCTTTAATTTCGCACATCTATACTATGGAGCTATCCACTTTCTGACGGGTTTTGAATGAACGCACGTCTGGAGAAGTTTGAAAATCCAGTGGTCTGTCACACCAATTCAGTGCTTCAGAGGTTCAGTGGTTCAGTGTTTCAGTAGTGCACTTCGGAGGTTCAGCGGCATAGGTGGGCGGCACCAAAGTTCTGGGGTTTGGGGTGCAAGATTTTTTCAAAGGTCAAAAAATGGCTTCAAAAATTAGTGGTATGGCGAAAAACACAATTTTTCAATGTTTCTCGTCGAGCACTATCCGTCGGCATCAAAAAATTATGAAAAAACGGAAAATTTCCAAAAGTTGAATTATGTGGGGGTATTTTGGTTGCTGGAGGGTATTTAAATTTCTGGGGGTTGCATACCTCCCCAGACCCCCACGCTCAGGTATGTTTAGAGGTGTTCTGTTGCGCCAACGACTTCTGGAAAGGTTGGTGTTTCAGCGCTTCAGAGGTACTTTAGGTTTAGTTGTATCAGAGGTGTAGATATTTCTTTTATGCGCACCATGTAGACGAACAGTAAAGCCTTGTGTACGCATAAAGTATTGTTTCTTTCATTTTTTGTCGCATTTTCTGCAGAAGTAAACGAAAAATTCATTACATGCAAATATCGAAATCGAAAAGCGAGCGAATATTATATTAGGGTCATTTCCAGCAGCAATCCTCAATGAAATAAAAATTAAATATGGAGCGATTTAGCTTAAGCAACAGAATTATTCATTCTCCAGTAAGCAGCTAGAAATGATAAATTTCATATTTGGTTTGTGAAAACCTTTAATCAATGTTGTTATAGCTAGAAAATTGTGTATTAGTGGAGCAAATCGATCACTAGAAATAACTACACTAAGCGCCTCTGAACCTCTGAACCTCTAAACCAATAGATTCTGGTGCAACAGAAGCGTTTCTAGAGGTGCATATTGGACCTTTCTAGAGGTCCTCCGAACCTATTTTGAGGTTCAGAGGTGTAGCCGATGGTGCAACAGAATTAACGCTTCTCTGAACCTCTGAACCTCTAGAAAGGTTCTGACGCGTTTGGTGCAACAGGCCCATAGATGCACAGCATTGCCGATCCGGGGTGGGGTCAGACGGTTAAGGAGGGGTGTCAAGAGTTGAGCTTTTTTGGGCTAAAATGACTTCAAAGGCTGGTATAAGCGCTAAACTTGTTTTAACCCTCCTGTTTCCAAGGGGTTACGCACCCTAGACTTACCAAGGTCTAGATCGAAAATCTAGTCATTGGGGAGATAACAAAAATGAATAAAAATACATATTTCTGGTAGCCAAGAGCATGAGAATTTCAAAAATGCCATTAAGTTTGCACAAAACTGAAAACCAATTGAAAAAAACGTATTTGAACATTCAAAAATATGTAAGAAATGCGATCTGCAATACGCGTAACACATGCTATTAAGCTTTTCTAATAAAATATGGGTCAATACGCTTTCTTTTGCTCAATAAAACATGTGTTGCAGTAAAAAAAGATGGTACCTACTGAGAAGCTTGCCACATAAGAATTTATGGCCTGACAGTAAACTGCAAAAAAAGCAGGCAACTAGATCACGGATCTAGAGTTCGGTAAAAGTAGGGTTAAACCTACTTTATTACACAGTTTATAATCAATTTGAAGCACTTCTGGAGGAAATTTCTAATTTTCATCCGTTTATGCCTTCATTTTGCCCCAGTTTCCCTACAAAATTTTCCATTTTTAAATTCTGGGATTCTATGGAGGAGTCGGGTCCTCGAAACCCCCACGTGCACGTCTGGTTCAGACCAAAGATGCACAGCATGGCCGGTCTAGCGGGTAAGCCGGGAAAAGGGTCAAAAATTGAGATTTTTTCGACCAAAATGAGCTTAAAACTGGTATAAGCGCTAACATACCTTTAAGGCTACTTTGTGACACACTTTCTGGTCAGTTTGAAGCAATTTTGAAGGAAATTTTCAGTTTTCATCCCTTTTTTGCCTTCATTTTACCTCATTTTCCCACAAAATTATCCATTTTTACATTCAGAAAGTTCTAGATCCCGACCTCCTGCGGGCATTTCTGGTCCAGACCGCCTCAAACAGGACAAATCAAATAATCCATCGGTCATGCGCGGACGAAAATCTGAACTTTTTGAAAGAAAAGTTGAAAAGTGACAAGAAAATACAAATAAACACAATGTTTGATCTATTTTAACGTTAACACCATTTTTAAAGACATTTTAAGTTCAATAACACTATATGATTCTTTAGACCCGGAATTTTATTTCGAAAGCACGCGGTTTTGCGCAATTAAAGCGTGAATCGAATCAGATTTTCAAAATATCGAAGTCTGTTATAAGTTTTTGTTAAATTTTGAAACACGTTTTCACAGATGATACTCGATTTCGAGGCTAAATTTAAAATTCTTGGTCAAGCTCGTATCAAGGATAAGTTAAGCTTAATTCGAGCTCAGTACGAGTTTTGCACAAAAAAAACGAACAAAAATCGACAAAAATATTTCATTGAAAGGACGTCAAAAAGTAGAAATACAAATTAGCAGAAAACGAATACTGTAAATAAAACACATGATAATCAAAAATTGAAACAAAAAGAAAAAGTTTGAGCGGCTGGCAGAAAGTATAATAAAATTTGTAACATATTTTATATTTACCCTGGCGAAGTACATGGTCCTGATATCAACTAGCTCAAAATCAGGCAAATTGAAGGCCTCTTTTAATTTCGTCACCGGGTCGTAAGCCCGCCATTTCATATCCACTTCTTTGTTATTGTAGCTGAAGCTTTCGTAAACTAATTTGCATACTTGCATGTCCATGGGAAATTTGGACAAATCCATATCGCAAGGCCCCTTTACTTTCACTCTGTTCAGGTGAAAAATCGTCCATTTAATTAATTTTAGTAAATTTAAATAATCATTGATGCGATGATTGTCATCATTTACAATTTAATTAATTTAATTTAACAATTTTATGCTTTTATAAGGCTTGCCGTCCATTTTTTCACAGCTTTAGCGGTTTGTTTGGTTTTCTAGGTTTCCACTGTATTGTAAAACTGGCATATAAGAAATAATTAAGTTTGAAGATTCGGAAAAATTTATAAATTGGTGAAATTAAAGTAATTTTCCGAGTAAATTTCAATTTGGCATACTATTAAACGAATTTAGGCTACTTTAAGATATAACAGCATTCATGTACGAGCAGCAAAAATTCACAGCATGAGAGTAGGGGGTTTAAATTTTCAAAAGCCAAAAAATGCGGAAAAATTGATGGCAGAAGCAAAAGAACCAACTTGTTCTTTGACTTTCACACCGCACTTTCTATTCATTGACATCAAAAAATGAAGGAAAAATGAAAAAATTCTCGACGAAATAATTCTGGGGGTCTGTTAAATTTAAGAGGAGCGTGATATTCTGCAGGTCCAGTCAACAACCATAGACCCCCACGCCCATACGTGCCAGCAGTTTTTCTTATCCCATAATATTTTTAACAATAATTCTTGATCATATAGCTCTTTGACATTCCCTTCATACAAGAGCATGGGGGTGAGGGTGGGTATTACTCCCCTGAGCTTCGAAAAACTGATAGCTATACAGCGATTTTGGCCAAGAAGCCATTGCTTTATAGACTTTTTTGGGCTCAGAAAATTAGCTGTACGATTTTTTGGGCTCAGGAAACTAGCTATGTAGTCTTTTTTAAGTTCAGAAATACTATTTAGTTGTCTTCTCTGAGTTTCAAAAGGATATATAGCTATTTGCTTGACCCCGAAAAGGGATTAATAGCTATTTATAGTCCAAAAAGGCTATATAGCTAATTTTCTGAGACCAAAAAGGCTATATAGCTAATTTTCTGTGACCAAAAAGGCTATATAGCTAATTTTCTGATCCCAAAAGGACTATAGAGCAGTTTTTCCGAAGCACAAACGAGTATAGCTATCTAGCAATTTTAGGTTTTCGTCTGACTTAAAAATTCTCTTAACTCAAAATTATCATTTTCACAGATAAATTAAGTATAAATTAGAAATTATAAATCGATTTAAATAATATAAAGTCGTGTAATGCTTTTTTAAATATTATAATTAAAATTACTCTTTTTTTAATTTCTGTTATTAAATTAATCACATCATTACGACATTCTAATGTTTTTAATGTGAATTATTCTACTTTTTTGAATTTTTAATCAATTTCAAATCAATTAATTTCGCCTTCAAACCATAATAATAATTATTGTTTTCATTTCAATACCTCTTTCAGTCTAGATATTAATTTTCTATCATTAATTAAATAATACATTTTAAAAAATTCAATCAACTAATTATATTCGTAAAATTTTAATATAAATACAACGATTTATAATTTATATGAAAAATGCGTTTAGAATAAGTTTCAAAAATAGTCATTTGATGTAGCAGTTATTAATTTGTCGCTTAGGACCGTGATGTTGATGTTATACAGAAAGAGTAATAAAAGCTCGTTTTTCGCGACCAATCACTGCACGAAAAGGCGTTTATATTTCAGAAAGTGATTAACTTTTCCCCAAGTGCCTTTGTTTTCATATTTACCGCTTTTTTATTTCTGGCTGTGGTATGTTATTTTATTTTTAATTGATTGTTTTGCTTATGTAATGTACTGTTGCGTCTTTTCGTGTGAAATACCAGATACTCTCTATTGAATTTAAATAGAAGCTCGAAATTCCTAGAAAAAAACTTACGCGAAATGAGCTATAAATTTCGAGAAAAAAAATCAATTATTTAAACGATAATTTTATGCTCTAGTCGGAAAGTATATTCTAAAATGATACGTAATTCTGTATTTGAATAAAAAACTGATTTTCCTTTTTAATACAAATTTTGTTTGATCGTGAGTGATAAAACGACAAAAAATTTAAAAATTTAACTTAAAAATTTTAGAAAATGCAAATTTTCAATTACTTGTACCTATAATTCGCCCAAAGCGTGCCATTGTCGTAAATCATCAGGAAAATATTTCTGAACGGCGAATTGTGTATCGACGCCGATTTGCTGTTGATGAAGCAAGAATTTGGGGTCCAAAGTTGATCGAACTTTTCGTGCGTCAACGCTAAGGTCTTTTTGCATGGATTCATGTGATCGAACTTGAGAGCCGGATCTTGCCTCGAATAAATACCATAAATCTAGCTTATTGATAATAAATAATTTAAAGGAAACAAATTTGAGGCAACTCTATTGGAGGAAAACATAATACAAAAATTGAAGAAAAAGGATGAAAATTAAAAATTAAAAATTAACATGAAAATTTAAGACAAATATAGCGTAAATAAAAGGGTAACAAAAGATTTAGATTGAATGGCCCTCACTAGAAAATTAGGGGTTTAGAGAATCTGGACATATGTAGAAGTAATTATTGAACCCTTCGTCATGAACCAGACCACATGTAGGCGGGGGAGAGGGTCTGGCTGGACCCATCAGGATCCAACGGGCCCTCAACCGATAGACCCCCAGAATTGAATTTTTGGTGCTCTTCTTGACAATTTGGCATCATCGGCAGCTCCCCCAGAATTTAACTGCTGCACACGTATGGACCAGACTACATATACGAATTCTTTTTAGAAAGATTATTTTCGTCGGTTTCGAACTTCTGAATGCTAGTTTCTGAATATAAGCCATTCAAAAATTTTTTTTACCATTTTTTTATTTTTTTTGGCCCTCACAAGGTAATTTGACCATCCTATGATTTTTGGTTTTTTTGAACTGAAAACGAGCCCAAAACCAGATAGGACTTTGGCTGACATAAAAAATTGGCTTGAGGGGGAGGTCCTAAGCAAATTTTCTCAATATACACAAAAACAGTCCTAAAAACCCGTGATTTTTGCACAAAACAGTTTTTTTCACAGAAAACTTGTACAGAGTGAACAAATAAGGTAACAAAAGGATGAAATAAAAAAGAGAAATCAGTGTAAACCATAAAAATAAATTGACAAAAAATGAAAATCAGTGAAACTGCGTTCTAATCCGTGTATTCGTGCGCTTCAATAAAAAATATAGTGTTTTTTCAGATTCGGCGCGGAGGGCTAAAAGTTTTTTAAAATTTTTCCTTAGAATAAAAGAATCAAAAAAATTTCTTTGAGAGCCAATGGATGTTCGCTGTACAAAAAAATTAATTTTTGTATTTTAGTCAGGCAAAAATATCCTCAGAAAATGCATTATTTGTTTCTAACGGAATACAGCTAACACCGAAAATAACGTTTTTAAGTGTACATTCAAGGGCCTGTTTAGATGGCGCTAATATTAATGTCAAATACTGGACTTTAATTTTATCTCAAAATTGTTTTTAATGCAAAATACGTAAAGTTTTAAAAAGAATATTCCGTTTTACAAGAATTATGCCTTGTCTAAACACATATAATACATTGACATAAAAATTATAATTAATCAAAAGATAAAGCGCTAAAATCGCAAAGTCACTCTTTAGAAATAATGTTGCCAAAAATTTAAATATATTAATAAGATCGAAATATACAGCTAACAAGAATAGTATAAAGCGAAATCTATTTTTAAATGATTCAATCTATTTTCACTTGAATTTTGTTTTTCTAAGCTTCTTAGTTAAAATCGATGCTACCAATCGGTATATTAAATTTTCAAACGACAAAAAACTCAAATGAGTTGGTCATTTTTTCGATCTCCTAACGAAATAGGCCCAACAAGCTGGGGAGCGGCAGAACCAAAAATTTTTCTAACTTGCCTTTTTTTTGAGTAAAAAACGGTGGATACGCGTCGAAACATCATTTGTCGGCGTTTCTAACGATTGTCTGTCTTTCAAGTTCATGAAAAAGTTTAAAAATTTTTCAAAAAATAATTAAATTTCTAATAAATTGAACTAAATAATTTAGTTAAAAATAAACATATGGCGCGAAGCGCAAAAACTTTGGCACTTTTGAGTCGAAATATTTCCTTTACTACGAATTTTTCAGAATTCTTCGAAAAATTGAGTGATCTTGGGGGGTTTGGAACATTTCGAGGAGGGGATGAAAAGTTCTCTGGGGTAACCATACATGAGCAGCAACAGAATTCTAGGGGTTCGATGGGGCCTAATTGCTGAAAATAGTACCAGAAATTCAATTCTGGGGGTCTCTCGATTTTGGGAAGTCTCTCAGATTCTAGGGGGTCCGGACCACACTTGGGTGTGGGGGTGGGAGTATGCATCCCCCAGAAGATCGATAAACCCCATAGCGCTCGATGAGAAACGTTGAAAAATGGTGTTTCTTCGCCATACCACCATTTTAAAGCAATTTTTTATCTTTAAAAATCTAGCATCCCCCTTCCCCCAGAATTTTAGTGCTGCCCACCTATGATCCGGACCCCAGGCCCTACGGTGTGGTGAAAACCCTTAAAGTCCCTCCAAGATTATGTATGCCTACCACAATTCGTTAATGTAAATGTCGATTTCAAAGTCGGACGATATTTCGGAGACGGACGTGATTTCTTGCACCCAAATATCGACGTCTACTTTAACACCGTCGTTGGTCGGCAGTTTATGCTTAGTGTAATGCTTAAATAATTGATCGATCAAGTCTCTATCTCCTGCACATTCTTCTTTAGCATCACCTGCAAAATTATTCGCGAGATTGAATTTTTAAATTCAATTTCAAATTCGGGTTTAATTTGATTATAATTGTTTTCGAGTTATAAGTGTAACGTATTCCAGAAGAATCCTTATAGCAAAAGTAACAGTTTTATTCATAGCAGGAAACACCTTTATTAGAGTTTTATAAAAAGACGTGTTATGGATATGGTGTTCTTAACTGAACATATTTCGGTCTGAATCTTTTTAATAATTTAAATTGGGTTTTTAATTGTTTAAAATTGTTTTAATCCTTTAAACTACGACCATTTTGAAACACAAACGGCCGGTTCGAAGGGTTGAGAGGAAATTTAAAAAATAAGGGATAAACGATTATTGGTATAAGTGACCTCTGAAACTCATGTTAATTAAAGTCAAAATGGTGCGGTAAAAATAATTGTTTACAGTTTGGGAATAATTTCATGAATGATTGTGGAGATGTTTAATTTTTTGTTCATTTAAAAATCAGATCAACTAAATTTTTCCGATAAAATATAAATTAATTTAATTTATTCGTCGAAAAAATACAAATTTCAGGCACTAATTATTATTTCAATGTTGATTTTACGTATATGTATTGTTAGTGATAAGAAAACCTAACCTTAGGTGTGTCTATAATTAGGTCCGTGGGGAATGAGTTTATCTAAAATCTTAAATACTGTGTTTAGCTGATAAAAATTGCATTTTAGGCATTTTTCAATATTCTTTCCATTGATGAGACCATAAATCCGACATTTTCGTCATCCTTTACCTTTATACGCCATAATTAATTAGAGAAATGCAGCACCGCAATTTTTGTATAATTGTATGAAAAACCATTTATTTTGCGTATATGCTACGCAAAACTCTAAAGATTAATTAATTTTTTTGGTTCAATTTATTATTTAATTCGCTTAAACTAAAATCTTGCACGATTGAAGAACGAAAAACCGTAGCTTTTAAATATTGTTTTTATCAATTAATTTTATAAAAGGTTATTTTTAGGGTAAAGTGTAGAAAATAATTAATAAACTGTCAAAAATTTGAAGATTATCTGCGACAAAGTAATTGACTTTTGGTCAAATGCGTATAAAACTTAATATGCGTGTTTTTCATGCTAAGCACATTATTACAAACGACTATGGTTCTGCGAAGCTTCTAAATTTGACTTTTTGCACAGATTCTGACCCACCCTTAATTTGAGAGAGAAATCGCGTATGGCTCATTGTACTGAATCACAAATTGTCCTGGGTTTTTCCCTAAATCTATTTCAATCAATTTACTTTTATTCTACGATGCTCTAAATAGATCCGGATACATTTCTATGCAATAGTAGAAGCTAGTTAGCTTAATTTTTCAAAAACGGTTATAAATATCTTTTAAACACGTTGCAATTTTCCTTTGTGTAGGTACTTGTGCGATTTCCTAAGTAATTTTAACGTTCAAAAATAGACTCAAACAAAAGCACGTTCTTATGATAAGTTGATTACTCCTCTTTTTTGCTAGACATATTTAACTTTTATTCATATATGATGCAAGTATATGTAATTGTGTTATATCGTATAGACATAAAAAATAATACCATATATTCAATATTTCAATAACATGTATTGCAATTAACATAAGTAATATCGAGAATTTTTAAACAACAAATAGAGCATTTAAATTCAATTTCAGGCATTTCTCAAATTTCAACCCATAAATTTCAATCCATTCCGCAGTACAGATTTTTTAGAAGGAAAAAGTGACCTTGGATCGAGAGGTACTTTTGCCAAAAAATAGATGACTCTAAACTTCAGGAAAGACAAATGGCCCATCAAAGTTCTGCTAGTACTAAAGTAGTGCAAGAATTACAATACTTATGATTTACAGACTTGTAGCATTTCATAAAAAGATTCTTGTTATCCCCTTCTTGATCGATTTTCAAAGTAAAATTGCGCATTTTTCAATTTCTTGCCCGTATGCGAATCCGGTGTCCTCTATTTAAGCACAAAAGGCCGTTGACATAATTTAAGCGACTTTTCAGTTAAAAATGTTCATTTTATATTATTTAATTACAAATATGTCTTTCCGCTATTACTTTTTCGACCGTGTCATTTTTATCAAAAGAGTGTTGTTTGTTAATGCCTTTTCATCATAAAACTTTTTCTTCTTTCAACAGTGTCAAAACTAATATATCTTCAAAGCAACGAAAGATCAACAACTATTCAATTGTATTGTAGTAGAAAATTATAAAATCGCACAAATAATAATAGCAACGAGAAGATAAAAATGAATAAATAAACATTATTGCTGAATACAATAATAAAAATAGTATAATAGTAATAATAATAATAATAATAATAATAACATAATTAATAATAAAAGTAATAATAATGATAATAATAATAATAATAATAATAATAATAATATTAATAATAATAATAATAATAATAATAATATAATAATAATAATAATAATAAAAATAATAATAATAATGATAATAATAATAATGATAATAAAATAATAATAATAATAATAATAATAATAATAATAATAATAATAATAATGATAATAATAATAATAATAATGATATATTATTATTATTATTATTATTATTATTATTATTATTATTATTATTGTTGTTCTTATAATAATAATAATAATAATAATAATAATAATAATAGTATTATTATTATTATTATTATTGTTATTG
This sequence comes from Mermis nigrescens, assembly GCA_036768485.1. Taxonomy (NCBI): domain Eukaryota; kingdom Metazoa; phylum Nematoda; class Enoplea; order Mermithida; family Mermithidae; genus Mermis; species Mermis nigrescens. The sequence continues at coordinate 1,033,762 of JAVLUZ010000218.1, read as the reverse complement.
TTATTATTATTATTATTATTATTATTATTATTATTATTATTATTATATTATTTTTAATAAACACAACAAATAATGATATTTGTGAAAAAATTAATGTTTACCTTGAGCAAACGTTCGTCGAATCAATAGACTATCCAACAATAGCATGATAAAGCATTCTCGAATCGTTTCGCTCAAACGCATACCTAAATCGCGAAATGAAGAAAAAATGGGAGTCAATATTATGCTAGTTATTACGGCAATGGTTATATTATGATTATCGGAGTAGATATAGCGATAATTATTGTCGCTTCGTTTATCTTCGCAAACGGGCGATAATGGCGATTTTGCTAAATTTTTCGGTTAGCCATGGCGGAACGGGGCTACCGTAATCCGGTGTTTTTTTGGCAACAGAGACGATTCGACCACGCTTAATGAATTTTCGGTCTTCTTCTCGGAAATCTCGACCTCGCCGCCACACTTTCAGCCTCGCGTGCGTTGAATTCGTGTCAGTCGGTCAAAAAGTTATTATTTTTTCCTCCGAATGTTGTAGCATGATATTGAATAATGCGGAATGCCCGGCTGTATTAGCCCGTTTTTTACCATTAGAACGATGAGACACTTTTTGGCATTCGACAATGAGAAGCGCTGTGGGCCAAAAACTCAAATATTAGTGAAGCCAGTAGCGTATAACAGTATTTAATTCGCGCGGAATCAACGTACGGCGTCTTCGGTGGGCTAGTTCGAATTGAATTGATCGTGTAAGCATGAATTTGCGAGAAAAATTTGAAAAAAGCGTCGTCGGGGGATTCGAACCACCGACGATTTTTTCGGATGGAATAACTTCAGAAAAAATTTAAATTTCGTCCAAATAACGACCCAACTTGCTCCTCTAACAACATTTTTTTATTGTTTAAATAGTAAAGACGGCGAATCGAAGGCCGTTTGGGAAATTTGACCTTTGTTGATAATCCGGCGGACGAGCGGATAGCAAAACGACGACGCGGCGTATTTTACTAACAAATTTCCCAAATTTTCTAGCCTACCTCCCGAATTAATCTAAAAGAAATTTAAAAAAATTTTTCTACACTTTAGCGCATGATACTCGCTTCAGTCGCGAGATTAATTCGTACCGACGATTGGACGCAAATTTAGTCAGATACGGCTCACTTGGGATTTATAATAGAAAAAATGGAATGACGGCTTTCAAATTCTGAAAACAAAAGGGCATCTGCTTGCTCGGGACTAGGTCCCCCGGGGGAGAGTCAAAATGCGAGATATCAAATATTTTTTTGCAATTTCCAGTCTAAATTCGATTCGTACTGTCTCTCTCTCGCTTCTGTCTGCTGCGTACTCGGGAAGCCCTCGGGGGCTAATAAATTAGATCGGACGATCAGCCCTCGGCTTTTTTAAAAAGTTATTATCATAAGATAAGGATAATACAGAATTAGATTTCGATATACCTAGGTAATAAATAATTATTTGTACGAACGGAGGTCGGCCCATCGACATTCCGAGTCGATGGGCTATTCCAATCGATTCATTAATTAGAATCGCCATCGGGTTCGTTTTTTCCGCCGATTCCAGCCGATGTAAGCCTCAATTTTACATCATAGATTAATGTTTTCCCCGAGGAAATGCGATGAAAGCAATGATGAAAAGTGACTTCTATTATATGTTAGAAGTTACTCTCCTTCGTGTATTTAGAATTTTAAGAATACTCTCTTGTTGAAAGCTAAAAAATGTATCAAATTTTAAGCAGATTCGGTCGAATTATGTTCTTTGCGACGTTTTACTATGGAAATTTTGAATATCTGAACTATTATTTATTGAAACCACAACTAGGCAGAGGATCTGGGGGTTTGGACCTCGCCTCAGAATTCAAAAAATTCACAAACTCGGGAATAAAATTTTCGATAATTTTTTTCGAAATTTTTTAATGCCAACGTATAGTGGTAGACAAGAAACGTCGGAAAAGGGTTGATCTTTGACTCATCCACCACATTTTGGACTCTTTTCTACTTTAGAAAACTTTTACCACCCCTGACCCTCGAATTTTGAAGCTGCCCTCGTATGATATCGAAACCCTATTCTATAATATACTTGATTGATTAGCTTTTTCTCATATTTCTAGAATCAAGCAAAGCAATTCTATTTGAAGTTTTCGAATTAGCAGCATTTCGCATAGGTTATAGATATACTGGTAGGGCTCTGCATAAAAGAAAAGAAAGAGAAAACGAGTGCGAAAAAATGACATATTGCGGCGGGAGCATATTTTATTCAACAAAGATAATGTACCGCATGGATAATTCAATTAATTTTCGATAAAAATAGATACTTTTTGAATATTCCTATGGACGTGTCCTTTCAAACGAAATGGATTTTAGAATAATAGATGTTGCGATTTTAAAGAGCTCGATCCGCACTGCGATAAGTTACTCGTATTATGCGGCAAAATAACGTGTGCATAAACTAATTCGATATAACTCTGAAGCTAGTTCAGTGTCACTGAAAATAAGTCCGTGAACGTGTCTTATCGAATCAAAAGGTGTATAAATTTAGCTTTTCATTATTCTGAATTAAAAGCCATTTCCGGAAAATTGAAAAATAAAATTATACTGAGGTTAGACACTAATATTACTTTATTATTTACGTACACCTCACTTATACAAATATATTTCGAGAATAAAGTGACCATCAGATTACAAATAAAATTAAAATAAAATAATATCAAAATCATATAAAATAAACAAGAACATAAAAAATTAACGATTTATGGAATTATACCAATTGTAATAGGCATGAGATTGTCCTAAAGCAAACATGGACGCGAGGGACGGGCTTAGACCGTAATTGTTCTTAGAAGGGAAGGGGTTGGGGGCTTGACCCCTAGTAACTGACCCCCGCAAAACGGTTGTGACCTCCCAAAATTGTTGATGTTTTTTAAAACTTGGTAAAAATTGCAAAAAGTGCGCCTTTTAAAGTGTTTTTAGCTCGCTTTTGGCCTAAAATCTAAAATATATGGCGCCTTATATTTTTAATCGATTTTTCCATGTTTTTTACGACATTGTTTAACGTTTTTATGTTTTAGAGAGAACGAGCATTATTTGAAAGGTCAAAATACAGTGTTTTTGACGTGTACCCATCGTTTTTCGCCCAAAAGGGCACTTTAAAAAAAATTTCAAGGTTTGACCCCCCAAATTCCCATGCTGTACATATCAGGTTTAGACCCCATAATAATCCAAACTCCCTACCCCGCTCCCTCCTTCAAGAATCCAGCAGATCCATTAGCATTTTGTTTGATATATTCTTCTCGATTCCTGTGACTTTGGCCCCATTCAGGCCCCGATAACTCTGTTGTTGCCTTTTATAAGTTTACAAGTGATTCATTAATTGGTTTTATAAATATAATTATAAAAATATAATCAAAAATTTAAAAATACAAATACAAACTTAAGAGATTATGAATAGGTACCACACAAAGGGTGGTCTAACCAATGTCAATATTATTGTAAATTTTGTTCGATATTTTTCTTCGGCCCCCTTAGGTTGTTGAAAACACATAGAATGGATAGGCGTTTTCCGAGTAAAATTGGCAAGAAAATTTATCTCTCGAACATACAGCTAATTAAAATATCTTGGCCAGCCAGGTGACAGTACATACGTGTACTTTTCCCTCTAGGAAAAATCGCATTCTCTTTGTATTAAAGAAATATGTAATCACTAATATGTACCTTCTGTGCTAGAAGAATAATTGCTTTTCAGGATGCATAGTAAGATTTTACGTTTACGTAATAATGCAGATATGTACTGAGGTTTTGATTTACGAACGTGTTGCGTAACCATAGAGAAAAAATGGATTCGTTATCCAGGTAAGACTTCCTGTTGCTTATAGAAAACAATAAAAGTTATGTTTTACCATACAAATATTTTGGCGCTCTGATAAACCTTGCGCGATTTGCGCCTCTGAAGCAAAATGAAAAACACTGACTAATACACAACGTATCACACGTTGGCGTGTGGGTCCGAAGTCTGAACCAGACATGCACTTAGGGAGACCCCAGAATGAAAAAATAGGAAATTGTTTAGGAAAAATAAGGCAAAATGAATGCCAAAAAGCAAATGAAAATTGAAACATTTTCTTCAAAAGCACTCGGAATGGGCCAGAACCTGTTGAATAAGGTAGTTTACATTTATACCAGTTTTTTAGGTCATTTTAGCCCACGAAGCTCAATTTCGATCCTCCCCTAAATCGGTTACGCTGTCCTTCTGGACTCCAGAATCTAAAAGAGTTCGGAATGCGAGACGCTCCAGAATTTGTATTTTCTGAACTTTTTATTTTTCGCGTTTTTTCGACATTGAATGGATAGAGCTCAATGAGAAAGGTTAAAAAAAACGATGTTTTTTGTCCCTGCTATGATTTTTTCGGTCCTGTTTTTTTAGAAGTTTTGAAGTAAAACTACTATAACTATAACTGATATTGCTATAAGTATAATATTTCTGAATAACAATTGATATTCGTAAAAAAATCGGAGACGTATAACATCCAGACAAATTGTTTGTTAAATTTGAGGCCGTCAGCATAATATAAATGCTAAAATCCACTTGGTTAAGAGAGAAAGTAAATAATGCTAAATCAAATCGAAAATGGATGCAAGCACAAAAGAAGCCAGAAAAGGATAAACGAATCTAGAGGAAAAATATTTCTATGAAAAAAGGAAAATTAAGGCAGAGAATGGGTGAAAAGAAAAATATTTTTAAATCACTAAAAACTATGAATTGTATAAGAGTAGTCGCTACTTCAGCATTTATATCAAGTTTTTAGCTGCTCGCATCTTAGCTCAATTTACCTTTCATCTATTTTTTAATCTATCATTTAATTTATTATTCCATTTAATTTATTATCCAATTTATCTTCGGTTGACCCCCAAAACAGGCTAACCCCGGACAGACCATACTTCTTACAATTAATCGTTGAATTTATACTGATGCAAAACATATGCAACAACAGCTTTCAGTTATTTCATGACATCGTATAAAACTTGTTGCAGTTGCCTTCTAATGATAAAATTGTGCAGAAAATCGTGTTGAGAAAAATGTTTTTTTAAACAAGCTTCCGACTATTAGCCAAGAAATAATTATGCAATTAATCCAAGCAATCAAATTCAGAATCCGAGTGCAAAAATCGTCCCAGCCAGCAGCCATTAGCTTATGATGAAGCTAACAATAGGGAGACGATTTTTAACGGTTAGCACCCCTATAATCTATCTTTGCACACAGTACGGGTAACGCATAAATAAAGCGAAGCCAAACATAGCCGGTGAGTCGGATCGGAGCCAAAGCAAATTTTGAATAATTTCGGTAAATAATAATTTTGGCTTCTGGTAAGCTAATCGGGCAAAAACACGAGTAAGCTCGGACCTCTAAATGGCTAAGAATATACGCCACGTACATAATTCATATCCGTATGCTTACGAGCATGTTAGACCTTATTCTTGTATAACAAGCCGACGATTGATTTTTTGCCCTTCTAACAAATAATGATCGCCCCTTTACAATCCGATATTTCGCCCCATAAGCGCAATGCTTCTCGTTGTAAGCTCGGTGCGAAATCGCCATTTTCGGCCACGCTTCAGCCCTGTGCACTAAAAAATGCACAATCGCGCACGAGCTAACTAAATTTGCAAGATTTAGTTAGTTACCTATGCGCCTGGCTCGCGCATTTTTTTAATGTAAGCTTACACGTAGCTTAGCTACAGAAGAAGCTTGTTTGGGTAGGCCGCGCGGACGCGACACCACGCAATGCTTTGGCCCTCTCATTTTTGGTGCCTCATTTCGCGAGAAGTTGCCCCGAAAAAAGGAGAAGAAAAGGGAAGAAGTTTTACGCGAGAGCAAGCGAGCGCCGTGTTGCTTCTGCGAGCTGACACGACGTTAGCTATTTACAGGCTCAAATATACAGCGGGTAAATACAGCCTAACAGCTATGGTATACTGTCGGCGTAGAATGCATCCGTAAGGTACCAGAGAGAATAAGCTTAATTTTACCTGACGCCAATCATACGGCGATTTACCTAAGGCTAGAATGTACACTAAAAGGGCTTTTTCTCGACCAAGCAAATTAAGCATAATTTAATAAGCGCGCCAATTTGTTCAACATTAGCATTAAGCCAGGTGTAAGCTACGGTTAGCTAACATTTTCCGTAGCTTACACGTACAAAACTCCTACCCTGAATATTACAATCGCGTGTGAGGTACTATTGTACAAATTTACGCAGTTTTCTCGACATTACGCGCAACTTTTTAATAGCATTCGCGTAAACGGACAGAAAATTATGCGAAAAACATTATACGAGACATAGTGTAGTTGCCGAGTTAAACTTTTTCCTATGCGACTGAATATGGCCAACTAAATATGTACAGCTGACAAAATGAGCAAAACAGCAAAATACAATATGAAAAAGCAATAACAATAAATAAAAGTAATAATAAATGAATTCGCGTAATGCTGACAAGTATACCGAAATCATACCTAAGCAAAAATCAAAGTTTTTATTGTCGAAATTACGCCTTAATCGATTAGAAAAGAAAATCGTAATAGTAATGGTTTGAAAATTTAAAAATGAGACGAATAAGAGTATTTTTAGGCAGGTATGTTTTCTCAAAATTTTAAGTAATTTCAGGCGCGTGGCTGGCCTTCTAAAGTTGGGAGATTTAAATTTCGAAAAGTTAGATATCGCAAAAATTATCTTTAGATGGACAAAAATAATGGTTTTTTGGAGAATTTCCCAGCACTCAAGAAGACAAAACTTTGAACATTTAAAAAAATTAATTTTGATATCAATTGTCTCCAAAAAGGAAGGCGTGTAAAATGGCCACTCTAATGATATTCTCTACATTGTATCCAAGCTCGATTGTGCTGAAAATTTGTTTAAAACGTTTTATAGTCAATTCTGGTACCTTGCGAAGGAAAACAATATAAAAAACTAATTCTACAAGCGTCGGAAAATCCTGATAATAGCGTCCGAAAATTTTGGGCCTATTAGTCGAAAGCATGTTGAAATCCATTCTGACGGTCTTTGAGGAACGCTCGAGGAGTTTCATTTTTCCTCTGAGGGACAATTGTAGAAAATCCCTGTACTTTCAAAATTTGGGGATCTAGTCCGCATGCCCCCCTGACAGCTAAGTGCCTGAGTACAAACATTTATTAGCTAACTATCCAAAAAATTAGTTCCATCTTTTGAAAAAAATGAGGGAAAATCATAGTATTGAGTCACCTTAATAGGACCGCCGGAAAATACCGTTTATGATCGATAAATAAATCAAAAATAAATAAGTAGATGAATCCCAACAAAACATGAATTCCTCGAAAAATACATTTAAGAAAATTTAACAATTATGAAGACATTGAATTGGTAAAAATATTTTTTAAATGCTAGATGCTCTTTAATCTATTTTTTAATTCTAAAGTTTTTGGAAGTCTTGCACTGTTTTTAACTTATAAGATTCACCAAAAAGTCAAAACAGCCTGAATAAGCATGGAATGCTACTAGAATGCGACACACCTTGTATTGTTTCCCAGGCAGCTGCTATATTTTTGTAGCAAAATTTTAATATTCTGTATCATTAATATTGTGATGGCGGTTCCAATGTAAATGATTGCGTCCCGGTTGACCGACAGTCCCGGGTGACCGACAGTCCCGGGTGACCGACAGTCCCGGGTGACCGACAGTCCCGGGTGACCGACAGTCCTGGGTGACCGACAGTCTCGGGTAACCGACAGTCCCGATTGAGCGACAAATGGTTTTAAAAATATATCTGTTTATCGAAAAATTCCCGTCTGGCCGACAGTCCCGAGTGGCCGACTGTACCGGCTAGCCGACAGTCCCGGGTGGCCGACTGTACCGGGTGGCCGACAGTCCCGGGTGACCGACAACTGATATAATAATAGGTTTGTCTTAAAAATTCCTAACTGACTAATTATTTCGGAATTAATGTTTTCTCAAGTAGGTACCTATTTATGCACATAAATAGTTTTATCAATGCGATAACATTGCTCATATGAATTCATAGCAAATTTAAACGCGCAGGATTTCGTAAAAAAGGCCTATTATTTACAATGCGTGATATTTTAGTGCTATCCTACTTGAACTTATTGTGGCTATCCTACTCAAACTTATTGTTTAGTGCAATCCTACTTAAACTTATTTAGTGCTATCCTACTTGAACTGAATTAGTGCTATCCTATGTACTTAAACTTATTGTTTAGTGCTATCCTACTTAAACTTATTGTGACAAAAATGAATCTTTGATACAAAACTTTTACTTTTGATAGTTCGCATTAAATATGTACATTTAATAAGTTTATGTACAATATGTACATGTAATAAGTTTATATTCACATTTATGCCAGTGAAAACTTTTTTGCTATTCTTAGAGAATGAAAAAAATTACGTATTCCGATTTTGAAAAAATGTACGTGCACACATACATACGTGCGTATCTATATTCATAGTAATAGTACAACTGGGTCATTTGGGAATTTTTATGCCATCTATCGATCACCCGGTACAGTGTCGGCCACCAGGGACTTTTGGCCACCCAGTGCAGTCGGCCACTCGGGACTGTCGGCCATCCAATACAGTCGGCCACCCGGAACTGTCGGGCACCCGGTACAGTCGGCCACCCGGGACTGTCGGCCACTCGGAACAGTCGGCCAGTAGGTACTGTCGGTCACTCGAGAATTTTTTAATTGACAGATCTATTTTAATACTATTTATCGGTGACCCGGGACGGTCGGTCACCCGGAACTGTCGGTGACCCGGGACTGTCAGTAACCCGGGACTGTCGGTCACTCGGGACGTTACCATGTAAATATCAGAAATTTATGCGCAGTAAAATAAAATATAAAAAATATAATACGGGCGCGATTCGATGTACATCGCAACGATTGCATCGATAAGTAAATTTCAATTTGCTCAATCACGCATTTTCGTCTGAAGTGTATTTTTGCTATTAATGTTCACTTTTTCGTATTTTTATCGTTTTTTTTGAATGAATATAAAATGGAAACGACTGCAATGCAATGTGCAGCAGCGTTTTGACGAATCGGATTAAATTAGTATTGAAGTCACGCAAGTTAGGACGAGATAAATGAAGAAAAAATTTCACATCGATAAATTTAGTGGCTGCAAAAGAATAAAAGTTAATAACACACTGATATTACTAATTCCAAGCCAGATATGTAAAAAACAAACTGAAAATTAGTTCATAGTTTTTATCATGAATCGCTTTTGGATAAATTATCAACAAGAACCATTTTTTTTTGTTTCGAAAATTGACGTAGGGTTTATTTTCCTATCTTTCATGTCGTTAAGACAAAAAAAATTGTGAAGAATCATGTGAAAATATATGACCCTAGATTTTAATTGCATAAAGCGAATATAAAAGAAATGTTTTTAACTTGTTCCTAACGTTTTCTAGCCGAAAATCAGCGCTTCATACAAATTTTCTGGGCCTCGACCCCATCCCAATAAATTGCTATGCTGAACATGATGGTTTAGAATTGTTTAGACTAACCCAAAGAGGATCAAACTGTTTTTGAGCTACCTGAAGCAACAGCGAAAAAACCGACATGGATCTGCGCCAGGCACGTATCTCTGGGGGGCATAGGCGAGGGGGGGTTTCGGACCTCCCGCCCCCGAAATTTAGATAAATCGGAAAAAATAGGTCTTTTTTAACGTTATTTTGTGCTATTTTTGGCTTAGTCTCCACAAAAATAATGTTGGTTCCCCCAAAATAGGACGGCCAGCTACGTGCCCGATCTGCGCAATTTCGAGTCAACAAGCACTTTTTGCGAAAGAGTTTCAATTTTTATCAATTTTCTACTCCAAGATAGACAAATTTTTTCAGAACATTTTCCTATTCTCTTTCTGGAGCTTTTAGAGACCCTGCAATTCCAAATGACGTGCACTGATTTAAAGCTAAGCATCGATTGAGGGAAATCACTTTGCTATAAACTCAAAGAGGGTTCTTTCGAAGTAAGAAACCAAGAAATGTTGTCTGAAAATGTCTTAAACGTTTCGTAATTACTTGTCATCGATTTCAGACATTTTTCTTAAAACAAAAGTCGATTTTAGTTTATTCTTGGCTCTATTCATGTCTACTTAAGATTTTCTCTTTTTCTACATGTCTAGCCTTTATAACCCCCGTATGAATGTCTGGTCTGAATTTACAACATTTGGAGCGCTTTACACTATTTATTAGGCCATACCATCATAATCAGGCATGCGCTTACTGGTGTTTGCTTAGGGCTCTAGTAGACCCCTGAATCAAAAAATGAACGTTTTTGCAAAATATATGGCAAAATAAAGACAAAAAATTTGTGAAAATTAAAAATTTTCTTTAACATTGCTCAAAACTGGCCAAAAACAGTGTAATAATGAAGTTTTGACCCTACTTTACCACTTTTGCTATTTTTTGATGACATTTTTGCCCAAAAAGTGTTGGTAAGTGACCCCGAATTGACTGCCCCTGGTACAATCATGCCTTGCATCTATGATTACGAACATCATTCAAATTCTGGGGGTACGAAACCGGTAGATATCACGAAAAACATGCCAAAAATTTTATTCTGGAGATGTTTATCGATTTTTGGGTAGTCTTCCGGATTATGGGGGATGTAAACCCCCTAACCAATCAAACCCTTGCGTGATTATAAATGGTGCATACATTTCAAAAAACACATTATTCGAATAATTTTATTTTTTGCACTTCTGCGTAAAAAATAGCTAGACAAGAATACGAATATTAATGAACAAAAGATACATCCCGCCTTTAGGGCGTGATACCGCAAGCGGAACAACACAGCATGATAAAATACACAATAAGACGATTCATTGATTAAATTCGAAGTGAACAGTGTCCAGACAAAGCAGCTCACATTGATAAATTTTTCGAAAATATATCGACTTGGAGTAAAGCCTTAAACACATTTCATGCACGAATTACGTTTTATTTGGCCGAATTTATAGCATGTAACGTACAAATTGTACAATATGATGCAGAAAAACAATTAGTACAGCTTGTAGTAGTGGATATTTCGAGTAGCATTTGAGAAATGATATTATGGACACTAATGAATACAAGGTAAGAACGAATCAGCTAGCTCTCCTTCAATCAGATGTCAAACAAAAAGCCCTAAAATTTCATTATTAGCGATAATGTAATTTGCGTGTGCTTGATCAATTATTTAGTGTTAAAATTCGCTAAAAATTCGACGAAACCGGAAAACGTCAGCAAATGTCTATTGCAGCAAATATATCTTTGAAAAAATCGGAATTCTATTAATTAATTAAGCTTATATCTGTTTTTTCTTTTATTAGAGTGTAATTTGTACTGGATGACCTTAAGTTGATATTATTTTTACTAGCTTTTATTCTGTGATTGTATGCGTATAATTTATAGCATTTTCGTAAATTTATTGGACATTGACAATACGTTGGATTGTATACACTTTGCGTAAATTTCATGTGCATTTATAAGTATTTTTTATCAAATCATTGGACATTGATACGTGCAAAATACTTGAAGTCTGTATCATTAAGTCGTTGCTATTGTGCACGTTTTGCTTAATAACTCACCAAGCAAACTAACGAAAAACGTTGTTAAGGCCAGCACAGCTATCTTGTCGTCATGATGCACTGATCTGATAAAAAGAACGGCTGATAAGCACAAATGATGACCTGGGTGGGGTGGGGGTTTAGGGTTCAGACCGAGAATCTAGCAGACCTCCTAAAATCCAAAGACCCGAATATTGAACTTTTCTAAATGTTTTTTGGGAAATTCGCTCATCACACCATGCAGACCCCCAGAATTCGGCTACTTCCATTTATGCTGATAAATAGTACTCTTGGACTTAAAGCATATATAAACATGTAAGCTAGGATAAAAGTTTTTGTTCAGGATACATTTTCCATTCCAAATCGAAAGTATATTTTTGACCCATCCTAGAGATTCTTCACCGTTTAGCCTGCATCATCAACTTATTTCTCAATTTTTAAGCACTTTTCCCTGAATTTTCCCATTAAACTTGAGGAACTATCGAAGTCAGAAGGATAAAGTATATGCAAAGAAAGTAAATCAAAAATTAATGATCCGGTCAAGAAACGATGCAGAAAACAAAAAAGGAGTCAAAAATAAAGACAAGATAAATCAAAAAACAAAATAGAAAAATCGAAACAATAACATCGATAATATCGAATCGAAAATCAAGTAAAAAAACATCATAATCACGCTTTTCAATCGAGTCAAATTGAGAAAATTTATCAGCTAAAAGTGCTACACATTAAGATAAATTTTGTATTACCAAAATTAGATCACATATCCTTCCCTTTATCGTGACCTAGGATGCGTCTATAAATTTGTCTAGCCTCGTTTTGGCTCCAGTTACATCGTTTTTGAAGGTTTAGCACTGTGAGAAGTCACAGAGCAGTAAGAAATGAGCATTTTTTGGCCTTTTTACAGTGATATCACAACATCATTAAAATGATAAAATGAGATTCTGATAAAAAATATAATTAACTTTCCCTTTCCAGCTTCTCGAGAAATCTACTTTTTATTGTTATCGCATTTATTCCATCAAATACCTATTTTTATGCATTGTAATTGTTTTTTATTTGTAACTCTTTCAAAAATAATTTTCATAACAAGTAACATACATATTTAGAAAGAAGATAAAAAACTGCATAAAATGAAGTAATAATTGCTAGAATATGTAAAGAAATTGTAGCTTAACATAGACTAGAATGGCGTCCTCTCATGGTACCCTCCGGCAATCGCTTTGTTCCTCTACTCTAATTACTAAACTCAATAGAATTAAATAATGTTCTATTAGTAAAAAATCAAATAACTCGTAGAAACCTGATTAGTGTCCAAGGTAAAGCGGCGCTAAAACAATTGATAAGGAAAATAGTGAAAAAATTGCCAATAAGGTACAAGTGAAAAGAGGAATCGCAATCTTTGTGGAAATGATCCTCCACAATCGGCATAGCTTTGGCGCAGGAGCCATTAAATGACTAGAGGAAAAAATAAAATTTGGGAAACGATTTTTAAATTTTTTAAAAATTTGATTAGCAAGAGGAAAGAAAAATTAATAACGTGGAAAAATAGAAGAAATGGAAAGAACGATTCAGAGAAGAATTGTCTAATGTTATCAAATTAATGAAATTTACATATTTTTACCAATGTTTTTAAACAATTAGCGTCAATATAATTTTTCAGTGAGGTTTTCGTCCATTTTTAAAATGATTTTCATATTTTTCAAACTTTTAAATTAAAATGTCTGAATGTTTTGCAAGATTCTGATCCATTCACTACTCTAGATGCACTAGTTAGTTAGTCTGAAAGTAGTAAAACGGTAGAAACTTTTTCATAATTATCTCATAGAGCTACTGCAAGCCCTCAGACAGTGCTTCCTGAATTAAAGTAATGCAAAAAAGCTGGCACGATCAGCAAATTAGATTTAACGGGAACCATTTTTGTTCTAAATTTTCCTTTCAATTTTTTTACTCTCATATTGCCCAATTTTTCCATCGGATTTTGGGCGAAGGGCAGGGAAGACGTAAGTTAGGGCGAACCTAAATCAGAATGAGAAGTGCCCCATGAAGTCCCCGAAATTGAATTTTCGCAAATTTTTCAGGCGTTATTTTTTTGCAGTTTGAGGAAAAGCATCGAAAAAACAGTTTTTTGCCCCTCCAATTAATTTTTCGATCCTCTTTCTACATTTAGAAATTACTGGACCCACCACGGATCCTACAGAATTTCGGCCCTGCCCATATTTTCTTGCGTTAAAGATTCTCACATTCACGAGATTAAAAATTATAAAATTATTTTGGCAAGCAGTAAAGCCGTTTGTTATTCATTTATCGCCCCGCTTACCAATATACGAAAGCCGGATGTGACGTCATCCAAAATGCACGTCAAATTTTCACTGCCAGTTGTATCGAATCTGCGAAATTTGTATCCATAACTGTTTTTACATAGAGATTTAATCCCAAAAATGTGAAATAAAAAAAATCGCGAAACTACAAAATAAATCAAAGTCTTCATATATTGCATTCCATTCTGTACAGATAAACATAAGATGTTTTCATATTGATGGTGCTAAACGCATGGAAGGATTGAAGCAAGTCATTCAAATTCAAAAGAAACTAAATCTGGAAAGTGTCGAAAAATTAATTCAAGAGATACTAAGTAAGTACTCGTAAATGAATTCAAAACGAAACTAAAAATTAAACTAAACTGAAGCGCAATAACGTAAATAAGATGACAATAAAAGATTTAAGGAAGCCTCTTCACACAACGTCGATAATTTGGACGAAATTAAATGAAATAAACGAAAGTATCATAATTTGGTGTTAAACACTAAAGATAATAGACCATACATGTACAGCGTGGGAATTCTGGGGGTGGGGGGGTCATACCCAAAAAATTTTTAAAAAGTGCCTCTTTTGGGCCAAAAACGAAGAGTACACGTCAAAAACACTGTTTTTTGACGTTTCATACAATGCTCGTTTTTTCTAGAACATAAAAATGTAAGAAATTTTTTATAAAAATTTTAAAAAATTGAGTGAATTGAACAAAACATAGTCGAAAAAATGTGTATGTAGCGCGAAGCGCCGAAAAAATTTAAGCTGTTTGAGGCAAAAATTAGCTAAAACCACTAAAATGGGCACACTTTTTGCAACTTTTACCAATTTTCACAAAAAATAGACATTTCTGGGAGGGTCGCAGCCATTTTGGGGGTCGGTTGTCATACTAGGAGAGGAATCAAACTCCCAAACTCCCCCAAAGAACACGTCTGTAATAGACTAGCTTAATAAACCCCTTCGTAAGTCGGTTCAACATCGTACAAATATGCAAAAAACGATCACAGAAATAATTTATGCGCTAAATCAACGAAATTTTAGCTTTTTTCAATTGGAAAAAAGGATTAGGTCTTGATAAAAGAATGAAGGGCCATTCACTTTTGGTTTAAAATAAAGCAGACAGCAGAATGGTTGTGGGCATAAACAGGCAGGAAACAAATTCTAGGACGGCTCTTGGTTGGGTGCGAAAACCTTTTAAAGTAAAAGAAAATCGAAATATTGGTGTCAGTGCGAAAATTTAATTAGGTTAGACGGAAAACCAATCGAAAAATTAGAAAATATTATTCTGAGCATTTTAGAATTTTGGCTGTAATCTGTTTGATTCTGGCGGTCCTGCCTCACCCCCATAGAGTATAAATAATACATTGTATAGATAGAAATGCTAATAATGTATATTTATATTTATATTGACTGATTATACTTATTTGAATTATATTTAATATTATTCACTCCTATATTAATTTTTATTAATACTTATTCCAATCCATAAAGAATAAAGAAAACTTTTCAAACTCCGGATGATTAGGGTAATATTGTATCAATTTGTGTACGTATTATTTAAGGCTTATTTATTTACAGAAATCGAAAGTTATACCAGACAGCTTTGCATAACCTACTACCTGCAAACATTGTTCGAATTAAATCTTTTAAGTATTATGAAGAATTATTAAAGAATACCAAATAACCACAAATAAACCGAATTATTCCAATATTTGAAAATACATTTTTTAGATAAGTAATTGACTAATGAGTTTTGCTTACTTTTCAAAGCATGGACCAGCCGTTCTTTTAAGAGGACACTTGACCCAAATTAACAATAGACTATTGCAGAAGCAGGCTAGATAACTAATTCCGAGAAGGTACAAAGCTGAATGCAACTTGGGATTAAATCGACTTAAAAGCCTTCCACCAGCGATGTAGCCCGAAATACCTACGATTACTGTCATCAATCCTAAATTCAGAAGATTTACGAACATTTCTTAGAAAAGACTCTTATAATCTTAAATATAACAAATCGATATTTCCTGCCTTCATTGAAGTTAAAAAATACGTTGTTCAATTTTCGGGAACGCTCATTTCAGCATGCAACCAACCAAAAGTGTTCTTAGTATGATTGGGGAGCTATTAATACACGTGGACGAAGATACGAGGTTTTGGGTCTCGACAATAAACCCCCAAAAAAATTTTAAAGACCCGCAAAATTGGAATTTGGTATTATTTCTAGCGATTTTACCCCATCGGCCCCCCTCGGACTTAGTAGCTGCCCATATATGGTTATCACTAATGGGCGTGGGGGTTTGCCCTAGCCGAATTCAAAACCCCGCAAAATCCACAGAATCCGCGAAATCCCCTACATGAAATTTCGGCACTATTTTCCGATTTTATTACTCATTCCCCAAAATTCAGATGCTGCTCATGAATGGTTCCCGCCCCATAATTGTGATTGCTATTCTCAGCCGAATTTTTAATTAAAAAAATTAAAATATGCCGTTTTACGAGTTATTAAAATTTTCTGGCTCGAGGTTCGATTTGTTTAAATCTCCCTCTTTTTGAAATTTCCTAGATTTTTACGCTCTAGAAAAAAATAATAAACAGTCGAAAAATAAAAAATAATTATTATTAATAATCATAACAATATTAATAATATTAATATTAATAATGATAATAATAATTATAATAATAATATTAATATATAATAATAATAGATAAAAATAATTATTATAGTAAGAATAATTAAAAATGTAAAAAATAAAATGAAATACTTATTTTACAGAATTTTTGTAAAGAAATAAATAACGGTATAACAATGTCATTATTTGTTTGTCGGTAACAAACAATTTTCACCTCCGTATAAATTTGCCGAATATATTGATCGATTAAAATACATAACAAAATATTTCGGCGCTATGTTTGAATATCCATCGATGGCATAGGCCCAAAAAATCCAAGCGCCAACGGTGCAAAGAAAAATTTTATTCGATATAAGTCTGAAGATTTTTGACGATTCTGCAAAGGACAAGAACACATTCATGGCAACTAAAAGAAAAATCCTATATTTGTGGCAAAATTGGAAAATATTAATGAATATTGAATAAATATTTATAAATATTATTAAATAAAAAAATATCAAAAAATAATAATAAACAAATGAAATATTCATGGCATATTTCTTAAACTTTGAAGATCTACCTAACCCTTCTAATTGTATACTAAATTGTAAATCCGAGGCTACCCTTCTGAGTTGCCCAATTAAGAGAATTTTTCATTTATCTGACTATAACGTGTTTCGTTAATGTTTTTTTTAAATTTTTTACATTTTTTTATTTTTTTAAGAATATTTTCGGACGAAAATTTAACTAAGCTACGTAGATCAAGTACCGTTTCAGACTTACTAAATCCCTTCGTGTTAATGGTGGCCGTAAAAATTTGAAAATTTACTACCCCTTTTTCATTCAATGTTCATCAAATAATAAATTCAAGTCGGAAATGATGGAGAATTAATTAAACCTAAATTTTAGAATACTGAGCGGTTCATATACTACGTTAAACAAACAATCTACAAATCTAAATATTGCTCAAAAATGTCATTTTTATTAAAATTATTTGATATAAGAGATTTCGTTAGCAAACCTCCAAAAATTAACGTATTCTGAAAATTCGTCACTTAATATTCTGCAGCCGCCGCTTTTCTGATCTGCTTTTGGTCTAGTTGAACACCTCGGCCCGGTTTAGATAGCTTAAGGCTTAAGCCAGGCTTAAATCTGACTTCAATGTTTAAACATGCGTGGCCAGATTTAAGCCTGGCTAAGCTAGGCTTAAGCTAAGCTTAAGCTCGGCTTTAGCCAGGCTCAAAGTTTGCCACGTATGTTTCCCTGTTAAACTTATCGATATGGTCCTGTGAAATCACTTCTCCCTCAGTGGCCATCATGACCATGATTTCGAGTTCATTGGCTTCATCACGGCCCCGAATTCTTCGCCTGGGCAATATTTTCGGATAGCACAAAAATATAACGGATAACGAGACTTCTAATACACAAAGTAAAGCGACTAGTAGCCATACGGCGTAGTTTCGTAATAGAACGGACGAATCGGACGACTGGACCTGATCTAATGATAAAAAGCTTGAAAACGCACCGATATTGTCGTAAAATATAAAAATACCTTCAAAACGAAAACAAAAGGCAAAAATATAAAGAAAAAAGTCAGAAATTGAGAGAAACGTTGTCAACAGGAAGCAAACAAATGCGCGAAAAAGAATTTAAAATCTCTGAGCTAGCAAATCAATTTAAATCGATTCACCTAACAAACGACGTATGCAATCAGGCGAGAAATGATGCCATATCGCCAAAAAGCATTAGTGCCCATTAGATATAATGACGTAAATTTTAAAATGGGCTAAAATGTAATTTTGGACAATCGAACAAATGTAAAACCTTATTTTCCCCAAGCCTCGCTCTCATCAGCCCAGAACATGTACGTGGGGAGTTTAGGGGGTCTAGAATCCCAGAATGGAAAAATGGAGAATTTTCAGGAAAAAATGGGGAAAAGTGAATGCCAAAAAAGTTAAAGATTTTAAATTTTCACCAAAAGAGCTTAAGATTTACCAAAAACTGTGGAAACACATAGTTTTAACGCTGTTTTAGCATTTAAACTAATTTTTGAGACCATTCTCATCCAAGAAAGTTAATTTTTTGTTTATCCTAGATCGGCCACGCTGTGCATCTATGATCATCACTGTCCTAAAAGGCGTCATCCTCCTTTCGCCAATTTTTTAAGCAGGCTCATTAGATCAAAAAGTTTCAAAATTTCATATTTTTTAAATTTAATAAACAGGCACAAAACGAACAAAAACTGATAAGTATTAGAATGCTAAAGTCTCTTTTATAAATGTGTCCTTTAGTATCAAAAAAGTAAAATTGTTAGCAGTAAAAAGCTAGGAAAATATCCAAACAGGTCGTCGATACTAAAAAGTAGAATAGCTCTGCTTGTTTAAGGTCGTGAACGAACTCCATAATGATAGCGTAAGCTGTTGAAAACCATCAATGTGCTAATTTTATTGCGTGAAATAAAATCCAAATAGCGAATGACTGTATAAAAAACACTTATCATAAAAACATAAAAACCGAGCTTTTTTTCACTCACCTAATGATATGCCGAAATCGGGCTTATAAATCGAGGCAAATACGATGCCAAGTACCGGACTGTATATCCACATAGAGAACGGCAGACCTGTAATCCGTAATCTTGTCATGAAAGATGATAAAATTAAATATTAAATGTATTAACAATAAGTATTATATTTATCAACATTCATTTATTACTAAATATGTCATATTAAATATTGTATAAAATATCCGCACAATATTACGTATTTAGGAAATTTGCAAGCATGAAGCTGATGCTAACCCTGTCTATTCATTACATATTTTTACTGTCATACTCCCTAGTTAAGACAAAATTTATTCTATATATATATACAAATTTGTATTAGTTATTTTCACTATTTATTATTCATTAGAAGCATCATTGATTCTATTTGAGATTTAATTATTTTAGCTACCGCAATAGTTTATTTATTTTAGTTCTTTTGAATTAATTTATTTCAGTTTAAATTAATTAAATCCAATTAAAATTTATTTATTTCGCGGCAATTATCATATATTCCAGCTTTCTCACAAAAAAGTTAATATTTACAATTCAATCAATAGTTAAGCAACGTGAAATGTCGTACCAATGTAAAACGGATCGTTTCTTTCATTTTCCGGATCGAAAATTAAGTAAGAGCATCCTAATATTATAACCGACAAAGTGCTCATTCCACAAATGAGCCAAAGTAAAATCAAGGAAATAGATGCAAATACATGGCCTAATTCAGAATTGTCCTTCGACGGTTTTTCGGCTTCATAAACGGATAAATTAGCAAAAGAATCCTGTTAATGAGGAAAAATTTTATATTTTAAATTTTGAAGTAATTTTTAACAAATCATTAAATTATTAAATTTTGCGTATGAGCTGGGTCCAAATTCAGGGGTTCAGAAATTTTTCAATTCCATCAAAAGAAGTAAAACTTGGTAAAATACACTAAAAACAGCATCTTAAGAGTGAAACATATAGAAACTAAAGAATTTTTAAATTCAGAGTCATTAATGCCTTGTATACGTGATATTAATTTTTGGCAAGTATCCAAAACAGGCTATTCCACGAATTTCATTGTTTTCATGAAATTCTATTTCACTTACAACACTGGACTGTACATGGGCTAAGGTAGATCGAAAATAATCGAAATCGTCATTATCCGTGCTTTAAGGTACAATTTTCGAAATAAACTTTTATAAATTAAATTCATTTTTACAAAAAAATTAAATGAATTCAAATTTAAACTTTAAAATAAATTTTAATTGGTAAATTTCCACAGTTCTTATAGAAAATTGCTTGAATTTTCCACCTCTAGTGCTAAGTTGATGTTTTTGTTCTGCGAATCAGCAAATGAATAAGAAAACGGAGGGCAAGCCAATAAAACATAATCATCTTTATGAGAACTTGATGATAAATTCCCACCAATGATCAGAATGTCGGTAAAACTAAATTAGCGATCGATTCGACCGCTAAAATATGCTAATACCTTCATACTTCATAAATCGTCTGATGCTATTCAACGTGTATTCTTGTGAGTAAAATTATTTTAATCACGATCACTTCATACACTTTAAAATAATTTAATAATAATATTTCAATAAAATACTCATAGACACGAGATTTCTGAAGCTAAATTTTTCAAAATATTCAAGTCTGCTGGCAGAATATAACTTTGAACATTTTGTAGATTGGAAAAAACATGACAATTTCATAGAATTTGGCAAACCATAAATAACAATATAGGGATCAGATAGAAAACTATTGTAATGCCACGCTAATTCAGATTCTTTAAGTTCAAATGCACCATGCCCATGAGTGACATGTACTATTATTTTCTGAACCTACGTTCTTATTTACGGCCTGCAATATTCTATTAAATAGCAAAGAAAAATGCTCCGATGGAACAAAAGGGATGAATATACTTGAACTACGCATCATTGAGGACATAAAAGGAGAGTACTAGGAAAGGTCGCCTATGTACGCAAAAAAATCATAAAAATTTGCTAAAAATTAGATTTCTCTAAGTGACGCGAAAATCGAAGTATATTTTGCAGCCTACAGAAGGTAATCGTGGCCGCACGTTTGTGATGGAAAGGGTTTGAAGGGGAGAATTCGCATCCCTGATGTTTAAAACCTCGCAGATTAATGCAGACCACCAGAATTTATTTTTAACGCTTTTGGCGATTTGACCCAATTATATCACTATCCTCAGAATTTTTCGCTTGTCGGTATTGGTTCCAGCTGCAGTTTGAGAAATAAATAACACACCAGTTTAATGAAGCGATCAATCTGAACTAAAGAAAACGACAAATCCTTTTGATTACTGACGTTAAATGATTGTAAGTCCAAGAACGACCGCTGTTACAATGGTATGGAAGTGAGGCAAGGCACTAAACAGTGCAAAGTAAGCACAAAAGAATTTAGACATGGCGCAAGAAGAATGAGCGACATAACCCTGCAAATAAATTAAATATTGCATTATGATAGACCGGTAATTTAAATACGAGCAGTCCTTATATATCTAGAATACCGAAGCAGCTGAAAATTAACCTACATCATCTCATCACGCAAGCATAACATAACACGTATAACCAGATGAGTTCTTGGGTTCGGGCTTGACCTCCAGAACAGCAACTTCCCCACCCCCGCAAAATGGCTGTGAAAGCGTTTTTAGCTTATTTTTAATTGAAAAATTTCAAATTTTCGGCGTTTTGCGCCATATTCACATTTTTAATTAAATTTAATTCGATTTGATTTTAATTTTCTGAATTTTTCGAAATTTTTTAACGTGTAATGCTCCGAAAAAGAACGAGGGGTCTGATACGTCAAAAAAGCGTTTTTGACGTGTAACCTTCGTTTTTTAGCCCAAAAAGGCATTTCTTAAAAAATTGTTTGGGTCTGACCCCCCAGAATACCCATGCTGTGCTATGTATGCGTAAAACTAAAGAGAGCATGAATAAAGGACATGATGCGAACATCATAATTCATCTATTGAGCTTTTAACTTGATATTGACTGCGATATTGATCTCTAGCTAAATTGGGTTACCTAGCACTGGCCAAAAATTTCTTCCGCGCTCTTCAAGACTAAACCAGTGAAAATGATTTGAGCCATCTTTTTTCAGAGGCCCTTGAGTATACGTCGATTCTTGTGTTGATTAGAGAAATCTGATTTTAGCAGATTTTTATAATTTTTTTGCACGTATAGATGACTTTTCCTTAGTCCCCTGTTTAAGGTCTTCAATGAGGCGTACATAGTTCCTAGTATATTCATCCTCTTTGTCCCATCGGAGCATTTTTCTGCAATTCTACTTTTAATTAGCATGATATGAACAAATCAGCCAGTAAAGACTTACGATAACCATCCACAATAATGACAGCAGCCCAAGAGCGCGGAAAATAGTATTGTTCAGAACATCAGCTATATATTTTAAACAAGACAAATTTACCTTATTCAAACAGATCAAATGTTTTCAGCGGAAATTTAACGTAAAGAAAGAACGAAAAGAACAAAACACCTGCATTCAGATTCGTCATCCTGACGTTCCATGGAACATTTTAAAAAATAAAGCAAAGCTCTCGAACTTGAGTTAATTTTAAGACAACTACTGGATTTAAAGAAAATATACAGTCATATTCTAATCTGATCTTACGGAACGTATTTGAAAAAATTACGCTTTTGCAACGCTCTGAAGTAAAATAAATTTATAGTGTAAACTTCGCACATCAACAACAAATGGATAGTGTAAACTTTACATAACTACTGGATGTGAAGAAAACAGTCTGATTCGTAATTCTGATGTTATATAGAACATTTTCACAAAGATTAAGCTTCCACAAATATCTCTAGAACCGAAGTTACTTCAATGCAAACTTTACACAACCACATAGTGTAAAGAAGACTTAGTCTGATTCGTAATCGCGATATTCCTCTGATAATAAAATCGATATTTATAAAAAATCAACTCTCTAAAATGGTCTCAAGACAATTAAATATTAGATAAAAACTACTTACACCACTGTTGAGCGTGAAGAAATGCGCTCAACTGGCGTATGACGTTTGTCCCCTGATACATTTTTAGACTTGTGATCATGAGGCTCATAAGCGTAGAAGTGTTGGCAGAAGAAAAAAGACCAAACATATTTAACATCCCCGGGATTTTTGACTTTATACCTCCCGAAAAAGCTAAATATCGATGTAAATAAATTCAATTTACTGTGATGCGTAAACCTTAGAAAATGCTTTACTTTATTCTATTTGATATCCCGACTTTTAAATGGAGAAAGTAGCAAACATACAAAGGGACAAAAACGTATTTTTCGATCAGCCACCACATAGTAAACTTTAAAATCTGAACCTAAGTCCCCATTGAGTATAAAGAAAATTCGGTTTAGGCCAGTTTATAGCCCTTGAGTCGCAGTATGTTTGTGTGTTGAAATCTTCTGTTCCGCAAAATATTTGAAATATTGACCTATCAATAAAGAGAAGAAAACGTGTTTCTTCACCCCTTTTTACACCCCTGATTTCGAAGTTTACACCTCCATAAATAACTCAATTTTGCGTTGCGTTTTAAAATTCAGTTTACAACGTGTAGCTCTTAGAACGTACTTTATTTTCATTCTACAAAACTTGTCCCGACTTATAACTGAAGAAGTTGGCGAGAAATCCGAGAGAAAACCTTTACACCATCCACTTGATTGCAAACGTTAAACCCCTTTTACTAACTCCATTTTGAGTGTAAAATATGTTACTGGTAAGCAAAAAAAATTAGTTCTGGTTCTTGGCATTCCTATCAGAAAAATTTTTTGGGACTCCTATCTGGAGTTATCAGACAGAAAGAAGACGAAAATGCGTCCCAAATCTGTCTTTACACCTGCAGATTTTCACACTGTTTACACTCCCACTCAAGAAGTAATGCAAATTTCTGAAAATAAAAAATGCTTTTATTTAAGAGAATTTTGTCCCCTATATTTCAATACCATAAAATTATATGAAGCATTTATCCTGAGTTGTGTACACACGAGAAAACCCTCAAAAGTTTGTATATTTTATGACGTTACGTCACAACTTTGCACACTCGTTACAAGCTGAGTATTGAGTGTAGAGTAAACAAAAGAGACGGGCAGAATTTTTTCATTATCTGTCTTTCAAAACCGCACATCCCAGATGTATGCCGTTACAGCTGTAGGGGGAGACATAATGAGGGTACCTAAGCAGACACGCTAACGCTCTACCAATGATTACCATAAGCTTTTCCCAGTTTTTTAAAGTCCTCGCATTTTTTGATTTTCCATTCATTCTTCATTCTTATTTCTTTCATAAACATAATCAATCCAAACTTATAATGGTGTTTTTGGGCCTAATCACTAATGGGCCTTTTGGACCTTTTGGAAAATTGTTGACTTCTACCCTAGATAATTAAAAAAAATTTTCGCACTTGCCACGTTTGATAATCTTACATTACACATCTCAAAATCAGTTTTCCATAGTTCAAGTGGCAACTGATTATTATTCTCGGGCCGACGACGAGCCAAATTCGTTGATAATATAGCCGAGTGACAGAACGACGTCGCCAAAACCGCGAAAGCAACCCATTTGGGCTTGTGAACTCGACTGCCGAAATGGCATAACAAAACGACGCTTATAGCTTGCCCAATTTCGTACGTTCCTCGCACAAAAGTACTCTTGAAATTAAATATTATTAAAAATAAATACAGATAAACACAAAAATGAATTATTAAATACAAAAATTTAATTAAAAAGTCATTACCCCTGTCTGATAGTTCCGTCATAAAGCCTAACCAACTGCGTTGGATTGATATGGTTAAGCAAGCGAAAGCTGCAAAGAAGTTTCTGGTGCAAAACCTTTGCAGCCATTCTGTGTAAGATCCTATGCCGCAATATTCGTTTCTCAAGACTGATTTCATAACGGTTTTTGAACTCTTTCTCTAAATAAAACTTTCCAATGGCCAAAAATAAACGATGAGAATGAATACGTGGTTTGCTGATCGGCAGTTATCCCTTTCCTGTTCCAATCCACAATTGAACTGTATAACGTACCTATTCTAATTTAACAGCTGCGCCCTAAGTAATCATACTACGTCACAGGTAAAACTAGTTGTGATAAGATAAATCGTTAACAAGGTTTTTCAAATCGTTGTTCTACTGCAATGAAGCTCGAAATTACTAAATTGCGATCGATTTAGGACTGGCTAAGCAAGCAAGATTGGGGTCATACATGCGCAGCAAGGCGGGTCTTAGAATAGCCAGCCTGGTGGGATTTAACTGACCTTTTTCTAGGACAAAATGACGTTACAAAGTGAATGCAGGAAAAGCGTTAAACTTATGATATTCTACAGTTTTTGTGGGTCAATCTCAAACACTTTTGAAGACAATTTTCCATTTTCTCTTTTTATCCCCATTTTGGCCTCATTTTTCTCCAGACAATTTCATTGTTCCACTCTGAAGGTCAAAACTCCCTTAAATCCCTGCATGCGTGTCTCTTAAAATCTCAAAAATGGACAGGAGACGTATTTGAATAAAATTAGATAAATTGAAGGCAAAAAAAGCGATGAATATCAAAGCATGTCGCAAGGGGCCTGAAATCGATTTGAAACTGCAAGTTTAGGAGGTTCTTAGGCAATTGGACGTTTAACTCCGTGTTAAGGCATATTTTAGCTCAATAATGCAATCCGACTGACCCTCGAAACTCCGTGGACTCCCACTTCACCATACATGCGACGGCTCAAAACTTGGTTTAAGGTCCCTGTCATTTGGGGGGTGAGGGGTGCATGACTTGGGCCAAAAAACGGCCAAACACAAAATCACCTGAAAACGGCCAAAAAACGGTAGTTTTTTCCAAAAATTGAGGAGGGCCGAAGATTTTCTCGGCTTTAGGGGCTATGGGGGAACGACCAACTTTGGGGAATTCTTATCCCCTTGTTATATGTATGCATACAACGCTGTGCATCTGTGACTTTTATTCCAATTTGCCCAACAACCTTGTCAAATACAGTTCTGGTTTGACGATGGCACTTTAACCTCTTATCATTTTGTTATCGCTGTCAATTAAGTAGATAAATAAAAGTAAATTGATAACAATCCTGGTTTGATTATTAAATGTAGCGGGAGATAAAAGTCTCGTCATTTTGAGCAAATAATTGTCATTAGTATGGAAATAAAGGCCAATCTAAAATTCACATGATGGGCATAAAAAAATTTATACATAAATTTTTACATAGATACATAAACAAGCCGTAAAAAAATTTCTTGCAAGGTAAGATAATGCCCGGAAACAAAAAATTGCATTAGCTAAAATTTTTGTCATTTCACGCCATATATGAACTATTTTTCACAAATTTATTTCCGGCGCGATTAGAAATGGTGAATATTTACAGTTTATTTTGGGAAGAAGTGTACAAGTATGTATAAGAAGCAAGAATTTTTTCGTAATTGGCTTGTGCTATCTTCAAATTTGAAAATTGGTATGTAATTTCTGAACATTTTATTGTCTGACTTTTTAAATATGCATAGAAGCACGAAATGAATGACTTTGTATTAAACTCAGAAAATTGTCGAGCTTATCGCCTCGCCGCTATCAATCAAATTTCGCTGGATTATGAAAGCACAATTTGTTCAACAAATTTATCGTTGCCGCCAAATGCACTCAATTCGAGCGTTTATTATATTAATACAAATTTTATTCCGGTCTTTTGCTTATTTCGCCTATTTGCGAGATCGTTTTTCTTGCAATTTACAACTGCTGTAAATGTCAATTCTCAATCGGATTTACTCAATGTTTGCTGTGGAAATTGTGAATCCTCTACTAACGTCATTTCTATATTTATATATTTTGGCTAATATAATTTGAATAGTTCAAAATTAAATTAACCTACATATATGGACACACTCAGAAATTGTATCCGCATTTCATTAATGATATGGAATTTTAATAGTCGAATATATGAATTATTTTCCATATTCCTAGGTGCCAAAATTTAGCGAAAACGAAAGCCAGTACTAATATACATAACAGTAGAATGAAGCATATTTCAAACAGTGGAACAAATCTTCATTAGCGAGTGAATGTATGGTAATTACCTACATTAGTGAAATATGTGAAACTTTTAATTGCAGTGATTTGTAAAACCAGTCTTTTTGTAACAATTCTAAACCTATATTATATCTTGTCCCTCTAATAAAATGGTTAGTCGCTACAGTTTTGTGGCAATCTGCCCGATTTTTGCAATTCGCTCTTCGAACAAAAGTTTGGCTGGTTAATGTATGCACTGTTTGTACACGAACTAATATTGGCGGTTTAATGAATTCCTAAGTGTTTGTTTGAATTTCAAATTCCGATATTACTTAACCCCCGGCCCTGAGTATGTTTCACCTTTCATTGTCGACTCTGCAGCACAAATATCGCCTTGATTATATCTGAACATTATTTCGATATGAACTTTTGTGTATCATGTGCGATTGTATGCCCTTAGGTATCTGGATTTTCGCGATTGAAATTGTTGAATTGCTGTCGACTAAAATTATTTTGATGGAATGTATAATAATTGTATCGAAGACTTTAGCTACTAAATTAGCTAGAATGTTGAATTTGATTAGAATCGATGCATAATTTTAATAAATTGTGAGCAAATGAACTGTAGCAATATACACATTTGGTGTAATATAAATGCACATGCTTGCGATTAGAATTGCTATGATAGTTGATTGTGGACCAAACTGTAGGTTTTATTTGTACCTATTTTTGTTGGATGATCGATGGTAAAGCAAATCTGCTTATCTGCTTTGACTATATAATTTCGAACATCTGAATTTTTTTACACCAGCAAAATTTTTGCTGATGTAAGAAAAAAGGAACATGCAAAGACTATGTGATCAAGCTGATCAACTCAAACTGACGATAAATCGGCAGCAAGAACAAATTGCTGAATGAAATTCTGCCCATAATGTAAACTCAACAATTCAGGCGTCAAATATCCATGTGGATCTACCTACTGGTGAATTTTTCTCCGGCCGGTCTGACGAAAATTTTGATCTTTGGGCCGACCGTTTTTGCACGCCTTGCCCAGGCAAACACATGGGACAAAAGAAAGAAAAGACTTTTAGTACCAATGTACTTCTGAGGGTTCGCAGAAATAGCATATAATGCTATTCCACTTGACACACGAACTAACATGAACTACACAGCAGCTAATTGAGAAAATGCGAGAAAGATTAATACCAACTGAACATTCTGAGTTGAAAGCACTCCAACTCCATAGCCGAAGACGGGCGCCCCAAGAACCTGTCCTAAAATATGTGCTTGACATTCAACACTTAGCAATACAAGCCTATGCAGATGTTGATGCTAATACACTAGACGCGCTTACTCGCCGCTTTTTCAGCAGGACTTTATGCAAGACAAACTGAAAAACAATCAAAAATCACACAAGATTGTCATAATGATGAAGGACACAAGCATAATGTATACACTATCAATGCAACATGTAACACTTCATTCAAAAACCAACAACAATTAAACTACAACACATACAATAAACCTCAATCCTGCTATCAGATAAATAAGAAAATTCGTTGCTATGAATGTCAGCAATTTGGGCATATTGCTAAATACTGTCGTTTTAGGCAGCAGTGCATCCCACAAAAGGGATCATTTCAGTCAAACTTTACGTTCCAAAAAGGCCAGCAAGCTACTATCGCAGAACGTACACACAAAATTTCCCTAACACAATGCCTATGCAAGACAGAGGAAATTTCAAAAATAGCAGAGGAAGACCAATACAGCAAAATTATTTTAGAGGATACAGAAGTCCTCAAGCGTATGCTGTCACTGAATCAATAGAGCATGAAAATCATCATTTTAAAAGAAATAATTATAACAGTGATGATAATGTCTATAATGACTATGATAATTCAGAATGCTATCAGCATGCTTCAACGCCTAGACCAAATTATAGCCATGCTAACAATTCAAAACAAAATAAGTACTTTACACTCACCTGCTGAAACAAAGTCGAATTCGTCAGCATCACTGAAGCAAAATATGCTGATGTTTACATACAAATGTATCATCTTCTTCATAACATTGTTTGCAACAAACTTATGTACATCAGGAACCACAGCTTATCAACTTTGAGAAGAGCGCATATCAGGTTCACATTTTGAAATTCCTAAAAGCATTATCTGTAATATACCACAGCAAGCAGTGGTTAAGCATTTTTCTGGCCGACTTTAGGTACCAAACTTTAAACCTGAAATGGTACAAGCTTATAAGTGTATGGCCATGAAAAGAACAATCTGTACAAACACAGGTTTTTTCGGTTCCAGAGGCATAGTCAAGAATGAGGAGAAAATGGTGTCACTCTCTCAGCATTGCTGTAAGCGTATGATAATCACAGAACTTTACCATGGATCAAAAATATGGAATGTTAAGCTAAACGTTTGGCGCACAAATATATCTTTAAATGTAGAGTCTCAATACTGTTGCAAAGAATTATGCGCTGAAGCTGAAAATGCAATTATCCAACAAGTGTATGTGGCCACCTATGATGGTCAAATTGTTTCATCAAATCTAGGTGATATCTCAGCATGCAACATGCATATGGGGCAATGCTTGTTAGAAGAGCAAGGCATTGTTATATGGAACAAGGAAGAACTCAAAGTTTCATGTCATTATGTAACAGAAGGTCGTGATTTAGTCATACAGTCATCTGATAATTATTTTGTTGTTGAAGAACTTCAACTAGCATTCACGTGGACTAAAAAATTGAAATCACCCACATACAGTTGTTTGCCTCAGCATATGATTATGATGGATCAGAAAATCATTTTGCAGCTGTTTGATTTGCAGTCTCTTTACATTGCAGCGCCTGACTTAAAAAAGCAAAAGCATCAATCACCAAATAAGACACTAGAAAAAGCAGCACAAAATTATCCACAAATGGATGGAATAAATACACGACTACAATATCTTGAAAGAAGTATCAGACTTTTTGAAACAGTAAGGTTTTGACAAATATGGATGCAGATATGCAAGCTAGCAGAAACACAACTACAAACTGTTTCACAATTGATACGTCTAGATGCTACCATAGCAGCGCATACATGGCTAAAAAGAACAGATATTGCCGCAAGAATAGTAGGTGAAGCTTTGCTAGTTTGGCTTTGCACAGAAATCAGGGAACATTTCATATTCTGGAATTACAAAGTAGGGATAGACTGTTTTGCATTACTTCCAGTTGTGGTCAATGAAACTGTATACTTTGCACTGCCAGGTTCCAATGACTTAGTAACAACTTCCCCAAAGATTCCTTGCTTTGAAGCGCCAGTTGGTGTGCATTACGATAATAGAACTAACATATGGTTAAGCCAAAAAGGCATTGTTAATCTTAAACCCTTACTTCAAAGCTCAAACTTCTCAAATGAAACACCACACATTGTTTTAGATGCACCATCCTTATTCAAAGATCACCAAGAACACATATCTTTCCAAGGTTCATTAGAAATCATGTGGTTAGAAACATGGCGCCTACAACAACAAATGAGAAATTTAGTCAACTTCACATCAGAATTACATGTTGATCCCACAATTTTCAAACAAACTGCGGAAGAAATAGGCAATGGCTTGAAAGATGTAAATGGCATGCCAGTCTTTCAAATGGAGCAAGCAATACAAGGAATAGCTACAGGATCTGGTCATGTCTTTTCTTCCTTGACAGGAGGATTCATGCATCAGCTAACTAGCACATTAGTTTGGATCCTTGTAATAGCATTAGTACTAGGTACATTATACTGTGGAATAAGATATGGATTTTGTTGCATTTGTTGTGAATGGATTTGTGGAACATTTGCAGCCTTGTGCCAATGCTTAACTGGCATCTGTCTTAGAAGACGACAATTTCGACAACAAGGACAAGTTGCTGAATATGCAGCTAACTCTAAAGAAAGAGTAGTTTTAAGACGACATAATCGGAATCCCATTTATGTCACTGACATTAAGCACAAATCAACAAATGGACCACAACCACACATTTTGATACATTTTACATCAGGACATCAGTATGAAGCCCTTGTTGATACAGGTGCCTCAGTTACAATCATGGAACAAAAGTTTATAAAGGAATGCATGAAAGTGCAACAAGTTATTTAAAACCAAAAGCAATGCCAATATCAATTACAGGACATCCAGTCAAATTAGAAGGTGAACTTGAAGCTGTAGTACAAATAGGGAATATACAAAAACAGCTGAAGTTTCTTATGATGAAGAACAGCCCCTATCCAGTTTTCCTTGGTTGGGACAGCGTTATAGCACTTAGTGGTGCCACAGCCAAAATAACAGTGAATTTTGAGAAGCATACTGTTACTTTTGGACCTCATGAAATCCCATTAGTGACTAACAAGGAAAACTTTGATCAATCAGAAGAGTTGATTGCATTTGTTTGTAAAACAATATCAATTCCACCAAGTTCAGCTCAGGTAGTGCCAATCACTTCCACTATGCCATGGACAAATCAATGAATAGATATTCACGCACATCCAAAGTTTTGAGAAGTGCAGAATTTGTATGTGCCTAATGTCCGACTGCAAATAAGCAATAGAAAAATAATGAGCAGCCTTCCGATTGTTAATACAACAAAGCAGCCAATAAAGATCTATGAAGGAAGCAGAATCGCAGTAATTAGGCCAGAAAAGGACATTATTCACAAAATGAGTGATTTCAAGAAATTTCTAAATGAAAATATTAGCTCACATACCAAGCTCAGAATATCGTCAGAAGCTAGCCAGCTTTCTTGAGAAAAACTGTAAAGTATTTGGCGTTGATAACCCATTGGGTCACACTACCATTGTTAAGCATGGTATTGACACTGGAAATTATGGACCTGTATCTCAGCCACCTTATTGCGTACCATTTGCAAAGTAACAATTGGTACAAGATCATATCAATAGAATGCTAAAGAATGATATCATAAGACCATCACAAAGTCCATGGAGCTCACCCGTAGTGCTTGCTAACAAAACGGATGGAACAACACGATTTTGTGTTGACTATAGGAAATTAAATGAAAGAACCATACATGATGCCTATCCGCTGCCACGGATAGATGATATATTTAGCCAACTCCGTGGATCTACAATCTTCACAACTTTAGACCTTGAACAGGGTTACCATCAAATAGAGTTGGTTGAAGAAGATAAAAAGAAAACAGCCTTTAAAAGCTTTTTAGGTTTGTATGAATTCAATGTCCTGAATTTTGGACTTTCAAATGGACCTGCAACATTCCAACGTACAATGGAAAGAGTTCTACATGACTTGAACTGACACAACTGCTTTGTATATCTAGATGATATACTAATATGCAGCAAAGACTTAGAATTACACTTGAACAACCTACAGAGAATGTTTGACCGCTTGATAACAGCAGGACATGTAATCGATGAACATGGACTTCATGTTAATCCTGCAGAGGTAACTGCTATGAGCAACATGCCTCAACCTATGACAATAACTGCACTGAAAAGCTTCTTAGGATTAGCAAGTTACTACAGACGATTTGTTAAGAACTTTGCAATGAAAACATCAGCTCTGAATATGCTACTAAATGAAGGAGTAGCCATCAATGGGACTAAAGACTGTGATGCTAATTTCAATCAAATCAAAGACGTCTTGAAATGTGCTAAGTTTCGAATATCCCATAGCTTTTGTCTCACAAACCTTATCCAAAGCAGAAAGAAACTATTCAACAATTGAAAAAGAGGTTTTAGCAATAATATGGACAATCAAACAGTTCAGACCTTACTTATATGGTCATAAGTTTACTCTATACACAGATCATGCACCTATCCGGCTCCTGAAAATAAATGAAACAGCTTCTCCCCAATTAGTTCGCAGGGTTTTATCTTTTCAAGAATATAACTTTGACGTTGTTTACAGAAAAGGCAGCGAAAATGGAAATGCAGATGCTCTTTCCAAGCTACCAATACAAGAAAATACACTCACACAGAATAATGTCACAGTCATTAACGTGACACACAATTTGGCAAATTCCCAAAGGAGAGATCTATTCCTAGGCCCAATATATAAATTGTTGCAGACAAAAAAAGCTACAAATGGCCTAGATGCAAATTGTTTGTTAGCAGCTGAACATTTCATTTTAGAAAAATATGTCTTGAAATATCAGTCCAATGCAAATAAGGAACCTTGCATAGCCATATCAAATGCATGGTGTAAAAGAAATATTAGAAGCTATGTATGATGATGCTCTTGCTGGACACTTAGCTTTCAGAAGAACTTTAGAGAAGATCCAAGAACGTTTCTACTGGCCCAGACTTCGCACAGATGCTTGGGATTACTGTCATAATTGTTTATTATGTCAGCGTAGAAAACCACTCAATCAAAGGCCACACACATAGCCAATGCATCCCGTACTGCCTCGTCAAACATTTGAAAGATGGGTTGTTGATACTTTAGGTCCAATCACAACCACAATCCGAGGTAATCGCAACACCTTAATTTTTATTGACCATTTCACCAAGTGGGCCGAAGCAGTGGCTATTCCAGACTTAAAGGCAGAAACCATAGCAAGAATGTTAATTGAGCTAATTATTTGTCGTTTTGGCGCTCCAAAAGAAATCCTATCAGATCAAGGATCAGGATTTATGGCTCAAGTCTTTCAGGAAGTGTGTGGGATATGTGAAATCCAGCATGTTAATTCAACGGCATACCATCCGCAGACAAACGGATTAGTAGAACGGTTCAATCAAACATTAGAAATAATGCTCACAATGCATGCAGAAATGCAGAAAGATCTATGGGATATCTATCTCCATACATAGCTTTTGCATACAATACAAGTAGGCATGAAACTACACGTTTTAGCCCATATTACTTAATATATGGGAAGCAGGCAACCAAAATTGCCTATAGAACAGGCAATTACAGCAAACATTCCTATATATGAGACTGATTGTACAAGACTAATACATCAAAGCTTACAATCAGCCTGGGCTACTGTCTCAGAAGCCATTCTAAAGGCTCAGACGCGACAAAAAGCAGAATACGATCACAGAAAACATGGAAATGAACTAGAAGACCAACGTTTCAAAATTGGTCAATTAGTAATGCTACAAAATGACCGATCACCTGGAAAGTTTGATCCAAGGTGGTTAGGTCCACTTGAAATAACACACTTAAGACCACCAAATGGAATAATTTGGGAACTAAAAAATCATGACAAAACGCGAACTGTTTATCTGAACAAGTTGAAGGCATATCATGGCGAAAGAAAATCATTGCTTGATGACAATGACTCATTAAGCGATGAGAGTATTGAACTTTGAACATACAATACACAGCACATATTTATCCCCTACAAAGCATTATACGCATTTATCAATGGTTTTGGACTCATTAACTAACACTGGTATAAAATACAACTTGCGACTGAACCCAATCCAGGAACTTAAAGAAGATATTGCCCAATCAAAGAACATATCATCCACTCAAAGAATATTTTGCTAAATCAATGGAACATTCAATCTCGAAGATGGACTTCAAATCCAACAGGAGAGGAATGTGGCAAACTTTCATATCATATCACACAATGGCACGGTTCAATAACCTATTATCATCCAATGTGAAACTTTTAATTAAAGTGATTCGTAAAACCAGTCTTTTTGTAACAATTCTAAACCTATATTATATCTTGTCTCTCTAATTAAGATGGTTAGTCGCTACAAGCAGCACCGCAATTCCAGGAAAGGTGCAAGAATTTTAGAAGATCCAAAAATGGTCTTTAAAATGACGGTATGGATAGGTGGGCGGCACCAAAATTCTGGGGGTGCCAGATTTTTCAAAGATCCAAAAATAGCCCTAAAAATGGTGGTATGGCGAAAAAACACTATTTTTCAACGTTTCTCATCGAGGACTATCCAGTGGTATCAAAACATTGCGAAAAAAAACAAGAAAAAATTCAAAAATTGAATTCTGCGGGTATTTTGGTTTCTCTGGGGGGAGGTATTTTGGTTTCTCGGGAGATGCTTACCCCCAACCCCCCGCGCCAAGGAGTGGTGGTATGGCGAAAAAACACCATTTTTCAATGTTTCTCATCGAAACGTGTGGAGCTGAATAGAGGGAATGAATCTTGCCGATTGATATGGTGGTACATTGTTGACACGCACGTTTTGTATACGGCTTGGTGTGTCATCCACAACAGCTTGGAAGGAACATAGGTCATTTTGAAGGAACATAGGCCATTTTGCCATAAAATTGTATGCAATCTTATATAGCGTATAATTTAATTATTTAAAATTTAATTTTTAAAATGACATAAATTCA
Source organism: Mermis nigrescens (assembly GCA_036768485.1). NCBI lineage: Eukaryota > Metazoa > Nematoda > Enoplea > Mermithida > Mermithidae > Mermis > Mermis nigrescens. The sequence goes on along the minus strand of JAVLUZ010000218.1, from coordinate 998,373 downwards.
AATGCAATGTTTAACATATTGCCATTTAAGGCAATTGCATAAAATTCCTCATTCTCTTGTGCGCATGTCACTCTGCTGTGTAGAAAAAGTTGCCAGTCTTCCGGATTTATGATCAGCGAGCGATTCACAAGGCTGAAAAATTTCTGGAGTTTTGATGCTAGGATAGTCTCGAGAAATTATTGCTCATTTTGCCTCAAAATTTTAAAACTGGAAATTCAAATGCGAATTCCACATTTACTCTAACAGCAGACACGCTAATTCGCTGATTAAATAAATTTATTCGAGACGACACGTACAAGTCATGATGACATAAAAAGTCAAAGTACAAAAATCACTTGTGAAAATGAAAATTTTTCGAAAAATGAGTACAAAGCAGGCAACAAACTAAGGACAACGTAACAAAGGCACCCGTCAAAAGATGAAATCGATATCGAAAAGAATCGTTATCGTACAATAAACAATACGATTGCTTATTCCCTGAATTTTCCGAGGCTTCGCTCCACAGCAAGCAAGTTGAGTCGACTGCGGCGCCAAATAGCACTGCACTTGGAATAAAGCCTGTTGTTCAAATTATATACTGAATTATTTCCAATCAAAATAGACAAAATATGGGCAAGAGGTACTAAAAATGGAATTTTAAGGGAATAAATAAAGCTCAAGAGATAAAAAATAATAATAAAAGAAAAAAAGATAAATATAAAAAGAGGTAAAAAAACCCCCGAAAACCCACGAGAAAAAACGCAGATTCTTATAAGATTTTATAAAGCTTTCAGCGAATTTTCATCGGCTCAAACCATCAATTTCGGCCCCATTTTGACCTTTAAAAACATTTGGATCTGCCCCTGCCTAAGTCTGGTCAGCAGCTTGCACGTACATGCATAGAAATTCTGGGAGGTCAAGCACGAAAAATTTCTAAAAAGCGACTTTTCCAGGCTAAAAACGATAGGTATACGTCAAAAGCACTGTTTTTGACGTTGCGGACAATGCTCGTACATTCTATAACAAAAATAAAGTTTAAATAATTGAGAAAAAATTTGAGAAAAATCGCACAGAATAAGCTCCAAGATGAGCGCCTAAAATCTGACACATCAAAGCTTAAGGTCAAACCTCCCCTAAAAATACGTATTGTTGGTAGTATGCCCGGCTCAAGGACGTTGTCCTTGGGATATACAAGATGCAGTTTTCCCACGAGTTTTCCTGTAATGTAAAGGAAGCGACCTTTACCGAATAATACTGAAAAAAGTCCTTTTTGTAAAGTTTTATTTGATTATGGAATTCCGGCTTGGCTCTTATAGAGTTGTGAATCCAACGAAGTCCCTGCTGTGTCATAATCACGAATAAGAAATATAAGTCTACGAAACAAGCGCACAAAATATTAGGGAATTGCGAATTATTTGCAATTCTTTAAGATGTAAATATAAAAGCAAAATGAATCAACACAATTTTCGGACGGTTAATACAAGGAGTTTAATTATTCTGAAATCATTATACTTTTTGTCGAGCTGGATTAAAAAAATTTGTGCAGTATAACATACAAAAATTGCATCATTTGATTTGACGAATGGCGTAAGCTTTATATACCTGCGATGCTCGTTATAAAATTGCATAAAGCATACGACATCGACTTCTGTTCTGGTAAAACCGACCTGAAATTGACAAATGCAAAACTTAATTGGATGTCAGAACAATTGATTAATTCGAATATTTCACAAAATAGCTTTTTTATACACTATTTTATATACCTTCTGACTTTATACAAGAAAATTTTTCGATAAATTTCCGCAGTCTTTGACGTATTTTTCGTTTTTGAAACGAAAGTTTTTCTTAATTTCGAATAAAAGTTTGCTTGACGGCAAAAAAAGTTTAAATGTAATACTATCGATAAAACTTTGTGCAACAACTAATTACGGCGATTTATGTTGGCTTTAGTATTAAAATACAAATTATTAGAGAATAGTATATTGGAAAAAATCTGGACTGGTACAGATGGTACGGTTTAATCGCACATGAACGTGGGGGATGGACTAATCATGAGCGTGAGGAGAGGGGGTTTGGGAGGTTTACACCCTCCAGAATCCAGTAGACCCCCAAAATTAAATTTTTGGCATCTCTAGGCATTTTAGTCGGTTTTACATCACGCAGACCCGCAGAATTCGGCTGCCGCCCATGTTTAGGATGGACCCCCGATATATTGAAAAACCCTACCCGAAAATCGACAGACCCCCAAAATTGAATTTTTGACGATTTCGCCCCATCGAACTCTTCCTTTCAGAATTTGGTTGCCGTCCAAGCCCAACTCGGTACCTGTATGGATTAATATCGTTTCTTCCTTTTTGAATTTCAGTCGCGTTTTTTGACGAATTAATAAATCGAGTGTTAAATTTCGATTCTTACTTTATCAAGGACATACTCCACGAAACTGAGAATAGCGAAGCGATAAAACCAGCCACAAACGTGCCGACAAGATATAGAATTAAAATATCGTTGCACGTTTCGGAGCAATAACCACTGGTCGCCAACGAATTTCGAGAGCATGCGCAAAAATCATACTGAATTAATTTAAGAAAAATTAATAATTGGGAAACAACAAATTAAATCACGAACAGGCTTAATACTATTTAATTACGTTTATTCACTTTTTTGACGGCTCGACGCCATATTTTGCGACATAAACGGGTTTCGTTTTAGCGATTGAAAGTATTTCGCAGCTTAAGCGATTATTGCAGCAGTTTTTTCGACTTTTTTTATCATAAACTCTATAAATTTTCGGCGCTATGCTTCGCTACAGCTTCACAAATACACAGGAAATGGATCAGTAAGTCATTAAAGGGCAGTCCGTCTAAATTTACCAAATTTCGGATTCCCATAAAATTTTAAGAAATTGAAGCACTTTTTCGCGCGAAATTAGTAAATATATGTTAATTTTCTGAGGAAACGCTGCATCAGAAATCATTTCCATTAAGAGCAGACAATGCAAAACGGCAAAAAAACGCTCTTTTGAACGTGAATAGCGGATTTATGGACCGTGTTGGACTTTTGCAGGTAAAGTTAGGGTATCTTACTCGATCCATTACCGATCATGATTTAAAAAAAATTCGCAATATTTAAGCACTATTGAAGTACGTTAATTCAAAGACTGAATATTGCATTAACAGAGAATACGTAGTATTAAATTCTGGGAAATTGAGAATTTTGTATCCTCAAAGCTAACAGTAGCGATTGCTTAAGCATTTTTTCGTGTTTATTTTTCTTATTTGTCTATTTTCATAATGCAAACAAGCATACGCTGCGTTATATTTAATAAAAGCAGTAAAAACGAAAAATATTAAGAATAGAAGACAAAAATGAAAACTGTACAAAATAAAGAGCTAAAAACGAAAAATAGATTTAAAAGACATCATAGCAAATGAATTTTCACTACCGAACAACTGATTGACAAGTCAGCTTGAAAAATATTATTAATAAAATGCTAAATGAGATCAAATACCTACTATATAAAAAAATCGTGATAAAAAATAAAAAGTTTTGTAAATTTTAGCTTAAATCAGCAGCATAAATCAACGAATATGTTCTGCGTAACGCAGAGTGATGTGATTCATAGCAGTCGATTGAAAATGTCTTCTGAAGAACACTAATTTCTGACTTTAAATTGTCAGAATTCGTTAAATGCAACAAAGATTTGTAAATACAAGATTTTGTATAATACAAAACGCAATAAAAACTAACATGATGAAATGTTCACAAGACTCAACTAAAACAAATAAATAAATTCAAAGCAGCACAGTGAAGATGCTTTTATGGCTATCTTAGTATAAAAAAATAGATTGACGTTTCAAGAGATTTGCCAATAGACAACTATAGTTGAGAAAATATTTTTTGTCGCGACTTACAATTACACATGGGCGTGGGTAGATTTGGGATGTTTGCACACCCAGAAGTTGAAAAACCCCCGCAGACTACAGTAGACCCCAGAATTCAATTTTTAGTAACATTTTTGGCGATTTGACCCATCCAGACCCCCTGGAATTTCGGTGCTGCCCGTGTATGCGTACCGAAAGTCATCATGTTTGCGAAATTGCAAACAAAAAACAAACGCATAAATAACTGAATGAAACTTTACAATTTCGTCGCTCTCTACATTTGCGCTTTCAAAAGGAATTACTGTCCAGTGACATGAATTAGCATGGCTATACTAATGTAAAATTAATTTGAAAATAAAAATCAAAATATGAAAAAATATAAAAATATCAATATGTAAAGATAAAATTTAGTCTTATCTAAGAAGATCGCAGATTATCAGACTTGTCTTACCGTTGTGTTTTGCTCGGTAATATTAATAACTTGGCAACCTGCCAAACACGGCGAAAAATATTCCTTGCCTCCACTGCATATTGGCTCGAAATTTGACAACGAGCAACCACAGTCCTTCATACATTCAACATTCGCTTCAGTTTCGTTATACCCACGCGATGACCCTAAAACGTCTTTTTTTAATTATGATTTTCAGTTTTTTAGTATTATTTTTTTGAACAATTATTTTTTTAATTTCACTTGCTTCATTAAGCACGTTCTATACGAATAAAATGAAGAAGATAATTAAAATATATAAAATAATAAATAGATAAATAAAATAAAATACGCATAGGCGCGAAGTCTATTCCCTTAGGATATTAAGACCAAATGAATAAATAAATAAATAAATAAATAAATAAGATAAATAAATAAATAAATAAATAAATAAATACATAAATAAATAAATAAATTAATAAATTTATAAATAAATAGATAAATAAATAAATGAATTAATAAATGAATGAATAAATAAATAAATGAATAAATAAATAAATAAATTTATAAATAAATAAATTAATTAATTAATTAATTAATTAATAATAAATTAATAAATAAATAAATAAATACACAAATAAATAAATAAATTATTTGATTAATAATTAAAAAATTCGAATAAAAATGTCAATATTTTTGCCAAGCTGCTGACGGTTTTCGAAAGAGGCGACTTCCAAAATTTTGCCAACCCCCAGAAAAATTCATTTATGGTCCACTTTGCACAGTTTCATTTAAAATTGCTTTGAAGGTCATAGAACGTATCTAAAAAGTCAAAACATTACACAGCAAATATGGCTGTATACATATTTTTTCTTTATTTGTTGACAATTTTTCCTAAAGGGAGCATTTTTCGCAATTTAAACTACAAAAGGCTAATCTATAAATTGTTGATAAAATCATTTTTATTTATAATTAGAGCGATCAAAATTTGGTGCTATACCAAATTTTTTTAAACCTTCTACGAGATTCAGGATGTCGAGGAACGTCTTAAAACGCATTTCCAGCACTCAACTAGCACTTTTTTTCTGCACCAAATTACAGCAAATTCAAGTGTTTTGCACCAGATGCACCAAATTTGCGCAATTGTTAAAGATTGCACTAAATTAAAGGAAAATCAAGCTAAAAATCAGACGAATGATTAAGAGAACGAAAACACGAGCATGCATCAAGTGCGCTGATTACTACTGTGAAAATTTTTCGAAGATCGCAGCGTTTTTAAACGCTTTGGTAGATGAAGACAATCAACAGCAGTCCGGAGAGCGAAACTTTTGATAAAGACCGATTTTTAAAAAATATAATCTTTTAAGTAGTAGCTTTTGCTGGCTTTTTACCAGAGGCGATATAACAGCTTAAAACACAAAATTTAACTTAGGAGCAGTGTTTTTTCGACAAGGTCCCTATGCAAATGTACAAAGATGGTCTCAGGAGTCTTTGCACATTTTGTACATGCAAATTTTTAAGTGCTATTATATGGTATAGTAGCGTTTTCGGCGAGGTAAAACAGGGTTTTTCGTCCTTTAGTAGTGTTTTTGACCAATTTCTGGGTTCCTAATGACAAAAAATACCCAAAATTGTCTCAAAACGGCACGAAGCGCCGAAAAATTTGAGAATTTTGCTTTCTAATTGCAATTTCCGCCATTATAAAGAGATGTAGAACAAACAATTACTCATTTCGGCGCGAAGTGCCGAAACTTTTGGAAATGTTAGGTTTTTTTTACAGTTTTTGACGGTCCTGAAAAATCTTAGTACATCGAATAAACACTTTGACGATATCGAAAAAACCGGGCTTCCCAGGAGCAGCGAAAATTTTTTAGCCATGCGTTGAAGTGCTTAGACGGATTCGCTCATAAAAAGTTTGCCATCAGCTTGGGCAAGAATCCGGATGTTGAGTTTTGTCGCAGAAATAAATTAGGGAATCTGACTTAAGACTTTATATGCTAATTTTAGTTTCAGCGGACCTGGGACCTGCCGCAGCACAAATCGCTCTTAAGCGATTGTGTAGAAGGATTTTTGTTCGAAAACATGAAAAGTATAATTTGCTTTCGTTTAACAAGTTTTTGTTAGAGTAAGGCCAACACGTTATTATCGAAATACAGACTTCTTGCACCAAATTTTGCACCAAATCGTTCAAATTTTCGCCCTACATTTCGCAGCAAATCGATCAAAATTTGGCACGAAATTTTTCACCAAATCGATTGAAACTTTTGCACTAAATTTCGCACCGAATCGTTCGAAATTTCGCACCGAATCGAATCGAAATTCTGCAAGAAATTCAGCACTAAATCGATCGAAATTTCGCACCAAATTTCGCACCGAATCGTTCGAAACTTTGCACCAAATTTCGCACCAAATCGATCGAAATTTTGCACCAAATTTTGAACGCAAATCAGTCATTTGTTTGCACTAAATTTTAACTGCTCTATTTATAATTTATAGATATAATTTTGCAATCGTACCCTAAACCAATTATCGATTTTTGGGGGCATTTGAGCAACGAAAAGCTCAAATAAAGGCACAACGCTGCAAACATTGAGGCGCTCATCCACGAAAGAGCCGTCGTCATCTTGGCGTTGAAAATCGACAACAATTTTCCGCCGACTACGCAGCCGGTGGCTGATCCGAGTATCGCGATTAAGCCTGTACATACAACCGGTAAACATTTTAATTATTTTAATTAATCATTTGAATTTGATATTAATTAATTAATCTATTTTATTTAATTAATTAAGTTTATTTAATTTATTCAATTTTATTGAATCATTTATTCAATTTTAGTCGCATGATTTTGCTCGAAATCGGTTCGACTTTCACAAAATTCCAAATTGCAATAAAACACGTGACAATGTGGATTTCTTTTAATATTTAAATCCGTTCATTTACGATAAATATATTCCGTCCATGCTTGGAAACGTTCATCTTAAATCTTGGCGTACAATATACAATTATACAAAGGCACCACTAAAATTCCGTAGTCTGGGTTCAAGAATTTTATTTTTTAAGGAAAAAAAGCTGAAAAAATTGACAGAAGGGCGAAAAATATCATTTTCATCGCGATTCATCAGCTCTGTCAATCGACATATAAAAATCGAGGGAAAACCGAATAAGCTTTCAATAATTCAATCTCAAACCAGCAGAGGGTTCTTTGGAGTATTACTACTGAATTAGATGGTATTTTATAGGGATGGACCGGGTCCCAGTATCCGAACTCAGATAAGGCACTATCCGACAACTTCTTTGGATCCGGACCCGGACCCGGAATTTTTAGAATTTTGGATAAGGTCCATACATATACAGCATGGGAATTCTGGGGGTCAGGTCCATAAATTTTTTAAAAATTGCCTCTATTGGGCTATTGAGTACACGTCAAAAACGCTGTTTTTGACATTTCAGACAATGCTCGCTCTTTCTAGAACATAAGAAAGTCAAAGCAATCTCAAAAAAATTTGAAAAAATTGAGTACATTGAACAAATAGAGTCAAAAAATGTGCATATGGCGCGAAGCGCCGAGAATTTGGGATTTATGAGTCAAAAGAGCTGCCCTAGAAAGGCACAATTTTTACTACTTCAACCAACTCATACAAAAATCGACAATTTTGGGTAGTCGCAGCCATTTTGCGATGGGTCAGTTGAGATTCTAGGTGGAGTCGAAAACCCCTCAATAACACATCTTATCCGGTCCATCCCTATTATTTTGAAGAGAAAAAAGAGAATTTCGGTCAACTTTAAAGATAATGAGCATGGTCGCAGATCATGCTTCATTACTTTGCTCTTATTTTCTTAACTCATGTGTGTTCCTAACGAAAAACATTGAATCGCTTTACATACTGCAGACAAAATTTGAATAATGATCGTTTTTGATTATTTAGAAAAATTCGTTTTTCCAGCAAAACGAATATTTTGTTTTTAACGCAACTTGCCTCCGTAAATATTGGCCAAGTGACTAGATTGGTGGAAGTGCGCTTCGAGATATTTCGGCAAAAATACCGAATAGCCGCCGATTATGTAGGCCCAAAATAACGACGATCCAGTGGCGCATAAAAATATTTTGTTCCTGAGCAAATCGACTATCCCCTGAGGCATTTCTTCAAACAGATTGGTAACAAGTTGAAATTTCATGAGACAATTAAACTGCTGATCGTCAAGCAGATAAAAATGAGATAGTAAATTAGCCACAGATCTTTCTGAGGTTTAGTTAGTTAGCATGTTTTTTACAGCCAAAATGATCTGAAAGACTGGTATAGCAAAAATAGCGTGAAAACTATTGAATCCACAGTTTATTATCGAATTCAAGCAATTTTAAGAAAATGTTCGATGTTCAACATTTTTGGTTCATTCGGTCGCATTTTCCCCAGAATTTTTCATTTTTTTCACTCCAAGTTTCAAGTGCTTCAAACCTCCACGTGCTTGTCCGATAGGCACCATCATACACGTTAGGGAGTGTTGGGGTTTAGAACCCCAAAATAGAAAATAGAAAAATTTCAGGTAAAATAAAGTACAACAAAGAACAGAAATGGATAAAAATTAGAACTTTTTTCTACAAAACTACTTAAGGTTGACCATAAATTCTGGACTAACACAGTTTTCACGTTATTTTAACATTTGTATTAATTTTTTAGATCATTTTGGCTAAGAAAACTCTCTTCATACAGAACCAGCTTACCCTCCCAGAGCGGCAATGCGGTGCATCCATATTAGGGACGCATTTTGGACAAAACTTTACTCGTGTAACCCAAATGGGCAAGCCTGTGTATTTGAACTCATTTGACTCATACACCAAGAACGTTGCATATTTGAAGAAAATCAAGAAAACCCTGGAATTTGATGTTTGTTTGTCGTTTTTAATACTTTTTCGAACCTAGCTGATGAAGCAAGATGATAGACATTTGGTTCGAGCAATAATACTTTGATTTGTATTTTCATACGGATTTCCCCTCCTGATTTATTAACTATTTTGGCCTAAAAAATGTACCAATAAGAAATTGATTAAGCTTTGTTTGACAGTGTCTAATAATAATAATAATAATAATAATAATAATAATAATAATAATAATAATAATAATAATAATAATATTAATAATAATAATAATGATAATAATAATAATAATAATTATTATTATTATTATAATAATAATAATAATAATAATAATAATAATAATAATAATAATAATAATAATAATAATAATAATAATAATAATAATAATAATAATAATAATAAGAGCACAAGATAATAAGACTTATGACCAGAAATGCCCATAAGGCATGGGGGATATACACCGCCAGAGCGGCAAAATGGAAAATTTTTGTGGGAGACGAGGCAAAATGAAGGTCAAAAATGGATAAAATCAAAAATTTTATTAGAAATGCCTGAAATTGACCAGAAACCATAGATTAACGCACTTTTGATTCTAGCATTCATACCAGTTTTTATGGTCATTTTGTCCCCCCAAAAAACTCACTAACTGAACCCCAGGTCGGTCATGGTTGTGTAGGAGGACTGCTGGAGGTACAAACAAAAGAACATTTGACAACCGGTACATCATTAAGCTGAATTTACTTGCTAAATCTAAGACAAGGGACGACGACTTTTTTGTCTTCAAGCTTTGATCTAATGTTTCATTCAACGCAACGCATTCCACCTGGTCGATTGCGTTTTTGGCAAAGAGGGCGTCTTCGACTGCGTCGATTTTCTTCAATTTTTCAGGATAAAAGAAAAATGGAATGGAGACTAGCATGGAAAGTACGGAGAGCAAAACGAATCCCAGCCACCAGGCTCCCAACCAATGAGCACTCGAAGGCGTAATAAAGGAGGGCGGACCTGCCAATAAAATATATAATAAATTGCAAATTCTGTTCGAATGTACAAGGGGCGAATCGAGAAAAATTCGTTTACTATTTTAAACTTAGATTCAATAGTTATTATAACGATATACATATGCGCGGTCTGGGGGGTCGGTCAGCCCCAGGATGGTTGCTGATCTCACGCAAAAAGCTGCTGAGCCCCGCCTGCAAGAATTTCGAATTTTTTAGTAGTTCAAAGAGAATATGCTCTATAACCGTTTTAGCCCAAAGTATCAAGATTTTTATTACGTTTCGTTCAATTTCATTACATTTTTCGGTACATTTTTACATTTTCTATTCTTTAAAACACAGTGTTGTCAGAAGTGTTTGAAAAAACGATGTTTTTACGGTACTTCAGAATAATTTTTCTGGACTGATCTGAAGCTAAGCTCTTAATCTCCCAAATTTGGTCTCTTTTAAACTTATGATAATACTTTTCAAGCTTGAAATAGCTCGTTAGCCTTTTCCAACTTTTCTCCATTCCATATTCTACATAATAAAATATGGTTGATATAAAAATTCTACGAGTGGAATCATATTTTAATATGATATGAACATTCAATTCTCAACGTTTTTATATTGAACCTAAATTTAAATTTTCAGCAGTGTTGAAATAAAATTGTAAATAAAATTGAATTCCAATAGTTGAAGTTTTCCGCCAGATTTCGTCGAAACCGAAGTTTTCCGCCAGATTTCGTCGAAACCGATAGGTCCATGATTAATAACACATTGGTATTTTGCATTATCATTGAGAAAATCTTAACTTTATTTTAATTTGTACAACATTATCGCTTCTTTTGTGAAGAGGCCTCTCTCTCTCGACCCTAAAACTTGTTTAAAAACCACACATTAAAGCTTTAAACGTGATTATTTTGAACAAAAGCTGAGAATTTATGAAACATCTCAGACAACGTAGAGTTGAAAATAAACTAAAGTTTGAATGAATTTTTGACCTTGTGCATTTATTATTTTCTTAAAATTTTTTGATCTATTTTAGAAACTTGTAATTTGAAACGCAACTTCTGTAAGACCGTTGCAAAAGCCCAAAACCATTCCAAATCCATAAATTTAAAATAAATAAGAGCTATTTGAGTAATACTGATAGTATTGGAAGGAGGGGTATTAAAAATCAATTAAAAATTACTTGCTAACGTAACAAACATCCTCGTACAAAACGCAGCCAATCCAAAACCGAGAGCTGGTCCATAGCTCCACATAGCTGTCACGAGACCTAAAATGAATGCGCGACATAATCGGGTGTTCAAAAAAATGATAATATTTCTCAGTAATAAATGCGCATTGTTGCTCCTGAATCATTTCATTACTGTTGCTCTTAACTTTTTCACTTTTCTGTCTACTCATTTTTGTTTTGCCAGAAAAACTGCACTTATAAACTTGGATAATTGGCTTAAACGTTGTGTCAAAATCCTAAATCTCCATTTGTTGCAAATTTAATCAACCCTAAAAATATTTTCGCGGGTACTTTAAAAACCAAATTTAATTTACGCTACCTCCACTTGATTAGTGAAACAAATAGTGAAATCGTCAGTACCGAGGTAAAAGAAGGAACGTTTTTGCGAAGCATTGTCGTCTATATACACCAAGGTTAGGGTAGAAAATGTGGAACTGCCAATGCCACATATTATTTGAAAAGCGGCAAGCATGAAAAACGCCGAGCGACTATCCGATTTTACGCCTCCGTTGAACGAAATATCAACTGACGACACGTTTCCCTATCAATGAGTCATCTTTATGAGAAAAAGAAGGAAAAAGAAAAAGGCAAAAGGAGAGAATGTGGGATAAAAGAGAAATGAAGTAAATTATTAGATAAAGCACGCTGTTAATAAAATAGGTATGCAAAATGTTCCGAAATACTTTGTATGACACGCCCTGAAATAAGACAGTGCGAATAAAGAAAAGGAAAACAGCAATACAGCAAAGAAAGGAGTGTATAGAAGTAAAAAATTTGATACAAATAGGCGAGGCCATCAGAAAGGAAATAGTAAACAAGTTCAATTGAGGAAATCAATGGTAACAGTGAATAAAAAATGAAGGAAACATTAATAAGATGCAATAAAGCAATATTTTAAACACTAATTGTCAAGCACTAATTGTTAAGTTAAATGAAGCAAGAGGGAGAAAAGAGCATTGAACGTGAATTAAGGGGTTAAGGGAATTCTTTTAAATAAGTGTTTGCTATCCTGGGCAGCAGATATTTTTGGAACAAATTGGAAAAATAAGAAAAACATCAAACATGGAAAAAACGGATAAGAAAAGCACAGTTTGAACCAGCACGCGCAGTAAACAGTCGAATTTCGTATTTGAAAATGTCCATTGAATCCCGAATCCATTCAGTAAACTCCATAAATTCCGTCAAAATAGGTCTACCGCTCACGATTCGTCAAGACAATTAGACAAAAATTGGTTTCAAGAATGAAAACAATATTTTTTAATCATACTATTACCTCTATCCCTTTTGGCCTTTAAAAACTTTCATGTTCCAGATTTTCGATACCATACCTCTGACTGAATGGCTGCACGATTTGCTCGTTTGAAGAAAAGTTTGGGAATTTTATTTAGGTTTTTCTATGTTTTTGTGGATCAGACGCATTGGTCAGAAAGATTGGATTTCATCGAAAAACACGCAATTGTCACGAGTTTTGCGACGAAATTCCTGATTATTAGTAAAAACACCCATGAGGGCCCAGTTTATGAATTAGGAGTAGTGAACATACATGATCTTGGAAGCAGGCACGTGGCTGGCCCTCCTATTTGGGGGGACCAACACCAATTTTGGGGGGTCTAAGCCAAAAAATAGCACAAAATAACTTGTAAAAAGTTCTATTTTTCCAGTTTTTCTGAATTTTGGGGGGTCCGCATCCCCCCCACATCTACGTGCCTGCTTGGAAGATGGTTCACCCTTCCTCAGATAAATTTTCACACCCGCAAAAATTTTTTCACCCAACCCCCAGGAATGGCGATTTTTTTGGAAGTTCCCAAAAATTTTCTAAAAATTTGTAGAAAAGATGCTTTTTTAGGCGTATTTAGCTATCTATTTGCTCAGAAGTGCCAAATTTTCGGCGCTTCGCGCTTTTATACTCATGTTTTGACTATATTTTGTTCAATTTCTCCCGAATTTTTTGTTTTTTTCATAAGTTTTTTTGTTTTATGCTCTAGAAAGATATAACATCGTCAGAAACGCTGAAAACGAAGTTTTTGACGCGTACCTACCATTTTTGGACTTAAAAAGGCACTTTATAATTCCCTCCCAGAATTCCCATGCTGTGCATGTATGGGTGGAAGTGAAGCTAACTCTGAAATGAAGTTCAATAAATTATGACAAGAATAGCGTTAAGAAATTCAACCTGGTTTCCAAATGAATAATCAACTGAACCCTCAAGGGTTTACGTTTAACCCTGAGAAATAATTTTATAGGGAAAATACGACAAAACCAGAGCTAAAATGGATGAAAATAGCATGCTCTCTCATATATTGCATAAAATAAATTACAAAGCGTACATTAAAATAATTTTTAAGCTATTCTAACATTAACTTACTCTGCGAGACCATTTTAATAGAATAAAGCAAAAAACAATTTCCGGCTCTAAACCTTACCTGACCTCCACATACCGCTCTGATCAGACGTACACGTGGTAAAGGAAGGCTTAGGGGTCTAGACCCCACAGAATGGCAAAAATTAGAAATTCTCTGAGGAAAATAATCCAAAATAATGACCGAAAATGGGTGAAAATTAATAATTTTGCGTGAAATTGACCAGAAACTGCGTACATGTATAGTTTTTAATGCTACTTTATCATTTGCATTAATTTTTGGGGCCAGTTTGTTTTGAAAAAGCTCTCTTTGGCCCGTCCCCTAATACGGCCGGCCCCCAGGCCGGCCATGCTGGTATCTTTGTTAGACGCTCGAGCTAAGGCGGGCGGCAGCCAACTCTTGGTAGTTAGAGGGGCAAGATCGCAAAAATACTACAAAAATTCAATTCTGGAAGGTCTACCGATTTGGGGGGTCCGCCGAATTTAGGGAGGGATCCAAACCCCCAGACCTCCATGTGCACGTGTGCCCCCAAGGCCGGCCCTTCCGCTGCACTGTATAAATCTAACCCTGACGCAAAGTTCCACATGCTCTAATTGGACAACACTATCGCCGTCTTCCAACGAACCGAATTCGTCGTGCATGATATTGTCGGCGCTAAAGGGACCGTATACAAAATGAGGTAATGCTAATCCGAGGCAACCGACGAAATTCAGCAATGCTCCCAGCCCGATCCAACGGGGTTTGTGCCATTTGGCGCCCAGTTGCCCGACCAATAGCAGCGAGCAGGCCATGCCGAAATCGTAGCAGCTCAGCAACGCGCCGCTTTTGTAACTGGGTATTTTGAATCGTTTTTCGATCGTCGTTATCACGCCGATCATGTAGCCCAAATAGGCCCCCTGGACCAGTACGACCAAACAGGCGAAAAAAGTGAACCAACTCGTTTTGGCGAAATTTAGGAGCCAGCGGGGTCGACAGGGGCCCAAGCCGCAAAATCCGCTCTTCGTCGACATTTAAAATCTTCCGCCACTAAAAATTCGTCATTACCAAAAATTTCGGTTCAAATAACATCATTAATCCACTATTTATTTCGCCAATTAATCGTTGGCTCTTCGAGGCCCACGTAAAGCTAAAAGTACGGGCAATTTAAAAGTACCGATTACTTATAAGCTAATTGTCGTATTGAGCTACGACCCCACGCTTTTTCCACCTTTTAATTCTCAAAGAATCTTTAGATGCGGAAACTCGCCTGACTTTTGACAAGACGAACTCCTAGTTTATGAAATTTGTAAAGAATTTATTAATTTAATATGAAATAAACATAAAATAAAATCATTTTTTCAATAAGATAAATATAAATAAACAAACTTACGTAATGCGTTCCCGCTGGATTATTTTGTATTGCATTCCCTTACCTTAAGTGACACCAATTTTTGTTGGAATTAATCGTCTCTAGTTCCTACAATAATATTTTAATTCAAATTCTTTGATTTATTTTTTCAGTCTATGTACACACTAATAGCTGAAAGGGTTGATTATTTTCATGGGCGAAGAATAAGTAGGTTTGGGGAAACACTTTCAATACATACTGCCAATGACCTGTTGCATTGAAGGTTTCGTATTTTTTGCATTTGATTTCGATAGGTTGTGACAGATAATTCTCGAATTGTGTTGCTGGCTTGAAATATTGGTAAATGCTAAGATTGACTGGTTGTCACACATTATGTATTTCAACTAGAAAGGTAAGAAATGTCCGTGAATGCTTTAGCACCTTGACTTTATTTTAGGCATACTGAGCATTACCATATTGTCATTCTTTCCAGTTAATTCAATTGTACATACCTTCATCAGTCTTACCTTGACTCATCCACGTTGAATTACATTTGGTATCTTTCATTTTTTATGCTCTGATAATCTTTTTCCTAAGCTTGCTTACTTCATATAGAAAAACTCATGTAAAAGTGCTTGAAATTGACCAGATACTGATATTAACATATATTTTAAGCTATTTTAGTATTCATACTAATAAAATAATCTTATTGGCCCACAAAAGTTCCCTGGCTGACCCACCCCCCCAGACCGACCAAGTAGTGCACCTGTGGCGTCAACTACCAACCCTCACAATTCTCATGATTGTGTATGCAGACTTGCCTGATGGATATTAGTTTTAAATAATTCACATACGAGTATTAAACGAGCGAGATCAACAAGAAAAATACCAAAATATATATTAAACTGCCTTGCCGCGCTTTATCATGAAAGAAAAGTCAAAAATACCAAAAATTACGAAGTCTAAATCTAGATGACTTCTGTTAACCAGACGGAACTTAGAGTTTTACGATAAATATCTTTGAAAAGTGACATCACGTATGTATTATACGCTCCGCAATTAACTTCATGGCATTTTTTCCAAACAACAATCAATCATCAGCGATAACGGAAAAATTAAACTCAACGAAAAAACTGGGTGGGATGGGTTTTTTAGCGAGTGAGCAATGCTCAAGATACGGCGCACGAAATCTACGTAATATTCGTACTGCCGAAATTTGGCAAAATGCAAAAATGTTCATCAAACTTAGCACGCTTTATTCAAATTGATAAGAAATGCTAGACGAACTATACTTTAGTAGGTAAGTCAAACGTTTAACAATAAAATGGCCCGAGGAAAATCCGTTTTCCAAGCGGCGCCATTGAAATTGTGCCCAAAAGCAGGTTTTTATCTATCGATGAATGATAAGACCCGTTTTAATCGCGAATCATTCTCAATCGTCAAAAATTGTATATAATGCTATCAATTAAGGGAAGTAAATTAAAAATGCATCGCTGTCATTTTAAGTACACGCAATAAACGCAAATACGTATGTACGTACGCATATCATCTATCATATATATCTTTAGGGCGCAACTGATATCAATTAATAACAATCGGGATAGGCAGTTTTGGACTTACAAGTAGGTACATCAAAGAGGTTGGAGGCATAGATAAACAGCATCCTCGAATCCTAGTATTAATGCTGAAATGGCGTTAAAACTACGATATTGCGCAGTTTCTGGTCAGTTTTTAGCACTTTTGAAGAACGTTTTTCATTTCCAATCATTTTTGGCTTTCATTTTGCCTCATTTTCCTCAGAAAATTTTCCATTTTTCAATTTTAGAGGTACATAGACCCTTGAACACCCTCCCCAACTGCATGTCTTATTGAGGGGAATAACTATAATTCGGCTAGTTTATTGCATCAGAATTGAAAAACAAAGCCCCTTTCCCGATACGTGAGCAGAAGCATGCTATTTTAAATGTTTTAGATACCTTCCCTCTTACCAATTTTTTCGAAAAACCTAGATGGTATTTTCCACGTATGTAAAGCATAGGATTGGTTTGCCCAGAGATATTTTAAAATGTGCCTTTTCGGGCTAAGACGTATAAGATACTTCAAAATACTGTTTTTTATCATTTCTGGGAATGCTCGTTTTTTCTAAAAAAATACTCGCGAAAACGCAGAAAAATTTCGAAAAATTCGAATGAATGTAACTTAATTTGACACTTTTAAGCCAAAATTCAGATAAAACACTTAAAAAACAAGGGTGTCGCAGCCATTTTATGGAGTGGGGTTTAGTTAGCCATTCTGGAGGGATGAAAGCCCTCACAACCCCCTCCCTCAATAGCACGTATGATCACTTCATTTCCGCCGGCCGGCAAACCTCCACTAATAGGACAGCATAACAAACCTTGACCTGCGTGCAAATGCAATATCATTCCCCTTTCACCACTATTATCAAAAATTTAGGGTCAATCAGAATTTTCGGACATTATACAAAAAGATTTGATAAATTATTTTGAAAAATTCTTCAGTTATTAGAAATCGATTACCTATTATACCGAAAAATCCGTTTGCAAATTTGGACGTATTCAATAATTCGTCTTATCGACCAGGTTGAAGAAAAGTCATCTTGCACAATGTTCTTCAACCGATAGGATCATTCGAGTCCAGGTTTCGTAGTTTCCCACTAAATTCTATTAATGAACAACGATCGAGATCCTCGATTGGCTCGTTAAAAAGAGGAAATCACGTGTAACGCACGCCGAAATATACGATGATGTTTCAGAATGGGCCGCATTTCAATATTTACTATCCGTAATAGAGGTAATCCGTCATTCTGGTACGTTATCGACCGTTTTCCTTAATACACCATAACTACATTTTCGAAAATTTTTTGTACGCAGAGGCGATGAAAACGGTGAATTTTGAATCCTTAATTGAAAATTAAAAGAATGCATTCTAACGTTTTTTCAATTTTTTATCTAAAAAAAATTTCACCATCTTTCCGAAAAAACCTGAAATTTGAAGAACATGCATCAATTACAATCAAGTACGATAATTGATATTAGATGATAACTATGACCTAATTCTAACATAATTCATTTGTACAATAAAACATACTAGAAGACGAATAAAATATTCAATCAAGTGCAACATTCATAAAAAAATATCCGGTTTAGCTCAGTATGAACAAACCACTGTGGGTATCACTACTTTGTTTATTTAAGCTTCATTTTCTTCCATGAATAAATAATAAAATGATAAAGGGAATTAATATATATATTGTTTCATCATCATTCGTTTCTTGCCTATGTGTTACTCATTCTGATTCTGCGATTAATCTGAATTAATCTGTTAATTAATCTATGAATCTAATCTGATAAGCAAGATACTGTTATAGGAAAATCACCTGAAGGTGTTTCTTTATTAATCAGGCGCTAATAAACGTTGTTCAAAACCAGTCACGTCAAGCCAATTTCAAAACAACTCAATCAACGACTTGTTAGATTCTGTATAATGATGACCGCTGTAAATTAAAAGATCAACGGCAGATGTCAAACATTAAGAACTACAAACTGATAAAAAATAACGTGTATTGCACTGGGACTTTGTATCAAAACCAGGTGTTTGAGACACGCATTTAACCTAAACTAGCGAAAACAAAATACTTAATTAATTGATAATTTATGACAGGAACAATTGACTTAATAAGGCAAACGGCATTCTGACAAGAATCTAATAAAAATACTACCTTGCACTAAGCGGCAGCGTAAAATAAAACGTGAAAAGTGTGCTAATTTTAAAAATAAGGAAAAGGTCAAGCGCCGATATTTGAAATGACGACTCATTTAATTGTGAGCTCACTCCTTTTACATCGCTATTAAAAAAGGTTGTAGTGAAATTTTGTACTAAAATCAAAGGTAGCGTGCTAGCATGCATGCATTCAATGCATCAAAGCTAACCTACCAATTTAATTTCTAATTTATTATCCTGATAAAAATTATTCATAAATTTGTGACTTTTACCTTTTTATCAGCAAGTAAAAAAATTATTTGTCAATACTGATATTGCATATTAACTTCAATATTTTCAAACGAAAAGTAGCTTTGCGCCAAAAGATATGTTTTTAAATTCGATTTAAGTATACGGTGCTTAGATACCTTTGGTCCAAAATCAGGACGCTTGAAAAAAGTAGCACTTTTCAAAATAACGTTTATTACTACAATAAAACATCAAATTCATACGTATGTATCTGATTCTCAGCAAATTTCCGTCACCCAAAATCATTTAATACATTTCACCACACGATAAAGAATAATTTATTTTAATTTGAAGCAAGCATTTCACGGTTTTAACATTCAATCGATTTCGATCGTCTCTCCACTGTTTTTTGCACAAGAAAAATACTCGTTCCACAGCCACGTTTGATGTAGGAATCGAAAAAATTATGCTAACATGAGTTTTCAAATCAACAAATTTTTTGGTTTGAAACAAAGTGGACCATTTTTTATCAATCGGCAAATTAGTAAATTCATCAGAAGAAGCTTCCAATAATGAGTTTAACTCATTTGTTTCATCAAACAAATAATCTTTCATGACAATATCTTGCGATAAATATTCAGCTGACTTTTGAACTTCGTCATATTTAATATTAGCTTTTATATTTAATATTAGCTTGATTATCTTAAAATTTGTAAAAAGTTCAGGACAAATCAGGACGGAAACCCGAATTTCAGGACGAAATCAGGACATTTTTAGAATCAAGACGAGCTTCTAAAAATCAGTACAATCGTGATAAAATCAGTACATCTGGGCACCCTATTTAAGTAAGGAATCCAAAAATAAATGAAAAAATGAATTTTGAACTTAGAAAATTTTGGTCGAAGGAAACAAGAAAATAAATAAAATTAATATCCATTCATCATGCTCATGCGTTGGACCAAAAAGCTACATACTTTTGGTGTAAAGGTGAAAAATTCCAGATTTTCGCTAAGAATGAGATCGACAAATCACCATTTTTTGTATAAGTCAAGGATGTTCATTTCTTTTACTCTGCAAACTTTGCACGGGGTATTTCTTAAAAGTCACTATTTCATCTGACAGGCCGTGCGCTATACCAATGGATCTGTTGAAGCTGCCTAAAATTTCGCCAGCGTGGTACATACCTAAACTAATATCAGTTAAATCTTAAGAGGATCGATCCAGATGTTCTTCAGTCATAAAATCTTCCGACTGAGTCTCAGTGTTTGATCCTGCCAAAATTCATCTGGCACGAGATGACAAACAACCTTGAAATGTTGAAAATAAATTTCACTTCTGATTATTCTTTAGAACCTGTTATCATGCGCCTTGGTTATCTTAATGTGCTCCTAGTACGCACATCAGCTTCACGAATGGCTGAAATCAAACTTTTCCGGATCATCTCAGTTGATTTGACAATGAATTTATATTTTTATGTAGGGTTCCCACCAAATGTAACATACTCGTTAATTGAGCATTTTCGAATTGAAAATTTGTATAATATTGGCATAGCGGGGCTAAAAAGTAAAAAAATTTAGTCAACTATCGAAAAAATTTCACAAAATCTTCAGAAATCGATTGCGATAACTTTGAGGATAAGAAACGGAAGTCACTTATAAAAAATCCAGCCTTGATCTTTTCATAAAAAAACCAAGTATCAAGTAGATTTGTAAATTTCAGTTGTGAATGCTGCCCATTATTTACCTAATTTTGTAGCTTCACCATATTCAAAACTCTGAACTGATCAATTTTTTCAATAGTTCATAATGTGTTAGATACATGCGCAGTATCGAGTTTCTTTGTAGCACGTTATCGATCAGCTAGAACGTGGCACGACTGACGTCATCCGTCATTTTGTCTCTTATCTCGCAATATAATATAATACAAATGCGTACGAAATGACGTCACGTCTTTTCTACATATAGTGCTTACTTTTGCACTTTGTAGTTAAACCCGTAAGTTTGATGTTTTAAAGTTTCTTTATATAGCATATTGAACTAACGTTTCAGACCTTACTTCACAGGATCAGTTCTGTAGTAAGCGTCAAACGTGCATTATCCTAATCGATGCCCTTCACAGTCGCGATGACGATATGCAGTTTCTTTCTCTGAGCGGGAAGCTAGCCTTCTGCTGCGCCAGTTTCGGTGCGGTGGAATGCTTTTGATGACCGCGCCCCGTTTCGGGCGGAGATTGAAACATGCTGAGCGGCTTTTATAAGATTGAACTATATCAAAATTGACTATTGAATGATGCAAAAATCCAAACTAAAAATATAAAAAAACATTTATTGTTTTACGACTACAAAAGAAGAAACATAAGTACGACCAACGGAAAGCCACGTTGACGCAGAATGGTAAATAAAGAAGTTTTATTATTACAAAATGGCAATGGACCACATTGATTTATTCATGTAAATTGGATTGGAGAAACTGCTGCCAATAAATATTCACATTGACATGAGCGATTATACTTTTTTCGCATGCACTATAATCTGGATTGATTATAGTGATTGGTGATTGTGAGTGCTTAACAGCAATAAAGTTACGTACTCACGGTAGGTATTAGGTACCACACGTGGGCATGGGGGTTTCGGAGTATGCATCCCTCCCCCAGAAAGCGGAATACCCCCAAAGCGAAATACCCCAGAATTGAGTGTTTAAAACGTTTTTTTGTTTTTCCGCCATTTTTTGATGCCGATGGATAGTGCTCGATGAGAAACGTTGAATAATGGAATTTGTTTCGCCATACCACCATTTTTAAGACCATTTTTAGACCTTTAAGCCTCGTTTATCGTGTCCTATGCCTGATGCATAATGAATCACTTTCGTGGCATTTTTTCTGTTCTACCTTATCCATATGTCCAAAACTTTGTCTAGCCTCGTTTTGGCTTCAGTTGCATCGGTTTTAATGGTTTAGCTCGAAGAGGAGTTATAGAGTAGTAAGAAATAGGCATATTTTGGCCTATTTACAGTGATATCACAAAAAGTCAAGATGGGAAAATAATAATCTAATAAGAAAATTTAGTGGTTTATTTCTTTCCAGCTCTTTAAATGCATCCCCCGGATGTTTTTAACACAACAGAAATCTACTTTTTCTGGTTTTTGCATAATGTCTAATAGGTGCCTATTCTTATGCATTGTGATAGTTTTTTAATTATACCTCTTTTAAAAATAATTTTACATCAGAGAATGTTAAGAAGGCATAGCTTAATGTGCACTAAGAGTTTATGCCATGATGGTGCCCTTGGACTGCAAAAACATGATGGTAAACGGAGGTTTAAAAAATCTTGCACACCCCCCAACAGAATTTTGGTGCTGCCCACCTATGGTAGGTACCCATGGACTCCGTTTCTTCAGGTTCATAAAAAAAGTAATGTACTTGAAAAATAGCATTAAACTAACGCCTTCGTTGTGATATTCTGCAGCTATGGGAGGTTTGTTAAGTAGTGTTATTTTGGTAGCCCAAAAATAATTAAAATATGATATTGGTATAGTTGACTTATTTTTAATATGATATAAATATGATATTCTGCTATTTTTCATTTAAAATATGATATATTTTTGATATTTGGTATATATTTAATATACTTTTGGTAGGTAAGTACATATGTATACCTATTATGTAATTTCTGCAGCCATGTAAAACTAGGTATCTATGTACGCAAAATACATAGGTAATTAAGACTCGTTTATTGTGTTTCAAAATCAAACGACTAATGCAAGTAATCAATATTTTTTCGAAGAAAAGCACAAGCATTACATTTCTAGACGCTGTTTAAAAAATTTTCATTTATTTATAAAACTTTCAAAATTTACGAGATTAAGTTACAAAATTACATAAATTCCTTTCACTTTTCGTCAAATAACAACATTTCGGAATAACGATCAAACATGCGCGTGGGAATGTGGGGTCTAGACCACCCAGAATAGAAAGATGGAAAATTCTGTAGGGAAAATGAGGCAAAATGAAGGCCAAAACCGGATGCAAATTGAAAAGTTTCTTCAAAAGTGCTTCAAATTGACCAGAAACCGTGTAATATCGTGGTTTTAACGCTATTCGAGCGCTTATGCAAGTTTTTGAGGTCATTTTGGCCCAAAAAGCTGAATTCTTGACCGCTACCCCAAATTGCCCATGCTGTGCACCACACCTGAGCGTGGGGGGTTTAGGGGTATGCACCCCCGAGAAACCAAAATACCCCCATCAGAATTCAATTTTTGAAGTTTTTTTCGCAATTTTTTGATGCCAATGGATAGTGCTCGATGAGAAACGTTGAAAAATGGTATTTTTTCGCCGTACCACTATTTTTAAGGTAATTTTTTCACCTTTGAAAAATCTTGCACTCCCCCAGAATTTTCTTGCTGCCCACGTATGATGTGCACCTATGATCACTATTAGCGGATCACAACGGTAAACAATACAGGTGGCAAAGAAGGATCGAGAAAACAAGTATAATTTGATGGGTCAACATCATGTGTTGTGGTACATGCTAATCGACCTAACTGAGATTTTGAAATCTCCCAGATGAAGATATGACCTGGAGAATACCTACTGCATCATGCTTCCAAATTTGCAGGCAAGGTATAGAGCGAAAGAAGGAAAAAAGTGCTACCACTGTACCAAAATTATACCAAAATTATATCAAAAATATTTTCACATTTTCCGGAGTTTTAATATGATAAGAATATGATATACCAAAATTCTCAGAATTAAAATATGATATTGGTAGTCAAACAAGTGCCTACCAAAATCATACCAAAATTTATTTTTGGTATATCAAAATAACACTATTGTTAAGTTGTTAAGCTAATATGTACATCATATGTACTACATCAAAATTTGGAACTACCCACTCTTGTAGCCTGATTCCATGCGGATTAAATAAAAACCGTAAGGTTAAATAGAACAGAACTAAACCTACATCATATACATAATATAGTTTGTTTAATATTACTTAACCGTTAAATCGTCAATTTTTCGAGATGCGTTAAGACTTCGCTTTTCTCTCTCACTAATATTTTTCATAAGAATGTTCTATGTTGCGTTGAATTGACCCATATTACTTCAAACTTACTAAAATGCTTAAAATAAAAGTGCAAGATTACCAGCGTGAGAGGAACAAGACGATCTTGCTCGACTCGACCTATGTATATGATTTCCCGTCAAGTATAGGTAAATTTAAAAAGCAATTTTATTTGAACTGACTTGAACTGAAAAAAATTTATTGTTGAAGCGCGAGAATTACGGAAGATGCAAGAGAATAGTAAAAATGCGCGGTCAATAAAGTAAAAACGTACAGCAAAAGGCACGACAAGCGAGAGTCATAAAAATGACGATTCAAGCTTAGGCCGCTTACTGTAATTCAGCAAGATCAGCTCAGTTAGGGCAAGTGGCTGGAATCCTTTCATTTTTAATGCTCTAATCCGTCCATATAAATTTAATTTAGACATTTAATTAGTGCCGGATCATACGATACCACAAGTGCGCCAAATAAGAAGCTATCCACTGGAATGGAACCCGGGTTGATTCGAACGACAAGCAGACGATTTCTACTGAGCTATGCAGGAGTTCGTGAGGTTTCTTAAAATCGTAGCCTATTCTGTTTAAAGTGTCATCTTAGGAATAGCTGAATGCGCGATTTTATCTATAAGTTGATTGGATCTGCTGGAAGACGAATTATGTCACAAAAAATGATGTTGAAAAACCCTTCTTAAGCTAGGCAGCTACAGTCAGATCTAGCTACCTACAATAAATAAGAAAGAAGGGGTTACTGCAGGCACAATTACTGAAAAAGCTCTCGGGTAAATGAAACAGACTATACATACATACATATGATTATGATTTAAATATAGGTAATGCTTTAAATACAATTTTTCAAGGCCCGAAGAGATGTCAAATCGACTATTTGTTTATTAAGCTGGGGTAAAAATCACGCGGGAAGCTCACCAGCTTTTCGAATCCCGCTTTGAGTCCAGCAGCTTGCACAAAGCTTTATGATATTGAGCCTGTCGCTTTTTGCATTCCTACTTATACATATAATGTTTCACAGATAAACTCCTCATTTAACAAATTTCAGATGCTGTAAACCAAAAGTTTTGTTATTAGAAATATGTCAGATAAATCCATATATTTACAGCGCATACTTTCATACTGAGACAATATGAATTTTTGCAGATTTTTCCTTTGAATGAGCTGTATCCGTAAGCTTCAAATGTTTCTTCCAGTTAGGGAACACTCGGATACTACACATTGACCAGTTTACTGTTGTTCAAAATTCAAATCGCACCGTGCGGCGAGCGCTCTGTAGGTTTTTGATTTGATTAAGGAAGTGAAGTGTAGTGCGACTGCTCCATTAATTATTGTCATCTAAACTGAATTGCATCGCATTGGTCTGAATTCGTCCATCTGATAGAAGAAAATATGGGTGATAGCGATGAAGAATATAGAAGAAGAAGTCGAGATAAATTTATGAAGGAGCGTGATTTTCAGGACAGGCGTCGTGATTTTCAAAATGGTGGTGGGCCTGACAGGTAACTTCTTAATGCAAAAATTAAAATGAATAGGTCATACAAGATCTTGGGGGTCGGGGGTTTGCCACCCCCTGCTAAAATTATTTTCATGCCGAAAAAAATATTCACTTCCTTAGAATTTTCCATTTTCCAAAAAATCAGTTACCTGCCTACTGATTTATCTGGTTCGATTTTTCTGCATGATTCAAAGCGTATGCAGCTGAATTCAGTGCCTGCCTGCGATAGTAAATACCACGGCCGGCTTTGTACATTTCATAGATTTTTTTCGTATGCGTTGGTTTCATTGGTGTTGTGATGTGATGATGGTGAGTTTTTCAACAACCTAGTGTATATGCAGGCCGCCCCTCTCCAAAATGTAATATGAGAATGATTTTTTCCTTTTGCTCCCCCTCTGCTTATGTTAGCCGAAAATCGCAACAAATTTTTGCAATTACGACTAGAGCTGTGCCGGGGCCGCCTTTTTTGCCGGGACCGGGGCCGGGAGGAACCTTGAAAAGCGTGCTTTACCGTGCTCATAGTACGACCCCTACCCTACCCCTTATACCTATGTATATATACATATCATTGCTAGTAGATATGCGCGTCAAGCGTTGATATTTGTTGGGATTACAAGATATAACAGAACATGGGCATCAAGGGGTCTTGGGACGGGTGGGTGGTTTGGGGGTATGCACCCCCAAGAAGTGGGAACTCCCCCAGAATTCAATTTTTGAAATTTTTCTTGCGTTTCTAGCGATTTTTTGATGCCATTGGATAGTGCTCGACGCTCCCGAAATTTTCGGTGCTGCCCACCTATCGTCTAGACCCCAGAATTCACACTCTCCCTCAAAAAAAATCCGCTAGACGCCCCAGAAATTGATTTTCAGAATTTTTTGTTTTTCTGCGATTTTTTGATGCTAATGGATAGCTCTCATTGAGAAACGCAAGAAAACGGTGTGTTTTCGCCTACATTATCGGGCACTTTGTGACTTCGAAAAAATTTTGGAACCCTAGGAACTTTTTGAGCTGCCCATGTATGGACTTATTTCCTCTGACTTGGATGCGTTTTTCAATGTGCTTTACTTTGCACTTTTTTAGGCTTGTTATTCTATTTGTTCTGATAGACGTAGCTGTCTGCTACCAAGCAAGCTGGAAAGCTCGTCTATATGAATTGCAATTTAAAATATGTCAATTTTGATTATTAACTAGAAATTTGCACCAACCTGACATAATGAAATAAAGATTTGAATTAGTAAGATCTGTGGTGTTGCTTGAAATTGAGCTTGAAAGGTAAATCTGCCCAAAACATTATCAATTTTCTACATTATAATCAATTCTAACACTGGCCCCGGCCCCGGGGCCAGCCACGACCCGGGGCCGGGGCCTACGCCCCGGTGCCGGGGTCGGGGCCTGGCCCCGGCACGGATTCTAATTAATGTATAGTCTTTTTTAGTCCCAAGCGCGTGTTTTAATCACTCCATTCTTGGTCTTTATACAACCGAAAGCGTTATTTTGCACCTAAGTCTTTTGTTTTTGCACAGGTTTTACGCCGAAAATGAGATATATTCAAGAGGGCGTTTATTGGATTCTAAACATATTTAAGGCATGTGGATATTAGAATTTATGAAGTGTTTAGCTCTAGTAGTCGTAAAACGTTTTCAATTAATCCTTTGTTCCCCTAATAATTTTAAAGAGTTCAATCGCAAAAATTTATGATTAGAGTCTACTTAGTTTGATGCGCGCTCTTTAAATACTTTCAATCTTTTAGGTCTTTATACCAGTGATCGTACGGGGTCAGATTTTCACCTCCCGGTCGGGTTCGGGGCTGAAAACCGCGGTTTTCGGTATCGGGGTCGGAGGTTGAAGAGTTACGGTTAACATTGAATGATTATATATACCAATTTAAAATAGAAAAAAATTATAGATTGTTTCTGCATTGACGTAATTAAGTAGAGAATATATTTTAAATTCAGTCTGAAATATAAATTAATTTAAGCTAGCTGACAGAACAATGTTATTCTAAGAATCAAATGGAGGCTAAGGCGCAGATTGATGGAGGCTAACGCATAATATAAATCCATAGTGTATTTTTACGATTGATAAAATGCAGAGCGTTCTGGCGCACTTTATGGTGATAAATATGTGAACATGTATGTATGTACCTGTCAACAACATGGCGATTAGGCGTGCATTTCATGAAATATCGCGAGTGTCAAGTTTAACATATCTCATTGTATGCTTATGAATGAATAATCATTGTGGCGGCATTTGCCGAATTAATTTGCTAATTTTACAATTCTCCTATGCAGGGGCGGATTTAAGGGGGCCGGGGCGGCTCCCAAATGGCCAAATAATATTCGGCGAGATTAAGAATGGATATCCAATTTTGCAATGATTTTTGGCCGTCAGTGATCATAGTAATTTCTCTAGCTTTTCCGGCGCTATGCGCCGGATGAAACCTATTAATGACATTTATTTACTTTCTTGGCGACCTCGGAAGCACGGTTCTTTTTATATTCAGCAAACATTTTTCCCGATGTACTAAGATTTTTCGGGACCGTCTTTGTACGTGTATATACTACAAAGACTTGGGAAGACAAAAACTACAAAAAGGTCTGAAATCCGCAAAAATCTTTCGGCGCTTCGCGCCTAAATGAATAATTGTGCGCACACCTGGGGAATGCCCGCATATCGGCCCATCACTAGGACGGGCCGAACCAAAAGTTGGACGGGGCGAAGGGGTAACTTCAACGGGGCTATGTTTTTGTACAGGGAGAAAATTTTGGGAGATAATTTAAAGAAATGCTAAACACAGTATATAATGATCAGTTTGTAAAACATGCTACAGGAACCATCTTATTACATTGTTCGACCCCTTTTTTCATGGATGGAGCCACCTTTTTTCAGTGACTGATCCACTGATTAAGCTGAACTGACCCACCTTTTCAGGCACAAACCTACCTTTTTTTCAGGGACAGATCTACCTTTTTCAGCGTCTAGGGACTCAACCCTTTTGGCTGGAAGCAAAGGGGCGAACCGTCAGTCGTTGCCCAGGTGTTGATTGTGTGTCATATATATTGTATAATAGTAGAAATCGCATTTCGAAAGGAAAAATGTCAAAGTTTTGGCGTTTCGCGCCGTTTTCAGAGATGATTAGTGATTTTTGCCCGCAGAATCCCAGAAATCAGCTAAAATACACGACTCAAACGTCGAACAACTCGAGATTTTTACCACACTAAAATCGCCACTGTACCACATCATAGCATTTAAATATTTGTGTGTACAAAATGTACAAAGACTTAGGGACCATCTTTGTACATGTACAAGCGGACTTTGTACAAAAAAACGCTGCCTGGAAGCCATTTTCTGTTCATGTAGATTTCAAAACAATTTTAATATCAAAAACAGCTATTTTTGCATTGTTTTCTTCTATTTTCAATAAAAAATTTCGATGTTTCGCATCAAATGCTATAAATACAGGAAATCAAGCAGTAAATCATGCTTCTGGACGTCTATCCGCCTTAATTTCACAAATTTTCCCGCGCTTCGCGCCAAATTTCTGTTGAAGTCAAAGAAATTCAATGATTTTTTCGCACAAAATTGTCTAAAATTTTGAAATTTCAAGAAAAAATATTGCGTCAAAAGTGATTTTATGTAAAAGTACTATACGTAAAACATTGAAAAATTGCTATTTCGCGCTTTAAGGGCAAAATGTTTGACCTATTTTTGACTGTTTTTGGTAAAGTTGGGATACCGCCCCCTTTGGAAAATCCTAGATCTGCCACTGCTCCTATATACCAAAAAATTAGACCCTTCATTTCACCACCCCCCGAAAAAAGGTTCAACCCCGACTCGAAAAATCTTGCCCCCGGTCGGGGTTTAGGCCGGGGTATTCGGGGTCGGGGTCCCCGTACAATCACTGCTTTATACAATCTAAAGCGTATTTTGCATTTAAACTTTGTTTCTGTTCTTCATAGTTTTATTAGAGCTGTGCCGGGGCCGCCTATTTTGCCGGGGCCTAGGCCCCGGGGCCGGGGCCAAGAAAGCGTGCTTTACCGTGCTCATAGTACGACCCTACCCTACCCCTTATCCACCTATGTATATGTTCTTGCTTGTAGATGTGCGTCAAGCGTTAATATTTGTTG
The DNA here is from genome assembly GCA_036768485.1 of Mermis nigrescens. Lineage (NCBI taxonomy): Eukaryota > Metazoa > Nematoda > Enoplea > Mermithida > Mermithidae > Mermis > Mermis nigrescens. The sequence continues at coordinate 968,650 of JAVLUZ010000218.1, read as the reverse complement.
GGATTACAAGATATAACAGAACATGGGCATCGGGGTGAGGTCTCAGGTGGTCTAGACCCCTCCCCCGAATTCACATTCTCCCCCCCCCACAAAAAATCCGCTAGACCCCCCAGAAATTGATTTTCAGAATTTTTTTGTTTTTCTGCGATTCTTTGATGGTAATGGATAGCTCTCATTAAGAAACGCAAGAAAACGGTGTTTTTTCGCCCTACCGTATATTATCAGGCACTTTTTAGACTTCGACAAATTTTGGACCCTTCCAGAATTTTTGAGCTGCTCATGTATGGATTTAACTCCTCTGACTTGGATGAATTTTTCAATGTGCTTTACTTTGCACAGTTTTCAGGCTCGTTCTGATAGACGTATGTAGCTGTCTGTTACAAAACAAGCTGGAAATGCTCGTCTAAATGAATCGCAATTTAAAATATGTTAATTTTGATTATAGAAATTCGCACCAATCTGACATAATGAGATAAAGATATGAATTAACAAGATCTGTTGTGTTGCTTGAATTTGAGCTTGAAGGTAAATCCGCCCAAAACATTTTCAATTTTCTACATCAAAATCAACTGTAACACTGGCCCCGGCCCTGGCTCCCGGGCCTGGGGCCTGGCCCCGGCACAGCTCTCATTTTTATGCAGAAAATCAGATTTGTTCAAGAAGCAAGAATGACAGCAGTTTTTCGGCAATGATTATGAATTTGCTGGTGAACTTTGACCATTTTAGGATGGATTCAGAACCGTGATTCGGCTGATTTTGTAGAAAATATTTAACGTCACGATTCAAAATTGAAGTGCTCTTTTTACAAAATTTTCGAGGCTCTGCCCGGGCCCCGCCGAGGGCGCTTGAGCGCGTCACCCCCAGACCCCCAGCAGTCGGTTTTTTGTGCAAGGTCTCGTTGAACATGTACAAAGATGGTCCCCAAATGTCTTTGTACATTTATGTACACGCAAATTTTTGTGTACTATAATATGGTACAGTAGCGATTCTAGTTTGGCGAAACAGGGTTTTTCGACCTTTGGTAGTAATAACCAATTTCTGGGCCTCGGACACCAAAAATGGCGCGAAACGCCGGAAATTTCGACATTTCTCCATTCTGAATGCAAATTTTCCCCTCCCCTCCCCAGCATTCCCATGTTGTGCATGTATCGTGAGGGGTATGCCTTGTTGGAGTCCCGGTAGAAGGATGTCAATATTTTGCGTACATGAGGTCATATATCATTTTGTATTATATATTATATATATCTTTTGCTATTATTTAAGGCGCGGATACATGCAAAACAGGCCTGATTACAGGATGCCTCGAGGAAGACCTGATATGAGTCCACCAATGAAGCGAGTTCGTCGAGAATGGGACGTTTTGTTGACGCACTGCGAGATTAAACCCCTTCCCCCTCGACTTTTTAGCCAAAAGTTTCTCTCTGGTCATTTTTCGGTTCTTTTTTGCCAGTTTATCGAGAAATAGAAAACTATTTATTTTCCCGCCTTGCTAAATCGATGACTACTTTTCAGCCGAAATTTTTTGTCCACGCCCGCATGCACTCCCCTTTTTCTGAATGAGAGAAAAATTTCAAAAAAATTGGAAAATTAAAAAACTAATATCCAAACCATCAATTGTTCATTTTTGGGGAAAATCGCAGAAGGTTCGATGACGTTTGGAATTTACGCAAAAAACCATCAACCTCATAGATGGGCGGCACCAAAATTCTGGGCGATGCAAGATTTTTTAAAAGATGAAAAATGGCCTTAAAAATGGTGTATGGCGAAAAACCACCATTTTTCAACGTTCCTCATCAACCTCTATCCATTGGCATTAACAAATCACGACAAAAACAGTTTTCAAAAACTGAATTCTGGGGGTATTTTGGTTTCTTGGGGGTGCATACCTCCGAACCCCCTAATCCCCTTCCGAAGTTTCTTAAGGTCGAAAGTTCAGGGGTGGAATTAAAAAATTTGGGACCGCTAAATTTAGAGTTCTGGCCTTTTTCGCAGGTCAGATATGAAAAATGGCTAAAACGTCGTATATAACATGTTTTAAAGTGAAAAACTGCATTTTAAATACTATTTGTCCAAATCTGACTAGTTTCGTCGCTTTTGTAAGTAAAGAACATCAGGATTCGGACTTTTCAGATCATTTTAACTTCATTCCAGGTATTTTATTGGTAAACAAAACAGAACTAAAAAATTTTAACGATCTTTGCTGCTTTCTTTGCCCCAAAATCACGCAGAAGATGTTTGATAGCTCAGAATCGTCTGACAGTGATTTGAGTCTCAGACCCTGAGTGGGTAATACCCCTCACCCCCTATGGAAATGTATCTTATGGATACACAAGCATACATGCACAGTATGAGAATTCTCGGGGGGGGGTGAAAACCTAAAGTGCCTTTTTTGGGCCTAAAAATGGCCGGTACGCGTTAAAAAACATCGTTTTTTGGCGTTTCTGACGACACTCTATCCTTCTCGAGCATGAAATCATGAAAAAAATTTCGTAAAAAGTCGAATAAATTACCAATATATCGCTTAAAACATGAATGTATGGCGCGAAGCGCCGAAAATTTGGCAATTTTGAGCAAATATGTAGATAGCCAAAAACCCTTAAAAGACACTTTTTCTACTAATTTTCAGGTAAGTTTGGGAAACTTTTAAAAAATCGCCAATTCTGGGGGGTGAGAAATTTTTTGCGGCGGGGGGGTGAAACCCCCTTCCCAAACCCCCAGATCATGTATGTACACAAGGCTTCAAAAGCGGACCTTCTGAATAATTTCCATCACCGTTTTTTAGCCGATCCATAATAGCTGCAGTGAAGAAACTTTAGATACAACTAGATTATAACTTCTTGTCTTTACACCTGCAAAATAGAGTCAATAAAGGTTGTCTACATCCATACCTTTAATTTGATTACTGTATATTTATTTCGTCTCTCAAAAACGGTGGCGGGGACATTGTTCAAAAGGTCCCAAAAAGCATATTATGTTGAGCTTAGTCGTCTAGAAAATGCGATAGAAGTTCAAATTTACTGCAAACGCATGCCGAAGCAAAGCTAAGCACGGTAATAAGTGCAAGGAATAGAATCTGAAAAAGTTTAAAAAAGTTTTAGCTCTTTTTGGACATGCATAAATGATGCATGGTGTATCATAATGGAGTAGTTGGAAGATTCGAAAAGGGCTATTCTCAGGGGCGGATTTAGGGGCGGGGAAGGCGGCCAGTCCCCCCCATTGGCCCAAAATAGTGCGCCAAATTAGGCAATTTTGAGCGATTTTCAGCGATTTTCGGGTTAGAATGGCTAGTTTTTCCGCCCAAGTCAGGGTTCCGCCCCTTTAGGGTACCGCACCCTCATCCTTAGGAAAATCCTAGATCCGCCACTGGCTATTCTGACTTCCTCAAACCTCTTTTTTGTGCGCAAAATATCCTTCTTTCGCTATCTTCTGTGTATAACTTTAGTCGGACAGAATTAAGCGTTATCTGTTCAAACAGGAGATCGTGAACGTGTAAGAATACTGATTCTCAGGCCCGTATCTAGGATTGGGCCAAGGGTAGGGGGGCAAATTGCGAGAAAAAAACAAAAAAAATTATTTATTTATATTTACCCAACAAAAATTGCTCCATATCTCGGAAAATTCTTCGAATTAGCTCGCAACAGGCGCTTTTCGGACGTTTTTAAACACGCTCTATCCATTAAGGTACTAATAAAATTCTAATATCTTGGAATAATTTTTTTTATTCGAAAAGTTGTAAAAAAGGGTCATTTTGGTTGCGCTTGAGCCAAAATGATAGACAACACTTCACATGCGGTGCGAAGCGCCGAAAATTTCAAGGTTTTTCGTCAAAGACGGTCGATTTTTACATCTTTCCGCGCATTATCTTAGCTTCCGAAATTTTTCCCGCCCAAGCGGGCCCTCTACCCCGCCCCTTTGAATACTGCCCCGCCGATTTAATAAAATTTTCAACTAAATCAATATGTATCACCGCAAAATCTTAAGTTTAAGCTCAAGAATGACTGTCCGGGTCCTGAAAAAAGAGCCAGGTAATAACGGGTCCGGGTACCTTTTGCATCCCTAATGGCTAGAGATTTCGCCTAAAATTCTGAGGCGTAGCATGTATGGCTGCTGCCTATGTACATTTCTCGCTACGGAATTTTAGCAATTGGCATTCCTTAGAGGTCCCATAAGGAATGCGTTGCCTACCTCTGAGTAGCAGCAACGCATAACATATATAGACGTCCTGTCCTGTGTAATAATTATGTACAGGGGCGTACGCAGGATTTTTTAAGGGGGTGATGGTCCTCAATTGGTGACCATATATTTTGGGATATGTTCGCCGGGGCACAGAATAAAGTGCATTTTCTGACGTTTCCGGACATGCTCTGTCCGTTAAGCTCGTAAAATTCAAACTTTTCGAAAAGAATTTTATTTTCTTTCATTGAGCTGTGAAAAATGACGTTTTTTTGGCCGCGCTCGGGCCTACATTAACGGATGTAATGTTTCAACGGCGCGAAGCGCCGCGCCGAAAATTTTGAGATTTTTTGATAAAAAGGTGACAATTTTCGTGCATTTCCTTACCTCTCAAACATTAATTTTGGGCTAGGACCCTCCCCCTGCGTACGCCCATGATTATGTACGTAGGCCTGAATTTATAAGAGCATATACATATGTAACGAACGCCTTGGAATCTTAAGCGGGGTCCGTCTTCGCATAATAATGGCCAAAAACGTCTGAAAACGGCAAAAAAATTTCCGATAATTGGGTGGGGTCAAAACTCTTCTGGCTTGTGGGGGAGTCGGGGACCTTCAACTAAAGGTGAATGGGGATCCCCACCCTCCCCCTGTTACACGTATGACAAAGAAACCTTGATAGAAATTGTCCATATTTCGTAACGCGAACTGTATGCATATTTACGGGCGCGACTATAGGTGCGCGGCAACAAAGCTTGGAGGGGGGATGGGGTGCAAGATTCTTTCAAAGTCAAAAATGGCCTTTAAAATGGTGGTATGGCGAAAAAACACTATTTTTGAATGTTTCTCATTAGGCGCTATCCTTTGGCATCAAAAAGTTGCGGAGAAAACAAAAAAAAATCAAAAATTGAATTCTGGGGGTATTTTGGTACCTCGACGGGGTGAATACCCCCCGCCCCTCGCCCAGGTGTGCCTATGCGCATTCATTCGATTTTTTCGACCAACCAGGGACGATCAAGGCTATGAACCAGCTGCTAAGCGAGAAGCCGCGGATGCGGGCGGAGCCCCGTCGACTCCTGTCGCGGCGGTTCAGCCCGCTGCGCCCAATTTAATGAGTTTCAAACAATTTTTGACCACTCAGGATGACTCGATATCGGACGAAGAAGCGATGCAAAAATATCAAGAGTATAAGCTGGAATTTAAGCGTCAGCAGCTGCATACTTTCTTTGTAGCTCACAAAGATGAGGAATGGTACGCAGGCTCGTTTGAATCCCTACTGTATTTTTGTTATACATCATAAGACCGCAAAGAGAGACCATCATCGGAATATAAAGCCAGAGGCACTGTACGCCGCGGCTCGGTATAAAACGCTTGTTTAAAATACTTTTTTGGTAGGTTGTTCGTTTAAAGTGTAAACCGCCTTGGCTCTGCTATTTAAAGAAGCGTTTGGTGTAAAGTTGTTTACAAAAGTGCAACCAGAGGTATCGTATGCCGCGGTTGATGCTGATCTGAGTTTAACGAAGTGTAAAGAACTTCTGAAGTTTACACAACGCTATAGGACGTAAAGTACGTACTCTGTCTAGTTTTAAAGTGGAAAAATCGTCGTTTTTTTGAATTACCAACACGATCCGTCTTTTTTCTACACCATTTTCAGAATTATGTCGCATGCTTTTGTGTCTTTATCTTGCATCCAGATAAACAAGTCAGTGGCGCATTATGCCGAGGCTTTAATCTCTATATGTAATTCAAGATCGATCGATTGAAAGTAAGACTACGTATTCAATAAGCGACATTGTTGCATACTGTAGCTTAGTGGGATCTCCCGTCTTCGGAAATATTCAGTTGTTTACACTCCAGTTTTATTAGGAAGTATTGTCCGTTATTTGTTAATGGCGGTTAATTAAAAATTAATCGAATGCAAAATATTTGAAAAAGTAATGAAAAAGCAATAAATTATTGTAAAGTTAAAAAAGCTCCAAAAATCGATAAATAGCTGACAATAATACAAATTGCAATGCTCTGCTGCGAGATGCTCAGAGGAAGGTATGCTGTTTGTGAATGTACGCGAATAACATCCGAGTTTAGTTTACACTGAGTTACCTTACTTTACACGGATTCACTATTCACTGTAGACTGCTCGCACGTAGTTTATAGTTTGTTGTTTAGAAAAATTCATAATCTAAAGTACAATAAATCGAAAGGCAGATGGGTATGTTCATGTTGTTCAAACAGTTTATATCACGTATGGGCAAAGTTTAAATTTTAGGGTCCTAAAGTTTCTGAGGTCTGAAATTCAACTCGAAAAATTGATCAACCTCCTGTTAATACAAGTTTAGAATTTTAGCCCCTTAGCAATTCGGGTAAATATTTCAATCCTATCGGCTTGGTATTTTCAAACTTAACGATTTTCCGCAAATTTCATGCTTGACTAATTACACTTATTGCCACGAAATATGAACAATAAAAAACCGATTGAGTTCACTTATTAACGCTTTTTCACGACCTGATCGCTGGAGACCCAAAGAGTATGCTAACATCATACATGCACATAGGGGGGATGACGGGTATTATGCTACTAAGGGTCAGCCAGACAGGTGCTGTCCGGCGATTTGGAGCTGATGGAACGCTTACTTGCATCATTTTTGAGGTCAAAAGCAGTAAAAATGTCAAAAATTGTGCACCTATGGCTGGCATGCTATACTTTAAGAAAATGCCACTCAAAACAGTGCTGAGCTCTGTGATTTTTAAGAAAATGCGACCTAAACGCTCGCTTAGGTCGGACAGTTTACGACTCTGCGCGCGTAGAGCATATTAATATTTATAAAACTCGTGCAGTTCATATGCGCATGATATTGTGTACATAATGCGCACACGCGCGCTATCATCGCGTGTCTATTTAGGAACGCACGCTGAGTCGTAAACGGAACGACCTAAGCCTTTAGGTAGCTTTTTCTTTAAGTAAAGCATGTCAGGATACTCTTTGGGTCTCCGGCGATTAGGTCCTGAATACGCATTCCTAAATAAACTCAATCAGTTCTTTATTGTTCATATTTCGTGGTGAGAACTGTATATGTACGTAAGTTGTTTTTCGTTTTTCGAACGTAATAAGAAACATAGTTTCGTCAATAAAAAGCATATCCTTAATCACTTTAACGTGAGAACAGCTTCGCTGCCCTTATATTCAGTCGCACGAAATTAGAAAAGAAGTGTATATTCTAAAATCTGTAAAATTGAACGGATGAATTTGGAAAAAGGAAACGGAAAAAGGAAATAAGAAACATCTCATTAACTTTTTTGTTTAAACGACCGCTTGAGTTCAAGTGCCATGTGCGCATTGCGGGGTGCAACATTCTGGGAGGTAACTTAGGTTAAAAATCTTAGTGAAGCCCTAAATTACTTATGGACGACAAAAGGTGTTTTATAAAATTTTTAGTTTGTCAGAGAGAAATTAAATTTGGGAATTCGACTGGGGTTCTTTTAAGGCTCTAGAAAAGTACAGCTGGTTCCGAAACCTCAAAGTACGTATGCCCGTCTATTTATGGTAGAGTCTCCCTTGACTTGCTCAGCATGGCAAGGTGGGTGAAACTGAAAAAAATTTCAATTTGTTCACGTTTTTGGTGATCTTTATTTCTAGAAAATGAAAACATGAAATTTTTTTTAAATATGAACAAAATCTACTAAATTGAACAAAGTATAGTCAAAAAAGTAGTATGCACTTCACTACCTTGCAAGATCTGTGGGTGTGCAACCCCCTCTCCAGAAAAAAATTTCGCCCACCCCGCAAAAATTTTTTGACCCTCCCCCACAGAATTGTAGATTTTTCGAAATAAGGTGCTTTTGTAAGCGTTTTTAGCATCTATGTATTTGGTGAAAGGTGCCAAAATTCCGGCGCTTCGCGCCAATATACACATGTTTTGGATATACTTTGTCCAATTTCTTTCATTTTCTAAAATGTTTTAAAAAGTTTTCTGTTTTTATGCTCTAGCAAGTTAGAGCATCGTCTGAACCGCTGAAAAATGATGTTTCTGACGCGTACATACCGTTTTTTGGGCCTAAAACTGGCACTTTATAACTCCCCAGAATTCCCATGCTGTACATATATATGGCGTGCCAAGAATTTAACACTTTCCACATGAAAAGATCGCTAGAAACATTAAAACAATATCTTTATCCAATTATTTTTTGGAAAATCAAAAGATAATGTGGGAAAGTGTAAAAAATGTCTAAATGTTCAATACTTCCTGTTACAAAGTATGCGTTCGCACTTTTTTGCATTCGGCAAAAATTTATCTCCATGTACGCAGACTTTTCAAGACTGTCTTTATTCGTACGTGTATGCAAAAAATATTTGGTATGGCAAAGACTGTAAAATGGTTTGAAATTCCTTAAAATCTTTGAAAGTAGTAAATGATAAAATATCGCTTCTATACGTCTTCATCATGGCGAAAATCGCGTTTAAAAACGTGAGCCATCAAATTCTTTGAAGCATATTCAGACATTTCTTTGGTATTTTTCATTTTCAGAAATTGGCTAAAATACGCTGCCTCGAATCGAAAAGCATACTTTACCAATTAAAAAGCGTTGCTGTACTATTTTAGTGTCCTAATATCTACATAAGTACCTACAGAATGCACAAAACATTATGGGGACTGACCGTACATGTATATACAGCATGGAATTCTGGGGGGTCAGGCCCAAAAGATATTTAAAAGTGCATTTTTTGGCTTTAAATGAAGGGTGCACGTCAAGAACAATGGTTTTTGACGTTTCGGACAATGCTCGTTCTTTCTGAAACATACAAACGTTAAAAAATTTTGGAAAAAATGAAAGAAAAATTAGATAAATTGAACAAAATATAGTCAAAAAACGTGTGTGTCGAAAATTCGAGATTTTTTAGCCAAAAATGAGCCGAAAACGCTTAAAAGGGCTCACTTTTTGCAACTTCTACGAAAAATCGACAATCCTGGAATAGGGGAGTCACAGCCATTTTGCAGGGGTCAATTGTCAGTCTGAGGAAGGCCAAACTCCCCTGGAACACGGGTTAGACTGTCTCGTTATGTACATGCGCAATGGGACTTTGTACATAAAAACTGCTGTCCGACACAAATGGCTATCCCCAATCGTAATTTCGAAGGTTCCGTCTGAAATATCATCCGGAAGATAGTACGAAGCGGAAGGCGGATCAAAAAGCAGGCGTTCAACGGCGCTTGGAAATATTTCAGGAGCTGTGGCAAAAGAATTGGCTCGACAAATGCAAACTCGATTCCGATAACATGCGAAATTTGATCATGCTAATGGACGCAGGTGTATTCTTTTGGGCGTCTCAGTCAATTTTTCGCTCCAACACCGAAAATCTTTCGTCCCATACCCATAAGGCTGAGATTTTTTACCCTTTGCCTCTTCTGGCCAAGGTTTCGGATACCCCTGTTCCCCGGATACAGAACTACATCTCGAAGTTTTTTACCAGCATGTTTTCTAGAGATTATTTCCGGCGTTCTTCACTATTTTTTCCACCAAATGGTGGGCCACTTATTTACTAGAATGATATACTGTGAGGGGTGCAAAATTTTTTCAAAGGTAAAAAATGGCCTAAAAAATAGTAGTATGGCGTTTTTTTCATTTTTCAGCGTGTCTCATAGAGCACTATCCATTGGCATCAAAAAATTGCAAAAAAACAGAAAAAATTTCAAAATTGAATTTTGGGGGGTTGTTTTTTTGGGTGGTGCATACCCCAAAACGCTACCACGTCCAGGCATGCTTATGACGTTAAAATGGTATAAAGAGCTTTTGAGGGCCTTTCAAAACGCCCTTTAAGTAGCCGGCATGAGTTCTTATCTAACGCGATTAAAATTAAATTTTAATTTCAATTGAATTTGGCATACAAGCACACGGTCAAAAGCTGTGGGAGGGGGTAAACCGAGTTTCCTTTGGAAAAGGGGTAACTGATTAATTTTTCACCTATTATAATATCGAATTTTCGTACTTAATTTGCCGTGTTTTATTTTTCATGAATATTTATGGTTAAATTTGCATGAAAGCAATAACAATAAGTGCAATGGAATGAACTTTAACATCAAATATACACAAAATAATGGAAGAAAAGCGTTTGGATGAACGAATTAAACAGTCGATTGCTCGAAAAATAAGTATATGTACTGTGCAATTACACTCTTAGCCGTCATTTGACGCTTTTTCATGGTTCAAGCAATCGGCTTTGGTCCAAAATAGCCTGAGGGGTATGCTTCTCAAAAGTTTTGGTAGAGGGAGATACCCCCCCCCGGTGTGAATGTGTGGAATAAGGGTTGACTTTTTTAGTAGTGCTCTCTTTACACTATGATATAAATCGCAGCCAAATAAGGCACCTTAAAGTGTCTGGCATTGTAGTGGTTTCCCGGAAAAATATTAAATTTGGCGTTTTTAGTACTTTTTTGTAGTAAATGACTAAAAAGTTATGAAAAAAGAGCACTTTTTCTTGTCGTTTTTCGCGAAAATGGCGAAAATCAAACGGTTTTTAATCCGCCGCAGAAATCCTAGAGCTTAAGTCAATACTCTCTATTGGATTTTAAATTTGAATCATTCAAAACAAAAATTTATTTTTCAGTCGTCGTAAAATTAGAAGGCGGCAATGACGACGATTTAGCGGCTTTGGAAAAATTGGACGAACTGTTCGACGACAGCTACGATTCTCCCTACGAGCACAATAAAGAGTAAAATATATTTTTTCTGTAAAAAGGGTTTTAAAGTAGAAATATGGATTGGTGTAAACAAGTCAATTTGAAAAAAATATATTTATTAATCGTGTGCGAAATTTATGTTTATTTATATTATATGGTACTTGCACTGTCGAGAGATATTTCGAATTTTGTGTAAATTAAAAAAATTAAGGCTGTTTAAGCAGCTGAATATAAAATGCTACGGGTTAATTTAAAGCTCGATAAAATAGCGTATGTTTACAAAAAAGAGATTTTTACAAGTTTTGTCAATCTTTTTCGGTCTTGCTTTTTGTTGTCTCAATTTTTTTAATTTTTAAATAATCCAATTCTTTAAATTCAAAGTTTTAAATGAATTTATAAGTTTGAATGAATTAGCAAAAGCTCAGATTTCTCGAATTGCTAACGACTGACCTTGAGAAGTTACTGTTGGCGGCTCAGGTTTAGTTTATTAGCGCTTTATTTTTTTTTTTGATTTTTTAATATTTCGGGCTTTGGCTTGGCTTACTGTCCGTTTTGATTTTGTTGATTTTCAAATTTTTTGGATTGCATTCTGGAAATTTACCATTTTTGAATCGTTTATTAGTTTTGTTAATTTTTAAGTTGATTTCATTTTTTGTAAGGCATTTTTCGGTATTTTCAGTGAGAAGCAACCGGAGCCGATTAGAAATGCTGCGAAAAAAATTTCGGAGAGTGAAAAGGAGCCGGCGAAGGATGCGAAAAAGTCTTCCGCTCCCGTTGGCGGAGAAGATGGCGCTATAAGCGTAATTCTTTCCAAAAATTTGCATTGTTTAAATATTGTGTTTTTTAGTCAGTTTTGAATCCATTTTGTATTTATAAAATTCACTTCAATCCATTTTTTTAACTTTACACTATTTTTTAAGATCATATCACGCATGTGCATATACACTGTATCTTATCCCATAATATTTAATATTTTTTCTAAACGTTCATAGTGCATAATATTATAATTACTTTGAAGACAAATCGGAAAATCATGTATTTCAGTTTTAAATGCGCTAAAAAGTCTTCGATATTTTTCGAGACATTTATAATGTTAAGATATTGAAAAATAATCCCTAAAAACTCATTGAAATACAGAGTAATATGAAAAAATCGAAGAAATAAAAATGAAAATATATATTCCATAATTCATTATGTAATAACGGTTTGATCTTGATGTAAACTTGGGCACTGAAATTGAAACAATTTGAAACAGTCAGCTTTATGATTCTCAGTCAGTTTATATTTGAAATATTCGCGTGTTACATACTGCATTTAAATTTCGAAAGCTAATTTTCGCCGAAATATGTTATCTTGCCAAATAGATGCTAAATGATTAAAATGGATGAATAGATAAGATAAAATGAATAAATAACTAAATAAAAGCAATAAATTAGCTGGAAAGCGTCCAATTCTTGTTTTGTATTTTTAGGATAGCGAAATGTCCGACAAAGGATCGGTTGTTTCAGGTTTGTACTTTTATATAATTTTTTGATTAAAAATAACAAGTTTTTTTGGCTCTTACTTACGTAGAATTTTCATTCCCAGTTTTCCACTTCTGGACGCTTTATTTGAAATACAGTGATCACCATGGAATTTGATAAATAAAGAACCGTTTGAGTTTATTTAGGAAGCTTTTTACGACCTAATCGCCGGAGACCTAAAGAGTATCCTGACATGCTTTACTTTAAGAATACGCCACCCAAACAGTTCTGAGTGCTGGTTAGATTATAGAAAACTCGATCTAAACGCTCAGGTTGGACTGTTCACGAATCAGTGCGTGTACAGCATATTAATATTGATGGTACTCGTGCAATTTATATTCATATGATATTGTATAAGCAGGCACGTATCTCTGGGGTGAATGGAGTGTTCTGATCCCCAAATTCAGAAAAATTGGAAAAATAGGACTTTTTAAACTATTTTGTGCTATTTTTGGCCTTTTTGGGCTTAGTTCCCCCAAAATTGGTGTTGATCTCCCAAAATAGAATGGCCAGCTATGTGCCTGGCACATACGCACTATCATCATACATCTATTTAAGAACGCGCACTGAGTTGTAAACGGTCCGATCTAAGCATTTAGGTCCGTTTTCTCAAAGTAAAGCATGTCATACATAGATTCACATAGGGAGGAGTGAGAAGGGGTATTACCCCTGCTTAAGGGTCTAGAAGTTAGGTACTGTCGAGCAATTTGGACCAGAAATAGTGCATTTTTATGCGATTTCTATGTGAAAATAGCCAAAAAAACGCAATTTACTGTACTTAAAATTGAGGACTTTACCCCTCATCTGACCCTAAAATCTCGATTTTACCTCTCCCTGGCCCACCTGACCTTGTGCATCCATGATGTATAATACTCTTTAGGTCTCTGGCGATTAGTTTGTGAAAAAAGGTTCCTAAATAAACTCAACATATTCTCTATTGTTCAAATTTCGTGGTAAGCACTGAATACATGCAATGTTTTACCTTTCTCCATGCCGAATTTTGTTGGAAAATATGTTCGTTTTCTAGCCTGTCTCCCAAACTTTCACTCTTTTTTTCTATTAAAAAGAAATGATTTTCGTTTCGTAAAAGTGGGCCTAATTTGGCCATTTCGACTATTTTTTCAAGAACAAGGAATCCCTCGCAATTTTTCGTGGATGTTTTATTTAGAAGTTAGAGCTCTTGTGTATACAGGTGTTTTGTTTTGTTAAATAGTCATTTACGAGTATTCTTACTAATATTTTGTCTGGAGTAATGATGAGAAATTTTATTTCACTTATAGGGCACAAAATTGCCCTGCTGATGGCATTCTGCTTCTCTGAACTCCTTGATTAACATTTTTTTATTTTATTAATGTAAAGTCGCTTAGTTACACATAAGTGCTAAAAAGCTGAGAGCAGTCTTTTTCGTAAAAGGTCCCTTTGTACGTACGAATACAAAGATAATACCCAAATGTCTTTGTACATTTTGTGCATTTAAATTTTGGCGCTATAACGTTCTACATTAGCTATTTTTTATAGTGGTAAAACAGGGTTTTTCAACCTTTGGTACTATATTTTTAACTAATTTCTGAATTTCTAACGCCAAAAAAAATACTAAAAATTGTCCCAAAGCGCCGAAAATTGCCGTGAATTCTGACCTTTTTTAGTTTTTATCTTCTCAAAAATCTTTGTACATGTACAAAGACGGTATCTTTGCACATCATGGAAAATCATTGCTAAAAACAAAAAACCATAGCTGGTAGCAGGGCCGTATTTAGGGGGGGCGGGGGCTGCTTCATCCTTTGGAAATGAAAAATAATTTCTGAAGCACAAAGTAGGTTTAAAGGAAAATATGAAAAAATTCTTAAAGTAGGTCTAAAACACCACCAAAACAGGTTTTCAGCGTACTTTTGAGCTTGTGAACTCAAAATTTTTTGGCGCTTCATGCCGGATTTATAGTTTATGTATAATTTTTGTCTTCTAGCCCGCTCAAATTTGAGTTAAGACTTCTAGAACATGTCCAATTTTTTCGGCGCTTTGCGCCGAATTATTCAATTTCTGTATTGTTTTTCTTCGTAAATGATAAAGACTAATTATAAAGACAGAAGTTAGAAAATTATTCGTCGATTGAATGATGAGAAATCAGTTGTGTAGATTGTTTATACGATAGATTTGTGTAATATGAGTATGAAATAAAGTGAAAAATTTTTAAAAATTTTCTTGAAATTTTTAACTATTGCATAGAGCTCGTTGAGATATGCTAAAAAATGCCTTTATTTTTGCCCATCTCGTGATTTTTCAGAAGTTGACCTCAAAATTTTTGCCTATCCCTAATAAAATCCTCTATACGGGCCTAGTTGAGGAGCATACATGTAACGGCTCAAAATTTTAGATGGAGGTCCTCCGGCTTTTTTAGGGGTGAGGGGCTGAATGACCCTCACTTTTTGACTGAAAACAAATGGCCAAAAACTACCTAAAAACGGACTAAAAGCGCAATTTTCTCTCACATTTGAGGGTGGCCAAAAATTTTTCCGGCTCTTGAGATGAGGGATGACCAACTTCTGGTGTGTATCCCCCCAGCGCACCTCTAACATGTATGTATGGCTGGGAGCGTACGTGTGAACATGCATGTAATGTCTGGAAATCTTGGGTGGGGATTTAGGGCCATTTTTAGGCGGAAGAGGCATGGTTTTCTATTCAGCAAAGATTTTTCTCGATGTACAAAGACTTTTCGGGACTGTCTTTGTACATGAACAAAAAATTCTTGGTAAGACGAAATTGCAAAAAAATGGTCTTTGCAAAAATTTGGCGCTTCGCACCGAAATGAGAAGTTGTGTGATGTATATATCCTTGTATTGGCAGGAATTGCGTCTTGGAAGAAAAATGTCAAATTTTTGGCGCTTTCACCATTCGATGATTCATAGTGATTTTTGCCCTCAGAAATCCAGAAATTAGCTGAAATACACCAACTCTGTTTTTACCACACTAAAATAGCTAATGTATGAAATTATAGTACCCAAAAATTTGTGCGTACAAAATGTACAAAGTCTTCTAGGGACCAATTTTGTACATGTACAAGCGGATCTTGTACAAAAAACACGGGGAAGGGGCTATAGTGCTCGCCATGAAACATGACGCGCTTTAATTGTCAGATTTATATTAGATGATGCATCGCGAGCGCCGCATTTTGTCTATAATGCGCTATCATACCTTTTTTATTATTATAGGTAGTGTGCATGTGAATGCCGGAAGCGTACACGTGCCTGAATATTGAACAGCATTCACGTGTGCGCACTCGCCTGAATGTAGAACGGCATTCACATGCGCGCTGCTGGCATTCACGTGCGCGCTTCCGGCATTCACGTGCGCGCTTCTGGCATTCACGTGCGTGCTTTCCCCTTGTTGGCGCTATTAATAGCTAAATTGCGCTGTCTGCATCGCCAGATTAACAGCATTATACAGATAAATATCCTATAATAATAAAAAAGAGATGATAGCGAATTATAGACGAACATCTAATATAAATCTGATGATTATAATGCGTCATGTTTCATGGCGAGCACTGTATATAGCCTTTAATTTTGATTAAAAACAAACGGTCAAGAAAACGCTATTTTTTCCGAAAATCAGAGGGGGGGGTCAAAAATTTTCTGGCTTTGGGGAGATGGAGGCGACCATCTTCGGATCCTTTATCCCCGCCCGTTATATGTATGCATGTGATGGATGACCCAAAATTTTGGATGAAATAATCGATCTTCTATATTGGCCGAAAATAGTTTGCACGCATGTTTTTCTTAAAAAAAACTTGAAATAAAAATTTTACTTCTCCGAAAATTAAAAAGAACAAAACATCTGGCTTTGTCCTGTTACTGAAATATTCAGTATTTTCTGCCCTATCAAATATTGGACTAAATTTAAAATTTTTATCTCTTCTGCTACCTCAATATATATTTTTGGGATTTGGTTAGAGAAAAAAGCGACTGTTTTGCTGATTTTAAGTTGGAAGCTAAGTGCGTTTTTCATCTTTCGTCCAACTTTGACAATTTAAACCCGTATTTGAAGTTAAATTGTTCATCGATTTATTGATTAACAATTAAATATACCTACATAGATAATCGCTTAGTTCAGTTTATTATATGAAATTGTGCATTTTTACAGATGATGTGTCTTGGATTGTCTGATTTTCTTACCTGTGTACATAAAGCTGTGTTTTTATTTTATAAAAATTTAAATCTCCTTCAACTTTGACTTATTTGTCATTCAATTTCAGCTGCATCACTATAAATTCTTTTTTTAAATTTTTCGAAGAGAAAATAAAAAAATTGTGGAAAAGGCTTGAAAGTCTATAAGGGCATTGAAAAGGCTTAAAATAAAATTACGTATCGTATAATGTACGTCCCAAAGCGCAAGTTTTTGCCAAAATCGGCGGGGGCGTACATTTAGAAGGCTTGGAAATTAAGGGTGGGGATCCTCAACCATTTTGGTGAAGTGACCTTAAACGTTTGGTTAAAAACGCCTAAATGGCCGAACAAGGCATATTCTTTCATTAAAGTAGGGTGGACAAAATTTTTTGGCTTTTGTGGGGTTGGTGGGACGACCAACAATGAGCGGTGGATCCCCCATTTCCCCTGTTACATGTATGGAGGGAAAGTAAACCTTCCTTGCACGAAAATAGGCATGTTTTGGCGCCACATTTTTTGCAATATTATTAATTATTTACATTTTATTTATGATTAAAATATAATACAGATTCTGAAAGCTCATTCAATTCTCTACGTGATGGTATAAATTACTTTTAGAATATCCTTCGAATTTAGTGGGATAATTAAATGCATCTAAAAATACACTGTATTTTCTACAGTTTTTCAGTCGTACACAAATAAATACTCATCGAATCGGAAAGAAAAATATGCTATTTTGTAGCTTGTAGAACCTGCTTTCTGAATATATAATTTATTTCAATTGATTCAATTAGAATAATTTATTAGTTGCTGGCGCCAAAACAGCGGCGCCACGTTGTAGACCCTTCCTTGCATTAACCCATAAACCTACAGAGCTTGCCATGAAATTTGAATAATAAAGAAGTGATTGAGTTTATTTAGGAACTTTTTCCTACGACCTAATCGCTTAGATCTAAAGAGTATCCTGGCTTTACTCTTAGGAAACGCGACCCAAACAGTGCGAAGCGCTGGTTAGTTTAACGCGACCCAAACGCTTAGGTCGGACCGATCTCGACTCAGCGTGCGTAGAGCATATTAATATTGATTATACTCGTGCAATTCGTATGCATACGAGGATCATTTCAGAAGTCCTGAGTCTCCGAGTCAATATTTTGTTTGCATTGTTTCTTTTACTCTTTTGGTAAACCACACATCCAATAGCTTATGTTTAAAACATCAGATTGATAGCTTGTCAATAAGCTGTGCAGGGTAAATTTGAGTTCATCGAATTTCGGTACATTTAGAAATGTGCAAAAATCTTTCAAACGGAACATTGTCGGGCCATGATACTTTTTGCCTTGAAACTCGGCCAATCATGATCTAAATTTGGAAATTCGTAAATGGTTTTTGCACCCCAACAATGCGAGTGCACACACAGCGGCAAGAACAATTTACTTTTTGAATCAGATGGACTTTCAATTGTTGCTACATCCGCCTTACTCATCCGCCCTAGCATCTTGTGACTTTTTTGTTTCCCAAAATTAAAAACAAAGTTGAAGGGAAGCCGGTTTGAATCGAAGGACAGTACCTGTTTCTGCATTCAAACATTTGCCCACTAGCATATCATACGCTAATTACTTTAGCTGCTTTGAAACTTGGTTTTACCAAAGGGAAATTCGCATAGCTGCTAATGGAGGGTGTTTCGAGGAACTGTGAAAATTTGGTCAATTTATTAATAAAATTGAATTCAAGGCTCAAGACCATAGGTGGGCGGCACCAAAATTCTGGGGTTGCAAGATTTTTTTAAAGGTCAAAAAATGGCCTCAAAAATGGTGGTATGGCGAAATTACACCATTTTCTCAACGTTTCTCATCGAACACTATCCATTGGCATCAAAAAATTGCGAAGGAAAAAATAACAATAATTTTCAAAAATTGAATTCTGGGCGGTATTTTGGTTGCTGTTGGGTGCATACCCCCAAACCCCACGCCCAGGTATGCTCAAGACTTGTCAGGGGACCCTCGTATGATATTGTGTACCTAATGCGCACACATGCGCTATCATCAAGTGCAACGCACGCTAATTCGTAAACGGTCCGACCTAAGCGTTTAGGTTAAGCTTTTAAAAGTAGCGCATGTCAGGATACTCTTTAGGTCTCCAGCGATTAAGTCGTGAAAAGCGTTCCTAAACAAACTCAATCGGTTCTTTATTGTTCAAGTTTCGTAGCGAGAACTGTACTTATATTCATTCCATCATTTTACTTTTATTTACTTTCTATTCGTTGTGTGATTTTTTAAATTAAAAAAATTTTTTTCTATCCATTTATATAATTTATTACCGAATTTTTTAAAATTTAAAGAAAAACCTATTTCTTATTTTTCACTCGCGATTCTAGGCAAATCAAAATCGTCGGCTCAGGCGGACGTCGAGGCCGGCGAATTGCAGCGTCCGGGCGACGGAGTCGCCTCGCCTGACGTCGACGCGAAGAAGAACGGCGACGTCGACGCCAGCTTCGAGTCGGGCGCACCAGACGGCGAGGAAAGGAGCGGCTCGCCCGTAAGTACATTACTGTATAATCGGACACGTAAAAGGGGTGGGGAGGATCCCCCTACCCAATGTTTGTCGTTCTCCACCCTCCCCTTTCCCTGGAATCAGAAAAATTTAGACACCTTCCCCGATTTTTAGCGAAATTTTTGGTATATTTGAGATCAACTACTTCTCCACCCTAAAAAATGGCCGCGGACCCCCACCAGAAATTTCGAGCCATTATATACGCTAGTATAATTATAATTATTCAAGTTTCTTGTATGTACGTGTTTTTCGTATTATTTTGGTTTTATTTTTTTAATCGTGTTAGTAATTATCTTCTTCTATTTTTATTTTAA
This sequence comes from Mermis nigrescens, assembly GCA_036768485.1. NCBI lineage: Eukaryota > Metazoa > Nematoda > Enoplea > Mermithida > Mermithidae > Mermis > Mermis nigrescens. Next base: position 949,257 of record JAVLUZ010000218.1, on the reverse strand, counting down.
ATTTTACTAATAATTGCTTTATTTTTATATTTTTATATTTATTCCGTTTTCTATTTTTATTATGGTTTTCTAGTATATGGACTCTTAAAGAAGTGGAAGCAATAAAACATGTACATATATTGCTCGTCATCACAAAATGCGTATTTATAATTTATCGATTTATGATCTATTTATTTTTTATAGCATACATTTGACGGCTCGAAATTTGGGGGTCCCGGTCATTTTTAGGGGCGCGGGGGGGCGGGTGAATGATCTCCAATTTTTGGCTAAAAAACGCCTAAAAATGGTAAAAAAAATAAATTTCCAAAAATCGGGGGCAGGGTCAAAAATTTTCTGGCTTTGGGGGGATCGGGGGACGTCCGACTTTGTGTGGGGTTCCCCCTGTTCTTCTGTTACATGTATGCTTTAAAGTACAATTTATTGATTTTTATGTTTTATAGAGGCGAGGCGAGAGTCCGGCACCGGCTAATAAAGCTGAGAACAAAAGGGCCGAATCGCCTCGACATTCAGACCCTTTGGCGGTCACGAAAATGATGCTGCATAAAACGTCGAGCATTTTCCTGCGCAATTTATCACCATCGATTACAAAGAGCGAAGTCGAAACGGTGGGTTCGAATCTCGCCAAGCTCAATCTTTTTCGATTTTCTTTTTTAACTTTCCGTCGTTTTTTATGCCCAAAAATGTATTTCACTTTACACTCAAGCGTTCGAATCTTAATAGAACCGTTATTTTTGACTTTCTCTTTTTTACTTTTTTGTCCTCTTTTATTCCCAAAAAATTGTTTTACTTCACACTACTTGATGGTGCGTTCGAATCTTACTGAGCGCACTCTTTTTCAATTTTATTTTTTGCTTTCTCTCGTTTTTTATGTTCACCAATTTATTCACTTTTAAAACTTTTCAATAAATTTTCATCATAAAAATTTCTTTTTCTTTACACCGACAACCTACTATCTTTATTACATTTAGCAGCTCATTTGTAGGATTGTTTTTGTTTGAATTTTTCAGTCGAAATGAAAAGGTTGATGTTCGACGATTTGGCTAAAATTTTTTGTTTACACTTTATCGATTTTACTAAATAGTGTAAAGTAGTGTGTATGAATTAGAGAAAATTGAATAGCTTATAACAGACTTTTCGGTAAGACGGATCATAAATTGTCCCTGGATTTGGAAGGTTTGGGTTGAATTTGGGTCGTATTCTTGTGCAAAATAAGAATAAGGATGGGAACCCCAAATTTGAGGCCGTTATACGGTCGGCCGTCCCTCTAAGTTTAGTTGCTGGCTTTTTGGCAATCATTGCTTTTATGTACGTGCTTTAAAGTAAGAAAATAAAAGAAAGAAAAATTTTAAAAATATTGTTTTTTAGGCTTTTTTGGTCAAAGTTAGAAGACTTGTCATGTCTAAAAATGGACAGTTTCCCTTTAAGAATCTTCGGTCGGAAATTGTAAAACATGCGCATAAGACTGGCGTAAAAATGCGAGTTTTTGTGTAAAGTTGAACGTACAAAATGTTGTAATTGCCTCTCTTAAAATGATCAGAATTTTTTTAATTTTTTTAAATTTTTTATTATAAATTTTTTTCCTCTTTCTCTAATTATATACATAAATGATGAGAATCATTTGAAACGCTGATCGCGTAATTGATGGTATGTAATTCTGCTTCACTGAATTCGAATGTCTCCAGTTAACACTATGAATATTTAATTAAGGTCTTTTTAAAGTTTATGTCACTTTTTTAGCTGTGTAAAAGGTTTCCGGGCTTTTTGCGCGTTTCGCTGGCCGAACCGATAGCCGACCGCAGGTATTATCGCCGCGGCTGGGTCACTTTCCGTCGTGACGTCAACATCAAAGAAATTTGCTGGAATTTGAGCAGCATTCGGGTTTGTTTACACTAGCCTAAATTTGTTAATTACTTTACACTCGATTTTATATTTAACACTCGTACGTTTGTTTTGTTTGCTCATATTTTTTTCGCTTTTCTGTTTTTTAATAATTCTCGTGTTTTAAATGAGGTCGAATTAATCGATTTACTCTATGAGTGTACTGTAATTTTAATCCGTTTACGCTCAAAAATTCTTCATACTAACCTGCAGCGCTGGCCACGGAATTTGAACAGTAAAGAACCGATTGAGTTTATTTAGGAACGCTTTTTAACGAGATAATCGCCGGAGACCTAAAGAGTATCATAACATGTTTTACTTCAAGAAAACGCAACCCAAACAGCGCGAAGCGCTGGTTACTTTTTGAAAACGCGAGCTAAACGCTCAGCAGGCACGTAGCTAGCCGCCCTATTCTGGAGGGACCTACACCAATTTTGGGGGACTAATGGCCCAAAAATAGCACAAAATAAGTTTAAAAGTTCTTTTATTAGATTTTTCTGGATTTCTGGGGGTCCAATCCCCCAAGAGATAGGTCGGACCGTAAGACTCAGCGCGCGCGTAGCGTATTAAAATTGATTCTACTCGTGGGATTCATATGCATATGATATTGTGTACATAATGCGCACACGCGCGCTATCGTTACGCGTCTATTTGAGAACGCGCGCTGAGCCCTAAACGGCCCGACCTAAGCGTATAGGCCGTGTATTCTCAAAGTCTAGTGAGTCAGGATACTCTTTAGGTCTCCGGCGATTAGGTCGAGAAAATAGCGTTCCTAAATAAACTCAAATGGTTCTTTATTGTTCAAATTGCATGGCGAGAACTGTATTTATCGCTTATTTTTTTCAAGTTATGTATGGTGATCATCGATGATCCGCATGAAGCGAATAGCTCGGTGATTTTCCGTAGATTCCTCGTTTCTGATTGGTTCGTTCGAACCGCATAATTTGCATAATTTTGACCAAATATTATCGATCGATTTTTTATGCGCTTACATACATAGCTTAAAGACTGCGATATGGGACCGATTGTGAATCGCGATCTGACTCGCCGTATTCGCGTCGCCAATGGAGTTTTGTCGCACAAGCAAGTGGCTCAGAACGACCTACGGTTGGCCGCGCGACTCGTGCAGGTACATACTATTGTTTACACTGTTCTTTACACTTTAAATTTGGTTCCGTGTACACTAAATTGTTTACGCTTTGTTCTGCCCTGCACTGTTCACTTTATGTTATTTAATAAGTTATATACCTGCTGTGTGTATTATATATGTATTGTCTTACAAATTACACGGGTGCATTTATCTTTGTTTAAACTGTGTGTCGTTTACACAATTGTTTTGTCGTACTCCGTCCATCTTATTTTTATTTAGGTCACTGTATTTTTTATCTTGTTTAAGGATATTCAAAGCATTTGAGACGTTTTTTGCTCATTTTTCGTTCTCGTTCCATAAAAAACTCAAAGGACAATTAGTAACGCATCATAAGGTGCTTTGCTTACATGTAACGACTCGAAATTGGGGGATGTTGGCCATTTTTAGGGCCGGGGGTGTATGACCTTCAATTTTTGGCCGAAAATGCCTAAAAACTGCCGAAAAATTCAATTTTTCCAAAAATCGGGGTCATACAATTAAGAAAAGCTAGTTTTTAAAGCCATTTGGCTTTATTTTAAATTCTTTAGCTTTCATGTTTTATGGTCAATTATGTAATTACTGCATTTTGTGGGCATTTTTAGGTGCCTTTCTTGCGACTTTCGGCCAAAAATTGGTCATTTATCCCTTCCCCCTAAAATGGCCAAAAACCATACGTTTAAAGGGGCTTTGGGGAATTCCCCACTCATGGTTAGACGTCCTCCCCAAACCCTTCCCCTCCCCAACTTCAGAAAATTTTGACTTGCCCTCCCTCCCCCATTTTTGGCGAAAACTTGCGCTTTTTGGCTATTTTAGGTGTTTTGCCACTTTTGGCCAAAAATCGGAGTCGCTTACCCCCCCCGTAAAAATGACCGAGAAATATAAATGTAAAAGGGGTTTTGGGCGGTCCCCCACAACGCTTTTACGCCTCGCACCCCTCCAAAGTCAGAAAATTTTTGACCACCCTCCCCATTTTTAGCGAAAATTTGCGCTTTTTTAGCTATTTTTAGGTGTTTTTGCTATTTTTGGCACAAAATTGGAGTCGCTAACCCCCCCCCCTCCTTCTAAAAATGGCCAGAGACCCCTACCTAAAATTTTCAGCCGTTACATGCATGCCGAGGGCACCCTCTCTTAAAATTTTGAGCTGTTACGTGCATGTTTTACAGTGATAGTTTGTCTATTCACCCTTGCTTACATTCAAAAATACTGTATCAGTTCATGAAATTCTAATACTTAAGTGCGCTTTTGCCATAGTAAAAATTAAGTAGTAAAAAAATTCAAAAGGTTTTCACCGAAAATCGTCTGACAGTGACTTGAGCCTCGGACCCTGAGAGGGTGGGTAATGCCCCCCTCCCCCGTAAGGGAATGTGTGGTGCTGTGTAAAGTGAGTAAAAACGATCGATAATTTTATTGGCGGTGTTAATTGCGTTCCACTTTATATCGTGCTATCTTTCATTTATTTGCACTGAATGCAATAGCAAATTACGAGAAACGTGGCTACAATATTACATACTGTCAGATGACGTAAGTAGGTATAGAGAATTTTTAATTCACCGAAGTATTCTGCCGACCGCGTCACTTTCTTTTGGCAAATGTATGTGTGGAGTAGAATCTTTCCAAGATTCGTGTGGTGAAAGAATATGGAATTGATAAGCTTTGAAAGCATTCAAATTCGCACGATTTTTTGGCGTAATAATCCTTATGCTTGGCTATATTACCGTATCTTTATATTATTTTTTTAATCACGTTAGGTTTCTTAAGTGGTAAAGTTGTCAGCAAACAAGAGGCCTGTTCCAATATTACTTTTTATCATTAAATGTACGGGTTAAATTTTGTTTTACTAGTGGTTTTATGTGTGGTATTTGCGGGGAGGCTAACACTAAATTTTGGGGGAACTAAGCCCAAAAAGGCCAAAAATAGCATAAAACAACGTTTATTTTTCCGATTTTTCTGAATTTTGGGAGGGTCCGAATCCCCTCGCCATTCCCCCAGAGATGCGTGCCTGTGCCAAAGTCGTCGGTCAAGTTTTTTTTTGACAAAGTCCCTTAGCGGATTTTTCGCCCCCACTTTACTTTTTATCCAAAACTTTACTTTTCAATGTTCTTAACTCGGCGGTTACTTTTTTTGCAAAGATTGAAGGCCTGCTTCTCGACCAATAATTGTCGGCGACGTACTATTTGAAATTCGCAGCGACAATTTGCGTTAAACTCAGGCACGTATATGTAGCTGGCCTCCTACACTACTCGCCACGAATGTTTACGCTTTAATAAGCTTGTAGAGCTTGCTAGGGTTATATCTTTAACACGTCGGTCCTTTTCCGCCCACGCACGACCGACGTGTTCAACATATAAGCCTTAACAAACTCTATCATCCTCTGGAGCGTATTAAAACGTTAACATTCATGGCGAGCACTGTATTTTGGAGGGGCAACACCAATTTGTGGGGGAGGCCAGAAATAGCACAAAATAACGTTTAAATAGTCCTTTTTTTCGATGTTTCTGAATTTGGGCGAGGTCCGAATTCCCCCATTCCCTCCAGAAATACGAGCCTGGTCAAACTTACGCATTTTCTGGTTTTGGGGTATGGGGGTAAGTCCGACTTTGGGTGGGGGGGTCCCCTCATCCCCCTATTACACGTATATATGGAACCCAGTTAAAATTTCTGGCCAGAAATGTATGGCCACTAAAGCGGGCTATCACTGTGAACACTCACCCGTTTCCTACAGTAATAACATGCATCGTTTTGAAGATATACGATAAGAAGTTCGATTTGTGGCAAGACAGTGAAGATGACGGCGAAAATGCGTCCAAGTCGGCTTTCGCGGATCAGTTCGGAGATCAGATGCTCAATGTAAATCGGAGTGCATTCAAATTATCGATTTTTGAAACATTGGATAATTTAAATTTAAAACTATCAGTCAATGTTATTAGTAACGGAAATTTCCTGTTTTTTGTGTTTACGTGTATTTTAAAGCGAATTTTCGTACGTTCAACGGGCAAGCCGGATAATTGCCTCTTTTTTGGCGTTAAGTTTTTCATTTTTACGTTTTATAGAGTTCTTAAAACGATTTTTCGATAAATTTAATAATTTTTAGAGATTTTTCCATTTTTTCCGATAGGAGTACAATTTCGTCAGCCGAAATCCCCTGTTGAAAAACATCACCGACTATCTGATCGAGGAGTCTAGCGCCGAAGAGGAGGAATTGCTGGGCACCTTTTCAACGGGAGGCGGCCCCAACGCCGACCAAAAAGTGGTCTTCGAACGCGATGATCGTGTTTTGAAGGTATTTAATTAATATTTTGGCAAAGCGCCAAGAAATTTTACTTGCTTCATTCTTACCATAATAATGTGCGTTGCGTACTAGGCATGTGCCGGGTAACCGGACCCGAAAAAACCCGGCCTTTTTGGCAAAGCCGAACCCGAAGATCCCATAATTTAAAACCCGGACCCGGAACTTTTACTGAAATTTTTCGGGTTTGGAAAAATTGTATGTTAAATAAAAAAAACTTACAAGGACAATTTTTGTGAATAATATACTTTCAAGTTTTTATTTAAATACATAATTACCTGTAACTTCTAAAAATAACGCATCTTTTATATATGTACAAGTTGTGTCATGTTTCTTCACTTAATCAACTGTCAATTCATTTACTGACATTCACTGCGCAAGCTGTATACATATGTATGTATGTGCTTAATTTATTAGTAGGCGTCGTAAGAATGGTTACATTGTGTCTTGTGGGAAATACAATCAGAAATGAATAAAAGGTAAAATAAAAATAATCAAGCAATTACAGTGCTCGCCACGAATGTTTACGTTTTAATATGCTCCATAGGATGATAGAGCTTGTTAAGGCATGTTTAACACGCCGGTCGTGCGTGGGCGGAAATAGGACCGACGTGTTAAAGATATAACCCTAACAAGCTCTAGAAGCTTATTAAAGCGTAAACATTCATGGCGCGTAGTGTACGTAACTTTTCAGGTGAAAATAGCGTACATACATAGTTGCGTTTGTAATCAATAAATAACAGGATTGACTGAATTAAATTTGAAAAATAATCGCTTCCCTGATAAATATTTTAAAATAAATGTTCAGTGCTGAATATAATGAAAACGAATTTATTAAGTGAATAAATAAGATTATTAGCGTATTAATACACTACTCGCCACGAATGTTTACGCTTTAATGAGCTTCTAGAGCTTGTTAGGGTTAAATCTTTAACAAGTCGGTCCTATTTCCGCCCACGCACGAACGACATGTTGAACATATATCATAATATCCCTTAACAAGCTCTATCATCCTACGGAGCATATTAAAACGTAAACATTCGTGGCGAGCACTGTAAGTAATAATAATGCTGTTCAGGCACGTATCTCTGGGAGGATGGGAGGGGGTTCGCCCCCCCAACAAAATTCTGAAAAAATAGGACCTTTTAAACGTTATTTTGTGCTATTTTTGGGCTTAGTCTCCCCAAAAAATTGGTGTGTTGGTACCCTCAAAATAGGACGGCCAGCTACGCGCCTGATGCTGTTAATAATAATCTTTTTGCACTGCTTACGTACATTTTTATTTTTTATTATGCCGATGTCTTATTGTGGGTATGCATATACATAGGTATTGGATCGTATTTTACTGTACCTGCGTATCGTGCATTCGATCGATTATTACAATCATGGCGAATACCCATGCGAGGATGAAATGCCCAATCGATGCGGCTTAATCCACGTTAGGGGGCCTCCAATTCCGCCCAGCCAGTACGGCACCGATGACCAAGGCCGGACATTGGTGTCCACTGCGTTTGGTCAGTTTTATTTATTTTAGTCAAATTTAATACAATTCCGAAGAACCATACATGTAACGGCTCAAAATTTGGGGGTTGGTAAATGACCCCCAATTTTTGGCCAAAAAACGCCTTAAAAACGGCCAAAAAATACACTTTTTGCCTCAAGTCGGGGGTCAAAAATTTTCTGGCTTTGGTGGAGGGGGGAACGTCCGACTTTGGTTGGGGATCCCCCCTGTTACATGCAGGGGCGGATGTAGGGCCGCCCCCATTAGCGCTCAAAATAGTGCGCGAAATTGAGCATTTTTGAGTGATTTTTAGCGATTTTCGGGTTAAAACGGCTAATTTTTCCGCCCAAGTCAGGGTTCCGCCCCCCCCTTAGGGGTACCGCCCCTCTTAGGAAAATCCTAGATCCGCCACTGGTTACATGTATGCAGAGGGCACCAAACATTTTAATGCTGACATGGATTCTTTGTACTTATAAGCACCCCCCTATCCAAAATTAGTCGCCCTGCTTTTCAAGAAAATCGAGATTTTTTACCACCGTGCTTAACTGATTTTTTTCGGAAAACTTGCATTTTTTAAGACGATTTTTATGCCTTTTATAATTTTTGGCCTCAAATTGAACGTAAGGTACCCCCTTTCCAAATTTTTGAGCTGTGAAATGTCTGGCATGAGCCCATTTCAGTTCATTCACTGAAGGAGTTAACGCAAATGCTGAACAGACGGAAGAAGGCTCCATCTAGATGGGCTGATTTTTAAAAAAACATGGCGAAAACGATTTAAAATTGATCGAATAACTTTTTCACCTACATATGTGCATATTTTCACCAAAAACTTAGGTTTTAGGGGAATTTAGCGGCCTCTAAGATTTAACCTCCTTTGATTTTTTGGTAAAAATTTGAATTTTTTGGGGGCATTCTTAGGTTTTCCGGTGGCTTTGCCGTGTTTGCCCAAAAATTAAACTACTCCCCCAGAAACCGAGATACCGCCCCCCACAATTCAATTTTTAAATTTTTTTTTGTTTTTTTCGCAATTTTTTGATGCCAATGCGCTTGAAAAATGGTGTTTTTTCGCCATACCACCATTTTTAAGACAATTTTTGACCTTTGAAAAATCACGCATACGCGGAATTTCGGTTGTATCCATACGTGGGCAGCAAGAAAATTTTGGGGGTTGCAAGATTTTTCAAAGGTCAAAAAATTGCCTTAAATATGGTGTTATGGCGAAAAAACACATTTTTTCGACGTTTCTCATCGAGCACTATCTATTGGCATCAAAAAATTGCGAAAAAAATTCAAAAAAAAGTTTTAAAAATTGAATTCTTGGAGAGAGTATATTTTTGGTTTCATGGGGGCTATTTTGGTTTCTTAGGGCGATATTTTGGTTTCTGAGGATATTTTATGCCTTCTAGGGGGATATTTTGGTTTCTAGGGGGAATATTTGGTTTCTGGGGATATTTCAGTTCTAGGGGGATATTTTGGTTCCTAGGTGGGGATATTTTGGTTTCTAGGGGGAATATTTGGCTCGAGGGGGCGATATTTTGGTTCCTAGGGTGGGCATATTTTGGTTCCTAGGGTGGGGATATTTTGGTTTCTAGGGGGGATATTTTGGTTTCTAGGGGGATATTTTTCAAGTAAGTTTAGGTAACTTTTGAAAAATCGCCAATTCTGGGGGAAGGGGGTGAAAATTTTTTGCGGGGGTGAAAAATGATTCTGAGGGGGATGAAAGCCTCCCCCAAGATCATGTATGGTGAGGGGGTATGTATCTCGGGTTTTTCGGGGGGTGCATACCCCCCCAAACCCACCCTCCACGCCCAGGTGTATTGGTTGTATCCACGTGTGGTGAAAACACCTCCCAAAATGTTTACCCTTTTTACACGAAAGCTGAGCTTGTTTTGACTAATCGGTCGTTTAATATTATTTAGTAACAGAGTTTTGCAAAAACTTTGAAAGTCACCTGCAGCAGCTTTTGACGCCCAAAGATCGATTGCCGGACGGTGAGGCTGACAAATTGGGCCGAAAGGACCCCGAAAAAGAGGTCGAGGCGTTCATGAACGCGAATTGCGTCGAATTGGCCAAAGACAAGTGGCTTTGCCCGTTGTCGGGCAAAAAATTCAAAGGCCCCGAATTTATACGCAAACACGTTCAAAATAAACACGGCGAAAAATTGGACGAAGTCCGCATGGAGGTGCTTTTTTCAATTTTTTTAAATTTTTTTAATTTTATTTACGGATTTAATTTGATGCCCTTTTTCAATCTGTTCTAAATTTTCACAATTTTCGGAGGTCGACAGTAATGATAATTAAAAATATCGTTATCGTTGACGATAATGTTTCTGAAATGATATATTTTAAGGCGTTCTTGTTACTGACGATAGTAAAATTCTGAGACGATTATTCAATTATCGTCTCGTTAACGATAATTGTTTGTCGTCATCAAAAAAGGAGGGTTTTCTTCCATCCGACGGACTAAGCATTGTATATATGCAGATTGTGTATATACGGCTAAATTACCATAACATTGCCGAAACTGTTCAGTAAATTATTAGCATTTTTATGCACTATTATGTATAATTCATTCTTGATATTATTATTTATTCATTAATGGTGCATTTAATATTAAGAATTATTTACTCGCTCATTCTTGGCATATCTATTAATTTGTTGATTATTTGAGAGCTCGCGCTTTGACGGGCTTGAAGCAGACAATGGCAACTGACCCTCCCAGAATTATCAATTTTTTGTAAAAATCGTTAAGATTTTCCCCTTTAAGCGTTTTTAGTCAATTTTTAGCTCAGAAAGTCTATTTTGTTCAATTTACTCAATTTTTTCGAATTTTTTCAACGTTTCTATGCTCTAGAAAGTTCGAGGCATTGTTCGAAACGTAAAAAAACCCGTGCTTTTGACGTGAACTCATCGTTTCTTAGCCCTAAAAACACTTCTTGAAAAATTGCTGGGCCTGACCCCAGAATTTCCATGCTGTAGGCTTGAAACTTTGGCTGTTGCTTAGGTATGGTCACGTCATCGTCTTACATAGGCAACGCCTGAATTCTTCGAGGTCTGGGGTTCCAAAAGGATGCGTGGTCAAAAAAGTGCCAAAAAATCGATGGTGGTGCGGGTGTAAGCAGCCAGGGATGCCCCCTTATTTCCTACATTAGTTTTCTTTACAAATACGCGGAACTCATTAAAAAGACAAGAATTTCGAAATGTTGTGGAGTTTAGCTTTAAATTGATATTGAGAAATTAGTCGTACAGTGTAGGTTAGAAGGCAGCTTTTTTGATATCCAAGTTTGAAATCGAGCGAAAAAAATTTCAATTTTTCTCAATTTTTTCTTCACTATGGCAGAGATCTCGTCGGAATACGCTCAAAAATGCAATCATTTTCGCGTATCTCCGTAGTGGTTCTCGTTATATAGAACTTCCGATATTTCGCCCCCCCCCCCTCCGAAATAAAATCCTGCTTACGCCACCTCGTATGTAGGTACCAAAAAACGACATTTCTAAATTTTACATTTTCAATATTTTTTAATTTTCTAATTTTAATTACATTTGACACAATATCTTTTGGCGTCCAAAAATCGTTTAAAAACAAACAATTTTGAATATTTTTTGTAATGCTGGTGAAGTTTTGGATTTCGGGCGGGTTCTTTCAAATTTGACGGGTAGACATTAACAACTTCGAAATGTAAGAAGGTGTAGTCGGCCATTTTTAGGGGAAAAGGTATGTGAATAAATTAATTTTCGGCGAAGAATGGAAAGAAATAACCTTAGAATGACTTCTAAAAACGCATGCTATTGCCAAAAATAGACGGGAGGAGGCCAAAATTGTCCGACTTTAGGTTGAGATAAGGACCCTGAGGGGGTCCTTATCTCAACCTAAAAAAATAGATCATAGCTGGGCGTGGGGGTATATGGCACCCCCAGAAACCTAAATTCCCCCTCACAAACCAAAATAACCAGAATTTAATTTTTGAAATTTTTTTTTGTTTTTTTTCGAGATTTTTTCAAGGCCATTTTTCGACTTTCCGAATAAATCTTGCACACGCCCCCCAGAACTTTGGTGTCGCCCATCTAAGGCGGCGACGTCATTCCCTGGATCCCGCGCGCCATTATGTAGTATTAACCTTGAAGGACGAATGTATAAAACATTTTTCATCGTTTGCAGCTCAAAGTTTATTTATTATGTCTAACTATTATCAATCTAATTGAATCTAGGTGACTTACTTTAACAACTACTTATTTGATCCTAAACGGCCCGGGCCAATCGAATCAAAGCCGCAAGCGCAATCGACTCCTCAGAACGTTTATAATCATCAGCCGCAACAGCAGCAGTCAAGTACGCATGCGTGATTAGACGCTTTTCAATTTTTCCTTTGTCCTATTTTTCTGTTTTTTATTAGTATTCAATGTTTTTTATTCTTTATATTCAAATTTTCTACGCGCTTTTTATTTAATTTATTAGTTTTTCCGTTTTTTTGTAGGTTTGTTACTGCAAGTGTACTAAAATATTTCGTTACAGGGCGGATTTAGGAACGGCTAATTTTTTCCGCCCAAGTCAGGGTTCGGCCCCCCCTCCTCCCCTTCAGGGGTACCGCCCCCCCCCCCCTTGGGAAAAATCCTGGATCCGCCACTGTTCCTATACACTCGTACTTTAAATTTATGCGTGCTTTATGTATAGTTTTGATGCCTCTTAACTTGATTTATCACCCTTTTTGAGAACAACGACAAATGATACCAAAAAATGGCTTAAAAGTCAAGTTTTAAACCAAAAATCGCGATAGGCTGTGAAAAGTCCATTTTTTAGGGGATCGGCCTAGTTTGGATAACGATTTCTTGTACTTTATTTAATATCGTTTATCATTTTATTTTTTTATTTATTTTTTTAAATTTCATTTCATAAAAAAATTGATACCCAATTTTTTATAATTTTAATTTTTCTATTCAATTTTGTATAATTTTAATTTTTCAATTTATTTTAATTTTTATTTCTAATTATGCGCAGGCCAGGGCCACGGTGGTGGCGGGGGCGGCGATCGACCTGTCTACGACCGAGGCGGCGGTCGGGACGGAGGCCGCGACGGACCCCCTCAGCAAGAATTTTACGGCAGATCCAGCGGTGGGGGTGGCGGTTATGGAGGTGGCGGCGGTTATTATAGGAATCAAGGCGATTACGGTTATTTTTGTGGTTGATAATAATTATTATTATATAATTAATGCTATAATTGATTAATATTGTAATACAATTATTGCTATAATTGATTATTATTGTAATATAATTATTGCTATCATTGATTATTATTGTAATATAATTATTGCCATAATTGATTATTATTGTAATATAATTATTGCTATAATTGATTATTGGAATTTAATTAATATTACGATTGATTATTGGAATATAATTAATATTATAATAAATTAAAAAAATGATTATTATAATAATGAAATTAAAATTTTGTAATAATTAATATATTTTTTGTTTAGCAGGTGGATACGGTAGACGTGATCATTATCAGAGACGCGATTTCGGAGGACAGGGTGGCGGCTACGGTGGCCCCAGGGGCCCACCTCGTCACTTTCAGCAGACGTCCGTTGGTGGTGGTGGTGACGGGTGAGAAAACGTTATTTTAAACAAAATTATATTTTTCCTTGTTTATAGGCTGAGTAGGAAAAATATTTAAAAAAATTATTTGTAAAAAATTTCTAATTAAAAAATTTCCAGTTTTAAAAAATTTTTATTAATTTAAAATATTGATTTTAAAAATTTTATTTTAGAAAAGTTTATTTAAAACTTCTACTTGAATTCTCATTAAATTCCTTCTCTTTTTCCTTTGAGCTTCTAGTACAGTGTTTCCATTCTGAAGTTAGAGTGAACTGTTTATTTATTTACTTATTTTTAAGACCATTCTAAAGGATAGTGCAAACGGCTCAGTACCTACAGTAATCTCGTTCTGGCATTTAGTGTAAACAGTTTAACACAGTAGTCTCATTGATGTGTAATGTAAAGTACTTATTGCATTAACTCCTTTTTAAATGTAAACAGTTAATCTTGTCAGTTATACTTAAATGAAGACTCGGTTGTACCCGACTGTCTTAACATTAAAATAGTTTACAATCGACCGGTTTGAGGGACGACGCTTGAAATATTTCTTTCACTTTACAATTAGTCGACTCGGTACATTTCGAAAAAGTTTGTAAATTAATTTTTTTTTAGAAATAAATTGAGTCGATAACTCGTGTTGTATCATTTCACTTTACAATCACTCGAGCCGTATATTTCATTACATTACGTTAAGTACATATCTAACTACATTTTAACTTTCTCGTGGATTCGGATTACTGTAGAAAATTTATTATTCAAAAATCATGTAAAATTTATTTAATTTTATTTTTTTATCTTTTTCCATATAAGCTTCAAACCATACGTGTAACGGCTCGAAGTTTTTGGGGGTCTTGGCCATTTTAGGGGGTCTCGGCCATTTTTAGAGGGGGGGTGTGAATGACCTCTAAATTCGGTAAAAATCGGCCAAAAACGCTTAAAAACAACCAAAAAAATTTCATTTTTCCAAAAATTGGGAGGGGGGATCAAAAATTTTCTGGCTATGTAGGGGGATGGGGGACGTCCGACTTTGGGTGGGGATCCCTTTATCCCCCTCTATTACATGCATGTTTCAAACACACATTCGCTTACTTAACTGTAGCCCTCTTTCATTTCAATTGACTTACTTTATCGGTTTTATCGATAGGCTAAAATGTAAAAAATAATTTGGCCTTTTTAATTTTTTTTTCATTTTTAAAATTTTTTTCCATTTCAAATTTTTTTAGTAATTTTTATCGATTTATTTTTCAATCATTACGTTTGTTTTTGAGACGGCGAGATCCGCGCGTGCCAATCACTTACACGGATCTCGATGCTCCGGAAGACGTCTATTGATTGACCCTGTTGATTATGTAAATTGAACCCGTAATTTTCTTGTTTTTGTCTGCTCGTCTATTCCGACCTTTTATACTGGACTATTAAATATTCGTTTCGCCATTACGATTCCGTCGTTAGCGCTGTACTTTTATTTTCTCGCGTATGCTGAGGCTGAATTTTCGCGCGTCTTTGCTTTATTATCACTATTTTTTTTGTTCGCAAATTACTGTTAGGGCTGGTCGCGTATTTTTAATAATAAAAGTTACACATGGTCCACCCATTCGCACGTTTTACGCGAGCATACGTACCAATTTGCCCTCCCCTCCCTCGTTGACCCAATCTGATGCGTGTCATGACCACACCTGGGCGTGGGGGGTTTGGGGGGGGTATGCACCCAGAAACCAAAATACCCCCCCAGAATTCAATTTTTGAAAATTTTTTTCGTTTTTTTCGCAGTTTTTTGATGCCAATGGATAGTGCTTGATGAGAAACGTCGAAAAATGGTGTTTTTATCGCCATACCACCATTTTTTAAGGCCATTTTTCGACCTTCAAAAAAATCTTGCACCCCCCTATAATTTTCTTGCTGCCCACGTATGGTCATGACTCGAAATTTCGGGTAGGTCCTAGGCACACCTGGGCGTGGGGGGATTTGGGGGGTTTGCCCCCTTGAGAAACCAAAATACCCCCAGAATTCGATTTTTAACGTTTTTTCGCAATTTTTTGATACCAATGGATAGTGCTCGGTGAGAAACGTCGAAAATGGTGTTTTTCGCCATGCCACCATTTTTAAAGCCATTTTTTGACCATCAAAAAATCTTGCACACCCCTCCCCCAGAATTTTCTTGCTGCCCACGTATGGTCCTGGGCATAGGTGGGCGGCACCGAAATTCTGGGAGTGCAAGACTTTTCAAAGGTCAAAAAATGGCCTTTGGTGGTATGGCGAAGAAATATGTACCTTTTTTGAGCGTTTCTCGTCGAGCACTATCCATTGACATCGAAAAATTATGGGGAAAAATCCTAAAATTGAGTTCTGGGGTGACTGCGGTGCGGACCATACGTGGGCAGCACCAAAATTCTGGGAGGGTGCAAAATTTTTCGAAGGTCAAAAAATAGTGGTATGGCGAAAAACACCATTTTTCAACGTTTCCTATCGAGCACTATCCATTGGCATCAAAAAATTACGAAAGCAAAAAAAACTTAAATTCAATTCTGGGGGGTTTGGTTCCTCGGATGTTGCATACCCACGCCCAGGTGTGGTGCATACCTCCCAAAAACCCGCCTACGCCCATGTGTGGTCCTAGGCGTAGGTGGGCAGCACCAAAATTCTGAGGGAGGGCGCGCCAGATTTTTCGAATGTCAAAAAATGGTATGCACCCCCGAGAAATCGAAAAATCTTGCACCCCCCCCAGAATTTTCTCGCTACCCACGTATGGTGGTATGGCGAAAAAATACCATTCCCAACTTTTCTATCGAGCACTATCCATTGGCATTGTCACGAATCGAGCGCAATCGAATAAATGAAACAGAAGCGTAAGGATTGAGTCACTTACGCTTCTGTTTCATTTATTCGAGAGCTTTCAATAAATTTTTTGATGGCTACAGTATGCCTAACTATATTTTGTTTCACACAACTTCGGTCATAAATTTTAAAACCATCTCCGACGATAAACTTACAGATTGCGATTATAGCATTGATGTCATAAAATTATCGTCCCTCGGCTTATTGTCGAAAAAAGTCATAAAATTTAAGCGCGAAGTTATGTGAAACAGACTATAGGTGATTCACTGTAATTCGGCGGAAAAGTTGAGTGGGGGCGAGCGGCCGCCATTCTTTCATTTCTAATGCACTAAACCGTCCATATAGACTTAATTCAAGCATCTAAACAGTGCTGTGAAATACTACAGTAAGTGCGCTAAAAAAATATCTTGCAGAGGAATCGAACCCGTGTTGCTTCGACGACAATCAGACGACCTACCCGTACGCTAAGCGGAAGTTTTTTTCCATTCAGCTTTGCGGTTTTCTTTTGAATTTTATCGGCATAAATCAGGCTACAAAAGTGGTTTAAAAATTTGATACAACAATAGGCTTTACGATGGCAAACGTCTTACCATAACTCGATATATTGTAGAATATCACAACTAAAAGATTAGTTTAAAACACTTTTGTAGGCACTCTATATTTTTTCAAAAACCTAAAAGGTAAATGAAACGGACTATAATTAATCCGCCTCTCAGACCATCGCAGTTTCACTCTTAATCTTCAGTTCTTAATTAGATTAAGACACGTTTATAGTTTTACTATAATGTTCTTCCTTCTTTTCGTACTTTCCTCATCGCCTTACAGCTCAAAATTCTTTTGTAAATTGCACGTTTAAGGCGTTTTACAATAACACATAGATAATAATTTCGAAAAAGAATTATACCTAATGTACATGTATGTACACTGTGTACGGAAAAAAGCATATTGCATTTGTCATTAAAGTTTACTTATTATAAAACTTTAATTCACTGATTTTATCTTGACAGCATCAAAAAATTGCGAAAAACCCCAAAAAAATTATCAAAAATTTAATTCTGGGGGTATTCGCCCTCTCAAGGAGTATACCATACGTGGGCATCAAGAAAATTCTGGGGGGGTGCAAGATTTTTCAAAGGTCAAAAATTGCCTTGAAAATGGTAGTATGCACACATGGGCGTGGGGGGGTCTGGGGGGGGGGGTTCTGGACCCCCCAGAAACCAAAAGACCCCCAGAAATCAAAAGACCCCCAGAAATCAATTTTTGGAAATTTTTTTCGTTTTTTTCGCAATTTTTTGATGCCAATGGATAGTGCTTGATGAGAAACGTCGAAAAATGGTGTTTTTATCGCCATATCACCATTTTTAAGGCCATTTTTTGACCTTCAAAAGATCTTGGACCCCCCCAGAATTTTCTTGCTGCCCACGTATGGTGGTATGGCGAAAAACACCATTTTTCGACGTTTCTCATCAAGCACTCACTATCTATTGACATCAAAAAATTGCGTGAAAAAAATCGGAAAAAATTTTTCAAAATTGAATTCTGGGGAGGGGGTATTTTGGTTTCTTGAGGGGTGCATGACCCCGCCCCCACGCCCAGGTGTGGTGTATTTGGTTTCTTGAGGGGGTGCATAACCCCCCACGCCCAGAGTGTGGTGTATACCCCCAACCCCCTACGCCCAGATATAAGTGCGGAGGAGGTAAATGACCTCGTTTTTGGCCAAGAAATTCAATTTTTCCAGAAATCGTATGGTCAAAAATTTTGTGGTCGGGGAGGGGCGAGGTGGGGGGGTGGTGGGAATACCTGGGCAGCAAAAAATTCTAGGGGTCCGGTTTAGTGAAATTGCCTAAATTTCTACTTAAAATAGAATTCTGGGGGTTGCAGTAATCTGCGAGGTTTCAACTTATGGGGATGCGTACATGCCCGTACGCCATGAAGTGTGGTGTTGGACGATAAGCTTTGGATGGCGGATTCTCATACCCCTGTTACATGTATGTAAGTAGTAAGGGTGGGTGATGAGACCGGCGTCAGTATCCTTAACTGTACCCATACAAAAGAAAAAGCCTCTCATCCCATGCCCACGTGTGGTTGTTTGATGATCGTTCGTCAGTGTTCAATTCTTTTCAATTACTGATGCTACAAATCATAAAATCCCAAATAGTGCGATGTAACGAGTTCAACTTGGACCTGTATTGTTTGCGTTTGCTTGTCAAGATTTACCCATGACGAATTATGGCGTTTATTAAAACTAAGTCGTCGAACTCGCGTTCAATTTCAAAGCGCATAGGTAAATCCAACCGGTTTTTAATATCAATGTGCTGTAACCCACATAATTACCATCCATAAGAGACTATACAAGCAAGGCCATAAGGTTTTTGTGATCTCGTATCGATTCGTGTGGTACCATGGAAATAAATAGACTGCGCTCGCGAAATTCGAGCGAATAGCACTTGAGGGCAATTTATCGAAATATAGAGCGAAAATTGATTATAATTTCTCTAGAAAAATGAAATCCAAGAAGTTTTACTTGTGCGCGACTTTTAAATACTCACTTATCTTAATTTCGTTAATTTTTTGGCCATTTATCATTTATTCCTTGTCGCACCCGTCGATTAGACGTTATCCGATTTGGTGGTGGCTTCTGCCGCGCGAACGTTTATTGTGCGACCGAGCCCCACATAATGGTGGCTGGTATTCGATTCCGACGGCCAAAATCAACGATAGTACTTCTTCTAACTTGAAGTGCAGGTATTTGCAGAGAAATTATTTATACAGATACAAAATTGAGGCGATTCACGTTGATCCGGATCTGGTTTTGATCGTCGATTTCGCGAAGGACGCGGGGCTGCGCGATTTTTTGATACGATATACGAAAAAATATAGCGACACGAGTCCGGTTTATACGCTCTTCACCAATGCGGAATGGGAGAAGAAGCTGATGGAAACGTTGGATTTTAGGGTAGCCTAAGAACCGTTCGTGGGGGTCCTTAACATAGGTAGGCGGCACCAAACGTCTGAGGGGAGTGCAAGATTTTTCAAAAGTCCAAAAAATGGCCTCAAAAATGGAGGTATGACGAAAAACACAATTTTTCAACGTTTCTCATCGAGCACGATTGATTGGCATCAAAAATTGCGAAACCAACAAAATTGAATCCTGGGGAGGGTATTTTGGTTTGAGGAAGGGCGGGTATTTCGGTTTTCTCGGTAGGGGGTGCATACCCCCAACCCCCACGATCGGGTGTGATCGTTAATTAAATGTTCCGTCTTCTTATGGGCCGTACGTATTTTCGGGGTTTTAACTCGCAGAATGGTTGATGATCCTTAACAACGTTCTGCCGACCGTAAATATGTACGTGGGCAGCGACTAAATTCTGGGACTCTGATGGGGTACAGTCACACATGGGCGTGGGGGGAGGGTTTGGGGGTATGCACCCTCCAGAAATCAAAATAGTCCCCCAGAATTCAAATTTTGAAATTTTGTTTGCTTTTTTAGCGATTTTTTGATGCCATTGGATAGTGCTCGATGAGAAACGTCGAAAAATGGTGTTTTTTCGCCATACAACCGCTTTTAAGACCATTTTTTGACCTTTGAAAATTTTTTCACCCCCCTCCCCCAGAATTCCGGTGCTGCCCACTTATGGGTACAGTGCGAAAATGTAGCCATAAATTCAATTCGGTGGTCTGAGTTCTAGGTGCTAAATCCGCAGAGGCTGTCCCCACACGCCTATATTGTTCGCTCGTTACCGACCGACCCCACCCCAGAATTTTTGATTTCAAAGAATGTATTGCTGTTTTAAGCGCTTTTAACGATCTTTTCAATCTAGAGCATCGATTTTTCAGCACTTGTAATTTTAATTAATTTACTTAAAATTCTTTCATTTTTCTATGTTCATCAAGAACGAGCACCGTCGGAAACGTGAAGATTTCGCATTTTTGACCATTCCTGGGCAACAGCCAAAGCTTCCAGCCCGTCCAATTATGGGCTCTCAAGATTGATTGGTTCCCTATTTGGACTGGAAATGGATTAAAAAAGTCTATTTTGTTTGATTTTTAACTTTTTTCTCTCATTTTTTAAATTAGCCTATCCAAATGGATCCTTCAATCCGTACAGCTGTTCTGTAAGCCAGCCCGTTCCATGGACGAGCTGAGATAGGCTAGCTCAGGTGCATTTTGACCATACATGTAATGGTTTGAAATTTCGGTCATTTTTACGCGGGGGGAGGGGTAAATGAACTTAAATTCTTGGTCAAAAACGGCCAAAATCGCATTTTTTCCAAAAAATCGGGGGGGGGGGCAAAAGTTTTCTTACTTTGGGGCGGAGATGGGGACGACCAACTTCGAGTGGGGAGATCCCCCATCTTCCCGCTACAAGTCTGTTTTTGACCTGTGCTCATATATACTTGTTAACTTGTTGAGCCCAAAACATCATTTTATAAGAAGGCCAGCAGACCATCGATAATTCGATTTTGGAGCTTCATCCGGTTTAATCGCGGCTTTTATTGTTACCTAGTGGATACACAGGTTGACGAGCAACGTTAAAAAATGATTCAGCTCGTTACAAATTCCGTAAATGCAATCGTGTTTGGTCATTTCGCGAATATGAGCCCCCATAGACTGCATGAGATTCTGAGGTCTGCTCCGAAAAATTTTTGAAAAGTGCCTTTCCCGGATTTAAAAATCATAAACGCACGTCGAAAAAACTTTTTCTCGACGTTTCAGACGAAGCTTATCTTTTCTAGAACATAAAAACATAAACAATTTCGAAAAAATCGTTTTTCAGATATCGGACGATTCTGGGGGTCCAATTATTAGACGGAGGACAATCAGCCATCGTTCTGTAGGGAGTCGTCCTTAGAATTGATAGAATTTATACAGGAAAAAATTAAATAATTACCCAATTAAAATTAGGATTAATAATTGATAAAGAGTTAATCGAAATAAATTGTAATCCAAAAATAAAATAAAATCTTTTAGTTGTGCGGTGTACCTGAACTGGTGAACCATTTGACGTTTGAGGAAAATTCGCTGAAGGTTTTTCAGTGCTGGAATTAAAAGGTAACAGTAATCATTTAGGATGTAATACTCGTACTTATTATGTGAACCCTAAATCTGCTTACGTTTTTCATTTTATTTCTGCAAAAGCGCAAAATAAATTATTTATAGGTCAATATTTCTGCGCAAATACTGACGTGTTGATCGAACAAAACTTCCGCTGCATATCGTCTTATAGATATATGCGATTGTCAAAATTGGGTTTTTGGCAATATTTTAAACATGGAAATAACAAAATACGATTTTGCAAAATTTATAAATTTTTTTATTGAAAATAACTAGCAATTTTATCATTCATAGATTAGCAATACTCATTATTACGCATTGAATGAAAACGATATATTACAAGAATTTAGCGCAAACCCAGCTTGCGACTTTTCGCTACAATTTTGAGATTTCATACTAGTATTTTTATCTTTTTTGTATATTAATGCGGTTCTAATATTCCTAAAATAAAACCTGGTCAAATGTATATCCGATCACTGATTATTTTAAAGAAAAGAACTATTTTTACAATTAAGTCATTAAATTTATTAATAAAGATTTAATTTTTAGAACCACGTGTTTTATTTTAGGACGAGCAACAGTTACGATTTTGAGAGGCATTCCATTCCGAGTTTATACAGGATGGCCCAGCAAAGCACTGGGCTGGATGTGAGCAATTTAGACGGCTTGATGAACGTTTTGTGGTATCGCCCAGGAGGTCATATCATTCCTCATCACGACGTTTATCCTTATTCGGATAGCAAATCCTTCGGTCGACGTTTCGCCACGTTGATAATTTATTTTCAAGTACCATATTTTATGCATTTTTTCGAATAAATATGTTAAATTTATATTATATTAGAGTTATTTATTACTAATTATTACATGTATTCGTTGTACCTAGTAGGTTTGACTCGGAAAATTATGTATAGTTGGGTACATTTATTGAGATAAGCGATGCAATAGACTCATACGTGTAAAGGCTCGAAATTTTGGCACGGGTTTTCCGGCTATTTTTATGAGGGCTAAATTACCTCTGTTAAAAATATGGTAAAAAGTACCAAAAGTGGCCAAAAACACAAGTTTCGCTAGAAATCCCGATCCCAGAACATTATTCCGAATCATGAGCAATTCTTATTTGCTCGATGGATACGGTAGCATCTAAAATTAGGGTTCAGCGGTTTTTCAAAGGTTCAAAGAAGAAAAAAATAGTTTTAGCCGAAAGAAGCGTCTGGTTTGACGTTTCTTACTTCAGGTATGCCTGTTGGTATGAGAAAGCGATAACCTATAAAATGCTCGACGATAAATTTAAGAAGGTCTGGGCGGTCCCAGGCACTTGCAGAACAGTTCTGATTATGTCCGTTGCGGGACTTATTTAGCTTTAGTTTTACTCAGAAAATATTCTCTTTTGTCATCTTGGGAGGTCTACTAGGCCTTGAACCCTCAGGTGCGTGCCTTTTCATGATATGCGTGTGAACTTGGGAAGTGAGTTTTCCTCGTTAAACAGTTTTTGAGAAAATGGCGAAATACATGAAAAACGGATAAAAACTGAATTTTTTGTCGCGTTAAGTCGTGAACCGCTGCTGTCCTTTAAAGGTCTGCTATGAAAATGAATAGGTAGGCACGTTTTTATTTTTTGGGGGGTTTTTCTCGCGATCCCAGCATAAATGTAGCAGGGGATGTTAAATCCCCCCGGGTTGGTCGTCTCCCCCACCCCGCCCGTCGGCTTTTGAAAACGTTTTTTGGCTGTTTTCAGGCGTTTTCTGGCCGTTTTGAGCCAAAAATGGAAGGTCATTTATCCCCTCCTAAAAAGGGCCGGGATTAATACTGTCCAAAATGCTGCTGATGTTTCAGCTTTGCTAAAGTCGAGTACTTCGAAAAGAGGGGATAATTGTGACGATATGAAAAATATATTGAAATTATTCTAGTGTCGTGTTGATTCGTTTTTGAATAAAAATAAGCAATTGTTGTTTTCGGGGTGAGTAGGATCAACGTCGGCAGGATTGGAATAGAATCAATATTTATTGATAAATTAAAAAATTATGAAGTCATAAATAAATGATAAAAAAATTTAAAATTATAAATAAAATAGTAAATTTGTAATTTAATATATAATAAATGAATATTATAAATAAATTAAAATAAAAAATGACGAGAATTAAGATAAAAATTTTAGGACAATTCGTCAACTCTAGACTAAACCCCGACTAGGATTGACGCGAGGCACCTTTCTCCGCAGGACTGAGACGGTTACAACTAACACACACACACACACACACACACACACACACACACACACACATTAATTCCTGGGGCACACGTGAGCGCAATCTATTTGCCTGTGTGTCCAGGACATTTCGCATTACACTATGCTATTTTATTTTCCTTGCGACTTTGTTTTATCCTTGTAATTTTTCCGAATAAAGTATTAGTATTAGAATAACTCTAATATCAGGAAATGTTGTAAAACTTTTAAAAAATTTATAAAAAGGGTAAAATTTTAGGAAATTTAAAATCCAAAAATTCACTTAAATTTTTTTTTTTGTTCTGTGCCAAAGGGTCCAGATTCCGGCGGGGCGACGATATTTCCGAAGCTAGGACTCAGTGTTGTGCCAAGGGCCGGTGATGCAATATTTTGGTACAACGTTTTGACGGACAACGCTCCCGATCCATTATTATCGCACGCCGGTTGCCCCGTTTGGAGGGGCGAAAAAGTGATCGGCACTTTTTGGTTTAGACAATTTCGTCAGGAGTTCAGGCGACCCTGTTCGAGCGAATACAATAATCGATTTACTTTTGATTAGTACCTATTCGTTGTACTTTTTGGATCGAGTCATTTTTTGCTGTACTATGCACCGGGTTGGACACATATGTACATGCACAGCATGGGAATTTTGGGAGGAGGGGGTTGGAAGGGGCGTGAAATTTTAAAGCGTCTTTTTGGGCCCAAAAATATGGTTAAGCGTCAAAAACATCGTTTTTCGGCGTTTCCGACGCTCCGTCGTTCTAGAGTATAAAAACTGAAAAAACTTTCGTGAAAAAATCAAAAAAAGTAGAATAAATTGAACAAAGTATAGCCAAAACATGAGTATATCGCGGGAAGCGCCGAATTTTTATTAGTTTCGAGCGAATAGATGGCTAAAAACGCTTAAGAAAGCACCTTTTCTGCGAACTTTGCAGGAAATTTTTGATACTTCGAATCATCGCGATTTTTGGATGGGTAGTGAAAGTTTTCCTCGGGGAAAGGGGCTGAAAACCATACGTGGGCAGCAAGAAAATTCTGGGAGGGCTGCAAGATTTTTGAAGATCAAAAAGATGGCCTTAAAAATGGTGGTATGGTGATAAAAACACAATTTTTCGACGTTTCTCATCAAGCACTATCAATTGGCATCAAAAAATTGCGAAAAACCAGAAAAAAATTATCAAAAATTGAATTCTGGGGGGGTATTTTGATTTCTGGGGGGGTATTTTGGTTTTTGGGGGTGCATACCCACTTAAATCCCCCCACGCCCAGGTGTGCTGAAAACCCTCAATTGTTTAAGATCATGTATGGGTGGACATAAGATTTTCCTCTTCTTGCACGATACTCGTTGACCTTAATAATTCTGACATCAGTTTGAAGGCCGTTTAATTGGGAATTTAACCGAATATGTACCCATCTTGATACATTAATTTAATTGGATTTTCACGGCGGGATCCGACGATAGCAAAAGGCAATCGCTGAACGACCGGAGCATACATGGGCGTGGGGAGGGGTTTTAGAGGGTGTGCACCCATAGGAAACAAAATACCCCAGAATTTTTTTTGTTTTTTTGCAATTTTTTGATGCCAATGGATAGTGCCCGATGAGAAACGTTGAAAAATTTTGTTTTTTCGCCACACCACCATTTGGCCATTTTTTGACCTTTGAAAAAATCTTGCACCCCCTTCCCTCTCCTCCAGAATTTCGGTGCCGCCCACCTATGGTCCAGAGGCCACATGGGGCAAGGATGTGAAAGAGTATTTTACGTAGATAATTTAGTAAAGTAGGCCGTAAAAGTATCTTGTAAAGCCAAAAAAACTAAATTCAAAATTGCGCAGCGAATGATGGAATGGCGCCTATTTTAGGGGCAAAATTCGACTCACAATCAGCGTGGTCAAACGTTAACGTTATTTCAATATCGTCAATTTTTAAAACGTATTTGTCAGCATATCATTCTTCATAAATTTTTGTATTCTTTACATATTCTGGTAGAGAATTTTGTGCTAAAGCTAAAAATGCGCTTTAAAATTCACTGATATTAATATTAAAGTCAGAAAACAAAATTAACGTTATTTCTAATTTTTTGCTTTGACGTGCAAAGTCAAAAATTCTTCTATTAGTGAAATGTATTTAACCAAAGTTCCAAGAAGAATGCCTCATTATCCAGCAACAAACGTTATTAAAACGATTAGCAACCCTACTCACAATGTAGTTCCATTTCTGTATAAACCGAAAAATGTGTTGGTAGAGGATGCTGCTTTTATTCATGATAAAGCGCCTATGCACGAGATCAAATGCATCCCAGGCAGCTGCTGAAAGGAAAGGACGCTGACTTTAAGATCAACGACACTTGGTCCGGAGGTTCTTTTAATAGGAACGTTGATGAAACTATTGGAACTCTTATGGGAGACTGGAGTCCACACATAGGCGTGCGGAGACTTTACACTCCCTCCGCAAAAGTTGAAAAAACCCTGCACTTTACTGTAGATTCCACGCAGAATTCTATCTTTAGTCACATTTTTGATCAGTTTTGGCAATTTCACTCAACCAGACCAGCCCCCCCCCAAAGAATGTTTTCGCTGCCCATGTATGCTGAAGTCTGAGGGCACAGGAGATCGGTCAGGGACTTTATTTGATCGAAATTTCACAAAGCGATGTGGGATTTGTCTGTTGAACTTGGGAAAGGATGCGAAATTATTTCAATTTTTGTACCCTATTCGCTATAAAGCTGTGTTACAGGCATAGGTGGGCGGCACCAAATTTCTGGGGGGAGTGCAAGATTTTTTAAAAGTAAAAAAATGGCTTTAAAAATGATGGTAGGGCGAAAAAACACCATTTTCAACGTTTCTCATCGAGCACTATCCATTGGCATCAAAAAATTGCGAAAAATGAAGAATTCTCAAAAATAGAATTCTGGGGGGTATTTTGGTTTCTGGGAGTGCATAACCCCCGAACCCTCCCATGCCCAGTTATGGTTACAGGGCTAATGGTAGTCACACTGGCTACGTTGCTCATTTCCGTTTTGAATACCGATTTAAAATGATATAAAACTTGTCTTGCTATTATTCCTGGTTTCTGCTCCAAGGGAAGGGAGGAGGCAAAAGGTATGCCCAACCCGGTACACATCCAAAAGTCTACAACCCGACTTAAGTCGCAACTTTGACAAATATGAACAAAGAATTTTCAGAGTGTGCTGCGCTCCTTTACACGCTTCTTACGCCCTATTTCGATCTAGTTCAAACTGGAGTTTTAACATTGCATCACATTTTTATATGGGAGACACCTTTTCTAAACATCTTTGATCAGAAAAATTATGAACCCAAATTAGAGATGTTTTATTAATTATACCATGCCGTCGAAAAGGCGAGCAAACTGAGGCGGGAAGAGCTGGGCTTTCGAATTTATTTCACGGAACCTTGTGCGTGGAAATCAATTTTTATCGTCCAAACGGGTGTAAGTACAAAAGTGATTTATAGCTAGCCTACAAGAATACAATTTTACATAGTAAAACTTCATATATGGTTACTAATTACTATCATAGGTAGCGCGTACCTGTAATATACTTGGGGTAGAAGTATCTTCTCGCATATGTATTTGGGTCGAAAGTTTGGGACGGGATCGTCGGATTTAGTAGAAGAAAAACCGTGAACGATCAAATGCATTTTACATTAGCACAACCAAGGAACTCATATGGTTCCGACCAGTCATGTACACGAAGGGCTTGAGGGCGTCTAGATTTCCAGAATGGAAAATTGATCAGAAACTCTGTAAAAGCGTACGTATGTAGTTTTAACGCGATTCTAGCGCCTATACAAGTTTTTGAAGTCATTTCGGCCGCAAAATGACTTTGACCACACCTGGGCGTGGGGGGAGGTTCGGGGGTATGCACCCCCCCCCCCGAAAAACCAAAATACCCCCACCCCGGAAAAAAATCAATTTTTGAAATTTTTTCGTTTTTTCGCAATCTTTGATGCCAATAGATAGATAGTGCTCAATGAGAAACGTCGAAAAATGGTGTTTTTTCGCCTTACCACCACTTTTAAGGCTATTTTTTGACCTATGAAAAATCTTGCACGCCCCCCCCTCGCAGAACTTTCTTGCTGCCCACGTATGACTGTAACCCCTAAAATTTCCTATTTTTCAGAAAAATTGTAAAACGTATGCCTTTTTACGTGTTATTAGCTCATTTTTAGCACTAATGTGTCGATATTTCGGCGCTTCGCGCCATATACACATTTTTTCAATATATTTTGTTCAATTCGATTTTTTTGAATCTTTTTGTGATTTTTATGCATTGATGTTAAAAGAAAGAATGAGTATTATCTGAAAGGTCAAAATACTGTTTTTAACATATCGTTTTTGACCCCAAGAGCACTTTTTAAAAAATTTTTCGGCATGATTCTCACTCCCAGAATTTCAATGCTGTACATGTATGGTTTCGACCACACATGGGCCTGTGAAGATTTAGGGGGTTTGTACCCCACTAAAGTTAAAAGACCCCTCGCAGATTACCGTAAATCCCCCAGAATTCTGTTTTTAGTAACATTTTTGGCGATTACCTGTCCTAACCCCCAGAATTTTGGTGCTGCCTACGTATGGTTCCGACCACATGCATAGCATGGCGAGTCTGGGGAAGGGTGCGAAAAATTGAGTTTTTTCAGCCAAAAATGAATTAAAATAGCGCTAAAATAGTGTTAAAAATACATTATTACACAGTTTCTGGTCAATTTAAAGCACAAGAAAAAATTCAGTTTTCCCCTATTTTCGGCTTTCGCTTTGCCCGATTTTCTTCACTTCACATTGTTTTTATTCTGGTGTCTAGACTATGTAGAAATGCACATCATGGTAATTTTGGGGGTGAAATTTTTAAGTGCCGTTTTTGTTTCAACAATAAGTGTGCTTGTGAATTCTTCGTGAATTAGGGTTGTCTGATGATCGTCCGTCGGTTCTTTTCGCTTCAATTTTGAAGCTATGTATCCGGAAATAAGGCTAACCGTAGATACACGTCAAAAAACATAATTTTTAGCGTTTTTGACGATGCTTTATCTTTCGAGAGCATAAAAACATCAGAGAATTTCGAAAAAAAATTAAAAAAATCCTAAGAAATTGTAAAAATATAGTCTAACAGTTAGTATATGGCGCTAAGCCCCAGAAATTTGGTACTTTTGAGCAATTGGATTACTAAAAACAATTAAAAGAGCACCTTTTCTGCGAATTATTCAAAATTTTGGAAAATCGCAAATTCTGTGCGGGTGTAAAAATTTATTGGGTGGTGGATGAAATCTTCTCTGAGGGCTCGAAACGCCAAACCCCATAATCATGTACGATCCAGACCTACTCCCGAACTCCGCCCCCACGTGCATATCTGCGGCCCCTCAAAGCCCCACACCCAAGTGTGCTTGTGAATTCTTCGTGAATTAAGGTTGTCTGATGATCGTCCGTCGGTTCTGTTCGCTTCAATTTTGAAGCTATGTATCCGGAAATAAGGCTAACCGTAGATGCATTGCATGGTCGATCTGGATGGGGGCTGAGCCGATCTGAGGGGGTCAAAATTGAGTTTTTTCGGGCCAGAATAACCTCAAACGGTGGTAAAAGCGCTAAAATAGTGTTAGAACTACGTTATTACACAATTTCTGGTCAACTTGAAGCGCTTTTAAATAAAATTTCAAATTTTCGTCCGTTTCAGCCTTCGTGTTGACTTGTTTTTCGCACAAAATTTTTTATTTTTTTACTCTGGAGGATCTAGACCCCCAACACCCCCGTGCATGTCTGTTGCTACCACCATGTACGGACTTTAACTTGAACCTGCATTGTGTGTGTTTGCTTGCCAAAATTCAACGACATATTCTGCCGTTTATTACACAAACTTAAATTTATCGAGTCGCCGAACTCGCGTTCAATTATAAATGGCATAGGTAAATCCAACCGGTTCTTTTGTTCAACGTGTAGCCCACGCAATAAGCAAGCGTAAGAGATCGCAAAAAAGGCCATAATTAGGGTTTCTTAGTGTGCTGAGTGATCATCTTGTGTCGAGTACCCGCTTGCGGTATACCATGAAATAGATAAACTAAGCGCGCTGAATTTTCGAGAGCAAATTATTCCAAAACATATTCGATAATCGATTAAAATTCCTCCAGAAAGCATGAAATCCAGAAGAAGTTTTACTTGTGCGCGACTTTAAAATACCTGTTCATTTTAATTTCATTGATTTTTTGGCCATTTATCGTGTATTCGCTGTCGCACCCGTCGATTCGACGTTATCCGATTTGGTGGTGGTTTTGGCCGCACGAACGTTTGTTGTGCGATCGGGCGCCCAGCGTTGGAGACTGGTATTCGATTCCGACGGCCAAAATCGATAATCACCCAACCTCTCCGTTGAATTGCAGATACTTGCAAAGGAATTATTTATACAGATACAAAATTGAGACGATTCACGCTGATCCGGATCTGGTTTTGATCGTCGATTTCTTGAAAGACGCGGAGCTGCGCGATCTTTTGATAGAGCAAACGAAAGAATATAGCGAAACTAGTCCGGTGTATACGCTGGTCACTGATACGGAATTTGAGCGGAAGCTAATGGAATCCTTGGATTTTAGGTTAGCCTTAAGGCGGTCTGATGATTACTGGGTAACAACCACACATGGGCGCGGAGGGGTGGGGGGGAGTTTGGCGGGTATGCACCCCCTGAAGGCCGAATACCCCCCAGAAAACAAGATACCTCCCCCAAAATTCAATGTTTGAAATTTTTCTCTTTTTTCGCAATTTTTTGATGCCAATGGATAGTGCTCGATTAGAATTGCTGGAAAATCGTGTTTTTTCGCCATCCGTACGTGGGCAGCGAGAAAATTATAGGGGGTGCAAGAATTTTTGAAGGTCAAAAAATGGAAAAATGACCTTAAAAATTGTGGTATGGCGATAAAAACACCATGTTTCGACATTTCTCATCAAGCACTATCTATTGGCATCAAAAAATTGCGAAAAAACAGAAAAAATTTTCAAAAATTAAATTCTGGGGGAATATTTTGATTTCTGGGGGGTATTTTGGTTTCTGGGGGGTATTTTGGTTTCTGGGGGTGCATACCTTCTAACCCCCACGCCCAGGTGTGCATACCACTATTTTTAAGACCAAGTTTTGACCTTTGAAAAATCTTGCGACCCCCTCCGTCCAGAATTTCGGTGCTGCCCACCTATGGTCGGGAATGCCGGTCAGCTGGGTATTTTTCGAATGACAGATATATTTTTAAAACCATTTGTCGGCAACCCGGGACTGTCGGTCACCCGGTACACGATCATTTTTACAACCACGTGTTTTGTTCAAGGACGAGCAACAGTATAGAATTTGGGGAGCAAACCATTCCGACTTTATTCAGCATGGCCCAGCAGAGTACTGGACTGGATGTGAGCAATTTAGACGGCGAAATGAACGTTTTGTGGTATCGTCCAGGAGGTCATATCATCCCTCATCACGACGTGTATCCTTATTCCGACAGCAAATCTTTCGGTCGGCGTTTCGCCACGTTGATAATTTATTTTGAAGTATTTTTCATTTAATACATTATTTTATAATAGTTTTATATTATATTAGGTCCCATTCATGAACAATTCTTATTAAATGGATAAAGCGGCAAGTAAAATCAGGTCGGAGGCTTGTCAAAAGGATTAAAAAGTGAAAAACCTATGGGCAATAGCCAAAAGCAACGTCTTGCTTGACCTTTCCTTCCTCACGTTGCCTTCGGTACCTACGAGAAAACGAAAAACTATAGATTGAATGCAAATTTTCAGAAAGCCATACCATTAAACAGTGTCTAGATAAAATGTGCGCAGCATGGCTGGTCTGGGCGGTCAGCTGCGCGAAGATTTATTCTGGTAAAGGGATCATAAAAATCTGGAATAAAAGCTAAAACAGCACAAAAGTACATACATCTCAATTAACAGTCTCTTGAGTACAGGTCATACCTGGGCGTTGGGGGTTCGGGGGTATGCAACCCCCAGAAATCAAAATACCCCCCAGAAACCAAAATATCCCCCAGAATTCAATTTTTGAAATTTTTTTGTTCAATTCGCAATTTTTCGATGCCAATGATAGTGTTTGATGAGAAACGTTGAAAAGATGGTGTTTTTTCGCCATACCACCATTTTAAGGCCATTTTTGACCTTTGAAAAAATCTTACACCCCCAGAATTTTGGTGCCGCCCACCTATCGCACAGGTACTTACAGAAAAGTGTTCGATTATGTCCGGTTCAGGTATTTTTTCTGAGGGAAATAAAGTAGAATTAAAATTCTATTTTACATTCATCGGAAAAATTTTCTTTTTGTCATTCTAGGAGGTCTGCTAGGTGCTCAACCCTCAGATGTTTGCGTTTTTATGAGTGCGCAGTTCTACGCAAGGGAATTTTTCCCAAGGAGAAAAGGGAAAATTTTTATGCGAAAAAGGCAGAAGTACATACTTAAAAAACTGATAAAAGTTGAAATTTTCTGAAAAACGCTAAACTATGATATTTTAATTGATTTAACTTTTAAACAGCTTATTGAGACCCATATATTCAGCGCAGGATGCTAAAACTTTTGATTTTTCATCTGAGCTGATACATTCATAACTGGGTTGACCATCTGAAGGTCTGCAACATATGTAATGAGTCGTTTATATTTATCGTGGTTTTCCCTGGGATTCCAATATTTGTTGATAGTCCCCAACGCTGCCTGATTCTATCAACTCGACGATTGTCTGACTGATCGGAAAGACGCAATTATTTACCATCGAGAAAGAGCTGAAAAAGTGTTGAAGAAGGAAAATGGAGGGAAAAACTAGAAAAACCGACTTTCGTCTCGTTTTCATGGAAAGAAAGTTATAAATGATGTATGTATGTATATCTTATGTACATAGTTGTATACTCTTGTGTTGATTCGTTACTGGATGAAAATGAACAATCTGTTTTCGGGGTGAATATAATCAACGTCGACGGAATGACGATATTGAATGAGTATTTTGGATAAACGAAAAAATTATAAATAGATAAAAGATAAATAAATAAATTTATTTAACAATTTAAGATTATAAAAAATAAATTATAATAGAAAATGACGAGAACCAGAAGGATAATTATTATGGGACCATTCGGCAGGTGTGCACTGAAGCCCAACAAGGGGAAAAGTAAAATCCGGAAACGGAGACGGAAACGAAGGGTGAAATACGGAAGCGGAATCGTATATTGTTGTGCACTCAGCTCCGTCGGGGGTTTCTCCGCCCTAGGGGTAGTCCAAAGTAACGGAAACGGGGTTCCCCAAGTAGGGCCTCTCAGGGTGAACACCCCCATGCCCATTTCCGGCCAAATGTCTTCCACTGGAGGGGGTTCAGGGGCTAGGAAACGGGGTGCCCCATTATTCTTATGTGAAGCTGACTCTGGTTCCGTCGAGGGTTTCTCCGCCCAGGGGGTGGTCCAAACTGTCGGAACCGGGGTTTCCTAGGAGGGTCCATCAGGGTCAACACCCCAAACCCCGCAACCTGCAAAATTACTCCCACTACAGGGGGTTTAGAGGCTCCGAAACAGGGTACCCCATTATTCATATGTGAAGCTGACCCCGGTTCCGTTGGGGTTTTTTTCACCCAGGGGGTGGTCCAAAGTGCGAGAACCGGGGTTCCCCAAGTAGGGTTCATCAGGGTCAATACCCCAACCCCGTTTCCGCCAAAATTTCTCCTACTGAAGGGGGTTCAGGGGCTTCGAAACGGGGTTGGGATGTTGACCATGATGGAATCAAGTTGGGGAACCCCGGTCTCGGCACTTTGGACCACCCCTGGGTGAAAAACCCTCCAACGGAACCGTCAGCTTCACATATGAATAATAGGGTACCCCATTTCTGAGCCCCTAAACACCCTTTCAGTACGCGAAATTTTGCCGGAAACGGGGTTCGGGGTGTTGACCCTGATGGGCCTTACTTGGGGAACTCCGGTTCCAGCACTTGGACCACCGCCTGGGCGGGAAACCCCGGACAGAATCGGAGTCAGCTTCACATATAAATAATGAGGTACCCCGTTTCGGAGCCCCTGAACCCTCCGTCAGTGGGCGAAATTTTGACGGAAACGGAGTTTGGGGTGTTGACCCTTATGGGCCCTACTTGGGCAACCCCGGTTCCTTCACTCTAAATCACCCCCTGGGCGGAGAAACATTGGACGGAATCGGGGTCACTTTCTCATGTCAATAATAGGGTATCCTGTTTCCGAGCCCCTAAGCCTACCTTCAGTGAGAGAAATTTTGTCGGGAACGGGGTTGGCGGTGTTGACCATGTTGGGCCCTACTTGCGGAACCCCGGTTTCGACACCTTGGACTACCCCCAGGGCATAGCAACCATCGACGGAATGGGGTCACCATCTCATACGAATAATGTGGTACCCCGTTTCCGAACCTCTAAACCCCCCTTCAGTGGAAGAAATTTTGTCGGAAATAGGGATGGAGTTAATTACCCTGAGAGGCCCTACTCGGGGATCCCCGTTTCCGGCACTTTGGACTGCCCCGAGGGGGGAGAAACCCCTGAGGGAACTGTGTGCACAATAATATACATTTGCGTTTCCGTTTCCGGCTTTTACCCATCGTTTCCGTTTCCGTTTCCGTTTTCGGATTTTACCCACGCCCCTCAATAATGATGCGACCAAATTGTGGTGAGTCTCGATAGAACGAAAAATTCATAAAAACATGCCGAGCATTCAATTCTGGGGTTTCTGGGTTTGGGTGGTCTGCCGAATACCCTGAGGTGTCTAAACCCTCCTCATTGACATAGATGGATTCGGTCAAGGTGGGCATGAGGGGGATGGCGATAAACCCCAGGAATCCAAACCAGTAAATTTATGGTTCACAATTTTGTTTTGCTATTCAAACAACGAAAATGATCAATATAACCTATAAAACGTAAAATTTGGTAAAACTTCTCATTTTTAGATCATTTTGACACGATTTTGCACGCTTGATAAGTAAACACCATGTAAAATTAAAAATCCGGTGCTTGACAGTACCTGTCTGCTGCAATACATTCCTCACCCCTTTCCCTGTGTGCGTGTGTGCTCCCCACCCCCCCCCCCCCCGTGCCCTTGTGTGGTCGGACGGAACCCCCATGTATAAATTTTTGCTCTTCATTGCAATTTTTGCTTTCCCTGAACATAAAAATTTCAACCTACTGGCTTATCTGCGAGCGTAAAGCCCTTATCGTGCTCTAGCGTCATTAAATTTTATAAAACTTCGAATAAAATTTAACGAAAAAAGGAAAAAAATCTAAAATAAAAAATTTAATCGAAAAAATATTTTTGTTGTGTATAAAGAGTCCCGAATCCGGTGGAGCGACGATATTTCCGAAGTTGGGGCTGAGTGTTGTACCACGGGCCGGCGATGCGATATTTTGGTACAACGTTTTGACGGACAACGCTCCCGATCCTCTATTATCTCACGCCGGTTGCCCCGTTTGGAGGGGCGAAAAAGTGATCGGAACTTTTTGGTTCAGACATTTTCGTCAGGAGTTCAGGCGACCCTGTCCGAGCAGACACAGTGATCGATTTAGCTTTTATTAATGTTCGTTTTTTGGATAGATAGATAGGTAACATTGAACTATGACTGTTATGCATGCATGTATATATCGTCTATATTTTTACCTTTATTTGAAGCATTTTTCAAATATTTCGAGAATATCAAAAAATACATTTTTTTATTGAAAAACTACTCCCGAAATCATCGTTTTGCGCCAGAGTCATCTTCATTTTTTTGGAAAACTTTTTCACTAATTCAATCGGGCTTCGAAAGAGGCTGATAGATTTCGTCAGTTTTCTTGCTGGAAGACGTTTAGGCGAGAATGGACAAATCGATTTTTAAAAACGATTTTTATTCTGTTATATTTGCACTATACGTGGGCAGCGCCGAGAATTCTACGGTGGGGGGTGCAAGATTTTTCAAAGCTCGAAAAATTGCCTTAAAAATGGTGGTATGGCGATTATCCATTAACATAGAAAAATTGCGAAAAAATTTTAAGAATTGGATTCTCTGGGGTATTTTGGTTTCTGGGCGGGGAGGGTATTTTGGTTTCTGGGGGAGATTTCAGTTCCTCGGGTTTCTCGGAGGGGCGTGCATACCTTCCCCCAAACCCCCAACGCCCAGGTGTGATTTGCACACTCGATTTTAATCATTCAGTAGTGTAGCACTAGTATGGAAGACTTATATTAATAAGCCTGTTATTACACTATTTTAAACAACGAATTTTGAGAAAGATTCTGATTATTTATAATAAATCGCCTCCACACATGCCGCATAGAAATTTCTGGGGGGGGGTGCGAGGGGTGAAATCTTAAAGTGCCTTTCTTTGGCCCAAAAATGATGCTTATGCGTCGAAAACATCGTTTTTCGGCGTTTCTGACCATGCTCTATCTTTCTAGAGCATAAAAACAAAAACGTTACAAAAAAATATAAAAAAGTTAAATACATTGAACAAAATATAGTCAAAACATGAGTAATTGGCGCGAAGCGCCGGAAATTTGACACTTTTGAGCAAATGGACACAGCGGACACGCTTATAAAAGCACCTTTGCTACGGAGTTTAAGGAAATTTTGGGAACTTTTGAAAAATCGCGAATTCGGGAGGGGGGGGGCTGAAAACCATACCTGGACGTGAGGGGGGAGGGGCTCTATTCACCAACTAAAAACCGAAACCCCCGAGAATTTAATTTTTGAAAATTCTTTCTTCTTTTTGCCGCAATTTTTTGATGCCAAGGATTAGTGCTCGATGAGAAACGTTGAAAATGGTGTTTTTCGCCATACCACCATTTTAAGGCCATTTTTTGACCTTTGAAAAATCTTGCACCCCCAGAATTCCGGTGCCGCCCACCTATGGTGGAAACATTTCCGGGGGTGATTATTTTTCTGGGGGCGAAAACACCAGATCGTGTATGATGCGCTTCACGAAAATGTTGGCAGAAACTGAGGATTTACGTTTAAACTTTCAAACTGCCAAGAAACGTCCGTCACTGTATTTTTAAAAATTCTTAAGCCCGCTTCAGAAGTAAATGTCGGCGAAATCGCCGATTTTTGTCGACGACATCGCCGATATCGCCGACATCGCAGACACAAATCGGCGATATCCCCAGAATTCCCACACTGTGCATGTCTGTGATAACTGACAATGGCTTAAATAAAAACAGTTCTATAATCACCGTTAGGATTCAAGCAGCAGACTCTCAACTTTTTTCAATCAAAACCAATAAACAATTTTCTGAGAGTTTTATTACCATCAGATGACAATTGGCCTGCGTTTTCGGCTTACGAATTTTTCTTCTTTTCTGTGTCTTTATAGTTCGGAACGCTAAAATTCCATAAATGGGGATAACCACGCACTAATTCAATTAATTGTTCGTTAAAGGTACTCGACATTTCTTGAGAACCACAAGGAAGACAGGTAAAAAATGGCAATATTTCTCAAGTATCAAATATTACGAAAGAAAGTAAATATTTTCTACTATTGATTGAAACGTAAGTATTCGACTATCTCCGCGGGATGAAACGATACTCGAGAATAATATGAAACTCACGCTTACTCGTTTTGCTGCATTTAAGCTTATTAAAGTTCATGACGTCCCTAAAAATAATTTGTGATATATGTACATATGTATGTACCTACTGAACGTGTGTACTAACTTTGGTAATGCATTTGTACGTGGCTTGCCTGTATTCTCGTTCCTCTCTAAACTTTGTACATGAATTGTCGGCGATATCGCAGAATAGAAATGGATCCAATTCCCCCAATTTTAGTCGGCGATATCGCCGACAAAAGTCGGCGACGTTGCCAATATGGCCGATAAAAATTGGCGACATCGCCGACATCGCCGTGAACCGGGAAAAACAGTCGGCGATATCGGCGATTTCGCCGACAGTTACTTCTGAAGCGAGCTTTAGAAGTCGTGTTTAAGCTGATGCAGAACAACATGAACACAAATATGATTCAAATGAAATGAGCTGCACTAATGCTAACTGCACTCATAGTCATATAATGCACAGCATGGCTGATCAGGGGGTCAAAAAATGAGCATGACCTCAAATACTGGTACAAATGCTAAAATAGCAAAAACTGCGAGATCACGAACATTTTTAGGTTTACTCCTATTTTTGGTCATCATTTTGCCTCATTTTCCCCAAAAGATTTCTCATTATTCAATTCTTTAGGGTCTAGACCTACAATGCACAGTATGGCCGGTTTGGGAAGGGGTCGAAAATTGTGTGCTTTTTTTGATCTCAAAATGACCTCAAAATTTTAGAACATTGTGTGCTTTTTTTGACCTCAAAATTGCCAAAATGACCTCAAAAACTGGCATATGTACATACTTGCTCTAATGGCATAAAAACTAGCACCCTATGTACATTATTTCACACCTTCTGGCCGACTTCAAGCTCTTTTGAAGAAAATCTTCAACTTCATTTACTTTTGGTCTTCATTTTGCCTCATTCCCTGGAAATTTACAGTTTTCTCCTCTGGAAGGGGTCTAACGAGCACACCTGGGCGTGGGGGTTTGGGGGGTATGAACCCCCAGAAACCAAAATACCCCCCATAAATCAGAATACCCCCTAAGAGATTAAATTTTTAAAATTTTTTTCGTCTTTTTCGCAACTTTTTGATGCCAATGGATAGTGCTTGATGAGAAACGTCGAAAAATGGTGTTTTTTCGCCATAGCACCATTTTTAAGGCCATTTTTTGACATTCAAAAAATCTTGCACCCCCAGAATTTTCTTGCTGCCCACGTATGCTTACGAGGCTAGATCCCCGATCTCCCCAACAAGTGCATGTCCGATATAGACCGTCTCCTGTGCATGTGTGATCACAATCCGATGCCTCGATTCAAGACAAGTTTTTAAATAAGAAGGGCGTTACGTGCCTTTCCAGAAGTTAAGGCACGGCACTTAAGCCTTCCATCACTGATGGACTACTGGAACAGAATTCTGGGGCAAAATCGTCAAAATTTAGAATTTTTGTATTCTAGAGGGTTTAATCCACAAATGAGCGTGGGGTTTGTCCTACATTTATGGACAGATCCCTGTATTGGATCTTTAGCATGTTTTTGGACTTTTGTTCCATCCTCCAGACCCCGAATCTGAATTTGGTCGCTACCACGTTAACGGTGTAAACCCCCACGCCTGAGTGTGCTGACGAAGCTAAAGTTGAAGTGTAAAATTCAGGCTTCTGCTAAACAACCAATAGAACCAGGGTTGTTATAGTTGACGATATTAAAACGAATACTATCGTTACGTGTTTTTGAGCCGTCGTTAAGGGAACGATATCTTTTTTAGAGTCGTCGTTAACATAGGTGGGCGGCACCAAAGTTCTGGGGGGAGGGATGCAAGATTTTTTCAAAGGTCAAAAAATGGTCTTAAAAGTGGTGGTATGGCGAAAAAACACCATTTTTCAACGTTTCTTATCGAGCACTATGCATTGACATTAAAAAATTGCGGAAAAAAACCGAAAAAAATTTTCAAAAATTGAAATCTGGCGGGTATTTTGATTTCTGTGTGGTATTTTGGTTTCTCGAGGAGGGGGGTGCATACCCCCAAACATTCACGCCCAGGTATAATCGTTAATGAAAACGATATTAGTTTTTCTGTATATTGCGGCTGTTGGTTAAGTGGAGAGTAACAACAGCCGACCATCCGGTATTGTCTCTACTGCTCAAAGAAATGTGCTACAAAATGACTTAGATGATTCAATATCAACTGTTTCTACCTTGATCGAAGACAGTGATGATTGTATTTTAGATTGTTCAGATAAGTACCGACTCAGGGAATTTGAATCACAGGACAAAAAAGTTTTATATAAATTGAATAATGATAATGCATAGTGTAAAAACGGCTAATTCCACATTTCTGTCATTTGGATTTTGCGATACTTTACTACATAATCTTAACTCGTTTCTAGTACCTACATTTCAAATTAAAAATAAATAAAGTGAGTACCATGTACCTCTGTGAAGCTTGAATGTGGCGAGTGGTGTGAATGATGAGCTGGTTTCATACTGTTAGTCAAGTTCATTTATAGTCTAGTTTCACATGTACCTTCGCGCATACATTCTAAGAATTTTCATCGACAGTAAGCCGAGGGTTGCGATCACACCTGGGCGTGGGGAGGGGGTTTGGGGGGTATGCACCCCAGAAACCAAAATACCCCCCAGAAATCAAAATACCCCCAGAATTCAATTTTTGAAAATTTTTTTCGTTTTTTTCGCAATTTTTTTGATGCCAATGCTTGATGAGAAACGTCGAAAAATAGTGTTTTTTATCGCCATACCACCATTTTAAACGAAATTTTTTGACCTTCATAAAATCTTGCACCCCTTCCCCCAGAATTTTCTTGCTGCTCACGTATGGTGAGGATTGTATTTTAGATTGTTCAGATAAGTACCGACTCAGGAATTTGAATCACAGGACAAAAAAGTTTTATGTAATTGAATAATGATAATGCATAGTGTAAAAACGGATAATTCCACATATATGTCATTCGGATTTTGCGATACTTACTACATAATTTTAACTCGTTTCAAATACTATGCCTGTCTACTCTAATAACAAGTAGGAGCTTGAATGCGGCGAGTGGTATGAATCATGAGATGATTACATTAGTCAAGTTCATTTATAGTCTGTTTCACATGTACCTTCGCGCATAAATTCTAAGAATTTTCATCGACAGTAAGCCGAGGGTTGCGATCACACCTGGGCGTGGGGAGGGGGGTTTGGGGGGTATGCACCCCCAGAAACCAAATACCCCCAGAAATCAAAATACCCCCCAGAATTCAATTTTTGAAAATTTTTTCGTTTTTTTCGCAATTTTTTGATGCCAATGGATAGTGCTTGATGAGAAACGTCGAAAAATGGTGTTTTTATCGCCATACCACCATTTTTAAGGCCATTTTTCGACCTATCTTGCACCCCAGAATTTTCTAGCTGCCCACGTATGGTTGCGATGCGATCAGATCAATGCTGTAATCGCAATCTGTCAGCTTATTGTCGGAGATATGGGTAGTTTTAAAATTTATGACCGAAGTTGTGTGAAACAGATCATAGGTGTGGTTTTTGAACAAATTTTTAATGAGGTACCACAAAATTCGAAGTTTTTAGTAACAGGGCTTAGGTTGAACATGGTCAATATACATTGAAAAGCCATTTACATAGATGGCCTTCCTCTCATTATTTCATTTTCATGTATAGCTTCTGGGCATACCTGGGCGTGGGGAGCTGGGGGAATATGCAACCCCCAGAAATCAAAATAACCTCCCATAAACCAAAATACCACCCAGAATTGAATTTTTGAAATTTTTTATGTTTTTTTGCAATTTTTTGATGCCAATAGATAGTGCTCAGTGAGAAACTTTGCAAAATGGTGTTGTTTTCACCATACCACCATTTTTCGACCTTTTGAAAAATCTTGCACTCCCAGAACTTTAGTGCCACCCACCTATGCTTCTGAGCTTCCTGTAGCCTCATTTATTCAAGCCTAAGACCACAGTTTTTCAGCTTATGTACCACATATCAAGGGCGGATTTAGAGAAGGGGTGCCAGCCGCTCCCCCTTGTCGTCGAAAAATAGTTGGGTGCAAAAGAGAATGTTGCGTATTTGTTGATGATTTTAGCCATTTTTTAATGATTATTCGAAATTTTTCGGGCGTTTCGCGCTGGGTAGTATTTATTGATGACTACTGACCATACGTGGGCAGCAAGAAAATTCTGGGGGGGGGTGCAAGATTTTTTGAAGGTCAAAAATGGCCTTAAAAATGGTGGTATGGCGATAAAAACACCATTTTTCGACGTTTCTCAGCAAGCACTATCCATTGGCATCGAAAAATTGCGAAAAAAACGAAAAAAATTTTCAAAAATTGAATTCTGGGGGAGTTATTTTGATTTCTGGGGGTGCATACCCCCACGCCCAGGTGTGCTACTGACTCTCTTGGCGCTCAAACCTTAATCATACGTCAGAAGAGGTAGTTTACTTCAGAACAATGATTTTTCAATTCTTTAATGATTTTTTTGAGTATTTTTCTGCGGTTTCTGCGAATTCCTCAATAAAATTTTCGAAAATTTTAAAACTTAAGGATCATCAATGATTCTGACCATCAAATGATGGCAAAAAACGCTACTTTTAGCATAATGAACGGAATTTTGGTTAATTTTCAACACTATATGGAAAATTTATGGTTCCGCCCGTCAGAAAATTCTGGATCCGTCCGCACTGCTAGGTTTAGCAACGAAAATACAAGAAAAGTGCTGATTAAGACATGTCTCGGCTAGATGAAAAAATAGAAGGAAAATCATTCAGTTAATGAACAGGTGGGTAAGCATTGAGAATTACGTACCTTCAGTTTCATACTACTTTTACAGTATGACGATTTAAAAGTGTTAACAACTCAGCCAATCGACAAAAGACGTTTTTTAGTACTGGCTTCTCGTGCCATTGGTTCGCCAGTCCTGCATTTTATTTTGCCCCTCAACCTTTGCTTGGCATGCATTCATACTGCTATCCTAATTTCGATTTTAAGTAGTGCACGAAAAAGTCCCGCGCGCGGGTGAGATCGAAGTATCGAACCCCATATCTTTCAAGTTAAAGGCAGGCGTCTTAACCATACGTGGGCAGCACCAAAATTCTGGGAGGGGTGCAAGATTCTTCGAAGGTAAAAAAATGGCCTTAAAAATGGTGGTATGGCGAAAAAACATCATTTTTCAACATTTCTCATCGAGCACCATTCATTGGCATCAAAAAATTGCGAAAAAAACCAAAAAATTCCAAAAATTGAATTCTAGGGGGTATTTTGGTTTGGCGGAGGGAGGGTGCACATCCCCCACGCTCAGCTGTGGTCTTAACCACACATGATCGTAGAGGTGTTTGACGGGCATTACACTCCGCCAAAATCGAGAAACCCCTCTTCCAGAGTTGCATTTTCAGGATTTCTGCTGGTTTTGACCCCTCCAGAATTTACCTGCTGCCATGTATGTATGGTCTTAACACTATAGGCCACAACGGGAAACGGCCGCATTGTTTAAAATTTTAGTGAATTGTCCACAACGTGGCGGGTGAGTAAGAAAGCTATCGCTTTCAGCTGATTGATTGAATCCTTTAGGTTTTCGAGTCACCTTAATGTAGAAAGCCTCAAGAATTTTGATAGTGACTATAAGAGCAATGATAAAATCATAAATAGGAAAAATGCTGATTATTATTTTAAAAACGGTATTAATATCGTTGACGATATCCACTGGGGTCTTCGTTTTTGTTAACGAAACGTTATTTTTTCTGGAAAAATATCGACAACGAAAACGAATATCTTTTTCACTAACGATATCGCTAAATAGAACCTTTTTTCAGCGATAAAGCGAGATACAAAAGTATGGATTTTCGCCGTCTAGTCTAAATTTGCAAAAGAAACCATCGCCAATGCAACATACAATATTCGGGTTCATCAAATATAAATGGAAAATATGGTTTAATAAAACAAGGACAATGCTCTTCGTATCAATGGTAGGTACTGGAAATTCAGGTTGTTTTTTCCCGCAATTTTCTGATGCCAATGGATAGTGCTCGATGAGTAGTGATGTAAAAGATCCAGATTTTTACCCAGATCCAGATCCAGATAAAGATCGGGTTAAGATTTTCTGGCAGATACAGATCCAGATCAGATAACCAGATCAGAAAATAACCAGATCCAGATCCAGATCGTTTTGCCAGATCAAAATATAAAAAGATCCAGATACAGATCCAGATCCAGATAAAAATATTTTTTGTGCAGCAATTTGTATTGCTAAAAAGGAGGGCGTAAAGCGCCCAAGCCCACATGGATTGGGGGTCTTTGATGGCAGGACTAATATAACAGCCCCCCAGAGGGGTCTGGGGCAGAGCCGAGGAAAATTTGCATTTTAGAGCTTTTACATAAAAATGATATCAGTAAAAATTGTCTAAAAAGGAAAAACTCACAAGTTTAGACTTTTACCAGTGGGCTTGAAATTGAGGCATGAAAAATGTAAAAATTATTACAGCTTTAATTGACAACTTCGTAAACAAGACGGCATTAAATATTCACAGGAACGTGAGATGTCTGGAATTTGGCAACATTGTGGTTAAACAGGAGAAACAAATGCTTTTTCTGATCGCTTGTAAAAAAGAAAATGTGTATTATTTCAGAGGATATCACTGTCAAAAAACACAAACGATACATACCTCACAACTCAAAATGCAACACTATGAAGAAATCTGCTTAATTTCAATTCAACAAAGAAAAAACGCTGTTAAAATTCCACGTGCACCAATTAAAACTATACATGTACAGCGTAGAAATTCTGGGGAGGGGTCAAAATCAATTTTTTCTCAAACATCAAGAAAGCGATAAAAATGGCCCATGGGCACTGAAAACATGAATTTTAGACGTTTCTCGTTGTCGCGCATCCATTGGAACACTTTTTCAACAAAAATTTTTCGAAAAATTCAAACTTTTCCCACTTTTAGGCAAAAAAGTCTCTCAAAGGTCAATTCTGATGATAATTTATGTGAAAAAAACAATCTTCAATAATTTTTATCATTTAAATTACTTTTCTGCAGAGATTCAAAAATTTTTCTGAAACAATAAAATTTATGGGGGAGTCAGCGGCACTTTTTGGCCATTCTGGGAGTCAGCACAGATCTGGGGGGTCAAAACCCCCAGCAGACCCCTCCCTCAGCCCCGCGTGCATGGGTAATATCTCAACAGCCCCACCAGTCCCAACAGCCCCACCATACGTGGGCAGCAAGAAAATTCTGGGGGGTGCAAGATTTTTTGGAAGGTCGAAATATGGCCTTAAAAATGGTGGTATGGCGATAAAAACACCATTTTTCGACGTTTCTCATCAAGCACTATCCATTGGCATCAAAAAATTGCGAAAAAACGAAAAAAAATTTTCAAAAATTGAATTCTGGGGGGTATTTTGATTTCTGGGGGGTATTTTGGTTTCTGGGGGGTGCATACCCCCCACAACCCCACGCCCAGGTGTGAGCCCCACCGTCCCAACAACCCCACCGTTTCAACAGCCCCACCAAAAATCCAAACAGCCCCACCAGTCCCACCGTTCCAACAGCCCCACCAATAATCCCAACAGCCCCACCAATCCCAAGAGACCCACCAATCCCAACAGCCCCATCGTTCCAATAGCCCCACCGTCCCAACAGCCCAACCAGTAATCCCAGCAGCCTCATCATTACTGCAATCGCTATTGTACGATATAATAAAATCGAGCAATATTAATTTTTTATGAAAGATATTTGTT
This sequence comes from Mermis nigrescens, assembly GCA_036768485.1. Classification (NCBI taxonomy): domain Eukaryota; kingdom Metazoa; phylum Nematoda; class Enoplea; order Mermithida; family Mermithidae; genus Mermis; species Mermis nigrescens. The sequence continues at coordinate 904,466 of JAVLUZ010000218.1, read as the reverse complement.
ATTATATTTATATATTCATAATATATATATATATATATATATTTTATTAGATTTTCAGAATAAGTCTACCTATTAAACTGGTGAACCTGTCAGAATTGAAGTTTCAGCATTTGTGCACAATCCAGGATTTTGCCTCATTCGAGTTATCTCGTAAGATTGGATCCTGCTCATTATGGTCTACTCTACAATGCCAGAAAAAAATGAAAAATGTTTTAGTGAAAAAAGGAAAGACAAGTGTTAAAATTAAATGAAAATCAAAACTTTCACGCTAATCTGCTATAAAATAGCCAGAAAATGTGTATTAGCGCAGTTTTTATGCTATTTTAACATTCATACCAGTTTTTAGGTCAATTTTTGGCTCAAAACTTGTTCTCCAGACCGGTCGTTCTGTGCATCTATGATTATAACAGCGAACAAATTCTGTGGGTCTGGTGGATTAAAGTGACCGAGAAATGTGCTAAAAATAGAATTCTGGGGTCTAACATAATTTGGGGGATTTCCAGAATTTCGGGTTGAGGTTAAACTCGTGTGCTTTGGACAGTGCGACTGTTGGAAAAATAGGACTGCTGGAACGGTAGAACTGCTGGGGAATTGGTGGGGCTAATGGGACTGGTGGGGCTGTTGGGACAGGTGAGACTGTTGGGATTTTGGTTGGGCTGTTAGGACTAGTGGGGCTGTTGTCACACAATCCGTGCATGTAAGGCTACAACTAATTACATAACCTACCAGAGTAAATCGTGAAACAGAAAGAATACCATCGTGCAAAAATAACTTTCTGATCTGTTTAAGCAGATATAAGTTGACTAAACAGATCCAGATCCAGATAAAGATCGAGTTCTGATTTTCTGGCAGATCCAGATCCAGATCAGATCACCAGATCAGAAAATGACTAGATCCAGATCCAGATGATCTGGATCTGGATCTGAATCTGGATAAAAGATCAGATCCAGATGATCTTTTACATCACACTGATGAGAAACGTTTAAAAATGGTGTTTTTACCATACTACCATTTTAAGGCTATTTTTTACCTTTGAAAAGATTTTACACCCTCATCCCACTCCAGAACTTTGATGCCGCCCACCTATGGTGATAAAGTTTTCTCACCTACAACATAGGTGTATTCGTGCAACTTGTATATTAAGTTGCTTCACTTTAAGCGAACGTCAGTACGCTTCACTCATACATACATGGACAGTAGCCAAATTCTGGGCGGGGTCCGTTGGGACAAAATTACCAAAAATTCAATTCTAGGGGCTGATTGATTTGGGCAGGGGTCGTTCGGCGGATTATGAGATGCCCGCCCAAGACCATAGGTGCACAGCATGGTCGATCTGGAGGGGGGGTTAGTACTTGAGCTTTTTTGGACCTAAATGAGTCTTAAAAACTGGCATAAGCGCTAAAATAATGTTAAAACTACGTTATTCAGAGCCCGGATTTTAATGTGGAAAAAATGTCATTTCGCGTGCAAAACAAGGCATTTGACGTGGAAGATTAGGCGAAAATTTTATCAATACTCTTGCATACTAGCGTGGCAGAACTCAATTTATTCAATGAGAAACGAATTTAAACATGTTTTAAAACGCACGTCTATCATCACTAAGACTTCACTTGTATCGTGAAAAAGATACATACGATCATAGGTGGGCAGCACCAAAATTCTGGGGGAGGGGGTGAAAAAATTTTTAAAGGTCAAAAAATGGTCTTAAAAGTGGTCGTATGGCGGAAAAAACACCATTTTTCGACGTTTCTCATCGAGCATTATCCAATGGCCAAAAAAATTTTTTTCTGGGGGGGGTATTTCAACTTCTGGGGTGCCTTTCTGCATATCGTGCATACGATTATTTTCAATTTTGAAGACTAAATTGCAGATTTTATATTTAATTGGAGATTAATCACTAAATATGAATTTGTTTTTATTGTCGTACAATTAGAATAAGCTAAAGCAACTGAATGTTTGACAGGAGCTTGTAGCAAATATCGTTTAACGTGCGCATCAATACAAAAAATATCAAATTACGTGTAGATTTTTCTATTCAACCAGATTACTTGGAATTTCGAGGAAAATGTCAAATTTACGTGGAAGAAACTTATCCTACCATGCTGAAACCCCGTTTTCAGACGTTTTTCACTAAATAGAAATCAAAGCAATCATGAAAAAGTTACGTAGATCCATTGAAAGAATCCGGGCTCTCTTGTCAATTTAAGCCACTTTTAAAGAAATCTTTCAAATTTCATCCATTTTAGGCCTTCATTTTCACAAGAAAATTTCCCATTTTCCCATTCCGGGGGTCCAGTCCAGACCATACGTGGGCAGCAAGAAAATTCTGGGGGGATGCAAGATTTTTTGAAGTTAAAAAAATGACCTTAAAATGGCGATAGGGCGATAAAAACACAATTTTTCGACGTTTCTCATCAAGCACTATCCATTGGCATCAAAAAATAAAAATTTTCAAAAATTGAATTCTTGGGGGGTATTTTGATTTCTGAGGGGGGTGCATACTCCCCACGCCCAGGTGTGGTCCAGACCATACGTCGCAGCAAGAAAACACAGGGAAGGGTCAGGATGGTTAAAATCGCCAAAAATGTTACTAAAAATAAAATTCTAGGGTCTACAGTAATTTGAGGAAGGTTTCCAACTTATGGGGGGAGGTGGTAGAAACCCTGCACGTGCATGTCTGGTCTAGATCCCCATGCCCATGTATGATCGCTAGCCCCAATGATTATCGTCTTTAAACGATTTCTTGATGCCAATAAGTCCAGCTTTATTAAAGCGAAAAATGGTTTCTTGGTCAGTGCCTCTATCAATAATTTTTTAAAATGGCTTTCTGATCACTGAAAACTTTGACTCCCCCAAAATTTCGTCCCCGCCCGTCCATATTTGCTTGCACTACGCAGTGAAACAATGTCAAATTTATTCTAAGGGAAGGCAACCAACTTTACACTGAACACGGACGATACACACTTAGCATGCGCCTATGTAGTATTATGTATAGAGGGCATGATCGGCATTTGTCGAATCGTTCAATAAACGTGCACCATGCCGTACAAGAAAGTCCAGAGCAAGACGTAAGTGAACAGCCCCCCGAACAAACTGTGCGTCCAAATGGTCGATTTTTGGATAAAAAATTTCTCCCACCGACCGCCGCTTTGTATCAACCAAATGAAAGATTGGACGAGTGCCAAGATGAAATAGAACGCGAATCCGTTAAAGCCCGTTAAACCCAAAATTCCGGCCGCGCAGCCCGATGCAGCCGCTTGACACGTGCGGCCGTATTCTAAAACGCCGAAATTATTCCTCACGGCCGATTCGTTGTACACTATCGCCGAATCTTGGCCTTTCGTCTTACGAGCCATTATAATTACAAAAAATCATCGACTTGAAAGAAATTTGAATTTTTAATCAAGCTCACGTCGACATAGAGTCAAGAAAAAGGCACGTACGTGGTGAGTGCGGGGTCTTAAACTTCCCGGCATGGAAAAATTGAAAGTTTTGGGGGATAATGAGGCAAAATGAAGGCCAAAAATGGACGAAAATTGAATATTTTCTTCGAAACGTGCTTTAAATTTACCAGAAAATGTGTAATAACGTAGTTTTAATGCTGCTTTACCGCATATAGCACTGCTTAAGATCATTTTGTGTCCAAAAAAGCTAGTTTCAACCACCCCAGATCGGCCATGCTGTGCACTTCATGGTCTAAAGATACATGGACGCAGGAAATGATATATTACTAATACTATTTATATTATATTATAGTATATGCATAGTATTTTATATATTATAGTTATAATATATAACAGACCACAGAAAGTCGCAAAATGGAGAAATAAATTCAAACTACCATGGCTTTTCATGTTTATCATTAGACAACGCAAAGGGGATGACGCCATCGAGACATATTGAAATTTTACCCTGTCCGCCCGTCAGAATTCGCGATTTTCCAAAAGATCTTGTAAAAGCTTTAGCTCAGATAGAAAAAGAGTTGAGCCTCAAAAAGTCGTTTAAAAACACTACAGTTCCACCCCATACACGCAACGACGACTCAAATTTCCGGTTAGAGATCCCTGATGGGATGAATAACGTCAAAATTGTGCAAAAAAACACAAAAACCTAATCAGAAAACTGCAAGTTTTTCGTCAAAAATCGGGAGGGTCAAACATGTTTTTCATTTTTTGGGAGGATGGAGGGACGATCAAATTTGGGTGAATTCCATCTCCCCGATTGCATACGTATGCGTCACCCCCCAGTTAACTACGCACTGCGCGTGTCAGCATAGGTAACTTTTTCTTAACACGTACAACCAGCAAACTTCTTTTAGATAATGCCAATCAGAATTAGAAATGGGTAGCGTATAGGTATACAGGTCGGAAAAAATATCAAAGGATCAAGCCGAAGACAGCGGCAAAAAACAAGCTTTTTCCACGTTTCTCCCTAATGCTTCCTCCGTGGTATAAAAAACAGCGAAACAATTTGAAAATTTAAAATTCTGGTCAGGTCCTCCGGATTCTCGAGGGTTTAGATCCTGCTATGGTTGCGGGTGCTTGCTGGACCCCCAAACCTGCTGAAAGCCCCCCCTTCAGAAACTGATCGACTGGTCGAATTTTTCATTCTACTTTTTGGCGATTGTACTTTTGCCTCGGACCCCTCAGAATCTTGTTCGCCTGCCACATGTATGGTTTAGACCATGAGTGTAACAGGGAACGATATGAGGTTGCAACCATGCCTGGGCGTAGGGGGGTTAGGGTACACCCCTTTCAGAAGCTCAAAATACTTCCCCCAGAACTCAATTTTTGAAATTTTTTGTTTTTTTCGTAATTTTTGATGCCAATGGATAGTGCTCGATGAGAAACGTTAAAAAATTGTGTTTTTTTGCCATTAGGCCATTTTTTGACGTTAAAAAATCTGCACCCACAGAACTTTGGTGTCGCCGACCTATGATGACCATAGGTGGGCGGCACCAAAGTCCGGGGGGTGCAAGATTTACCGTAAGCAAATGGCTTTAAATGGTAGTTTGACGATTTTTCAACGTTTATCATATAGCACCACACATGGGCGTGGGGGTTTGGGGGTATACAGCCCCCGAAGTTGAAATACCCCCCCCCAGAATTTTTTGCCTTTTTAGCAATTTTTTGATGCCACTGGATAGAGCTTGATGAGAAACGTCGAAAAATGGTGTTTTGCCATCCTTTAAGACCATTTTTCGACCTTTAAAAATTTTTCCCCCAAATTCGGTGCTGCTTACCTATATATCACTATCCATTAGCATCAAAAAAATCGCGGAAAAATCAAAAAAAATGAATCTGGAATATGCTGCCCCGAACCCCTACGCCAGGTATAGTGATAACCCCATCTAACCTTGGTCTCACCCTTTAAAAAATTTTTGGCTACCTCACCGATCTTTTGGCTAATACCTGCGTTTTTTGGCCAGAAAATTGGACATCTGCCCTCTCCTAATAAAAATGACCGAGGCCTGCCCAAAATTTTGAGCCGTTGCACGTACGTAGACTCCCAGCTCTTGTGTGCTCAGCAGGTCAAGTCTTCTCCGACGAGCACGCCATCCATTGCAATTTATTTAGTTTTCTATGAAATTTATTTTTCCCCATCTCAGCAAAAAATTGGGGCATTGCCAATTTTAATTAGGATTTGAAGTGGGATATCTCGTTTGAAGCAAAGTTCTATATCCGTCGCGAAGCCTAAAGGCAACTTTACAAGCGCCGTATACTGACCATAAATGGGCGACACTAAAATTCTGGGGGGTGAGTGCAAGATTTTTTTTCAAATGTAAAAAAGTGGCCTTAAAATGGTGGTATGGCAGAAAAAACACCATTTTCCAACGTTTCACATCGAGCACTATCGATTGGCATCAAAAAATTGCGAAAAAACTAAAAATTTCGAAAATTGATTTCTGGGGGGGTTGAAGATTTTGGTTTCTGACGGAGGGGGTGCATACCCCCACTTTTACGCCCAGGTATGTTACACGCATTCAATTTACGAGAAAGATGCAGATTTGCTCATTAGTAGGCTTACAAACAAAGTGTCTGAAAAAAATATTTTATTCGTACGGAAACATATACAAACAGTATGAATCAGTTGTTCATGTCAAAATCATCCAATTCATCGTTGTATTGCATGACGTGCTTTCTAATCGCTGACGCATTCGTCCACGTTATGAAATCTTCCAAATTTCTAAATTAAAGCGAAAAACGGGTTGAAAAATTTGAAAGATTCACCTTCACAAGCGAGCTGAGGGTAGGGGGGGGTGGAGGATCTCTACCCAAAGTTAGTTCCATCCCCACCCATCCCTGAAAGCCAGAAAAAATTTGCAAACCACCCACCGATTTTGTGGAAAACATTGATTTGGCCTTTTTAGGCGTTTTTGTAAAAATTAGGGGTCATTAACCCTCAGCCCCTAAAAATGGCCGGGACCCCACCAAAATTTTCGAGCCGTTACATGTACGACTTTTCACCCGTCGTAATACAAATACGGGTATATTAATAAATCGATACAATATTTTCAACAACTCAGAGAATACAGTACAAATATAAATTTATTTCAAATTCTTATTCTGAGGTTATGCGTCACAGACCACCAACCACTCATAGGCGTGGGGTCTGACGCGTAAGTGAGCAGCGGTCAAATTCTGAGGTCCGATGAGGCAAAACAGCCGAACGTAGCACCGAAAATTTGATTATAGAGTCTATCGATTTTTCGGGTCTCTCAGATTCTCGGACGTCCAGACACTCCAGACCATACGTGCGGTGTAGGAAGGGGTTGGATGGTATGCAGATATACACCCCCAATAATCAAAATACTCCCCAGAATGAAATTTTTAAATTTTTTTGTATTTTTTCACAATTTTTGATGCCTATGAATAGAGCTTGATGAGAAACGTTAAAAAATGGTTTTTCGCCAACCACTATTTTAAGGCCATTTTTTTGAACTTTGAAAAAGTTTTGCACCCCACTCCCCCACAGCTCTGGTGCCGCCCACCTATGCCCCAGACCCCACAGGTCCATGTATGGTCTGACTGAACAAACCCGAAATCAGAAAGACCCTCAGACTTAAATTTTAAAGCGATTTTAGAGAGCTAGGTGAGAAATGTCGAAAAATGGTGTTTTTTTAATCCGACCCTAAATTTTTCGGAAAATTTCTGCACCTTCGAATCTTTTTGGACGCGTCTAGATTCTTGGACTGCCCACATTCGATCCAGATCATACATGTAAGAAGGCGGATATTGGGATTCCCACCAAATCTCGGTCAATCTCCACCCCCCCTAAGGTCTGAAAATTTTGAATTCGATTTTTGACAAAAACTTGCGTTTTATTTGCTTTTTGCCATTTTAGGACAAAGCTAAAAACTATACGACTAGATAAAAACAATAATAGCAGGAAACAATAAAAGGCAACACATACACCCAGTGGCGGATCCAGGATTTTCCTAAGGGGGGGGTACCCCTAAGGAGGGGCGGAACCCTGACTTGGGCGGAAAAATTAGCAATGTAACCCAAAAATCGCAAAAAATCGCAAAAAATCGCTCAAAAATCCTTAATTTTGCGCACTATTTTGAGCCAATGGGAGGGAGGGGGCAGGCGACCCCCCTACCCCACTCCGCCCCTGCAAGCACCTGCATAAGCAAGTAAAACATACATTAAGTAATAGTTGAGAAACAGCAGCTAATTAAACAATAAATAAATATAAATAAGTGAAACAAGTAAAAAAAGCAGAAACTGACTCGTTCCATCTATTTAATGTTTCAAATCAGAGTGTACATGCAAAATGAAAAATAAAAAAACTAAAAACAATAAATAATTAGTAGGTATGTAATAAATCAATAGAAAATGAGCAATTGTATAAGTGATATTGCGATATGATTGGCGATACTATAATTCACTGGCATTTTATTGCATTCAATTCTAGAATTCTTAACAATAATAACATGCATGATCCTACGGGAATTTTCAACCCCAGAATTCGCGATTTTTCGAAAGTTACCAAGAATTTTCTAAAAAATTTGTAGATAAGGTGCTTTTCTAAGCGTTTTTACAACCTATATTTGTTCAAAAATGTCAAATATTCGGCGTTTCGCGCCATTATACCAAAGTCTTGACTATATTTTGTTCAATTTGTCCGACTTTTTTATTTTTTCTAAACGTTTCCATGTTTTTATGCTCTAGAAGATAGGAGCAGTCTTAGAGACAATTTATGAAAATTGACCTTCCTATGTGCAATGATGTGATAAGTGAAAAATAAATTTCCCTAAAAATCAGCTATTTAGGGTAGTTTTTGACCCTGAGCACGAAATTGATGATCATTTTGCTTAGAATTCAAAATTTATCTAGCTACAATAATCCAAAGTTTACGGTTTTGTCAATTTTTGCAATATTTTATAGTCATTACCTTATGCTGTGCCCTGTCTTCAGTTTTAGTGATAAACTCATGAAATTTTATCCATTGACCAACCGATAGATGCGGTTTAAACTACAGAAGAGAAATCTGGGAAAAATAAATTTTTCCATTTTACACAACTGTTTAAAGTCGTCTTTTTCTTAATGAAAAAGATAAAATTTTACAGTAAAAATGGCGTCATGCCCTCAATACATGAGAGCCACAAGCAATTTTTTCCACAAATATGTGTTTCTATATTGTACATATAATCATCGAAAAATTACGGAAAAAAGATCCCAGCAGCAGAAGTTATGCAAGTTTTACTAATTTCTATCGATGCCCTATTTTAATAAAATTGGGCACAAGAATTGATGCTGCATCATCAATATGGGAGCAGGATATAAGATAGTTCAAGAAAATATGAATTCTTATATTTTGTATATGGCTTTAAAAAATAAACAGAAAATAACTTTTAGAACATGAGTTATACGGGTTTTTACTAATGTCATTATGTAATTTTCAACCAAAATTTTACACAAAAACTAATGCAACATAGTTAATCTGCGAGCACAACAAATTCTACTTTCCATGATCGTGCTTATTTTGATTTGATCCTTAACTCTCGAAAATCGCGGAAAAATCTTGCCAAACTAAAGTAATGCGGATTTTCTTAACTTTGGCAGACATTTTAATTTACAAAAACTTGGGAAGGCAACTATGTATTTTGTGAATCGTTGGAGAAGGGCAAAAGAAATTTTTGAGCTATTTTTGGCGGGCTAATGAAGAAAAACTTTGAAGAAAATTTGAGTATTGCATATTTGTGCACAAAAATCTTTGACTAAAGCCATCAAAATATGACTTATTATCATTCAGTCAATGAACAATTTTGTAATGCGCCAAATAAGAAAAACACAGTTCTCAACATTCATTTGAGTTGTTTTTGGCGGGTTAGAACACTTGACTATAAAAACAATAAATTCAACATCAAGCGCCAGAAAAATTTGGCTTTACTAGCACCTAAATACGCTAAAAACCTGTTTTGGCGCTACTATACATATGTAGAAGTACTTCAAGAATTTATCACCCTTCGGAATATCAAAAATTTTCCATTTTGGGTGGGGCAGGCTCCCTTCTTGCTTTCTGTGTGTGAACCTGATGGTAGTTATACTGGTTAATATTTATGAACTAATAATGTTGTGGCATGTAAATAGTGTGTGGTAAAAGATCTAAGACCAAAAGTTATTTCATTTTGAAGATGGTGCGGATTTATCGAAATTGGTCAGTGCATCCAAACAATTTTGTTCTTTGCATTTGCTTTTGTTTTTGTATCATTTCAACATGCAGAGAAGACTATATGCAATGACGTTCAAGTTATCAAAAACACAAAATACATACATAGTAGCTTGGCTATTTAGCAGCAAAACATTTAATATCTAACAAATCATTCTCCATCTCAAGGTGAGAATCAAACAGTTTTTTGACTGATTCGGCAACATGCAAAAAACAGCAAGGAAAATCGAAAGCATTTTTCGTATTGTCAATCTATGCAAAAACACTATGAAATCAATATACATTACACTATGCTATGCATGCATCCAGTTTTCTAATTTTCTGAGCCAAAACACCGACTGGAAAAAGGTTTTCAACTAATTCATTTTATTATGTCATAGAGATGAAGATTAAATAATTGCCTACTACTCGTATATGAAATTTCAGTGTACGCGTGAAATAAAATATAGTAGGAAGTTTGCAAAGACCTTTTGCTTCATTTGTCAAATTAAAGGTGCTGTTAATGTTGCATAAAATTTTCATAACAAAATAATTGTTTAATAATACCCATATAAGCTTCGGTTTGATCTGTTTTCCTAAAATAAATAATTTTTTTACAAAAATAAAGCTGGCATTCCAAGATATACGTTTGTCAAAGTCTGCTGCATCAATTTTTGTGTAAAAGTTTTAAAAGTTTACTTATGAAGATGGAAAAACCCACATAATTGCTGTTTTCTAAGGCATTGTCGTTAAACTTTCACAATATACAATATAATCCCTTATCATTTGCTCACAGTTTGTGGATACTGCATCAATTTTTTCGCCAAATTTCGATAAAATAACGTCTCTGCCAAAGTTAAGAAAATTTGCTTTGCTTTAGTTTGGCAAGATTTTTCCCTCAATTTTCGAGAGTTAAGGATCAAATCAAAATAAGCACGATCATGGAAAGTTGAATTTGTTGTGCTCACAGATTAACTGTGTTGCATTAGTTTTTGTGTAAAATTTTGCTTAAAAATTACATAATGGGTATTAGTAAAAACCCGTATAACTCATGTTCCAAAAATGATTTTCTGTTAATTTTTTACAGCCATGTACAAAATATAAGAATTCATATTTTCTAAAAATATCTTATATCCTGCTCCCATATTGATGATGCAGCATAAATTCTTGTGCCCAATTTTATTAAAATAGAGCATCAATAGAAATTAATAAAACCTAAGTAACTTCTGCTGCTGGGATTTTTTTCCATAATTTTTGATGATTATATGTACAATATAGAAACACATATTTGTGGAAAAAATTTCTTGTGGCTCTCATGTATTGAGGGCGTGACGCCATTTTTACTGTAAAATTTTATCTTTTTCATTAAGAAAAAGACGACTTTAAACAGTTGTGTAAAATGGAAAAATTTATTTTTCCCAGATTTCTCTTCTGTAGTTTAAACCGCATTTATCGGTTGGTCAATGGATAAAATTTCATGAGTTTATCACTAAAACTGAAGACAGGGCGAAGCCTAAGGCAATGACTATAAAATATTGCAAAAATTGACAAAACTGTGAACTTTGGATTACTGTAGCTGGATGAATTTTGAGTTTCAAGCAAAATGATCATCAATTTCGTGCTCAGCGTCAAAAAGTACCTAACATATCTGATTTTCAGGCAAATTTATTTTTCACTTATCACATCGATGGTCGAACTTCTCAGAAATCGTGTCTTAAACGTTGAAAAAGATGTTTTTGATGCGTATTTACCATTTTTGCGCCAAAAAGGCGGTTTTCAATTTATTCCCCCCCAGAATTCCCATACTGTGAATGTCTGGTAATGAACTACCGTATATAAATATTTTTGCTATAGATTCCTCAACAGTGCGGCCAGAGCTGATTCCGAAGTATGAAGGGGTCTAACTAGATGATGTAAAACTGGCGAAACTCGCAGAAAAACATGATACAAATTCAAATCTGAGGGGTCTGAATCAAGCATACATGTGAGAAGGAGAGATGAGGGGATCCCCTACCCAAGGTCAATCGTCCCCCATCATCCAGAGCCAGAAAATGTTTGACCGCATTCCCCAATTTTTGGTAAAAAATCAAATTTTTTGACCGGTTCTGGCCTAAAATTGAGGTCATTTATCCCCCCCTCCATCCCAAAAAAACTGGCCAGGGGAAGACCACCCTCCCGAAATTTGGAGCCGTTATATGTATGAAACCAAACGTGGGCGTGGGAGGGGTGCGGGACCTGGGTTTCCGAATCCCCTTCCGAGAATCCGGCAGACCTCCAAAAACCAGAATACACCTCAGAATTGAATTTTCGGTGTTATTTTGGCGATTTTGCCCATCGAATTTTCTAGAATTTGACTGCCGCCCATCTTTGGTTTAAGCCCCTAACCCCTCCCGCCTTTCCCACCGCCACATTCGTTGTAAGCACACCTGGGCGTGGGGGGGGTGGTTGAGGGAGGGTTCGGGGGGTATGCTACCCTCGAGAAACCAAAATACCCCAGGAACCAGAATACCCCCCAGGAACCAAAATACCCCCAGGAACCAAAATACACCCCAGGAACCAAAATACCCCCCAGAAACCAAAATACCCCCAGAAACCAGAATAACTCCCAGAAATCAAAATACCTCCCAGATACCAAAATACCCCACAGAAACCAAAATACCCCAGAATTCAACTTTTGAAAATTTTGGGTTTTTTTCGCAATTTTTGTTGCCAATGGATGGAGCTCGATGAGAAACATTGAAGGATGGTGATTTTTTCGCCATACCACCACACATGGGCGTGGGGGACGGTTTGGGGGGAGGGGGTATGCACCCCAGAAGTTGAAATACCCCCCCAGAATTCAAATTTTGAAATTTTTTTGCTTTTTTAGCGATTTTTTGATGCCATTGGATAGTGCTCGAAGAGAAACATCGAAAAATGGTGTTTTTCGCCCTACGACCACTTTTAAGACCATTTCTTGACCTTTGGAAATTTTTCACCCCACCCCCCAGGATTTCAGTGCTGCCCACCTATGCATACCAACATTTTTAAGGCCATTTTTTTATCTTTGAAAAATCTTGCACCCCCAGAATTTTGGTGCCTCCACCTATGGCTGTAAGTGGGAGGGCAAGTGAGAACATATATATTTAGGCGAGGGTTTGGGATGATTTGACCCGAAAATCTCGACGTGCCCCAAAAAATTGTCGAGACACCCAGAACTCCACTTCTGAAAAATATCTTTTAACTTTCCTGTAAATTCTTATGCCAGTAGATAAAGCTTCGTCGAAAATACTGTTTTTGCCCCTGATCAATTTTCGGACTTATTTTGAAAATGTTTATAATCACCCAAAATTTTGGCCCCATCCGTTTGTGGTCATGAGATTTTATGTGTTACATCTCTGTTTATTAGTTTTCTCGATTCCGGTTAAAAAATTAAGTCTGCTCCACACCAAGTTACTATAGCAAACAAACCTAGTAACAATAAAGGCAGGATCGAGTACGACCTCTGGGCCAACTCTAACGTGACCATGCTGCACGAATTTGGTCGCAGCTTTAAGATTTTCGGCCATTTTATTCCGAACTAGCATCACTGGAAGTCGGCGCCTAATGATTATAAGAAAATATTATAGTTAATAATAATATTAATAATAATTGATAAATAATAATATTAATAATAATAATAAATAAGAATATTAATAATAAATAAATAATAATAATAGTAATAATAATATCAATAATAATAACAGTAAATAAACATAATACTTATGCTAAATTTATTAACAAATTTAAGGATTTGCAGTGATAATTTTGAACGCAATAAATCAAATTTAGCAGGCAATGATGAAGCATCGTTTCACCAAATCTTAAAAATTGTCGCTTTTTATCTAATGCATATATATAATCAGGGGCGTAACCAGGATTTTATTTCGGTGGGGGGGGGGGCAAAATTTTTGAAATCCGACATCTCGAGAACCATTAGAATACGCGGAAATAATGGTATTTTTGAGCGTTTATCGACGAGATCTATGCCATAGTGATGTGAAAAGTTTGAAAAAAAATTCAAAAAATTTCTGGATTGATTTCAAACTTGGATACCTATCAAAAATCTACCTTTTAACCTATCGGTATGACTAATTTCTCAATATCAAGTTGAAGCTTGACTCTAAAACATTTCGAAATTCTTTTCCTTGCATTAAATTTTGCGGTTCTGCAAAGAAAACTAATGCAGAAAATACTAAATCGGCGCGAAGCGCCGAAAATTTTCGACATATTCGCTATTTTTAAGTTAAATCTGGGCTTCTAATGTAAGAAAAAGGATAGAAAATAGAAATCCGGCGCGATGCATGAAAAATTCTGAGTTTAGAAGCTAAAAAGTGTGCTAAAAACGCATTTTGGCGAGTCTTTTAGTTGACTTTAGAATTTCTATTTCTTTCCTTTAGGGGGACCCTTGTAAAGAATGAAAATATTTTTCATTTCGGGGGGGCGGACTGGTTACGCCCTCGTGTATAATGATCCCTTTTTTATAGCCAAATATGAAAAGAAATGACTACTGCAATTTAACGTGAACTTTCGTTTTTTAAGTTTCTGAAGGAAAATTAAAATTTTTCTAAATTCAGATTAATGCCTGATAACAATTACTTACTTTATGCAAATTTATTTGCAATTTAATAATTTTAAGACGCAATCAGCCAAATTTGGCAGGCACTAAAGAACCATTGATCGACTTTGAAAATAAAGAATGCCGCTTTTTATTTAATGAGTAAAATGGACTCATTCCCGTCTGCGACAAGAAAAAGACTAATGCCATAGAATTTCGAGGTTTGTTTTAAATTTCTAAAGAAGTTAAAGTTTTTGAAATTTCCTTCTCCGATTTCAGCAAGGCTAGTAAAGTCAAGAACTCAAAAGAAAGTCGTTTAGTAAGCCAATAATAAAGAATTCGACTGAGAAGCGTCATTCGAAAAATCTTCAATTTTCTCAAAATTTAAAATTCCTCCAAAAATAATTTATTGAGATTTTTGACGATAAAAATTTGTACCGTCTTTTCTGTCATATAAAAATAAAAGCGTCAAGATTTTGGAAGTCTGTGGTGAAGGTGGGTCATAATTTGTAGAGGACAAAAGTGTCGAAAAATCTACACGCAAATAAGATTGCATCTAGACAGGGTGGCCCATAAAAAAGGCTATATTCAAATTTAATAGATCAACTTTGGCTGATGTGAACATAAAACTTTAGGACCAGCTGTATTAGATAGATAAACATGTCTTTGCTTAAACCGATTCAAAAATTTTGGCCAATTGCCAACGGTTCGTGGACTATGGCAATTCGTTTACACTTCAGTTTGACATCGTTTAAAACAGAGTTTCTGCATTGTATCAAATGTACTGCGTATGCAGATTGCAGGTATCCTTTTTGACATTTTGACAACAAACCCCGTTACAAAAATTAATTAAGCATCATTTTTGAAGCCCCTAGGAATCAAAAAGCGTCCTACTGAGTGCAAAAATTCCAGATCGTCAAAAGAGGATGCAAATTAATGGCGGACCAATGACGCTATTGGCATTGAAAATAATATCAAAGTAGGGTGTAAACAAATTGTCTTAATGCCCGAACCGTTGACACCTAGCCAAAAGTTTTTAACATGGTTTGAAAGAAGACACCTCTATCTATCTAAAGCAGCCAATTTTAAAGTTTCATGTTTACATGAGCCGAAGTTATAAGCTGTTGAATCGGAATGTAGCCTTTTTTATGGGCCACCCTGTATATTACGATTAGATAGCTAATTATGGCAAGCACAAGGATTATACCAACGTTAAGTTAAGAGAACCTTGCAAACACAAAATAAGAAATAAAAAATATTAGGCTAAAATGGCAATAAAAAACTTCAAAACAGCCAAGCCGAAAACGCGCTTTTGCCCAAAAAGGCATATATGGGCAGGAGCCTAATTCTGAAGAGGTTTCGGTGGTGTAAAACCAGCAAAAATCCAAAAAAACATGCCAAAAATTCAATTCTGGGGCTCAATCGATTTAGGGGGTCTACCGGATTCTGGAGATGGTATAAACCCCCACTCCCACGCCTATGTATAGTGGTGGGGTGGGAGCGGTAAAAAATTCTGAGTTTGGAGGAGGATCACCTACATAGTTTGAGTGAACTTGTAATACGACGGTTTCGTTGAATAAAACTATTAATCAGTTATAAGCAACAAATCTTCGTTACAGACGGAGCAAAAACACCCTTTTTCGACATTTCTCACCCAGTCCTATCTATTGACCTATAAAAATACGCGAAAAGCCGACAAGAATTCAAAAGTTTGATTACGGGTTCAATTCAGATTATGGAAAGGCAAGGTAACAAGACAACCACGTGAGGGAAGGATTGGGGGACTAAAACCAGAACCCCAAATGAAAAATTGAAAATTTTCGAGGAAATAAGGTAAAATTAAATTGAAGCGAAAATTATTGAAAAGTAAAATTTTTCCGCAAAACTGTTTCAAAATAATTAATCAGATACCGTAGATTACATATGTAACAGTGAGGCTGCTCAGTGACGATCGAACATGGTCGTGGGGAAGTTTGGGGGGGGTTTAGACCATACCTAATCTAGGGCGTTTGAAAGGTTTCACTCCCCCCAGAAGAATTTGCAGAATTCGTATAAAATTTGCAGAAAAAGTGCTAATTTATGCGTTTGAAGCTATCTTATTGCTTGAAAGTGTCAAATTTTTGGCGCTTCGCGTTCATGTACACTTTTTTGACTATATTTCTTTAATTTACTTGAATTTTTTAGATATTACTCTTAAAATATTCCAATTTTAACATTCTAGACAAACAGCATCGTCAGAAATGTCGAAAAACTAGTTTTTGACGAATATCCACCATTTTGAGACAAAAGTACTTTAAGAAAAATTGAGTATCTTCACCCTTCTGCCATGCTGTGCATGTCTGATTCAGGACCCCCGCCCCCGAATTTAATTTACGGCATGCTCTTTTATGATTTTTGCCAGTTTTGTCCCATTAAAATCGCCCTGAATTTGGTTGCTACCCATGTACGTTGACGACCATACATGGGCAGCACCAAATTTCTGATGGCGGATGCATTTTTCAAAGGTCAAAAACTGTCTTTAAAATGGTGGCATAGCGAGCAAAACTACAATTTTTCAACGTTTCTCATCGACCATTTCCCATTGGCATCAAACAAGTGCAAAAAACAAAAAAATTCAAAAATTGAATTCTGGGGGAATATTTGGTTCCTGGGGAGGTATTCGGCCTTCTGGCGGTGCATACCCCCAGATCCTTCCTATGCCCATGTGTGTTGACGACTGTCCGGTAACAAGGCGATGAGAAAAAATTTTCGAAACATTTCAAAAAATTGCTGTTTACCTATATTTTTACTTTAGCGATAAAAATGGGGCAATTCTATTCAGCTTAAGGCGGAACCTGCAAAAAGCTGACGCAGTAACGCTGTCCGCGAGTTGCAAACTTTGTTTAGTCGGAATCAGGCCAAGCGAATACAACTTTTCTAACATTTGTTGCGTCGCCTGTTTTCTAAACGGCGTTTTTGGGTCCAAATCTTTGATTTTCCGAGCCAATTCGCGAATTTCGCGAGAAAGTTTATTATAAGTGGTGTATTCTTCGTGATTTCGCAAGTGATAGCGTCCGATTATTTTCGATTCGTGCACATTATTATCCAACGACCAATTATAAAAATCTACTTTTTTCAACAATTTCTTCTCATGAAATTTGAGTTTACGCATGAATGCTAAAAGAATGCGAGTGCAAAAGTCCATCTTCAACGAGAGTTGTACTAATAAATGCAACAGGCTCGAAATATCGGGTGAGGGTTCCCGGCCATTTTTAGTGGGGAGGGGTTAAAGACCCTAAATTTTTGGCCGGGGCCGGGGATGCCAGAAAATGGCCGGGATAGACCTCGATAGATAGATAATAGATAGATAGACCAGACCCCGGTCGATCACTATTTGCCATACCCCTCCCCGAAAAATGCTGGCTACCCGCGAGCATTTACTTCTCTTCCTAGATATGCTTAAGAAGATTAAGCGCCAGGCCAATGCGCAATGAAAAGTACACTTACATTTTATATACTTTATTACTTTTTATTTTATTTTTTTCACATTCTTTTCACTCAACTAGACATTTTCCGACCTTAAAATTTTGGCACTATCCAATCATCGATGACAAATCCAGGATTTTCAGACAGGAGGAGCGATCATTCAAATTTTCCCAAAAAGTGTCGAAAGTAGTCGTAAAAATCTGTTCATTATCAGTAAATTTGTGGTTATTTGCTGTCGTTTGGTAGTTAGAATTTAATAATGCGAAAACATTTGAGAAATTCCAAATTTTTTGAAAACTTTTCATAAAAAACGCACATATGTCTATACTTCCTCTGAATTTGCCTACGAATTAGAGCTAAAAATCAGCACAGACCCCAAGAAAAAACACGTCGCAGCCAAAAGAAAGTTTCCTTTTACCTAACCTATGCATACCTGGGCGTGGGAGGTTTTGGGGTATACACACCCAGAAACCAAAAAATACCCCCAAAGAATTCAATTTTTTTCAATTCTTGAAAATGATTTTTAAAAAATCTTTCGTAACAACAAAGAAATTTATATTACTAATAAACTAAACTGATGAAATGCAAGGTTTGGGTTTAAAATAAATTCGGTAGGCATTGAAGTGAATAAGTGCCCAGCGTTGCATACCTACTCCTTAAATTCATTTAGAAAAAGATATGCGTAGCGTCAAGCTGAAAGAGGAATACCACAGTGTGATGCCATAGGTATTATTTTATCTGACTGCAAATAATCACTGCTGAATGAAACACCGAATTTCTGATGTTATTTTCAAAAATAGTCATAGCGCAGCAGTCGCGAAGGTGGCTCAATTACCAACTCAAAATTTTCAAATTTCCACACGTCACTGGGACACTTGTCAGGTGGGAATAGTCTGCCCTTCAAGTTTCACAATTACGCAATCGTAGAGGCTCAGCTAGGGCTGATAGGCGCAAATTAGTGATCGACCGGGGCGACTTTTTCGGCCGGGGCCGGGGCGGTACCGGGGCTGAAAAGATCCCGGCCCCGGCCGGGGCCGGGGTCAGACAAGAAGATATTATTGCATGACACATACTTGGGGTGGGCATAGGAAAAGAAATAATGAGCGACTGCTCCATTCAGTAGTAAATGGCAAGCGCAAAGTTAGGTGCGCCTTTTCATATTAAGTTTTATTACTATTTATGTCACAAGATACAAATTTAGTCCAGTGTTTCATTGTCTGAATCATCAATAAAGTCTATGTCAGCTGCTATTAGCACACTCAATATAATTTGAATCTTCGCTACTGCTACTGCTGCTGTAGCAATTGGATGCAATAGGTATTGAATGTAATAAATGAGACATCACACATTCTTATAAGGGGAGGGGTATTACCCCACTGTCAGACGATTTTTGGTGAAAACCTTTCGAATTTTTTGCACCTAATTTTTTAGTATGGCAAAAGTGTACCTAACTATTAGAATTTCACGAAGTGATACATTATTTTAGAATGTGAGCTAGAGTAAAAAAGATAAATTTTGACTATAAAAACATGCATGTAATCGCTTAAAATTTTATGAGGGTCCCTCAGTATAAATGTAACGGCTGGAAATCTAGGGTAGGGGTCCCTCGCCATTTTTAGAAGGAGGGGGTTAGCGACTAGATCAAAAATGGTAAAAACACATGAAAATAGCCAAAAAAGCGCAGGTTTTCGCCAAAAAATGGGGGAGGATGGTCAAATATTTTCTGACTTTCACGGAAGTCCGGGGCTTCAAACCGTGGATCGGGGATGGCCTAAACCCCTGTCACATGTATATTTCTCGGCCATTTTCAAAGGAAGGGTGGTAAGCGGCTCCATTTTTGCAGCCACTTACCCCCTGAAAATCTTCAAAATGGTAGAATTTGCAATAAGGAATTCTACACCTTTTTACATTTTTTGTTCTTCAAAAATCCTTGTATATGTACAAAGACGGTCCTGAAACGTCTTTGAACATCAGCAAAAATCTTCGCCGAATAAAAGAAGACCGTGCTTCTAATGTGATAATTCGGCCTGAATTTAGTTGATAATATTAGTTCGGGGCGAAGTGCCGAAATTTTTATGAGCTTTTGATGGAATTCACACATAAAACTCGACTGAGGAAGCTAAAAGAACTTGTACTACAAAATCAGAAATATTACAAAAATTGTAATATGCGAATTAAATCTTGTAATAAGCAACACTGCGCTTAGAATGGAAAAATGGAAGAATGTCAAATATTTAGAAACCCAAAAATTAGCCAAATACACTACTAAAGGTCGAAAAACTATGTTTTACCACACTGAAATCGTTACTGTACCATATTAAAGTATACAAAAATTTGCATGTACAAAACAGTGTTTTTTTGTATTCACCAAAGAATTTTCCCGATGAACAATGACTTTTCAGAGGCTATCTTTGTACATGTACAAAGATTTTTGGGAAGATAAAAACTGTGAAAAGGTGCAGAATTCCAAAAATTTTTCGGCGCTTCGCTCCGATATGAAAAATTATCTGTCCTGTATATATATCTTTGAAATGGCAAAATTTGTATTTAAAATTGAAAAATGTCAAATTTTTAGGCGCTTCTCGCCGTTTTGAGACAATGTTAGTAATTTTTGGCGTTAGAAACCCAAAAATTAGCTAAAATATACAATCAAAAGTTAAAAGACCCTGACAAAAATTTGTTAGATCATACAAAGACCTTTTTGGAGATCTTTGTACAAGCACAAGAAGCTCGTACAACAAAATAGAGTCGGCTAATAATAGTCCACCACTTAATTTTCTGGTCCTCTAATTTGGGATTTCACCCCTCCCTCAACTCCGGACCTTAAGAAACTATTTGAGACATTTAGTTTATCGGATCGAACGCAATTCTGCTGCGTAGTTTACATTCGCCGATAATTAACCTCGGTCCTAATAACTATTACACAAGGAACGCGTTTTGAAGCACGTGGTTCCCATTCAATTAAATGTAAACGTGTTTTTTGTAAAAATAGTTTGTTGAAAACGTACAATTTCCAACTAAAAATAGAACGTATTTGTCAACTCTAAATCTTTTAGCCATAGCTATGAATGAATGAGTTAAAAGTAGCATTTAGTTAAAATAATTTAAGTGGAGGAATCGAAAACATGCAGATTTTCCTGAATATTTATTCAGTAAAACTCATTTATACACAGTAGCGAGGTAATAACAAGGACTAAGTAAGTATACATATGGTCTAATCAGTACAGTTCTCAAAAATAACACTTGCTCATTGATAAATAAGTGCCAGTATCACAGCCTGTACAAAATACGAATTACACTAAATTTTACCTCGGCCCCGGCCATTTTTTGACCTTGCCCCGGCCGGGGCCGGGGATGCTTAAAAATGGCCGGGGATTGCCGGGGCCGGGGCCCCGGTCGATCACTAGCGCAAATAACCTCAATTGCTAAAAAATGCCTCTAATGGCCTCAAAACTAGTGATCGACCGGGGCGACTTTTTGGCCGGCCGGGGCGGTACTGGGGCTGAAAAAATCCCCGGCCCCAGCCGGGGGTCGGGGTCAGACAAGGAAAATATTATAGCATGACACATACTTGGGGTGGGCATAGGAAAAGAAATAATGAGCGACTGCTCCATTCAGTAGTAAATGGCAAGCGCAAAGTTAGGTGCGCCTTTTCATATCAAGTTTTATTACTATTTATGTCACAAGAAACAAATTTAGTCCAGTGTTTCATTGTCTGAATCATTGATAAAGTCTATGTCACTGCTATTAGCACACTCAATATCATTTGAATCTTCGCTACTGCTACTGCTGCTATAGCGATTGGATGCAATAGGTATTGGATGTAATAAATGAGACATCACACATTCCCATAAGGGGGAGGGGTATTACCCCCTCAGGGTTCAAGACACAAGTCACTGTCAGACGATTTTTAGTGAAAACCTTCTCGAATTTTTTGAACTTAATTTTTTAGTATGGCAATAGTGTACCTAACTATCAGAATTTCACGAAGTGATACATTATTTTAGAATATGAGCTAGAGTAAATAGATAAACTATCACTATAAAACATGCATGTAATAGCTTAAAATTTTATGAGGGTCCCTCAGTATACATGTAACGGTTGGAAATCTAGGGTAGGGGTCCCTCGCCATTTTTAGAAGGAGGGGGTTAGCGACTAGATCAAAAATGGTAAAAACACATAAAAACTAGCCAAAAAAACGCAGGTTTTTGCCAAAAAATGGGGGAGGGTGGTCAAATATTTTCTGACTTCCAAGGAAGTTTGGGGCTTCAAAGCGTGGATGGGGGATGGCCCAAACCCCTGTCACATGTATATTTCTCGGCCATTTTCAAGGGAAGGGGGTAAGCGGCTCCATTTTTGCAACCGCTTACCCCCTGAAAATCTTTAAAATGGTAGAATTTGCAATAAGGAATTCTACACGCTTTTTGCAGTTTTTGTTCTTCAAAAAACCTTCGTGCATGTACAAAGACGGTCCTGAAACGCCTTTGTACATCAGCAAAAATCTTCGCCAAATACAAAAAGACCATGCTTCTAAATGTGATAATTCGGCCTGAATTTAGTTGATAATATTAGTTCGGCGCGAAGTGCCGAAATTTTTTGAGCTTTTGATGGAATTCACACATAAAAGTCGACTGAGAAAGCTAAAACAACTTGTACTACAAAATCAGAAATATTACAAAAATTGTAATATGCGAATTAAATCTTGTAATAAGCAACACTGCGCTTAGAATGGAAAAATGGAAGAATGTCAAATATTTAGAAACCCAAAAATTAGCCAAATACACTACTAAAGGTCGAAAAACTATGTTTTACCACACTGAAATCGTTACTGTACCATATTAAAGTATACAAAAATTTGCATGTACAAAACAGTGTTTTTTGTATTCGCCAAAGAATTTTCCCGATGTACAATGACTTTTCAGGGCTATCTTTGTACATGTACAAAGATTTTTGGGAAGATAAAAACTGTGAAAAGGTGCAGAATTCCAAAAATTTTTCGGCGCTTCGCTCCGATATGAAAAATTATCTGTCCTGATATATTCTTTGAAATGGCAAAATTTGTATTTAAAATGGAAAAATGTCAAATTTTTAGGCGCTTCTCGCCGTTTTGAGACAATGTTAGTAATTTTTGGCGTTAGAAACCCAAAAATTAGCTAAAATATACAATCAAAAGTCAAAAGACCCTGACAAAAATTTGTTAGATCATACAAAGACCTTTTTGGAGATCTTTGTACAAGCACAAGAAGCTCGTACAACAAAATAGAGTCGGCTAATAATAGTCCACCACTTAATTTTCTGGTCCTCTAATTTGGGATTTCACCCCTCCCTCAACTCCGGACCTTAAGAAACTATTTGAGACATATTTAGTTTATCGGATCGAACGCAATTCTGCTGCGTAGTTTACATTCGCCGATAATTAACCTCGGTCCTAATAACTATTACACAAGGAACGCGTTTTGAAGCACGTGGTTCCCATTCAATTAAATGTAAACGTGTTTTTTGTAAAAATAGTTTGTTGAAAACGTACAATTTCCAACTAAAAATAGAACGTATTTGTCAACTCTAAATCTTTTAGCCATAGCTATGAATGAATGAGTTAAAAGTAGCATTTAGTTAAAATAATTTAAGTGGAGGAATCGAAAACATGCAGATTTTCCTGAATATTTATTCAGTAAAACTCATTTATACACAGTAGCGAGGTAATAACAAGGACTAAGTAAGTATACATATGGTCTAATCAGTACAGTTCTCAAAATTAACACTTGCTCATTGATAAATAAGTGCCAGTATCACAGCCTGTACAAAATACGAATTACACTAAATTTTATCCCGGCCCCGGCCATTTTTTGACCTTGCCCCGGCCGGGGCCGGGGATGCTTAAAAATGGCCGGGGATTGCCGGGGCCGGGGCCCCGGTCGATCACTAGCGCAAATAACCTCAATTGCTAAAAAATGCCTCTAATGGCCTCAAAACTAGTGATCGACCGGGGCGACTTTTTGGCCGGGGGCGGTACTGGGGCTGAAAAAATCCCCGGCCCCAGCCGGGGTCGGGAGTCAGACAAGGAAAATATTATAGCATGACACATACTTGGGGTGGGCATAGGAAAAGAAATAATGAGCGACTGCTCCATTCAGTAGTAAATGGCAAGCGCAAAATTAGGTGCGCCTTTTCATATCAAGTTTTATTACTATTTATGTCACAAGAAACAAATTTAGTCCAGTGTTTCATGGTCTGAATCATTGATAAAGTCTATGTCACTGCTTTTAGCACACCTATATCATTTGAATCTTCGCTACTGCTACTGCTGCTATAGCGATTGGATGCAATAGGTATTGGATGTAATAAATGAGACATCACACATTCCCATAAGGGGGAGGGTATTACCCCCTCAGGGTTCAAGACACAAGTCACTGTCAGACGATTTTTAGTGAAAACCTTCTGAATTTTTTGAACTTATTTTTTAGTATGGCAATAGTGTACCTAACTATCAGAATTTCACGAAGTGATACATTATTTTAGAATATGAGCTAGAGTAAATAGATAAACTATCACTATAAAACATGCATGTAATAGCTTAAAATTTTATGAGGGTCCCTCAGTATACATGTAACGGTTGGAAATCTAGGGTAGGGGTCCCTCGCCATTTTTAGAAGGAGGGGGTTAGCGACTAGATCAAAAATGGTAAAAACACATAAAAACTAGCCAAAAAAACGCAGGTTTTTGCCAAAAAATGGGGGAGGGGTGGTCAAATATTTTCTGACTTCCAAGGAAGTTTGGGGCTTCAAAGCGTGGATGGGGGATGGCCCAAACCCCTGTCACATGTATATTTCTCGGCTATTTTCAAGGGAAGGGGGTAAGCGGCTCCATTTTTGCAACCGCTTACCCCCTGAAAAATCTTTAAAATGGTAGAATTTGCAATAAGGAATTCTACCGCTTTTTGCCAGTTTTTGTTCTTCAAAAAAACTTCGTGCATGTACAAAGACGGTCCTGAAACGCCTTTGTACATCAGCAAAAATCTTCGCCAAATACAAAAAGACCATGCTTCTAAATGTGATAATTCGGCCTGAATTTAGTTGATAATATTAATTCGGCGCGAAGTGCCGAAATTTTTTGAGCTTTTGATGGAATTCACACATAAAAGTCGACTGAGAAAGCAAAAACAACTTGTACTACAAAATCAGAAATATTACAAAAATTGTAATATGCGAATGAGATCTTGTAATAAGCAACACTGCGCTTAGAATGGAAAAATGTCAAATATTCAGAAACCCAAAAATTAGCCAAATACACTACTAAAGGTCGAAAAACTATGTTCTACCACACTTTACTGTACCATATTAAAGTAAACAAAAATTTGCACGTACAAAGCAGTTTTTTTGTATTCGTCAAATATTTTTCCCGATGTACAAAGACTTTTCAGGACTATCTTTGTACATGTACAAAGATTTTTTGGGAAGATAAAAACTGTAAAAGAAACGTGTAAAATTCCAAAAAATTTTCGGCACTTCGCTCCGATATGAATAATTATCTGTCCTATATATCTTTAAAATGGCAAAATTTGTATTTAGAATGGGAAAATGTCAAATTTTTAGGCGCTTCGCGCCGTTTTGAGACAATTTTAGTAATTTTTGGCGTTAGCAACCCAGAAATTAGCTAAAATATACAATCAAAAGTCAAAAGACCCTGTTTTACCACACTAAAATCGCTACTGTACTATATTATAGTAAATAAAGATTTGTGTGCACAAAATGTACAGACTTTTGGGGACCATCTTTGTACATGCACAAACGGACCGTGTACAAAAAAAACACTGGTAGAAAATGTACAAAGACTTTTGGGTAACATCTTTGTTCATGTATATACAGAAGTACACTGTACAAAATAAAACACTGTCACTTACTGATAGTATGCGAAAATGTGTATGTTTAAAGATATATTTATAAAATATAGCTACCAAAAATTTGTTAGGCCATGCAATTTCTGAGATCTTTGTACAAGCACGAGAAGCTCGTACAACAAAATAGAGTCGGCTAATAATAGTCCACCGCTTAATTTTCTGGTCCTCCAATTTGGGATTTCACCCCTCCCTCAACTCTGGACCTTAGGAAACTATTTGAGACATATTTAGTTCATCAGATTGGACGCAATTCTGCAGCATAATTTACATTCGCTTATAATTAACCTCCGTCCTAGAAACTATTACACGAGAAATGCGTTTTAAAGCACATGGTTTCCATTCAATTAAATGCGAAAGTGTTTTTTGTAAAAATAGTTTGTTGAAAACGTACAATTTCCAACTAGAAATAGAACGTATTTGTCAACTCTAAATCTTTTAGCCATAGCTATGAATGAATGAGTTTAAAGTAGCATTTAGTTTAAATAAGTTAAGTGGAGGAATCGAAAACATGCAGATTTTCCTGAACATTTATTCAGTAAAGCTCATTTATACACGGTAGCAAAGTTATAACAAGGACTGAGTAAGTATACATATGGTCTAATCAGTACAGTTCTCAAAATTAACAATTGCTCATTGATAAATAAGTGCCAGTATCACAGCCTGTACAAAATACGAATTACACTACACTTTTCCCTGGCCCCAGCCATTTTTTTGACCTTGCCCCGGCCGGGGCCGGGGATGCTGAAAAATGGCCGGGGATTGCCGGGACTAGGTCCCGGTTGATCACTATTCAAAACCCCCTAAATGGGGGAGAAACTCCGACTTGGCATTAACAACACTATTTTTTCCACTTTTTGGTTTATTTGTCAACCAAAAATTTTGGGAAATGGAAAAAATTTTTGAACTTGATTAGCGTTTGTGGAAAATTTTTGTAATGTTAAAAATGCGTTTTAGAAAGTTGAAACTTCAAAAATTTTTCGGTGCATTGCGCTGAATTGATTTAATTATTACTTATTATTAATCTTTAAGCCGCACCGCGCCAATTGCAGCACTTTTATCGACAATTTGATCTAGAACTTTACTACGATTGAAAATGCTTATCTTCTGCACGGATTTGGTTAGTTTTTGTAATGCAAAAATGCGTTTTAGAGAAGTGAAACTACAACACTTTTTCGGCGCTTAGCGCCGAATTGGGAGTAAGTTAAGAATATGGTACTTTCAAGATACTATGAAATAAACTTCAGAGGAGCGGATTTTTTTGCTCAGCACTTAGAACATGTTGAAAGAAAGCGCGGAAGAAAATATTCATCCGTCTATGATCAATATTGCAAAAGCTATGGGTTTCGTTAATTAGACTCTTCTCAACCTATGCTAGCATTTATTCGACCTAAGTATTTGAAGATTCAAACAGCTGAATGCATAATCACATGTAGATACCCAATTTACGTCGATATCAGCATCTATACATCGACCTAAGCATCTATACACTGACCTAAGCATCAGTACATCGACCTAAGCATCTATACATTGACCTGAGTGGGAGCAAACTCGACCTAAGCAGCTTAAAACACCTTTTCAGATATATTAAGCCTAAGCCTTAGTATTTCAGAAGCAAAAACTTAGATTTATCATATCTTTTCAAGTAAAACCGGAAAAACATGCAAAGAAATGAAATTTTTTTAAAATTTCGAACAGCTTTCAGCGCCTTTTTCTTTTTTCACCTTCAATGCTATGCTTCCTTCCATAATTTCAGCCCATATTATTTATTTCTGACAAATGTGTAAGTCCTTGGATCGAGCCGTTTAATCGTCCAACCCAACACTCAAATCGACAGTTGCCTGGCCTGCAACTTTGCAAGTATGGCTCAGATTTTCACCAAATTTTTTCCTGCGCTTCAATTTATCATGTTCTACCAGTTTGGCATAAAAATTTTGGGCTAAAGTAGAGGAGATTGGAAAGTCGCAGAAAGTTACGAGAAGAACATTTTCTAACTGAGTTTAAGATGGGATATTCATATTTGAAAGAATTAGGTGGCGGTCGGCATTATTGACCGAGTCACAGGCTGTTGAATTTCATGCGTTTAAGGATAGGCAAAAAAAGCTCTGCCTGTGGGAATGTTCCAAATTAGTATACACCAAAGCATCGGGGGACTGTGACTGAGCGGTGTTACCAATGTCTTAGGCTTAGGCCTAGTTATGTGCATTCACATTGATGCCAGCGCATGGGCTAAGCCTGAGATAAATAGAGCAAAAATTGCTCTGCTCGCTTCGCCCGCTCCGCAATTTTTGCTCCATTTATGCCTTAGGCTTAGCCCATGTCTGGCACCAATCTGGGGCCAATTCATTTCCACTTGGAATTCCAAGTCCCAGTTCCAAGTCTTGGAAAAACGTGAAATTTTCCAAGTCCTTGTTTATTTGCTCCGTCATTTTCCAAGTCCTTGAAATTCCAAGTTCCAAGTTCTTAGTCTTGGAAAACCGGCTTTTTTCCAAGTTGTGATTTATTTGCAGCTCGTTTTCCAAGTTCCAAGACTTGGAATTTCCAAGTGTTTTTCCCAAGTAAAAGTGCATTTTTCCAAGTGTCGGTTCATTTGCTTCTGAATTTTTTGACTTGGATTCCAAGGCTTGGAAAATTTACTTGGAAAATAGCATTATTTTTCCCCAGTCGATTTTCAGTTGGAAAAATTTTTCCAAGCACGTTAAGTCGATCTTTTACATATTATTTGGCGTTAGTGAATAATCAAAAATCAATAATAATAATAATAATAATAATAATAATAATAATAATAATAACAAAAATAAATAATAATAAAATTAATAATAATAATTATTATAATATATTAATAAATAAATCTTATGTTTTTCAAATTTATCGGAATAGACCTGTGACATTTAAAAATCCAAATAAATCATTATGCGAGTGTAATTATTTTCTCAATAAGCAAAAAGGATAAATTTGAGAAATTATGATCACTAACGGCCAAAAATCATCGAAAATTACATAAACAGCCAAACATTTTTGTCCCCTCCCCTTAAATCCGCCCCTGATTTAAATATACGTACAAAAAACCTTATAAAACAGTCTAAACATTTTGAATTATTTTATTTCCGATTTAACTGAATAGCTTTTCACATCTCAGGATCGTGTTAGATGCCGCTTGCAAAGCAAATTCGTCCTCTCTTGCATGTTGCAGAAAATTGACTAGATCAGCATAAGTTTCTCTTTAAAAAGTTTATAAGCAATTTCTAAATAAGGCTAATTTTCTAAAAATCTAAAGTACAAATATTGCAAAGTCGTGAAATTTAAATTCTTTTGAATAGCATTATTTAGATTTCATAATATCAATATTACTAATGATAAAAAATAATAATAATAATCACGACAATAATAATTACGACAATCATAATGAAAAAATTGTTCTACGAGTCAAGCAAGACTGTTCCGTTATTTTAAAGAATGCTACTCAAAATAAGTAAAAAATATACGATTCTGTCAAATATGCAGCCTTATAATGCTAAGTTGCAGTACATACGCGCAATACATTGGATAATCGTGCATAAATAGGCATACAACAATGACTTGCAGGCGTCGCGCAAGATATAATGTAGGTACATAAATGTACATGTTTCTACTACATAGTAAGAATTGGATGGAGTTCTCCTTTGTTCTCATTTATTGTGATGAATATCTGAAAACAACTTTTTTAAATCCAAGAATCATGCAA
This sequence comes from Mermis nigrescens, assembly GCA_036768485.1. Lineage (NCBI taxonomy): Eukaryota > Metazoa > Nematoda > Enoplea > Mermithida > Mermithidae > Mermis > Mermis nigrescens. The sequence goes on along the minus strand of JAVLUZ010000218.1, from coordinate 875,153 downwards.
TTTCCAACAAATCAAGGAGGCTAAATAGTAGAGTATTTTGTGTTTTCAGCTTATTTCTACGTACTTCTGAGTACTACTCTACACCGGATCCACTTTGATGATTCTTGTCGAACTTCCGTAATGTAGCTTTCCGCAGATCTTGCCAGCATTCATCACGAAGTTTACTCCACGATTTTTCTGAATATTTCATTAATCCTCGCGATAGCGTTCTCTTTTTGCACTTCTTTGCACGCCGCTTATTTGTCTTTATTCGTTAATTTTACAGAAAATGCCCAGAAATTACGTCTCTTCTTTCCTCAATTGCCTTAAACGCTACTTTTTTCGCGCATTTTATCATTCGGTGGTTTTCAGCACGACATTTTTAGTGCAGTGTTTGCAAACACAATGACATTCCACCAAAAACAGCGTTTTCACGAGAGACGCGCGTGTGCCACTCCTTATTGCTTTTATCGTACCTTAACTTTAACTCACGCGCAGCGCATTGTGAACAGTTTATGTTAATTAGACTTGGAAATTTTTATCCGAGCCCGACTTGGAAATTCCAAGTGCTTGGAAAGAGCAAAAAGACAGACACTTGGAAACTTGGAAAATTTACTCGGAGACTTGGAGAAAAACGACATTTTTCCAAGTTGAAAAATGCTAATGACTTGGGACTTTTATTTGAGCAAATGAACTGACACTTGGAAACTTGGAAATTCCAAGTCTTGGAAACTTGGAACTTGGGACTTGGATTTCCAAGTGGAAATGAATTGGCCCCTGAATCCGCAAGCAATTGCTGTCACCACAAATTGAAAAGGGACTGAAAAATACCCCAAACGCCCTTTTTCCCTTTTTCCGCCTATCTTTAAGCACATACAATACAATATACTTCAACAGCCTGTAGCTCGGTCAATAATGCCGACCGCCACCTAATTCTTTCAAATATGAACTCTCCATCCCTAAGTCAATTAGAAAATGTCCTTTTTTTGAAAATTTGACACTTTCCAGTATTCTCTATTCTGCCCAAATTTTGGCATTCCGTACTCATTTTATTCCTTTTCTAAAAGTGCCATATTCTTAACTTCAGCCGCCGAATTGATTTAATTCTTACTGGTTATTATTGTTTAAGCCGCGCAGCGTCAATTGCAGCATTTTTATCAATAATCTGGTCCTAAAACTCCACTACGATTAAAAATCCTTACCTTCTGCACAGTTTTTGTAATGCAAAAATTATTTAGAGAGCTAAAATTTCAAAATTTTCTGGGGCACTGATTATTGGCCAATGTTGGCCCCGAATTTTTTGTTAAAGGCCAATATTGGCTAATAATGCGTGCATTAGGGGCCAATATTTGCAAGATTTAAAATTCTTAAAAAACTTCACATCTGTGGGTTTCGAACCACGTGTACTTTCGTGTTTGTAGACTCACGCGCACACTGCGCCATTGCAAAATTGTGATCAAGATTCTGAAAAATGATACTAATGCTATCTGTTATATATATACAGTATACGCAGTTGCTATTTTTTATTTGAAAGAGATTGCTTATCCTATCTTTTATGCCTATGTAGTTTGAATTGTATGGTAGGTATTTCTAATTGTCGTTGGTTTGCCTTACGTATTGCAAAATCCTACATATGTACCTACATAAATACATATGTACGTACATGTGTGCATAAATATTCTAATGCCATGTCAGTATGCGACTTTTAATAGCTAGGTAGAGGTTACCTACCTGTGTAGCAGGACAATAGGTGCGTATAAAGGTACCTACGCAACTATAGTGTGTTTCATTTGATCGAGGGTTTTTTGAAAAGTTTAAAGTGACTACAAAAGTGTTTTATACTAATGCAACAGCAAATAGGTATATTCTACAGAATATTGAGTTGCATTATGATCTTTGATACCGCTAAGAGGCAAAACTGCATCATTATAGTTATGTACTTATAGGTCACTCTTGTAGCCTGGTTTATGCGGACTAAATTCAGTGGAAAAGCTTCCCAATAAACAAAACAGACTATAATTAATTCTGGTCATACAGATTCGGCATGTGATATCTTACGCTTTACGGTAGGTTGAAAATCTCTTTAACATTTACGTGAATGTAAATAGTATTTTTCCAGCAGGTTCTAATTTTTCTACATAATATGTTTATTATTATTTACTGTATTTTTATTACATAATGTGTGTTCTTCACTTGCTTTTCTCTTTCTCTCCTCTAGTCTTCCATTATAATCCAAGCTTGTCGATTTTTCTTAGTCCTGCGTACATATGCACTGTATATAAGAGATAGCATTAGTATTATTCTTCTGATTTCTGATCACAATTCCGGTATGGCGCATTGTGCGCGCGTGAGTTTACCAACACGAAAGTACAGGGTTCAAAACTCACGGATGCGAAGCTTTTTAAGAATTTTAAATCTTGCAAATATTGGCCTCTGATGCACTCGTTATTGGTCAATATTGGCCTTTAACGAGAAATTCGGGGCCAACAATGGCCAATAATCAGTGCCATTTTCTGGCGCTTCGCAACATTTGATAAATTATAGTTTTAATTGTCAAAAACGACTTCAGAATTGGCTAAAATGCTGAACTGAAGGAAGGAAATTCAAGTTTCAACATAAATAACGTATACTGATCGTGATGTCTTGAAGAGCGCAAAATTTTGGCATTTGTGTAGCTGGTTCACATATGTATTAAGATAGCCACGTTATAGGTACATATACAGCAAGTAGTATCCGGTGAAAGCTGCCACCTTACTGGTTTGATTTGAGTCAAGTCAAAAACAAATAAGGCAGTCATCAGATTTTCCCCGTAGATTCATGTGACTGACCAAAATGTTGGTGCCAGCGTTTAAAATAAGCCTAAGTAATGGGATGCAACTCGCGTCGCTCGCTACGCTCGCTCCGCTTGTTGCATCCCATTACTCAGGCTTATTTTAAATGCTGACACCAACATTTTGGTCAGTCCATGATACTAAGCCTAAGCCTAATCAGCTGGTAAACCAGCAAAACATCACAAATACCATGCAATCTTTATCGAAATTAACCAGCGTTAGTCGATTGGTCATAATTCTGAACTCTAGAGCAAGGAGTCCATGTTTCGAATCCGATTGCCAGCAACATTCTCTCGTTTCCTCAGATGCTATCGACTGCACACATACGCCCTTATAATATGACTATGTTAATACATATGTGAACCAGCTACACGAATGCCAAAATTTTTATACAAAAAGTGCATCAAACACCACTATTGCATGTGTACATAAAATTTTCTACTTAAAAAACACTGATTTTTCAACACAGGCGCTCTATTTTCAACGTTTTTAGACCTCCCAAAAAACGTGGAAAAAGGTCGGAGAAAGTGGAAAAAAATTTTGGGTCTGGTCTATAATGTCAACCAAATCACTGGAAAAAAACGGTGATTGGCGACCCCGCGGCTGAGCCGAACAGTGTTGCCAGGTCCCAAAATTCAGATTCTCCTGCACAGAGGTAAAATTGGGGAAAATTCTCCTGCAATTCTCCTGAAAATATTTTGATTCTCCTGGCTCATATTTTGCAGGAAAGGTTGTACAGCAGATCTACAATTGTATGTACACATGCATATCAAGAATGCTCAGGCCAATTTACCTTGGTTCACCCAACTATTTTATTCTGATCTCTTGCCTGTTATCTTCATTATTCGAAAAAAAGTTTCTGTGCTTAAAACAGTGACCGCCAATTTTCAGTTGCACTTACATCATCAAAAATTTCTGAAAAAGAGCCCTGTTTGCAATGTCTTTTGAAAAAATAAATAATACTTTATTACTAATTGTATGTACTTCAGTAGCAAGCAAATCCTTACGTTTTGAAATATATCAAAAAAATGTTTATAGGCGCTTTGCAAACGTCTATGAAACTGATAAAAACAATTAGACGGTGTGTAAAGCTATGTATTTCTGCACTTCGTGATATTAAGTGAATAAATAAATTAATGAACGAATGATTTACTACGGAAGCACGAAACTTATTTGGATATAGTTATAACTTAACACTTAGGTCTTCCACCGTTTTTTTCCCAGCAATTTGGTTGACATTATAGATTGAACCCAAAATTTTTTTCCACTTTTTCCGACTTTTTTCCACATTTTTGGGAGGTCTAAAAAAGTTCAAAAATAGAGCGCCTGTGTTGAAAAATCAGTGTTTTTTAGTGGAAAATTTGGCACTTATGGAGTTAAGGGGGTACAGAAAAAATTTTTCAAAAGATTTTCAAAATTAGTCAATTATGGGTAAATCGAGGGTGCTGATCACGAATATGCTAGTGGTTTATCATGACAACGGCTATTTGGGATGGAAACACGACTCAGGCAGGTTATGATGCGTTTATAAAATTTTTGTCAATATTTATGGGTAAATCGAAGGTGCTGATCACGAATCTCCTAATGGTTTGTCATGAAGACTACTATATTTGATGAAAACACGACTTTGGCAGGTTATGCGTTTTATTCAAAAATCATGACAGTGAACGATTGAGCAGTGTAATTCGTGATATAAAAAGTATAAAAAATCAATCTGATGAAAATGAAAACTCCGAGTCAGCAGCAGCTTCAGGGTAGACTAAGCGAATATGTTCAACTAATACCTGCTCAAGTCGTGTTTCCATTCAGAAGTCGATCTTTTGAAAACGCATAACCTGCCTAAGTCGTGTTTTCTTCGAAAATAGTAGTCATCATGATAAGTCATTAGCATATTCGTGATCAGCACCCTCGATTTACCCATAATTAATAAATTTTGAAAAAATATTCAACAAAAATTTTAAAAACGCATAACCTACCCGAGTCGTGTTTCCAACCCATATATAGTCGTTGTCATGATGAACCACTAGCATATTCGTGATCAGCACCCTCGATTTACCCATAATTGACTAATTTTGAAAAAAATTTTCTGTACCCCCTAAACTACATAAGTGCCGAAAATTTTATGTACACATGCAATAGCAGTGTTTGATGCACTTTTTGTATAAAAATTTCGCGCTCAACAACAATATCACGATCAGTATACGTTATTTATGTTGAAACTTGAATTTCCTTCCTTCAGTAAAGCATTTTAGCCAAGAAGTCGTTTCTGACAATTAAACCTATATATACTTTATCAAATGGCGCGAAGCGCCAGAAAATTTTGAACTTTTAGCTCTCTAAATCATTTTTGCATTTCAAAAACTGTGCAGAAGGTAAGGATTTTCGGTACTTGTGCATTATCCCCCCTGCCGAATTTTTTCCATCTTTTTTAACATTATGGTATATACAGCATTACACCATTATGATATATCTATCATATGATATAATCCTTGATTTTCTTCAGTTTTTGCTTTATTTTTTTAAAATTTTTTCTTCATTTTTTTCATTCTTCTCAGATTCATAATCAACTTTTGCATTAATTTACTTGATAAGGTATAAGAAATGTAAGTTTTTGCTTCCAATATACTTAGGCTTAGGCTTAGTATATCTGAAAAGGTGTTTTAAGCTGCTTAGGTCGAGGTCGCTCCCGCTTAGGTCAATGCATAGATGCTTAGGTCGATGTATAGATGCGAAGTACCATTCCCTCATTACATCGTTTTTATTTCTAACGAGAAGGTGGCTTAGCCGATTGGTAACATGTTGCGCTGTAGAGCGATAGGTCGGAGGGTCGAAACCTGTCACCTGAAAGTTATTTTCTGTCTCGTGAAAACTCGTGTGAGGACCCTGGAGTTAAAAAAAGATGGAAAAAATTCACCCTGTATATACCCTAATGTTAAAAAAGATAGAAAAAATTCGACGGGGGATAATGCACAAGTACCGGATTTTCAATCGTAGTGGAGTTCTAGGACCAGATTATCGATAAAAATGCTGCAATTGGCGCCGCGCGGCTTAAACATCAATAACAAGTAAGAATTAAATCAATTCGACGCGCCGAAAAATTTTTGTAGCTTCACCTCTCTGAAACGCATTTTTGCATTACAAAAACTAACCGAACCCGTGCAGAAGATAAGGATTTTCATTCGTAGTAAAGTTCTAGATCAAATTTTCGATAAAAATGCTGCAGTTGACGCGGCGCGGCTCAAATATTAATAACAAAAAAGAATTAAATCAATTCGGCGAGAAGCGCCGAAAAATTTTTGTAGTTTCACTTCTCTAAAACGCATTTTTGCATTAAAAAACTAACTGAATCCGTGCAGAAAATAAGGATTTTCAATCGTAGTGAAGTTCTAGACCAGATTGTCGATAAAAATGGCGCGGCGCGGCTTAGGGATTACTAATAAGTAAGAATTTAATCAATTCGGCGCGAAGCGCCGAAAAATTTTGAAGTTTTAACTCTCTAAAACGCATTTTTAACATTACAAAAATTTTCCACAAATGCCAACTAAGCCCAAAAATTTTTTCCATTTCCCAAAATTTTGGTTGACAAATAGACCAAAAAGTGGAAAAAAACGTTGGTCTAACACTACGAACGAAAAAAATTCCTAATGTGAAAGATCTAAGTAATAAATTATATACAACTAACTAACCACAGTAAGTACAGTAAGAAGGTTATTGTATGATAATCATTATAACTTGCTGTTTAAGTTTCGAAAATTCTCCTGAATTCTCCTAGATTTTCAGGATTCCACTGAATTCTCCTGACATTTTCTAATTCTCCTGCATTCTCCTGCATCGCTTACAACTTCTCCTGAAAAGCCCATTCTCCTGCTCCTGCTCCCGAAAATTTTAGATTCTCCTGAATTCAGGAGAATTCTCCCGCACCTGGCAACCCTGGAGCCGAATTGGCTCGCGGAAACACAATCCTACTACAGTACGCCAACGATTAACACGAACATTTACGTCCCGGATAACTTGATAAACTTTTTATCTACCGCTCAGTAAACCATCAGTAAAACACTACACAAAACCTTATAAAAAATGAAGCGTGTACAGTCTGTTTCATTTGACTTTGCGGTTTTCGTTCGAACTTTCTTGCAAGAATCAGGCTACAAAAGTGGCTTAAATGTTGATGAAGTAATGCTATTTAGCAGTGTTAAATGTCTCCGTATGACTCGATATAGTGTAGTTTAAAATGCTTTCGTAGCCACTCTAAATTTTTTCATAAACTTCAAAGTTAAATGAGAACTATAGGTACCTATGAGTTTGTTTCTACCTATTGCTAAGGAAAAATCAGAAAAGACTGGAAAACTTGATTGTTTATTGTTTTCAAGTCTTATTAATGTAAATACAGAGCCAGTCCGAGTTTACTAAAGCAATACGGACACGGGGTGTATTTGCCTTCGAGACTTACTTAGGTACTTAGGTACTTAGATCTGCTCTCAGCGCTGGCCCCGAATGCTTAGTCTGGGATGACTTCGGTCTTTGGACCCTTACAGACCTTACGGCTTCGATCCCCTCGGTCCTAATGTTGCTGACTGCTTCTTGTCGGGTGACATCTGGCAAATGCCTGAGGCAACCGTGAGCAAGCCAGCGCGGCGCAAGTGCGTCACATGCCTCAGAAGCTCAGAAGCAAGACTTTCCCTATCGCGCTGTTTGATAATCATACGCGCTCTTCACATTTCGATTTGTGCTGCAAGGTATAGATCGACTTTGGGCCTGGCAAGGTTCGCTGAGGACCCACGAGAGTATTGCAAGGCGACCTGTTGTCTCTCCTTGCGAATTTTTTCCAAATCTCCTTCCAAACGGTGTTTTAGGTAAAAAGCCAATTTTTGGTGACCTCAAAATCGGTCAAATTGAACTGGAACCTCAAGTGGCGGATTGGTTTCTAACCGAATGGTGCAAATCATATTGTGTAATTCGGCCTGATTTTTGATTCGCATGGCCAGTTCCGGGAATTCCGGAAAAGCATCAATTGGCGATGGTGTGTAAAATTTGCCAAGAAAAGCTATGTGTAACATGCGACGCAGCTGTTCCACCATGCACCAACCTATAGCGCCATTGCCGTAGGCGTACGCATAAAAGTGGAACTTTCTGTCCGGGAATTCCAACAGCACTTTCGCGTGCATCACATCAATCGATGAGAAAATAGACAAAAATCGATACTCCGATTCGTATTCAGCTTGAAATTCTCGGAATGTATCAAAAACATCAATCATTTGGCGTGTAGATATTAGAATTGGTGCTAAATGATCGGGTGCCGGGCACATACGGTGCGGCAAAAATTCAGGTCGGATTTGGTGAGCTTGGCCTTCGGTCACAACACTCGGTGGTTTGAAGTGTTGGTGAATCACCAAATATTCCAACGGAACCTCATATAGCATCATTCCGGTGGTGATGAAAAACCGGTTGCGCACAAAAAATTTGTCAGGATAATACAGGCGTTAAAAAACGCTCATTTGATTAATGAATCGAGGCGATGGCCCACGATCAACATCAGTCACGGGCTGTGCAATAGTAGTCCAAACTAAGGGATGCGCAGGTGTGTCAGCCAAGGATGCGTAACTCAAATGCGCTGCATAAACTCTATTGAAATGCACTTGGGCAATTTCTAGCAGCTGATTGTACAAACGCGTTCCTTCGACTTCACCTAAGTAAGTGCGCAAATTGTGCAAAACGTCAGGGACAATATAGCATGGCGCCTCACGCGTCATGGTTTTGATCATGTTGAAAAAGTGTTGGATATAACGCGAGCGATTACGCTCTCTCGTGTTTTATTCAGCGGTAACGCGTTGACGTATAGCTTGTAGGTACGGAAAGACTGCGGCCTCCGCATTCAATGGTACATTTTGAATACCCTGCGGTTGAGTGCGTGCTACAGTATCCAACGCACCAGTCATAGCCATAGGTACGTTAAAACGAGTACCAGGTGCCGATAAATTCAACACGCCTTCTGGCATAGTTTATGATGCGATTTGTGTAGACAATGCAGCCTGCTGCATTTCTTGTGGCAGCAGCATGTGTTGCTCTCACGGAGGCGAGCCTAAAATATCCGACATTATGACATCGGGTCCAGGGTAACATTCTGTCTAATCCGGCTGTGAAGTCGGTAAAGGCAGGAACGACCCGAAACCCAAAGGTGCCTGCAGCGGCGCCGCAAGCGATTGTGGAGCAATTGGTTGCAAAACGGTGGGGGCGCCTTTTTGCACCTTTGCAGTGCGTCTGCTTTGCAGAGGCAATAAATTAGCTTGTCTTTCGGCCTCAGAGTCCGATAGCATAGCACGATCATAAACCGTTTTGGTGATAAATGTGGCTCATCCGTAGGTACAGATTGTTCTACTCCGACCATAGGTGATTCGAATTGAATATCAGCTTGCGAAGCAGTCACAGAGGCTGGCGTACTAGCACCGGTAGGTGTAGGTTTAGTGCCAGGCGATACAACCGGGCCCGGTTCTAGACTGGCAACGGCCTGCAAACCTTGAGCATATAAATTGGGGTTTTCCCAAACGTTGTCATGTGACAACGCATCCGTTACAGAGGCAACGGTGGTAGCCGCGGCTATGGCCGCTTGTTGCCGTGGAGCCGGCGTATAGAAATCATCTGGCGTGGTCAGCTCTCCGCCATCCAAATCTACGGTGACTTCAGTTGCCGAGCTGGTCGACTGGCCTCGTGAAGGTGTGCAAGACAACGGGACATGCCGTCTCGTTTTTGGGCCGCCTGATTTGACGTGCATTTCATCGCCTTTAAAAGAAAATGGTAATGGTTTTTTATCTGCCGTAATGCGATTATTTTGTGAACAGCCTTCTATCAATATAAAAACATCGATAGTAATCAGGGCGTCCAACGCCAAATAAATCTGCATATCGCGTTTTAACAGTAAGCTCCACGCTTGGCCCCAATTATCAGGTTCGTTTGGATCGAGAAACATATCGAAGAAAAATTGGGCCAAACGCTTTAGTGTATGCAAAATAGCTGTAATATGATGGTGACGGGTGAACGTTCTCGCCATAGGGTGTATGTCAATAAAATTTGCCACAAAAGGATCTTTCCAATGCAGCTTATTTCGAAGATCGACATCGGGAATTTCCATAATTTCTTCGAAGGTAGGTCCGAAAACATAAAAATATGCAATTTTGTCTTGCATTGGGTCAAAGCACACCATTTGCACATCCAAAAGGCACGTTGCAAGCAGTTATTAATCCAAAAGGTGGTTTTGGAAAGCAAGAAACATTCCAACAGAACACGTGGCCATTTGCGCTAGTTACTTGGACATAGTGTACGAATGGGCCATGGATGTCCTGGTAAGTTGGACAAAATTGCTGAAAGCATAAGTCCCAATTTTTATAAGTTCGGGTTTTTCGGTCATTCACAAACTCCGAATCATAGCCCAAAAATAAAGTGCCATTAATTATGTTTGATGGCTGTATTAAAGCCAATATAGCTGCAAAAGACTCCTGGTCATTGGTGACTAAATGAGTTGGGAGAATTCTCTTCTTTGGCACACAAAGGGTAGCCAAAGGGAATCTCCCAAGAGTTCTGTCCCACCAGAGCTCTTGATCATTTACACGTTTGCGATGATTTTTTGCATCATTTGAATTCGTATACTTAATCATTTTTGCACTTAATGCTTCTAGACCAGGAACATGCAGTTCATCATTTTGCGGCAACGGGTCTGGAAAATCCAACCCCCGTTCTGTAGCCATGCTTATCAAAGCCGTACAAAACTCATCTAGGGTCGCGGGATCATGCCCTTTGAATGTAAATCAGCGACGAGCTGACTCCAACAACGCCTCTTTGCTTGGGGCACCCTCGTCAGCCATGGGTCTGCAAAAGGGAAAACGTCAGATAATGGTACTGCAAGTGCTGTTTTAGAGCCATTTAATAAACGTACGGGCGCGCAGTCCTTAGCTTTTTGCTCCCTGCCCAGTAAGTCCTCAAAACTTATCACTACTGCCGGGGCAAGAGGGCGATGCGGTAATTTTACCAAAACAAAATTGCCAGGGACATATGCATGCTTTTCAACAATTAAATCCGAGTACGGTAGTTTAGGCTCAGGTAAGAGTCTATTCTGATGAACGTGATGAACAATTAAAGGATTATAGACATAAGCAATTATAGCAGTTTCTGGAGTAGGTAATTCGATAATTCGGTAAGGACCAACACATTTAGGTGATAATTTACCGATTTCACGTTGAATTACTGAGGTATTATTGAGGTAAACAATATCCAAAACAGAAAAATTTGTTTGGGTTACGGATTTGTCATATTGAGATTTTTGCTGCTTACGCGCTTGAGTTAAATTTTTAGAAGCGATTTCATGTGGATCTTGTAAAGTCAGCTTTAAATCAATGACATATTTTTCCACAACAGATGGTAAATTCGGATTTATCGCAAAGTCATTTATAAGTAGAGTGTCAAGAGGAAACGCTGGTTCGCGACCATATAGCATTTCAAAAGGAGATATATCACTTGATGATTGAGGAGTCGCGTGATATGCAAATAATCGCGAATGGCAAAATTGCTCCCCATCATACTGGGATCGCGCGCTCAACTTAGACAAACCATCAATTAGGGTGCGATTATAGGTTCCACCAACCCATCACACTGAGGGTGATATGGGGTCGTAAATATTTTTTGAACGTTTATGAGTTTACAAACTTCCGAAATTAGGGTAGATGTAAAATTTGAACCCTGATCTGTCAAAAACTTTTTGGGAACTCCATAACGTGGGATAATTTCTCTTAGCAACAAATTTGCAATTGTTGTTGCTTTTATATCAGAAACAGCAAAAGCTTCCACATATTTGGTAAAATAGTCCATAAAAACTACGATTTGGTCATTTCCAGAGGGGGATCACGGCATATGCAAGCAGTCACACGCAATAAGTTCGAAAGGCGCGGAAACTTCAATTGGTTGCAAAGGAACAGATGTGGAATTTAATGCGACCTTACGTTGTAAGCACACATCACAATTCCTACACCACGCGATCAGATCATTTTCCATGCGCGGCCACCAATAACGCATTTGTATGGCGGGCAAAATTTTGCGCGATGAAAAATGAGCTCTGAATATAGAGTCATGAAATTCGGTTAATATAAAACGACGCAAAGATTTTGGTATAACAATTAGATGAACAATAGTTGGCAAACGTTTAGGTTGGAAACGACAAAAAAGAACATCGTTAATGAGAAAAAATTCGTCACAATATTTTTTTGTTGTTAAATCATTCAACGCAATGCGAATTTTGTGTAGTTCGTCATCAGCACGTTGCTCTGCGAGTAAGTGCGCAGGTGTTAGCATTTTGGCTTTTTCAGCATCAGTACGTTGAATGCGTTCGCAAAACGTAGGTGGTTTAGAATTGGTAGGGTCAATTGGCGCAATAGGAATATTATTTTGCGCATTAGGATTATTAATTGGTGCATAGGCGCATTATGGCGTGATCGGTCAGGTGGCACCGATTCGTCTTCGGATTCAGAATCTTCCGAGTCTAAATTTGCTATGTTAACGCCATTTTTGCGCTCGAGTTTATATTTACGTTCTGCATGATCATATTTTGGGTGTCGTGAAAGAAGATCAGCTGTGCAGTTATATGCACCAGGAACGTATACAATGTCATATTCATACTCTTGTAATTTGAGATCCCAACGGCGTAAACGACTCGATGGGTCTTTTACATTCACTAGCCAAGTTAGCGCTTGATGATCAGTTTTGACAATGAATTTTTTACCATATAGATAGTGACGATAATCCTTGATGGCCCACACTACCGCTAGCGCTTCTTTTTCCGATGTAGCATAATTACATTTGGCAGAATTTAGCACGCGAGTAGTTAAGCCTGCCTCCCTAGATGGCAACATAATAACATCGCCTGTGTTATAGCATAGGCGGAGGGGCTCAGAATCTGCTCCCTGGCTTTTCTCAGGGCGCAATACTGTAGCATAGGCTGTGTTGTAGCATGGGGAGGGAGGGGTCGCGCGCCAGCCCAGGGCCAGGGGCCCAGGGCCAGGGAGGGGGAAATTTCCCTGGGGGAATTTCATGGGGGAAATTTCCATGGGGGAAATTTCCATGGGGAAATTTCCATGGGGGAAATTTCCATGGGGGAAATTTCCCTGAGAGAAAACTTGAAATAACTATAAATCAAGAAGCAGTGGTCGGATTGGGCTGAAGTTTAAGGGTTAGGATTAACACCTTATTTGCAAACTATTACAAAAATTTTGATGGAGCACCTACAGTATACCAGCATTAGTTTACACTTTTCCCTAACTCAGGAACCAATGTCCGGATTTTGTTCAAATTTTCAGGAATTGATGTATAGACATTAGCTGTGCTATTGACAGAATTTCAGCGCGCAGCCTACAGTATACCAATTTACTTTACACTTTCCTATATATTACTATTACTTTAGAAATAGAGGGCGGATTGGATTGAAATTTTAAGGGTAGAATAAATATCCTATTAGAAGACTATTACAAGAGTTTTGTGAAAATACCTACAGTATAAACCTTAGTTGTGCTAAGTACATAATTTTAGCGCGCAGTCTACGGTATACCACTTTACTTTACACTTTCTCGTATAGCACTCTATTCCAAGAATCACTGGCCGGATTTTGTTCGAATTTTCAGGATATGATGTACAAACCATAGTTGTGCTATGTACAAAATTTTAGCACGCAGCATACAGTATACTAGCATTAGTTTATAGTTTTGCATAATTCAAGAACCAATGGGCGGATTTTGCTTGAATATTCAGGATATGATGTACAAAGCTTAGTTGTGCTATGTACAGAATTTTAGCGCGCAGTCTACAGTATACCAGTTTACTTTACACTTTATCATATTCCAAGAATCACCAGCCGGATCTTGTTCAAATTTTCAGAATATGACGTATAAACCTAAGTTGTGCTATGTACAGAAGTTTAGAGCGCAGTCTACAGTATACCAGTTTACTTTACACTTTCTCATATAGCACTATATTCCAAGGAACACCAGCCGGATATTGTTCAAATTTTCAGAATATGACGTATAAACCTTAGCTGTGCTATGTACACAATTTTAGAGCGCAGCATACAGTATACTAATTTACTTTACACTTTCTCGCATAGCACTATATTACAAGAACCGCTAGCCGGATTTAGTTCAAATTTTAAGGATATGACATATAAACCTCAGCTCTGCTATGTACAAAATTTTAGCGCACAACCTACTGTATGCTGATTTTTTATTTGCATTGTCTTTACAATGCTCGATTTTTCAGGAGTACCTGTCTAATGATGCCATATGGGGTTATTTTTGCCCAAAAATGAGCAACCAATATAGGCAAACATTGCTCAAATTTGATTATCATGCTATTTTGAGCTCCTCAAAGTTTATCAGAAAACGCCTGAAAAAGGGCGATCTTTGCCTGCTGTTCAACTTGTGGGAATTTTTAAACCCTGAGCTAGCGTTTACTTTATAAACTTCCACACAAAATCCATTAATAAACACGTTACTTCATTCATGTCATCAGTATTGATCTAAAAATCAGCAAAGTTTGGAATATTTTTTGTGAAGTTTGGAATATTTCTTGTAAACTTTGGAATAATTTTTGTAAACTTTGGAATATTTTTTGTAAAGTTTGGAATATTTCTTGTAAAAATTGGAATAATTTTTGTAAACTTTGGAATATTTCTTGTAAAAATTGGAATAATTTTTGTAAACTTTGGAATATTTTTTGTAAAGTTTGGAATATTTTTTGTAAAGTTTGGAATATTTTTTGTAAAGTTTGGAATATTTTTTGTAAAGTTTGGAATATTTTTTGTCAAATTTGAGAATTGTTTTGTAAAGTGTCAAATTTTATGTATCTGATCTGCATTTCTCAAGCATCGTTGACTCTATTTTATATGCCCGGTGCAACTCATGCTCCTCTTTTGCACCTGTAAGGATTGATTTTCCGCTTGTGAACACTATAAAGGTCACATTGCGAAATTTGTAGACTAATATATGAAACAGTTCTACTGCATACATGCATTTCCTTATCGTCAGTTGATAAAATTTGCAAAGATTAATGCGGACGCCTAAATTTGTTAAACCTGCAAACATATGAGGTTTCACCTTTCAATCATCACTACTAGCACTTAATGCATTAACACGCCCGGAAAAGGCGATCTATGCCTGCTGTTTAACTAGGGAGAATTTCTAAGCTCTGAGGCTAGGTTTTACTTTGCAAACCTTCACACATAAGCGATTGATGAATACATAACTTCATCTGTGTCATCAGTATTAATCTAAAAATTTCTAAAGTTTTCAAATTTTTTTGTAAAAGTTTCAACAATTTTTGTAAAGTCTGTGATATTTTTTGTGAATTTAAAATATTTTTTGTAAAGTTTGGAATATTTTTTGTAAAGGGTGGAATATTTTTTGTTAAGTTTTGGAATATTTTTTTGTAAAGTTTCGAATAAATTTTACTTGCTTAAGCATAGGAATTTTGCCTAGTTTGGAATATTTTTTGTTAAGTTTGGGAAATTTTTCTGTAAAATTTGGAAAATTTCTTGCAAAGTTTGGATAATCTTCAGTTAATATGGCATTGCTCCAGGATTGCTGACAAATTCTGTTGGCTATACATACAGTAGCATACAGAGAATGCAGAAAAATGACAAAAACTCGAAAATGGTCAAAATCCCAAAATGATCTACTTGAATATAGTCATGTTCCTCACAGTATAAAGTGCTTGATTAGATTTAAATTTTGGGAAAATTGCATGTATTTTCTGCACGTACACAAATGGCTTAGTGTTTGTCTAAAAGCCATGGAACTTCATTGATATTTATGTATGGTTTGCTTCAGCCTGTCATATAATTCTTCAAATACCGTGTGAAACAAACATAGTTCTTTCCACAGAGTAAATGAATCAAATGAGTCACGCAAAATTTAGCCATATTTTATAAGAGATTGTAGAGTATATGAATAGACTATGCAAAATTATCATGTTTTTGTGTTTGAAGTAATTTTTGACAAATATACCTCAAATTTTAAGTAAAAATTATAGAACATTGCATGAAATTTAGGAATTTGGGCAAGTTAATTCACAGAAAACTTCCGCCTCTTTGATCGAGGAAGTCCAAGACTTCAGTACTTTCCAACTATTTTCTACATATTTTTACCCTCCTACAGAAGATTTATATCAAAAAGCTAGGGTACTATGATATTAATAGAGAGGGTACATGGTTGATAACTTTGATATATGCAGCTTATGCTGGATTTCCTAACAGCTTCTGAGGTATAAGCCAATGAAATAATAATATAATAATAATATAATTATATTCAGCCATTGCTTAAGTTTAAGAAAGATAGCTTTTTTGATAGGTTTTTAAGCATTTTAACACTGTAAGCTTCTTGAGACTGGAGCAATGGCCGAAAAACTCTTCTGTACTAGTGTTATAAATATGTAAAATGCATCAGCTTGCGGGTAAACTGGAATTGTCGGCTTTTTAGTACTTAAGTAAAAACTTGGAAAAAGCGATCCAACAAGTCAAAATGGCTCTTTATTTTGAAATAAGGCACAATTTGTGCTCTGAGGAGCGCCCCAATGGAGTGAATCCTGGTGCAGACACTGCCGAACATCAAGTAAATCAGCTCATGCATGAATAAAATTCACCCGATGTCTGATGAAGACAGAAACTTAAGTAAAAAGTGCAGATAATTTCATTTCTGTTGTGTGCACTCATACTTTGTGTGCTATTAAATATTAGAGAAAAATAGTCAAATGCTGTACCTTTGTCTTGAAAATATTAGGCCAAGTTGTGAAAACTTCTCAATCCATCCAATGGTTTGTGCCTCAAAACCATAAATAAACATGTAGAAAATGGGTAATTTTCGTAGTTTATTCACATTGAGTAGATGCATGCTTTCCCATGTGTTTTTTAACCAAATAACTGACTAAAGTGCTTCATCTTTATGCCAATTTTATCATTTGTTACACCGAACAAACATTATATTTACCAACCTCTCTTATTTTTTAGCTAAATATAGAGCTATTTATGCAAAGATCCTAATTTATCCTTATTTTCACACAAAAGTGCCTGAAATCAATCAGAAACGGTCAAAATTGAGTTTTATTAGGGCTAATGCCCATAAAACTTATATAGCTCTAATGAGGTCATGCATATTTCAAAATCAATAGAGTAATATATAGCTTTAATTTGTTTTTACTCTATTGATTTTAAAATATGCATGACCTCATTAGAGCTATATAAGTTTTATGGGCATTAGCCCTAATAAAAACTCAATTTTGACCGTTTCTGATTGATTTCAGGCACTTTTGTGTGAAAATAAGGATAAATTAGGATCTTTGCATAAATAGCTCTATATTTAGCTAAAAAATAAGAGAGGTTGGTAAATATAATGTTTGTTCGGTGTAACAAATGATAAAATTGGCATAAAGATGAAGCACTTTAGTCAGTTATTTGGTTAAAAAACACATGGGAAAGCATGCATCTACTCAATGTGAATAAACTACGAAAATTACCCATTTTCTACATGTTTATTTATGGTTTTGAGGCACAAACCATTGGATGGATTGAGAAGTTTTCACAACTTGGCCTAATATTTTCAAGACAAAGGTACAGCATTTGACTATTTTTCTCTAATATTTAATAGCACACAAAGTATGAGTGCACACAACAGAAATGAAATTATCTGCACTTTTTGCTTAAGTTTCTGTCTTCATCAGACATCGGGTGAATTTTATTCATGCATGAGCTGATTTACTTGATGTTCGGCAGTGTCTGCACCAGGATTCACTCCATTGAGGCGCTCCTCAGAGCACAAATTGTGCCTTATTTCAGAATAAAGAGCCATTTTGACTTGTTGGATCGCTTTTACCAAGTTTTTACTTAAGTACTAAAAAAGCCGACAATTCCAGTTTACCCGCAAGCTGATGCATTTTACATACTTATAACACTAGTACAGAAGAGTTTTTCGGCCATTGCTCCAGTCTCAAGAAGCTTACAGTGTTAAAATGCTTAAAAACCTATCAAAAAAGCTATCTTTCTTAAACTTAAGCAATGGCTGAATATAATTATATTATTATTATATTATTATTTCATTGGCTTATACCTCAGAAGCTGTTAGGAAATCCAGCATAAGCTGCATATATCAAAGTTATCAACCATGTACCCTCTCTATTAATATCATAGTACCCTAGCTTTTTGATATAAATCTTCTGAAGGAGGGTAAAAATATGTAGAAAATAGTTGGAAAGTACTGAAGTCTTGGACTTCCTCGATCAAAGAGGCGGAAGTTTTCTGTGAATTAACTTGCCCAAATTCCTAAATTTCATGCAATGTTCTATAATTTTTAGTTAAAATTTGGGGTATATTTGTCAAAAATTACTTCAAAAAACATGATAATTTAGCATAGTCTATTCATATACTCTACAATTTCTTATAAAATATGGCTAAATTTTGCGTGACTCATTTGATTCATTTACTCTGTGGAAAGAACTATGTTTGTTTCACACGGTATTTGAAGAATTATATGACAGGCTGAAGCAAACCATAGATAAATATCAATGAAGTTCCATGGCTTTTAGATAAACACTAAGCCATTTGTGTACGTGCAGAAAATACATGCAATTTTCCCAAAATTTAAATCTAATCAAGCACTTTATACTGTGAGGAACATGACTATATTCAAGTTGATCATTTTGGGATTTTGACCATTGTCGAGTTTATGTCATTTTTCTGCATTCTCTGTATGCTACTGTATGTATAGCCAACAGAATTTGTCAGCAATCCTGGAGCAATGCCATATTAACTGAAGATTACCCAAACTTTGCAAGAAATTTTCCAAATTTTACAAAAAATTTCCCAAACTTAACAAAAAATATTCCAAACTAGGAAAAATTCCTATGCTTAAGCAAGTAAAATTTATTCGAAACTTTACAAAAAAATATTCCAAAACTTAACAAAAAATATTCCAACCGATTACAAAAATATCACAGACTTTACAAAAATTGTTGAAACTTTACAAAAAAATTTGAAAACTTTGGAAATTTTTAGATTAATACTGATGACACAGATGAAGTTATGTATTCATCAATCGCTTATGTGTGAAGGTTTGCAAAGTAAAACCTAGCCTCAGAGCTTAGAAATTCCCCTAGTTAAACAGCAGGCATAGATCGCCTTTTCCAGGCGTGTTAATGCATTAAGTGCTAAAAGTGATGATTGAAAGGTGAAACCTCATATGTTTGCAGGTTTAACAAATTTAGGCGTCCGCAATCATCTTTGCAAATTTTATCAACTGACGATAAGGAAATGCATGTATGAAGTAGAACTGTTTCATATATTAGTCTACAAATTTCGCAATGTGACCTTTATAGTGTTCACAAGCGGAAAATCAATCCTTACAGGTGCAAAAGAGGAGCATGAGTTGCACCGGGCATATAAAATAGAGTCAACGATGTTTGAGAAATACAGATCAGATACATAAAATTTGACACTTTACAAAACAATTCCCAAATTTGACAAAAAATATTCCGAACTTTACAAAAAATATTCCAAACTTTACAAAAAACATTCCAAACTTTACAAAAAATATTCCAAACTTTACAAAAAACATTCCAAACTTTACAAAAAATATTACAAACTTTACAAAAAATATTCCAAATTCTACAAAAGTACTATGCTTAAGCATGTAAAATTTATTCCAAATTTTACAAAAAATATTCCAAACTTTACAAAAAATATTCCAAATTTTACAAAAAATATTCCAAACTTTACAAGAAATATTCCAAACTTTACAAAAAATATTCAAATTCTACAAAAGTACTATGCTTAAGCATGTAAAATTTATTCCAAATTTTACAAAAATTATTCCAAACTTTACAAGAAATATTCCAAACTTCACAAAAAATATATACGGCTGGTGTTCCTTGGAATATAGTGCTATATGAGAAAGTGTTAAGTAAACTGGTATACTGTAGACTGCGCACTAAACTTCTGTACATAGCACAACTTAGGTTTATACGTCATATTCTGAAAATTTGAACAAGATCCTGCTGGTGATTCTTGAAATTTGATAAAGTGTAAAGTAAACTGGTATACTGTAGACTGCGCGCTAAAATTCTGTACATAGCACAACTAAAGGTTTTGTACATCATATCCTGAAAATTCGAACAAAATCCGGCTAGTGATTCTTGGAATAGAGTGCTATACGAGAAAGTGTAAAGTAAAGTGGTATACATAGACTGCGCGCTAAAATTATGTACTTAGCACAACTAAGGTTTATTCTGTAGGTATTTTCACAAAACTCTTGTAATAGTTTTCTAATAGGATATTTATTCTACCCTTAAAATTTCAATCCAATCCGCCCTCTGTTTCTAAAGTAATAGTAATATATAAGAAAGTGTAAAGTAAATTGGTATACTGTAGGGTGCGCGCTGAAATTCTGTACATAGCACAGCTAATGTCTATACATCAATCCCTGAAAATTTGAACAAAATCCGGCCATTGGTTCCTGAGTTAGGGAAAAGTGTAAACTAATGCTGGTATACTGTAGGTGCTCCATCAAAATTTTTGTAATAGTTTGCTAATAAGGTGTTAATCCTAACCCTTAAATTTCAGCCCAATCCGATCACTGCTTCTTGATTTATAGTTATTTCAAGTTTTCTCTTAGGAAATTTCCCCCATGGAAATTTCCCCCATGGAAATTTCCCCATGGAAATTTCCCCCAGAGAAATTTCCTCCCCTCCCCTGGCCCTGTGCCCCTTGCCCTGGGCTGGCGCGCGATCCTTCCCTCCCCATGCTACAACACAGCCTATGCTACAATATTGCGCCCTGAGAAAAGCCAGGGAGCAGATTCTGAGCCCCTCCGCCTATGCTATAACACAGGCGATGTTTTAATGTTGCCATCTAGGGAGGCAGGCTTAACTACTCACGCGACTAGCATATGTAAGAATAAAACGGCTTTTGGATGGTAAGTGTTTTTGAGTCAAAATAGCAACTAACGCATAATTACTTGCATCAGTTGTTAAGATAAATTGGTGCTCATCATCGAATTTTTGGTAATTGTAAAATAGGTGGGGGCGTAAATGCCTTTTTCAGAAGCTCAAAAGCGGTTTGGTGTTCGGCCTTCCAGCGAAATTCGACATCTTTGCGAGGAGGATGGAATAACGGTTTAGCGATTTTAGCAAGATCTTCAACGAATTTCTTAAACCATTGGACTAAGCCAAGGAATTTCTGCAAAGATTTAATGGTCTTTGGTACGGGAAATGCGACTAAGTCTGCAACTTTAGACATGTCAGGAGCAATGCCCAATGAACTTATGCTATGGCCAAGAAATTTTACTTCCGCATGAGCAATGTGGCATTTATTAGGCTTTACTCGTAAGTTTGCGTTTTTAAGTGCAATGAAAACATTTTCAAGATCTTTTAAATGTTCTTTAAAAGTGCGCAAAAAAAACTAATTATGTCATCGATATAAACGAGACAAGATTTCCAATTAGACCTGCGAGCACAAGCTCCATTAGCCTTTGGAAATCTGCGGGCGCATTTTTTAAGCCAAAAGGTAAAACTTCAAATTCATAATGGCCAACAGGATATATAAATGCAGTTTTTTTCGCGAGATTTATTGGCCAGAGGAATTTGCCAGTAACCGGATTTTAGATCTAACGTGCTAAAATATGCGGCAGAGCCTAAAGTATTGGAATAATTGTCTAGTTGAGGAAGAGGATAAACTTGTGTTTTAGTTACGTCATTTAAATGACAATAATCGACGACCGGCCTTAAGGAACCGTCCTTTTTTCCTATGAGAAATAATGGACTTGCTTATGGGCTGGTTGTAGGTCGAATAATTTTATCTGCAAGCATTTCATTTATGATTTTTTGCATAGATTCTATTCTAGAGTGTTCAACACGATAAGTTTTTCCAACAACGGGCGGATTATCCCCTGTATCAATATGATGTTTGATCAAGGGGGTACGTCCGAGAGGCTCATTTTTTAATGCAAAAATAGAGTCGTATTTTAAGCAAAGTTCACAAATTTGTTGCTGTTGCCGAGAATCAATGGCGGAGCCATTTAAGGCTTTATTTATTGACGCAAAAAGTTCAGGTGTCCTATCATCAAAATTTGAGACATGTGACACGACTTTGGCATCAGGGGTTAAAGAACCTATTATATCACCAGAGTCAATGCGAATTGGCGCTTTAGAGATATTACAAACGCGAACAGGTATTATAGGTTGTGACGCATCGACTATAGACGGAGCAACAAAAAGTGAAGTTATGACTTATATAGCCAGGTGTAATTAATTCATGCCGAGGTTGTATTATAACAGGCTCAGGCAGCAAAACATGCACACACACAACACCAGAGGTAGTCATGTTGGGTTTCACGCAAAATTGCAATTTTTTGTGAGATGACAGTAGATTAATTTTTATGCCGTTAATGAAAGCACAGCGCTCAATAGGATTAACCCACATGAGTGCGGATTCACAAAAATAATATCATAAGAGCATGTCTTCCGGCAAGTGATCAATTATAGATACTAAAGTAGAGATAGATTGTTCCGCGATAGTGAGAGTCATGTTTACTTTATATCTAACAACTGCGGTTATTTCGCCTACACCATGCACAACTTCTGAGCCTTGTTTAGGTGGTAAGTTAAAACCAAGACGTAAAAATGCAGACGTGGTCATCATAGTGACCTATGAACCCATATCTATTAGAGCAGGTACGTCTACGCCATGAACTTTAACAAGAATAGTGGGCAAATTTGTCCCAGCATGGCTTAGGCAAATTTATTTTTTCATAAATTGCGAGACGACGCTGTAAGCGTTCGTACTCTTTGAGAAATTTTGCGACACGAATAAGTTAGAGCACGCGCTAGTCTCTGGCCCTTTCGCAGTAAACGTGTTTACATCATGAGGAGATGTAAGAGTTGGCTGCGGTGGGGAGCACATTCTGATGGGTTAGTTATCTGCAGTATATGTGACGTATAGGCGATTAAGACCATTGTCGTTGCGATAGTTGGAATTATAGTATGTTCCACGTTGTTCATTAACTAACTGAACGAAAGGTGCGTTTTGTTGCGGTTGATTATTATAGCAATTATCGTAATGCGAATTTTGATAATTAGCACGCGAATTTTGGTGATAATCCTTACGATTTTGCCTATAATTCGATTGTGCCTGCTTAGATTCAAAGCGGTTATCATTATTTGCATAATTAGATGAACAATATTGACTAGAGTTACAATATCGTGATTGAGATTGATGTCTACTTTGTGAATTTGAACGCGATGGCGAACGATTTTGAATCAAAAGAATGCGACTGGCTGCAATTGTGAGCCAAAGAGCTGTTATTGCGATCAGCTTGGGTATTATAATTATTATTATTAGACGCTTCCTGTCTCTGACGCGTAAAACATTCCTCATAGATATGACCTATGCGTTTGCAGAAGGTACAATATTTACGAGAAGAACTTTCTGGCTTTTCAGCACGCGATGAGCGATGAAACGTTTTATGACACAAATGATCTGATTTGTTTTGGTTAGACAAGCGAGGAGTATCTTTAGGTATTGTGCTTCCTACAGGAGCAGCTGTTATCAATACATATGGTGTTACTGCTTTTTTCTCCTCAAATTCCTTATTAGCAAATTCAGCATTTAGTGCGTTATCCAAAAATTCAGCCAATGATGCTCTAGGTTTTTTGTGATAAGCCTCTTTCGAAATGTGCGGTAATAAACCTTGTTTTAATTGATGTCGCAACAAATGATCAAAATGATCCGAGTCAACTTCAACATAAAGGTCAGCTTTTATTAATTCTTCGCGAAGCGAGAGATAATAAGCTTTAACCAATTTGTTAGGCTGCTGTTTATGTGTCAAAAAACGATTAAAGAGCGCTCTGGTGTCCATTGGACCAAATTCTGCTATTAGCGCTTGTTTTGTTTTCGAATAAGATTGTTTTATGTCAGCAGGTAACAAACGGTATAAGCGTGAAGCATAGGGATCAAGAAATCCAGTCATAAATTTCAAGCGATCAGCTTTGTCAATATCATAGGTATCGGCAAGTGACTCAAATTCTGCAAAATATGCTCATATATCCGTTTTATCGCCATCAAAAAATTTTTATTTGCGATTGCAATTTGCATTTGCGTTAAAAAGGGTCTGCGATTTAAGGAATCAGCGAGATGCGATTTAACCACGCAAGTCTTTGGATGAAGAATCCGAATCATAACGATGACGTCGTCGGCACGATTTACTTCTGCGATGCAAGCGGCGACTGCGTGGACAATCTTAGCTATTGGACGAGCTTTCGTCAGAAAATTTTATGTGCCGTCTCCTACTAGATGACTCAGGGAGAGGCACGGATTCATTTTGCAAATTTGCAGGTTCGTTATTTATGCCAGATAAATTTATCTCTACAGGTTGCATTTCGATATTAGAGGAATGCAAAATAGGATTAATAGGTGGTATTTCCATATTTGCAGGATTATGTACATATAGGGAGCCCAGATGTACTGACTTTATCAGGATTGTACTGAATTTTAGAAGCTTGTCCTAATTCTAAAAATGTCCTGATTTTGTCCTGAAATTCGGTTTCCCATCCTGATTTGTCCTGAACTTATTGATATTGCCGTGAAAGATTCATTGTTTGGTGAAACAAATGAGTTAAACTCATTATTGAAAGCTTCTTCTGATGAATTTAATAATTTGCCGATTAATAAAAAATGGCCCGCTTTGTTTCAAACCAAAAAATCTGTTGAATTGAAAACACTAGTTAGCGTAATTTTTTCGATTCCTACATCAAATGCAGCTGTGGAACGAGTATTCTCCTTGTGCAAGAAGCAGTGGAAAGATGATCGGAATCCATTGAATCTTAAAACCGTTAAATGCTTGTTCCAATTTAAAATAAATTATTCTTTATCGTGTGTTAAAATGTATAAGAGATTATGGGTGACGGAAATTTGCTGAATCAGATATTGTCTAACAGTAACTACATGTGAATTTGATGTTTTATAAACGTCATTTTGAAAAGTGCTACTTTTTTCAAACGTCCTGATTTTGGACCAAAGGTATCTGGGCAACGTATGTACATAGTTATTTGGAAAGATTTTGCCTTGAGGTGGGAAATATTGCAGCGGTGGTAGATTTAACTGCTGCTGCGAGTTCGCATTCGAAGAATTAGGTACAAAAGATGGCGCATTACGATTTAAAGACAGCAACGGCCGAGATCGCGATGTCTGCGAAATCAGTACTGGCGGCTGCAAAATCGTAGGTATATTTTCCGAAAAACCCGAGTTTTGCACTGGTTGCAAACCCGTGTTTGAAGGATTTTGTGATAAATTAGATGTCTCAGGTGCGCGATTCATACAACTTTAGCTATAGTTTCTGGAACAGTTTCTGAAGGTGAGCGTGAATTAGATGCGCGGTTGCCAGTGGACAACAACGAAGATGCACAATGCGTACTTTCTGCACAATTCGCCTTTTGCGCATTAAATTCAGAAAAATTTGCGCTATTGACAGAGTGGTTAACGCGCTCAGATGGATTATTTTTGATGCGATTCGAAACTGGTTAGGGTTTAAGCATTGTGCTTAACTCCATACGCAATTTACGCATTTCATCCGCATTGTCCTTTTTATCTTGATTTACGTGCGTAGAAAGGTCCGAAAATTGCAAATGAATCGCTTGTAGCGCTTTTAAGATAAGATCGTTAGTCACACTAGCACTAGCACAAACTTTGTCGGCATTTCTGCTTTGACTATTATTACTTTCTACGTCAGAATTGGTGTTATCTTGTTCCGAACTGGTTTCAGGATAATTTACCATGTTCAATGTAGTCGTATTATCAATCATCGTATTATTTGATGAATTATCGATGTTAGGGTCCGATCTGGTTAGCAAAGTTTGATTAATGTGTGATTGCACAATAGTCAATAACAGGTCATCATCAGACTGTGTATTGCTCGCGGCATTTAGTGACGTGGGTAATCGATCATTATTTGCCTTACTATTTGCGTTTTTCTTATTTGTGTCATTACTCACCGTATTACTCATGCTATTAGAGTCAACAGGCGCGGTAGGTAATTGGCGAGATGAAGTAGGTGGCGTAGAAGGTTTTTTCAATTTAGCGGACGGTGTCCGCAAAACCTTTTCCTGCCATTTTTAGGTATCAAAAACGTCAAAAAATATGACCTTGGGTAAAACAAATTTCAGTACGTCGAAATTTTGCCCAAAATAAATTTTTCAAATTTGGCCTTTTGTTGTTTCGAAAAACTGGTTCTTTCACGTGAATAGAATTTGCTTACGTGAAGCAAGATATACCTGATGTGAAATGAGTGAAAGTAGGTAGGACTAAGCCTAAGGCGCCAAGAAACGTATGTGGTTATAAAAAGACGTAGGTAAAAACCTATCGCTACCTAGGTATCAAAAATTCGTCATCAAGAGAGAAAAATGAGGAATTGTTGCTGGAGGGTCGACGTTTATAGAAAAATGCGAGCGTGATAGCTGCCTTTGTTGTTAGAGAACCGATGGAAATCGAAAGATAACGATGACTTTACCACGATACACAAAATCTTTACCACGGACGCTTACTTAAAATGCGTACTGCCACGATCATGATCGATACAACAACAAAGGTGAACAAAACGTTACACATATTTAGATGGCCAAAATAATGATTTTTGGGTTGAAAAATAAATTTACGATGACTGATCAGTTTGGCTGTAGCTAGCAGCCTTAAAGGGGACGATCCAATGTAAATACATGGCTGGTCCGAGTTTACTAAAGCAACATGGACATGGGGTGTATTTGCCTTCGAGACTTACTTAGGTACTCAGGTACTTAGATCTGCTCTCAGCGCTGGCCCTGAACGCTTAGTCTGGGATGACTTCGGTCTTTGGACCCTTACAGACCTTACGGCTTCAATCCCCTTGGTCCTAATGTTGCTGACTGCTTCTTGTCGGGTGATCTCAGCAGCTATGCACTAAGCCTAAGAATACCTACCTAAATCTTGGAATTGCCGCGAAGGTCAGTTGACCTATCTCAATGCTCAAGTTGATGAATTAACTTCTTTTCTGGGTTAGGCTTGATCAGAAATGTTTTTGGTTCCTAATGTACGTAGCACAATGAAATTTGAAAACAACACCAATGAGCTCTAGACTGATCAATCATCATTAAAGATTAAATAATATTTCTGACCAATTTTGAGATTGAGGAAAGAATTAAGACTTTTGAACGAAATAAATAATCACACAAAATTTACCTATTCCTCCACTAAGAATCCCAAAATCCTCAAGGATGGGAATTGCCGACCTTACCCGCAGTATAACGAAACCCCTGGGTAGGTTTTCTATTTTATTTCTATCGCTATATACACGGCTTGGTGCCGGACAACAAAATAATGCAAAAACGAATAAAAACGTACTCGACTATATAATCGTACGTCCGCCAACCAACTAAGTAATGATGGCCTCGTGGAACCATTACAGTAAACAAAAGTTCACGTTAAAATAACATAATACTGGAATACTTTTAATTCAGATCGAATGTTCTAAACTAATACAAGCGGTAATGCATAAAACAATTACTATTATCATATACTTAATTCTATGTTACCGGACAAGTATCTTATTGTTTTTTAATATTGAAAGTTTGGGGAATGATGGGAAAACCGAAGGCATAGCCCACAGTGCACTATCGTAGATAGCTACTAGTATTGGCTATGTAAATGGATATTGCGAACTGCTAACACAAGTTCGCCAAACCGTGTAACTCTCGTAGTTACATTAATTCAAATCGAATTTACTTTTTGGGTCATTCTATGTCAAGTGGTCCAATTTAAAAAATCGTCCCTACTCGACCACCTCAGATCTTAATAAAATTTTGCGTGTAGGTATCTATTTTAAATTTTGTGATTATGTAACTACAATAGTTACACGCTACAGTACCGGTCAGAATTAACTCGAAAATATTCGCAAATTTTTGGGAATGTTTCCCAAATATTCGCAGCATGGTTCGCAGTGGTTCGCAGTTTTATTTGCTATTCGGTATCCCTTTAATATACACATTTCTTTGTTTGGCTTGTAAATGGGAATGGTCATAAAACGTGGGCCTGACATACGTACATTGTATGTACACGTATGGCTTACTGTAGCACTGCAACGTTTATTGCACTGTAACCTCGACAACGGCTTGCTTGGTTACGTACATACCACCTCTCAAAGTGCAAAAAAAATTATGCACAGGATGGCGCACTTAAAATTTTGAAAACGGTATCAATGCGTAAAGGTTAACTACATCATACATGCAAACTGAAGTCACAAAACTGATGGTTTTATTTTCGACAAACAAATGTGCACACTTGAAGAGAAAAAAATTGTTACAGTAACCCGAAAATGAAAAACGTCTATAAAAATAAATCGATGAATTGGATTTGGACAGAAATACATAAGAACATCCTAATTTAGAATAGCAGGTGGTGCATGCAATGCGCTAACATTGTTCTCTGTTCAATCCTGATTCATCAATCCAATTTTTAAGGAAACCCGGTATGTACGTCTATTTTTTCCGGAATAACAAAGGTTTAAAAAATGCACGTTACATATAATTAAAAAGAGCAAGGTAATCCAAATTGTTACAAAATGGTCGAAAAACAAAAATAGGTACATGCTTGCATAGAAAATTACGACCTGACATGCGTGTGCATGGGGAATTTTCTGGCTATTTCTGACAACTGCTCGACCATGCTTAACCACACATGGGCGGGAGGTCCCCAAAAAATTTTTTGCACTCCCCCCAGAATTTGGTGGGTGGTGGGGTGAGAAATTAATACATTTTCTTGAACCAGCAGCTAAAAAAATTCAAAAAACGACGTCATTTTGCGCCCTGTCCTTTTTATACATTTTTATCGAGATTTAAAATATTTTTCAAATTTTGGGTCTTGACCCCGTGCTGCCCATGTATACATGCTTTTCACCCCCTTCAAATTTTGGGTCTACCCTGCTGCCCATGTATGCTTTCCCCCAGAATTTTGGAGCTCCCATTCAAGCTAATTTTCGCAAACTAAAATATAATTTTTTGTAAGATGAAATGGTCCAGTCAGTTTTTTTTGTAGAATTTATAATCAAAAAGTGTAGAAAAATATTTTGGTTCACTCGACCGGGCATATTATGAGTCAGTCATTTTATTTATTCGACCATTTTTGACGTTCTGACCGAAAAGCCACTTTTTTCCATAGCATATTTTTGATTAAATAGTCTGCTTTTAACTGCCCCAAAAAACTATTTTCTTTTTCACTCGTTAAATTTGTACAAAAGAAATCTTAGCAAAACAATTAAATAATTAACTTATTCAAAACAGCCGTATTATTTTGCATTTTGTTTTGTGGCGAAAGACTGGATCTCAAGTATACCACATCCACTTTTATTAATTAATGCACGCGGTATAGTGCACGAAATACCTACCTATGTTGCTTTTGTACAGTGCTGAGCTGAGACGGTCGAATTAGTTACTGCGGAACTAATGGGCATCTGCTTATGTAAATAAATTGTGCATTTGACTGTGGTAGGCACCCGATCACAATACTCTTGGCTTGACCCAGCAGACTACAGTATGTGTCGTACGTACATATTAAACCTGCGTGTTTGCCAGGTATACCCTCAGTGCAATAAAACAAAAATGTGACATGTGTACTCGTCATAAAACAGCATCCCAATTTTTAAGCCTCTGCGAACCTTTGAGAACCGTTCGCAAACCGTTCCCAAACGTCCCTTGTGGCTTAATTCTGGCCGGTACTGTACGAACTTTATACGAACACTTCACCATTAGTTCCCCAAGGCCAGCAGACAACATCGTTTTACTGTACTGGATTTACATAACTATTCGAGTATCCTTCCTTGCGATATGTTAGCTCGAGGTTATGCCTTCAATCCTCATCCTACCATTACTTTTTAACTTAAAATTCTATTAGGTACTTGTCCGGTAAACCAGAGTTACGTATATGCTAACATCAGTAATTTACTTATGTAAAAGTTCTCTAACGTTCGATTTCATTGCTTTATTGTAATCTTCCTGGTAAAACGCATGTGCTTTGTTATTTCACGTTTGCATAATATCGTTCATTTTATTTTATGTGCGCGTCTACTGACGCCAAGTGATACATGTAAATTTGTTATTAATGTTGATTGGATTGATGTTCAATAACGTTGGTGTTAGTCAGTAGTAGTATTATTCAAAGTCAGAGTTCGGACAGTTAGTCATTTTGGTTTTTGCTTTCCTTGCGTCTTTACGCATTATAATGTGTGCCAGCTTATAGCCGTGCCTTGTATATTATTGTCAAATAGAATTTTAAAATTCACCACCCAGTGATAAAGTATATCGAGGGTTGGTTGGGCGACAAGACAACGACGATTATTTTGGACCGGATTTGACATTACAATTATATTATCTTTCTGGATTTTACGACGATTGAGTAAAAGGGTAAATATTTTTGGATGTTATCTTTATTTGATTTATGGAAATTCTCTTATCTTTTCTCAACCCAAAAATAGCTAAAATTATATTTAATATTTATGATGACTGTCTAGATGAGAGCTCGTTGTTGGTGTATTCGAAATTCAGAGTGCTACACAATTAAGGAACCAAAAACATTTCTGAAAGCGATTATTGATTTGAAAACCAAGTTAAATTATCAACTTGAGTGAGTTGAGATAGGTCAACTGACCTTGCAAGCATTCCGGGATTTAGTTAGGTATGAGTGTTAGGATTCAGGGCATAGCTGCTGAAAGTCCCGACGAGAAGCGGTCAGCAATATTAGGACCGAGGGAGTTAAAGCCGTAGGTCTACAAGGGTCAACGGGTTCAGAATCGTTCCAAGATTCTCGGCAGACACATTGGCATAGGAAGCAGTTTATGTACCTAAGTAAGTCCCGAAGGTATTACTAAGCCATGTCCGTATCTGTGTTGAATCAGTAGACACAGTGCGACTAGCGAAAGTTATTACATTGGAGGTCCCCACTTCGAGGTTGCTAGCTACAACCAACCTGGTCAGTCATCTTAAACATTATTTTTCTACCCAAAAATCATTATTTTTGGCTATCTAAACATGTGTAACGTCTCATTCACCTCTGTTATTGTGTCGACCATGTCAGTGGCAGTGCGCATTTAAGTAAGCATTTGTGGCAAAACTTTTGTGTATCGTGGTAACTTCGCCAATATATCTTTTATTTCCGTTGACCCTCTGGCGACGACAACATCGAGGACGCTATTATTTTTCCATTTCCACCAACCCTCAGGCGACGATTCCTCATCATTTTCCCTCAATGATATATTTTACCACATAGGTTTTTTGCCTACATTTGCTCTAAGCTCGCACGCAATATGCTGTTTACACTTAGTCTTATGCATATCTTTTCATTTCACGTTAGTTACATCTTACCTAGCATAGGCGAGTAGTATAAACGTGTTACCAAACATTACATTTGTGAACGTTTTCATACCTAAAAATGGCTAGTAAGAAAACTTTACGAATGTCTCCGGTGAAGAAAAAGCCTTTGACTCCTTCTAATTTGGTTCGCCAACAAAAAACTGGACTTGCTGACTCTAATTCGAGTACGAATAATGACAAATTACCTCCGTCATTAAATAAATCGCACGCCTTGTCGCATTCTGATGATGATTCTATAATCGGTAATGATCAAACGCCTATTAATCATTTTGCTATCACCGTCGGTGATAATCCGTCAAATGATACGATCATTAATAATAATCAAATTCTTACTGACATAAATAACCAGGAAACTGGTTCCGAGTTGCGTAATTTAGCCTCCGATGTAGAGTGCAATAATGGCTTAAGCATAAATACCGAAAATAATTGCGCCGAGCCTATTGTTACTAATCAACTTATTTTGCAAACTCTTCAATCCATGCATATGCAGTTTTTGGACCTTTCTTTGCGCGTAAATCAAGATAAACATGAAAATTCGGAAAAAATGCATAAACTTCAAGCGGAATTAAGTAATCCACTTAAGCCGCAAATAGTTTCTAAATGCATCAAAATTAACCCATCTCAGAATTCGGGTTATATGGAACATTTAAGCACAATTTTGCAGGCGTCCGCACCAATTTTGCAGACGTCATTATCTCGGCCATTGCTTTTGTTAAATCAAAATGCGGCTTCATTTGTGCCTAATTCATTAAATTCGACTTTGCAGCCGTTGTTAAACCCTCCTCCGCTGCAATATTTTCCTTCTAATGTCGAATTACCGCCAACTAATTTCATTTTGAATCCTTCAAATGTCGAAATTTCGCCAAATACTTCTATTTTGCATTCTTCAAATATAGAAATTCCGCCACAAGAACTTAACTTGTCTGGCGCAAATATAGAACCTAATAATCCGCTAAATTCATCTACGCAATTACCCAAGTCACCCGCAAGGAGACGTCATGTAAAATTTTCTGACGAAAGTTCAAGTAGCTCTGATCGCCCGCATCACCATTGTTAACGTAGTACACATAGTCCACAACGTCCATCGCCATCGTCACAATTCTGACTCTTTGTCTGATTCGTCGAATAGCAGATCGCATTTTGCCGATTTTAATTGTGGTCCTTTTATGCAGCAAATGCAGATCGCTATTGCTAATAAAAAATTTTTTCATGCAGATAAAACGGACATATAATCATTTTTTGCAGAGTTCAAATCGCTCACAGAAACATATGATATTGACAAATTGGTTCGGGTTAAATTTATGTCATCATTTTTGGACCCCTATGCTCCGCGTTTATTCCATTTGTTGCCAGCTGATATGAAACAATCATATACAAAATCGAAATTCGCTTTATTGGCTGAATTTTGTCCATTGGACACCGATACTTTATTTGGTCGCTTTTTAGATCATAAACAGCAGCTGAACGAATCGGTTAAATCATATCATCTTTCGATTCGCAAAGAATCAATAAAATCACAACCCGATCTTGAAGTCGATTCTCATCATTCTAATAAGTTGCTTTGTCATCACTTGAGAAAAGGTCTTTTGCCTGAAGTTTCTAGCGAAGCTTATTGGCGTGCGCCTCGAGCATTGGTTGTAGAGTTCTTAGATAACACACTAAACGCCAAATTCGTTAATTTAAAATATGCGCCTAAAAAAGCGCTAACGCCATATGTATTGGTAACAGCAGCCCCAACAGGTGGTTTATTACCAAAAGATACATTTTGCGCATCTAATCCAAATGAACCCAATCGTTTGCATCAGAGAACATTTTATTGTTCATTGCACGCCGAAAATTATTCTCAAAAATATTGCACTTATTGCAAACACACACTGGTCATCTTTATGATCAATGCTTTACTCGTCAGCAACAACAGTCATCTAATAATTATTCTGATCGTAATAAAAACGATTTGATGGTTCGTAATTGCAGCCAGTCGCATTCCTTTTTGCAGCAAAATTGCTCGCCGTCGCATTCTAATTTTCGAAATTGGCAATTTTCTCAGTCTTGTTATCACAATCTTAGCCAAAATAGTTCATCAAATTATTCAAATAATGATAATCGTTTTGATCAGAGACAAGCACGTTCAAATTTTCGACAAAATTATAACAAATATCAACCAAATTCGCGTGCTAATTATCAAAATTCGCGTTTTGATAATCGTTATTTGCACCACTAGCAACAAAATGGTCCTTATGTTCAATTCCCTACCAAACAACGCGCAACATATTATAATTCGAATTATCGTACGTGATAATGTCGCTAATTGCCCATATGTTACATATGTCGCTGATCACCAACCCCCCCCGTAACATCACCCCATTGCAGCCAACCCTAGCAATGCCTTCTGATGTAAACACAGTGTCCGCAAAACCGCAAGAAGCGAATTTGCCAACAAAATTATTCGCGTCGCAAGAGTTTCTTGACAAATACGAGCGTTTACAGCGTCACCTTGCGATTTATGAAAAATTAAATTTGCCTCCTAGTAAAACTATCGATCCTAATATTCCGATTGTTAATTATGCTGGGACGAATTTGCCTACTATTGTCGTTAATATTCATAGTGTTGACGTTCCCACTCTAATTGATACGGGTTCGCAGGTCACCATGATGACCACATCTGCATTTTTACGACTTGATTTTAATCTACCATCTGAACAAATCTCTCAAGTTGTTCATGGTATAGGTGAAATCATTGCTGTCGTTCGCTAAAGTTAAAATCACTATCACAATCGCTGATCATGCAATTTCCACTGTAGTATCTATTATAGATAATTTGCCGGAAGATATTCTTTTAGGTTTTGATTTTTGTGAATCCGCTTTAACCCTCCATTTACCATCATGTTTTTGCAGTCGAAGTGCACCATCATGGCATAAACTCCTAGTGCATATTAAGCTATGCCTTCTTAACATTCTCTGACAGCTATAACTTTCATTTAGTGCAATTTTTTATGCTCTTTCTGAATATGTATGATATTTTCTGTGAAAATCATTTTTGAATAAGGTATAATTAAAAAACTATCACAATGCATAAGAATAGGCACCTGTTGGACATTATGCAAAAACAAGAAAAAGTAGATTTCTGTTGTGTTAAACACATCCAGGGGATGCATTTAAAAAGCTGGAAAGGAATAAACCACTAAATTTTCTCATTAGAACCTTATTTTCCCATCTTGAATTTTTGTGATATCACTGTAAATAGGCCAAAAAATGCCTATTTCCTACTACTCTATAACTCCTCTTCGATCTAAACCATTAAAAACGATGTAACTGAAGCCAAAACGAGGCTAGACAAAGGTTTGGACACATGGATAAGGTAGAACAGAAAAAGATGCCACGAAAGTGATTCATTATGCCTGCAGCATAGGACACGGTAAATGGAGGGTTAATGTGGGTTAATCCTATCAGGCGTTGTGCATTTTTAAATGGCATAAAAGTTAAACATTTATCACCATCCAACAAAATTCAGCTTTGTGCAAAAACCAACACACTCATCTCTGGTGTTGTGTGTGTGCATGTTTTGCTGCCTGAGCCAATCATTATTCAACCTTGACACGAATTAATAACCCCTGGATACATTAGTCATGGTCGAGGTGATTCTGATATCGCTTTATTTGAACCAAATTTTAATTTCATGGAAAAAACTTCACTTTTTGTGGCTCCTTCGATAATTGATGCGTCTCAACCTATTTTTCCTGTGCGCATGTGTAATATCTCTACAGCACCCATTCGCATCAATTCTGGTGATATTATTGGTTCTTTAACCACTGACGTTGAAGTTGTGTCTCAAGTCGCTAATTCAGACAATAGGGCACCAGAACTCTTCTCGTCAATCGCAACAACAACAACAAATTCATGAACTTTGCCTAAAATACGATTCCATTTTCGCTTTGAAAAACGAGCCTCTTGGTCGTACTCCTTTGGTTAAACATCATATTGATACCGGGGATAATCCACCCGTCGTTGGAAAAACCTATTGTGTCGAACATTCTTGTCAAAATTCTATGCAGAAAATCATCTCCAAAATGCTTGCTGAAGAAATCATCTGTCCTACGACTAGCCTCTGGGCTAGCCCCTTATTCCTTATTGGAAAAAAGGACAGTTCTCTCCAACCTGTCGTTGATTATCATAGATTAAATGATGTAACTAAAACACAAGTATATCCTCTGCCTCAGATCAATGATTATTTCGATACGCTAGGCTCAGTTGCTTATTTTAGTACATTAGATCTAAAATCAGGATATTGGCAAATTCCACTCGATGATGAATCTCGTGAAAAAACAGCATTTATATGTCCTGTTGGTCATTATGAATTTGAAGTGCTACCTTTCAGATTATAAAAATGTGCCCACAGATTTCCAGAGACTAATGGAGCTAGTTCTGGCAGGTCTCAATTGGAAATCTTGCCTTGTTTATATCAATGATATTATCATTTTTTCGCGCACATTTAAAGAACATTTACAAGATCTCAAAAACGTATTCATCGCACTTCAAAACACAAACTTACGGGTTAAACCGGATAAATGTCATCTCGCTTACGCCAAAGTAAAATTTCTCGGCCATAACATTAGTTTGCTTGGCATCGCTCCCAATGTGTTTAAAGTTGCCGATTTAGTCGCATTTCCCGTTCCGAAAACAGTTAAATCTTT
This sequence comes from Mermis nigrescens, assembly GCA_036768485.1. Classification (NCBI taxonomy): domain Eukaryota; kingdom Metazoa; phylum Nematoda; class Enoplea; order Mermithida; family Mermithidae; genus Mermis; species Mermis nigrescens. The sequence continues at coordinate 839,194 of JAVLUZ010000218.1, read as the reverse complement.
ACAAAAATTCCTTGGCTTAGTCCAATGGTTTAAAAAATTCGTTAAAGATCTTGCTAAAATTGCTAAACCGTTATTCCATCTTCTTTGTAAAGATAATGAAGTTTGCTGGACTGGCGAGCATTAAATCGCTTTTGATCTTTTGAAAAAAGTGTTTACCTCGCCTCCAATTTGGCAACTACCTAAATTCGACGATGACCACCAATTTATTTTAACAACTGACGCTAGTAACTATGTGTTAGGTGCCATTTTAAAGCAAAAGCATTTACCATCAAAATCTCGCTTCATTCTTAGCTATGCTAGTTATGTGCTAAATTCTGCCAAGTGTAACTATGCTACTTTGGAAAAAGAAGCGTTAGCACTCAGTTGTCTGGGCAATCAAACATTATAGACATTATTTATACGGTACAAAATTTATTGTTGAAACCGATCACCAAGCGCTAACTTGGCTTGTGAACGTAAAACACCCATTGAGTCAATTACGTTGTTGGGGTCTCAAATTACACAGGAATATGAATACAAAATCGTGTCTTTCCTGGCGCATATAATTGTGCAGTGGATCTTTTATCACGACACCTAAATATGAACATACTGAATGCAAATATAAACTCGAACGAAAATCTATTGTTAATATCGCAAATTTAGACTCAGAAGATTCTGAATCCGAGGACGAATTGATCCCACATGGTCAATTGATTAATAATATTCCTAATTTACCATCTGATAATTCTAATTTGCTGACTAATCCTACAAATAATCGACCTCCTGTTTTTAGTGCGCGCATTCAGCTTACTGAAGCAGAAAAAAGCTGAAATTTTTACGCCTGCGCGATTACTTGCAGAGCAGCATGCCAACGACAAATTGCTTACAATTTGTATCCATACGTGGGCAGCAAGAAAATTCTGGGGGGGTGCAAGATTTTTTTGAAGCTCAAAAAATAGCCTTAAAAATGGTGGTAGGGCGATAAAAACACCATTTTTCGACGTTTCTCATCAAGCACTATCCATTGGCATCAAAAAATTGCGAAAAAAACGGAAAAAAATTTTCAAAAATTGAATTCTGGGGGGGGGTATTTTGATTTCTGAGGGGGGGGGGTATTTTGGTTTCTGGGGGGTGCATACCCCCAAACCCCCCATGCCCAGGTGTGTTTGTATCGCTCTGAACGATTTATCAACAAAAAAATATCATGATGACTTTTTTCTGTTAAACGATATTATTTTTCGTCGGTTCCAACCTAAGCGCTCGCCTACTGTCGTTCATCAGCTAGTGATTCCCAAATCATTACATCGCTTTATTTTAACCGAATTTCTTGATTACATTTTTGGAGCTCATTTTTCATCACGTTAAATTTTGCCCGCCATACAAATGTGTTATTGATGGCCGCGTATGGAAAATGATGTGATCGCTTGGTGCAAGAATTGTGATGTGTGCTTGCAACGCAAGGTCGCATTAAATTCTGCATCTGTTCCTGTGCAACCAATCGAGGTGTCTGCACCTTTTGAACTGATCGTGTGTGACTGTTTGCATATGCCGCGATCAATTTCTGGAAATGACCAAATTGTCGTGTTTATGAATTATTTTACGAAATATGTAGAAGCTTTTGCAGTTTCTGTCATCAAAGCTACAACTATAGCTAATCTCTTATTGCACAAAATCATTCCACGTTATGGAGTTCCTAAACGATTTTTAACTGATCAGGGTTAAAATTTTACATCCGCCTTGATTTCGGAAGTTTGTAAATTACTTAATGTTCAAAAAATCTTCATGACTCCGTATCACCCCCAATGTGACGGTCTTGTTGAATGTTATAATCGAACCCTCATTGATGGTTTGTCTAAATTGAGTGCAAGGAATGAGTATGATTGGGAACAATATTTGCCATTTGCATTATTTGCGTATCACGCGACTCCGCAAGCATCGACAAATATTTCACCTTTCGAAATGTTGTATGGTCATGAACCGGCTTTTCCTCTTGACATTCTACTTTTGAATGATTTACCTATAAATCCAAATTTACCATCTGTTGCGGAAAGACATGTCATAGATTTAAATCTTACGTTGCAAGATTTGCACAAAATCGCATCTAAAAATTTATCACAAGCACTCAAACAACAAAAAAACACAATACGATAAATCCGTCACTGAAAATTATTTCGCTGTTTCGGATATCGTTTACCTTGATAATACTTCGGTGATACAGCCCATTTAATCACCAAAAAACATGCATATGCACCTGGTGATTTTGTTGTGGTAAAATTGCCGCATCGCCCATTGGCTCCCGCCATTGTTATAAATTTTTCGGACTTACCCGGCAGGAAAAAGAAATTATGAGATTGCGCGCCAATTTGTTTATTAAATGGCTCTAAAACTGCTCATGCAGTCCCGTTATCTGACATTTCTCCTTCTGCAGAACCATGGCTGAGCAAGTTGCCAGCAGCAGAGAGGAACTCTTGGAGTCAGTTGGTCAGCAAATTTTGTATCAAAGTCGCGAACCAGCTGATTCGAACGAATTTTGAACGGCAATGGAGGAAGCAGCTACTAATAAGCAGCTATGCTACCCTAATCTATTGCCGCAAGCTGATGCGTCGCACGAGTAAATGATTATGCTGGACTCAGCATTCGTTTAAGGAAGATATCTCGAGCGCAAGCTCCACATCATAGAAAACGTCTAAATGCCCAAGAACATTGGTGGCTCAATACTTTTGATCGTTCGCTGCTGGTGACGCTTTGTGTGCCCATTGACACAATCGGAGCTACGGTACTCGTTAGAAACGAACAGGATTCGTTTTCGGCGATGTTAGCGTTATTACACCCGGATAATTTAATTCATGGTAATTTATTTCTGGGATACAATCACACCTGGGCGTGGGGGGGTTTGGGGGGTATGCACCCCCAGAAACCAAAATACCCCCTCCCCAGAAATCAAAATACCCCCCCCCCCAGAATTCAATTTTTGAAAATTTTTTTCGTTTTTTTCGCAATTTTTTGATGCCAATGGATAGTGCTTGATGAGAAACGTCGAAAAATGGTGTTTTTATCGCCATACCACCATTTTTAAGGCCATTTTTTGACCTTCAAAAAAATCTTGCACTCCCCCCAGAATTTTCTTGCTGCCCACGTATGGATACAATTCTGAATTTGTTAACGATCGAAAATGTATGTTTTTTCACAATTGGGAGAGTTCTAGCCAAATGGTTCAAAAACGTGCTATTTCTAGGACTTCCATTTTATTCATAATTAAATTAATTATCATGTTCGCGTCCCATAAAGCTTCATAAGCATTTTTGAGATTAAGGGGTGATTCAGCTGAGGGTTTAGTGGGGGTCTTAGTCCAGTGGGGAGGGAGCTGTATGAGAACACCTTGGGGAGTGGAGTATAAGTTTTCTTGATTGCATATTTTTATAGGTTTTAGGATGGTGAAAGCACCTTGGATTTGTTCTACAGTAATAAAATTGTTTAATGAGTCAGCTGAAAAATTTCCTAAAATCGTATAGGGACAGAAGTTTTTGGGTTGAACAGGGGTCCATAAAACGTGAGAGAGGGAAGTGGAGCATTCTCCCTGCCGTGAGAAGCAATTTCCGGTGTCACTTAAATCTGATAGAATTTTAAAACCATCATATGAATAAACAGTACCATATTCTAATATTAGATCGGTTACGGACTGACAAAAATCGTAACAACAATAATTTACATTGAGAGTGTTAGAGGTGGTTCACGTATCTCAATCAATTTTTTTGAGTTTTTGATTTTTGAAGATTTTGTGCTTCCAAGCAGAAAGGCAATCACGAATATCATCTGCAAATTTTTCGGTTTGATCTTTTACAATTCCTTAGAGAAGAAAAATCCGTAGTTGGTACACACCGTACGAGTGATAAAATAACATTTAACGGCTTTGGTGGTGAGTGGTTCGGTTTGAGGGGTCCAAATTTTAGCATTAATTTTCTCGTATTTTTCGGCGATATTTTCTGGCATTATACACGTAATTTATTTTGGAATTGATAAAGCATGCTCCGATTTGATGTGATTACACATGAAAAACGTACGTTGGTTCGAAACAGTGAGAGAGTGGGTCGAGTTGAGGCAAAAAATGATGATGAGGAACCCCGATATCATCAGAGATTTGGGCACTTGTATTCCCTATAGTACTTCGACTGAAGGGCGTGGTGGGGTTCTTTAATTTTCCTGACCGATGGATGCCTCTGACCTCCAAAAACCTCCCAATTTTTAAATGGGGAACAACTGTTGGCTACATTTTCATATTTTTCATTATTTTCACCACCTTGGAGATCAGGGCCTGCGGCCCACTTCAATTTAATTTTTGAATCGGAATCCGAATTGTCAAAAATCATCACACGTCTTACTGCGCCTCATCAGCAGGATTGGACCTCACCATATAGGTCCTCATGGAGGGAACGACCTCATCCTTATAGGCTTCCGCTAGCTGGGGCTCCTTGAGAGCATGGTGACTAAAAGGGTCCAGAAGAGTGTGGGGGATTGCACCTTTTTCCAGCTGCAGGTATTCCTGCCCGTCATCCTCCGAAAACTCGTGGGATGAGGATCCGTAGTTGTTTATCACATTAGTGTTTGACCGTCACCTCGATGCGCCAATGCGCCTTTCCCTCTGGACAAATATTTGGGAGCCTCCGTCCGGAAAGGGGTCATGCTCCAGCTGCCATTATTGGGGGTATTCCGTGGAGTAAAATTTAGAAAATTTTGTGGTGAGTGATTTCGAAAATTTTGTTGTGAGTTATTTTGAAAATTTTCTTGTGGGTAATTTCGAAAATTGTGGTTTGAGTGAACGTAATTTTGAGAATAGTATCCGCTGTTTCTGGCCAAAGTTCTACAACTGGCTTGACGATGGCCTTGGCGTCCGCAATAAAAACAATGGATGAAAGTATCAGGATTGAAAGAGTATTGAGAAAAGTGAGATGGTCTTGAATTTAGGAATTTTTAAGGGCGTTAAAAAAATTCTGAAAATGCTGCTCGAAAAATGGAGTTTGCTGAGAATTGTTTTGGTTTGAGTGGTACGTTGCCGCTGCTCTTGGGGTGAAATTGCTCATCCTCTGATTTTGATTATAATGGTCATGCGGTTGGTCAGAAAATTTAGAAGGTTGCACTAAAGCCGTAGTGATGTTTTGAGCAGATTGTGAATTTTGTAGATTTTGAGAGTTTTGAGTTGCAAACTGTATAATGGTAGAGTCATAATTTTGGTTAATTTCCTGCTTCAAAACTTCAGAGACTGCTTGTTCGAAAGTTTGAGGTGATGCATTTCGGACCCATAAACGTAAGTTGGGGAGGACTTTCGAGATAAAATGACTTTTTATAAAATTGTTTGGTTCCTGGCCTGTCCATCCGGGTTTGGAAATTCGAGCAAAACGCCTAATATCATCTGCATAATGTTGGACGGGTTGCCCGGGTCTCTGACATCTTGAAAAGAGCTGATCAGTTTTTAAAACACTGTGAAGATTTTGAGGAAAACCTTCGCAAAAAGCATTGCAAATTTGTTTCCATGAATTTGGGGTGGGTTACGGGAAGTGAGGTCACAGAGAAAAGCGTGGGCGGATCCTTTTAGATAAGCGTAAAGAAGAGCGAGTTTTCGTTCAAATTGTGAGGCTCCGGCCAAAATTAAGAGATTAAAAAAATTTTTCTCAAATTGATACCAACTAATTTTGCCGTCGCCAGCAAAGGGGCGTAAAGGGGGAGCTGAAACTAGGGAGACCGGCTGTTGCTTGTACATATCTTGAATTTTTGAAAGGGTTTTCTGCAAAAGATTAATAGCTTGTTGGTTTCATTTTTGTCGAAAATCTTTGAAAATCAGTTGAAGTACTCGGGGAAGGTGAATGAGAAACAGATTGATTTGTATCAGAATGCTTACGTTTTGAATGCTGGCGGCTTCGTAGGGTTGATAATCGGCGAAAGTCTGGGATTCTTGCTGTAGTCTTTTAAAGCGAACAATTAAATGCCGTGGCCACTATTGAAATAGTCGCAAAATAGAGAATATTTGCTAAAAATCGGGAAAGTAACGGATCGGGCTGAAAATTGATATGGAGTCGAATGTACTAATAATAAACGGAGGATGAGCAGCAGCAACGTACAGCAATCACGAATCAATGAAATGGATAAGAAGAGTTTTGTAGGAGCGATAAAAATGCAGCATGGGTGAGATTGAGGGATTCTGAGCGTTTGAAAAAAATCGAAAAGATGCGAAATCAATTTTTTCTCAAAGGAAAGAGTTTGGAAGAGAGCGGTCGCCATTTGTAAAGCAGGGGGTCTGTGGGCCCACTAGCATAGGCTTCAACCAAAATCCGTATTCTAACGCTTGCTACTTATTAAAATGTGATTCACATATTTTCTCATAGATAAATTTAATAATGCAAAAACACAATTTTACCTATGCATTCGAGTTACGAATCAAAAAGGGGAAGTATGATGAGCCTAGCTATACAGACTTGAAATGATAAAAGTCGAAGAGTGAATACAAGTGTGGGACATGGGGAGCGAAAAGGATACAGAGAATTGTGCAAAAGAGGGGGGATGGGAACGGAAGGGAAGAAGGGGACGGAAGGTTGAAATGTGCCTGCAACACACTAGGATGTCCACTAAATCCCGAATGCTAAACAATCGAAAAGAACCAAAAAATGCTTGCGCACTGTATTTTTATAGCGGTGAGTTTCGGAGGTTGCACCAACGAAAAGTACCGAAAACGTGTGTTAAGCATTTTGAATCATTTGGGGGTTGGGCCAGCAGAAAATAATAACGGAAACGGATTTTATGTGTTTTAGATAGCTCCAGTATAGAAATATGGTTCAGAGTATACTGTGGAAGTTAAGCGTGGGGTTGAAGGTTGGGCCATCAGGAAGCATTAAAACATGTTTCGTGCATTTCAATTAGCTTGAGCGTAGAGATGTGGTTTAGAGCATACTGTAGGGCCTAAAAGTTCTCATGACTAAAAAAGAACGTGGCGGCGCATTGGCGGGCCAAGCTATCAAAAATACGATTTTATCTAAACGCATTTTTGCTTATCTGTGAGAGAACTGCGTTTTCGCGGTATTTAGTTTTACGTAATTTCTATTGAGGTAGAGTTTTTTCGGAGGACAAACATGGAAAAACTGATTGACGTTTCGAACCAAAAATACGATTTTGAATATTTTTATTGGTGTTTATGGAAATAAGGAATAAGTTGGAGTGGTCAAATGGCGTTGAGTTTTTATGTCAATGGCTGAGTTTGGAATAAGTGATGAGATCCAGAAATGCGTGTTAAATGTAAACGTTGGAAATGATAGCAAAGAAAATAGAGTTTAATTTTAAAATGTAGATTAATTAAGTAATTAAAACGGCATTACATGGCTACGGCAGCAACAGATTGCGGCTTGTTGGACAAAGATGGCGTTATGTGTGGAATGCGTAATGCATCTAAATTTGCATCAACATTCAACGTACACGATTTTTCTGCGGCGGATGACGCAATAGAATACGCAATGTTGGAAGTCAATGCGGTGAATTCTTGCAGTAGGCTCGCAACCACACCTGGGCGTAGGGGGTTTAGAGGGGTATGCACCCCCCAGAAACCAAAATACCCCCCCCCAGAAATCAAAATACCCCCCCCCCCAGAATTCAATTTTTTGAAATTTTTTTCGCTTTTTTCGCAATTTTTTGATGCCAATGGATAGTGCTTGATGAGAAATGTCGAAAAATGGTGTTTTTATCACCATACCACCATTTTTAAGGCCATTTTTTGACCTTCAAAAAAATCTTGCACCCCCCAGAAATTTCTTGCTGCCCACATATGCTCGCAACTGGTAGCAGCAGTGGAATATATGAGGTATAAATGTCCATCATATGCGCAGGAATCGGAACGTCCTGGGACAGAATTATCAGCAACGCTTGAGAAATAATTGGCTGTGGCTCAATTGGGGGCATTGAGGTGACTGCCGGCGGAATAAATTGTGCAACAGTAGGCGGCAAACCCGTTGCTGAAGAAACAATAATGGTTTCGGCGTTGAAGTTATGGGCGCATGTAGTAGAGAGCTGGTTGCGACCTGGAACTTTGGCAGCATTAACAGAGGGCCTTGCAACACAGATTGAAGCAAAACTGGCGTTGACAAAGATACAATGACAGTTGCTGCGGCAATGGCTGTTGTGGCAAGGGTGCTAGGCGCCGAACTAGACATTGATAACGTTGAATAAACTTCTTCAATCAAAATATCCTCATCTTTGGGCGAAATTGCTCCATAATCGTCGCTAGGTTGTCCCTTTTTCTTCTTGTTTGGCAGTAGTGGCAAATTTGGCAGCACATGCAATAACAGAATAATTTTCTTCTTCTTTGCCGGCGCCTTTTTGACACTTAGCTCCTCATCCTTAAAAGATAATCCAATTGGCAATCCGAAAGGCGTAATTTTATTTTTATCAGTATAAATTTGCATCAGAAAAGAGATGTCAATCGTTATCAATGGATTGAGCACCAAATCACGTTCCATTGCTTAGGTGAGCAGTGCTAAAACAATCAGGTGCATCTGGATCAACATGCACATTGAAGAAAAATTCAGCCAGCTGTTTAAGACAATGCGATTCGGCTACAATAGTATGATCTTTTGTAAAAACGATGCTAAGAGCTAATGTATCGTAAAATTTTGCACATAACGGATTTCGAGAATAGGCATTTTGGCATAATATAATATTGGTAATATTACGAATTGCATCAAAAGTCGGCCTATAAATGTGAAAATAAGTGCGTCAATTGTTAGTTGGATTATGACAGACCAGCCTTAAATCCACTAGGAATGTTGCCAGCAACTGATGCAATCCAAATAGCGGCTTCGGAAAACACAAAATATCCCAATTAAAAATGTGGCCTTTTGGGCTCGCAATTTGAATATAACAAACAAAGGGTTCATTTGTATCCTCATGCGTCGCAATAAATTGTTTAAAGCGATCTTTCCAGGAGCGAATAGCCATGTGATCCTTCACAAATTCGGAATCGTAACCGAAAAATAAGCATTTTCAAATCAAATTTTTTGGGCGTAATAATACACACATTGTATTGTACGATGCTTCTTCGTTCTTAATGAGCGTAGTCGCTCCAATTGCTCCAACAGGCACGTATAACGTTTCAACGGTGGTCAAAGTAAGTAGTTGTTCCACCAACAATCCTGTTTATTGATTCGATGAGCGTGATGTGGCGCGTCCAATTGCTTAACGGATTTATAATGTAGGCAAAGTTCTCCAAAAATATTTTGGCGCGAATTATCGTCCTGCGGCAATGGATTTGGAGAGGGGAACTGCTTGAAAGCAGCTGCATCCTCTATCGCTGCACGAGATTTGCTCATATTCACTGGGTCTTGTCCTTGGAATAAAAATCGTTGACCAACTGGATCCACGAGGTCTGCTTGGTTGCTGGTACCTTGCTCAGCCATGGGTCTGCAAAAGGTGAAAAGTCAGATAACGGTACAGCATGAACAGTTTTAGATCCATTTAATTAACAAATTTGCGCACAATCCCGTAATTTTCTTTCCAAACTGGGTAAGTCCGAAAAAATTAATAATCACAGCAGGAGCAACCGGGCTGTGTGGTATCTTAACCAAAACAAAATCACAAGGTACATATGCATGCTTTTTGGTGATTAAATTGGAGTATGGTAGATTCGGCTCCAGCAAAAGTCTATTTTGGTGGACAAGATGCGTAATCAGCGGATTATATATGTAAACAATTCATGTGGTTTCAGGCGTTGGCAGTGCATCAATCCTATAAGGACCTACACATGTAGGCGAAAGTTTTACCTATTTCAGGCTGAATCACAGATGTAGTAATAAGGTAAACAAAATCTGACACGGGGAAATGATTTGCAGTGACAGTTTTATCATATTGCGTTTTCTGTTGTTTTCACACTTGTGATAAATTTTTAGATGCAATTTTGTGTAAATCTTGCAAGGTAAGCTTCAAATCTGCGACATATTTTTCTGCAACAGTAGGTAAATTCGGATTTATTGTAAGATTGTTTAAAAGCTAAATATCGAGTGAAAATGCAGGTTCACAACCATACAGCATTTCGAATGGCAAAATATTTGTCAACGCTCAGGGCGTTGCGTGATACACAAATAACACAAATAGTAAAAATTGTTCCCAATCATACTCATTGCGCGTGCTCAATTTAGACAGTCTGTCAATTAGAGTTCGATTATATTGTTCAATGAGACCGTTGCATTGCGGATGATATGGTGTTGTAAAAACTTTTTGAACTTTTAGTAATTTGCAGACTTCTGAAATCAAGGTGGATGTAAAGTTCGAACCCTGATTGGTTAAAAATTGTTTAGGTATGCCATAACGTGGGATAATTTCATGCAATAAAAGATTAGCAATAGTTGTGGCCTTTATGTCCGAAATGGCGAAAGCTTCTATGTACTTAGTAAAATAATCCTTGTAGAACAATTTGGTTGTTTCCGGAAGTCGATCGCGGCATATGCAAACAGTCACATGCAATAAGTTCAGAGGGCGCGGAAACTTCAATCGGCTGCATGGGTACAGATGCAGAATTTGATGCGACCTTGTGTTGCAAGCACACATCACAATTCTTACACCAGGCAATTACATCATTCTCCATGCGCGGCCACCAATAACGCATTTGTATGGCGGGCAAAATTTTTGCAATGAAAAATTAAGCTCCAAAAATAGAGTCATGGAGTTTGGTCAGAATCAAGCGACTTAATGATTTGGGAATAACGAGTTGATGAACAACAGTAGGCAAGCACTTGGATTGAAAGGGACAAAAAAGGATATCATTCAATAAGAAAAATGTGTAACTATATTTCTTGGTGGATAAATCATTTGAAGTGGTGCAAATTTTATGCAATTTGTCGTCAGCGCACTGCTCTGTGAGTGATCTTGCAGGCGTTAAATTTTCAGCTTTTTCTTTGTCAGTAACTTGGATATATTTGCAAAAAACGGGAGGGCGACTGTTTGAGGGATCAGTTGGTGAATAGGGAATATTATTGGTTGGTTGGTCAGGTGGGACGGATTCGACCTCAGATTCAGAATCATCAGAATCCAAATTTGCGATATTTATGATGGTTTTTTGTTCTAGTTTATATTTTTGTTCAGCATTATCGTATTTTGGGTGACGTGATAAAAGATCCGCCGCACAATTATATGCGCCAGGAACGTAGACAATTTTGTACTCATATTCCTGTAATTTGAGACCACAATGGCGTAATTGACTCGATGGGTCTTTAATGTTTGCGAGCCAAGTTAACACTAGGTGATCATTTCCGACAAAAAATATCTTTCCATATAAATAGTGTCTATAATGTTTAATGTCCCAAACAACTGCTAACACTTCTTTTTCCGATGTAGCATAGTTACACTCGGCAGAATTTTAAACGCGGCTAGAGTAGCCAAGAATAAAACGAGTTTTCGAAGGTAGGTGTTTCTGTGTTAAAATAACACCTAACGTGTAGTTACTGGCGTCAGTTGTTAAAATAAATTGGTGCTCATTGTCGAATTTAGGCTAGTTGTTAAATTGGGGGTGAAGTAAACGCATTTTTCAAAAGTTCGAAAGCAGTCTGATGTTTGGTAGTCCAGCAAAATTCAACGTCTTTACGGAGAAGATGGAATAACGGTTTGGCGATTTTAGCAAGATCTTTGACAAATTTTTTAAATCATTGGACCAAACTGAGGAATTTTTGCAAGGATTTAAGCGTTTTAGGAACAGGGAATGCGATTAAATCGGCTACCTCAGATAAATCAGGAGCAATGCCGAACGAACTAATACAATGGCCAAGGAATTGGACTTTGGCATGGGCAAAATGACATTTATCTGGCTTAACCCGCAAATTTGCATTTTTAAGTGCGATAAATACGTTTTCAAGATTGTGTAAATGTTTGTTAACGTGCGCAAAAAGACAACAATGTCATTGATGTAAATGAGAAACGATTTCCAATTAAGACCTGCGAGCACTAGCTCCATTAATCTTTGGAAATCGGCGGTCACATTTTTCATTCCAAAAGGTAACACTTCAAATTCATAATGGCCTACGGGACATATAAACGCGGTTTTTTCTTGTTATTCGTCATCAAGGGGAATTAGCCAATATCCAGATTTTAGATCTAACGTGCTAAAATAGGCAGCTGACCCTAGCGTATCAAATTAATCATCAAGTTGGGTAAGCGGATAAACTTGCATTTGTGTTAGGTCATTTAATCGAATTAAGACCTGTGAGGGAACTGTCTTTTTTGCCAATGAGAAATAAAGGGCTAGCCCAGGGGCTACTAGTTGGTTGAATAATTGTTTTAGCAAGCATTCGTTGATAATTTTTTGCATAGTGTTTTGCCGTGTATGTTCAACATGGTACGTTTTTCCAATGATGGGAGGGTTATCCCCGGTATTGATATGATGTTTAACCAAGGGCGTACGTCCGAGAGGTTTGTTTTTTAAAGCAAAAATAGAATTGAATATTTGACAAAGTTTGCGAATTTGTTGTTGTTGGTGCAAATTAATGGCGGAACCTTGTAACGCTTTATTTATACACAAAAAAAGTCTGGTGCCCTGCATACGTGGGCAGCAAGAAAATTCTGGGGGGGGGTGCAAGATTTTTTTGAAGGTCGAAAAATGGCCTTAAAAATGGTGGTATGGCGATAAAAACACCATTTTTCGACGATTTCTCATCAAGCACTATCCATTGGCATCAAAAAATTGCGAAAAAAACGAAAAAAATTTTCAAAAATTGAATTCTGGGGGGGGGGGTATTTTTGATTTCTGGGGGGGTATTTTGGTTTCTGGGTGGGGTGCATACCCCCCAAACCCCCCTCACGCCCAGGTGTGGTGCCCCGTCATCTGAATTGACAACATGAGACACCACTTCAATGTCTGTTATTAATGAACTAATAAAATCACTGGTATCAATACGAATTGGCACTTTGGAGATATTACACACACGCACAGGGAAAATTGGTTGCAAGCATAGGTGGGCAGCACCAAAATTCTGGAGGGGGTGAAAAAATTTCTGTGGGGGTGAAAAAATTTTTAAAGGTCAAAAAATGGTCTTAAAAGTGGTCGTATGGCAAAAAACACCATTTTTCGACGTTTCTCATCAAGCTCTATCCAATGGCATCAAAAAAATTGCTAAAAAAGCAAAAAAAATTTTTCTGGGGGGGTATTTTGATTTCTGGGGGGTGGTATTTCAACTTCTGAGGGGGTGCATACCCCCAACCCCCCACGCCCATGTGTGGTTGCAAGGCATCAACGATTGTGAGTGCATCAAAAGGTGAGGTTTTTTCCATAAAATCGAAATTTGGTTTGAATAGAGCGATATCAGAATTACAACAACCATGACTAATATATCCAGGCGTTATTATTTCACATTGAGGTTGGATAATGACGGATTAAGGAAGCGACACATGCACACATACAATACCAGAAATAGGCGTATTGGCTTTGGTGCGAAGTTGAATTTCATTGGATGGTGATAATAGTTTAACTTTTATACCATTTATAAATGCACAACATTTGATAGGATTAATCCACATCAAGGCGATGCCTAAAAGAATGTCTTTCAGCAAATGATTGATAATCAATACAACCGTGGGAATAGGATGATAGGGGATAGTGATTATCATTTTGAATTTAATTTGAACAATGGCGGTTATTTTACGTACACCATGTACTATTTTGGTAGATTGCTTAGGTTGTAATTTAAAACCAAGGCGTAAAAATGCGGATGTGGTCATCTTGGTGACCTGAGAGCCAGTGTCAATAATAGCGGGAACTTCTACTTCATGAACTTTAACAATAATAGTAGGTAAGTTTGTTCCAGCGTGATTAACAATAGGAACTTTAGTATTGTTTGCTTTAACAGGTGATGTGGCCAATTTTTTGCGAATTGCTAGACGCCGTTGCAAACGTTCATATTCTTCAAGAAACTCTTGCAATGCGAATAAATTTTGGTGGCGTACTTGTTTCTTGCATTTTCACAGTGACCGTGTTTACATCGGTGGGTGATGTAAGGGTAGGCTGCGGTGAGGGCAACAATACGGAGGGTTGGGGATCAGCGGCATATGTGACATAAGGGCGATTAGCAAAATTATCAGTACAATAATTAGAATAATAGTATGTTGATCATTGTTCCATAGGAAAATGAACGTATGGCTCGTTTTGTCACAAATCATGCGAACACAATTATCAAAATGTGAATTTTTATAATTAACGCACAGATTGCATTGGTAGTTGTTATAATTTTGTCGAACAATCAGCCGTGATTGTCTTGAATCAAGACGTGAATCATTATTTTGATAATTTGAAGAGCGGTTTTGGCTAGAATTATGGAATTGAGATTGTGAAGATTATCTATTGTGATAATTAGAATGCAAAGGCGAGCAATTTAGCTGCAAAAAGGAACGCGATTGGCTGCAATTACGAGCCATAAAATCATTTCTTGCGCGATCTGAATAGGTATTAGTCATACATTGTTGCTGGCATGTTTAACACTCTTCTTAAAGATGTCCAGTGCGTTTGCAAAAAGTGCAAAATTTTTGTGAAGAATTTTTGGTATTTTCAACACAAGTAGCGCGATGAAATGTTTTCGGGTGCGAGCAATCAAAATCGTTTGTGTTCGAAGCGCATGATATGTATTTTGGTGATGCACCTCCGCTTGGGGCAACAGTTACTGACACTTACGGCATTAACGCTTTCTTAGGAGCGAATTGGTTATTGGTAAATTTGGCGCTATGTGCATTATGCTAAATTTCTTGAAGAGGAGCTTTGGACACACGTCGATAAGCTTCACCCAAAATTTCAGGCAAAAGACCACGTAGTAATTGATGTTGAAGCAAAATATTAAATTGAGTAGAATCGACTTTAAGATCAGGTTGTGATTTTATTAATTTGTCGCAAATCGATAGGTAGTATGATTTATCGGATAAGTTAGGCTGCTGTTTATGCTCTAAATATTGATCAAACAAGGTATCGGTATCCAACGGATGATATTCGGTTAACAAGGCATATTAAGTTTTTTTATACGACTGTGTAATATCAGCAGGCAATGATTGAAACAAACATTAAGCATAAGGATCCAAAAATGATGAAAGGAATTTAACGCGAACAGATCTATTGATATCATATGTTTCTGCAAGCAATTCAAATTCTGCAAAACATGCTCAAATGTCCATTTTATCACCTTGAAAATATTTTTTATTGACAATGGCGATTTGCATTTGTTGCATAAATGGACCACAATTTAAAACATTGGCAAGTCGCAATCTACTATGCGTTGATGAATCATATGAAGAATCGGAATTGTGCCAATGATATAAGTGAGCTGCATCTGCGATGCAAATGGCGGTGACGCGAACAATAGGGACTAATAGAACTTTTGTCAGAAAATGTAACATAACGTCGCTTTGCGGATGACGCTGGTAATTGTGCAGAAGAATGTTGAGGATTATTAGGATCATTATTTGTGACAGACAGATTAATGTCCTGCAAAGATATTTCTGCATTTGGAGGATGCAAAACAGGATTAAGTGGCGCATATTCGACATTTGAAGGAAAATATTGCAACGGAGGAAGATTAAACAATGGCTGCTGAGTCGAATTCAATTAATTAGGCACAAAAAGAGGCGCGTTACAGTTCAATGATGGCAATGGCCTAGATAGCGACGACAGCAAAATTAGTAACAACAACTGCAAAATCGCAGGTAAATGTTCCGCATTAACAGGATTCTGCGACTGTTGCAAAACAATATTCAAAGGATTATTTGATAATTCAGCAGGCAGAGCCGCACGAATCAAAAAATTAGGCGCAGAATTTTCCGCAGTAATTTTGGAATGAGAATAAATATTCAACGGGCGACAAGTAGATGGTAATGTTGAAGATGCGAGTTGCACACACTACAAAAAGTTATTGTACTGTGCAAAAGAATCAGCAAAATTCGCGCTATCAGTAGGGAGATTTTCATGCTGAGAAGGGTTAATTTTGATGCGTTCAGAAACCAATTGCAGCTTAAGTAGATTACTTAATTCCGCTCAAAGTTTACGCATTTCTTCGGAATTTACATGCTTATCTCGATTTACGCGTGAAGAAAGATGAGAAAACTGGAGACAAATAGTCTGTAGCATTTCAAAAAGAAGTTTGTTCGACACAGGAGTTTCTACGTGATTATTTTCGGCATTTAGGCTTAGGCTATTACTGCACTCTACGTCAGAGGCGCAGGTACACAGTTCGGAACCTTTGTTGGCGTGGGTAATTTATCATTATTATTGTTCAAAAGAGAGCCAGATTGTTCGTTTCGCGTTTGTCGAGTTGAGCGTGACAGTGTCAAAGGTTTTTTCTTCCTGGGAGGCGTTCGCAAAGTTTTCTTACCACCCATTTTTAGGTATAGCAAACGTACAAAAATGTAACGTTGAGTGAGAGAAATGCGACTATGCTAAAATTCCGCGAAAAATTTTTTGAATTTGACCCCATAGAAAAGAGGTTTTCAACGTTTCTAGTACTCGCTTACACAAGGTAAGAGGTAGCAAATGTGAGATAGAAAAATAAGTAAAACTAAGCCTAAGCAACATGGTACGTGCGGACTTAGAGCTAATGTAGACAAAAATCTAGGTGGCAAAAATATATCGTTGAGGGAAAATGATGAGGAATGGTCGCCAGAGGGTCAACGTATATAGAAAAATATGAGCGTCCTCATCGTTGTCGTCGCCAGAGGGTCGACAGAAATGGAATATATATAGTAGTTGTGTAAAGGTTGCACTATTCACTTATTGTTTATGTGTTGTTTAGACTACAAATTTATTTTACTTCCAGAGCAATGCAAAACGTTAGTTTTTTCAAAATATGTTCCATAAGGTCAGGATTACAAATCTGACTGTATATTGTCTTTACAACTAGCAGTTATATAAGATTAAGACTTTATTTCTAGAGCCTTGCGGAGGCTCAATTTTTTCCAAAATATTTTACTTAACGTCAGAATTACTAATATGACTGCTAATTATCTCTACACTCAATAGTTGTGTAAAGTTTGCACTATTCATTTATTGTTTATGTGTAGTTTAGACTACAAATTTATTTTACTTCCAAAGCATTGCAAAACATATTTTTTTAAATATGTTCCATAAGGTCAAATCAGGATTTTGAAGCTGACTGTATATTTTCTTTATACACAGCAGTTATGTAAGGTTTACACTGCAAATTAAATTTAGTTTCAGAGCGTTGCAGGAGCTTTATTTTTCAAAATGTTCTATGTAACGTCAGGATGACGAATCTGAGCGTAAGTGTTCTTTACACCCAATGTCTGCACCATGTTTATGCTGAAAACATTTGATCTGTTAAAATAAGGCAAGGTTGTCTTGTTTAAAAAAGATGCTTCTGATGTTCAGAACAATATTGTTTTTCGCGTTCTAATGCTGTTATTATTGTTATATACGTTTACTGACTGATTTACTCAAATCGTGCTGATTAAAAGTTGAGTACTAGCAAAGAAACATGCTCCGATGGAACAAAAACGACGAATAAACTTGGGATTGTGGATTATTAAGGATTGAGAAGGAGTGGACTACGAAAAAGCTAATGCCGAAAGTTGCAAGTACATCCTCCTTCCACAACCTTGATATTCCTCAATCCCAAGTATATTCGCCTTTTTTGTTCCATCAGAGCATTTTTCTTTGCTAGTACTATATATCTTAGCTGTCGAATTTACATGCAGCCTTAAAGCAAATAATTTATCTAGGAGAATCGGATCACCTGCTCTGTGCACAGTGTAACGATGAGCATACAGGAGCTCAAACTTTTAGATGATCTCTTGCTTTTTCGAATAGTAAATAGAGAGCATGTGCCTATAATCCGCTTTTTAAGGACTATGTTTTTATGCTATAACGCCATAAATGATCATCGGTGATAAGCCTTACTACCTATGAGTGGACAATTCGTTAAAATGCCCCGTTTTCCAGAATTATTTGTGCTATACACAATGATCTGCTCGTTATCGAATTAATTTCTAAATGGAATGAATGATGCCGGTCGAAAAAACCCCAGAACACTTAACCTGTTTATTCTTAAGAGCAGACGGGAAATGATAGAGCTCAATAAATACAATAAGCGGAAACAGCAGCGTTGAAATGCGGATATGGAACGAAAATAATGAGTGAAATCTATAAATGGAACTGAAAACGGTAGGAAGACCCAGAAAGGAAAAAACTGATGGCTCACGCGTTAAGATGCAACTTAAATTTGCTACATGGTACGACTGAAACCAATTTTGTAACCAATAGTTTCTTTCGATAACTTTTCTCAACAAGAATTGAAGCTGAAATTTCATATTTTCGGATTTTTTTATTCGCTTAAGACAGCTAATGTCGCTTAAAATCGTTGCTGATTTCCGATAAAATTTTTTCATTGTCTTTTAAAATATTGCAAGTAAATTTGTGTGAACTATGAAATCGAGCAAACCCTATCTTACTTTGCGTACTGAATGTTAAGCATTTTCGCCCAAAAATTATAATTTTCGTACATTTTTGATCCTTATTACGCCTCCCTAAAAATCGGCCTTTTTTTGTCCGTCTGGTCATCCCTTGCTTGCTTTATAATTGATTTAATTAAGCGCCTGCAATCAAATCTAGATTACGCAGCAAGGGCGTTAAATTGTGTTGCAAACTATACACGCGAATCAACAATTTAGCTCTAAAGATAAGAATGAAAAAGACAATGAGAATTACGAGTAAATCAGTACAACAGTGCATAATGACAGAACGAAAGTTGAATGGAATACAAAATGACGATAAAACAGGAGAAAATGCGGCTGTAGGACCCTAATAAAACGAATAAGATCCGAGTTATATAATTCATTTATCGAATAATTGATGATTACTAAAGCTGGTTATATATCGTGAAAAAATGCGATATTGATAGGGTAAAAATTTGACTACTTAATATGCATAAAAGTTCCTCCATCCTCCACAAGCTCTTCTGCGAAATAACCAGTAAAAAATGTCTTGAGAACACACCTTCCTTATCAGAGACCGCAGGATATACATACTTCGATTTTCGGATTGCTTAGAGAAAGTAATTCTTTAGCAAATCCTTATGATATGGATAGGTGACTTTTCTCTAGTCCCATTCTTTTAATCCTCAATAATGCATCTTACCAAGTAGATTCGTCTTCTCTCTGCTCCATCGAAACATTTTTATTTTCTTATAAAATATAAGTGAACTCGTGGTACATAAATGACGTCATTATTGTGCTTCAATTGGACGTTAGAATTTTGTGTTTTACTCTTTGGTCTAGCCCTCAGCCAGGATTCATTGACCAGGGTTTGCGAGCATAGTTTTAAGTATGATGACTTTAGCCAATGTTGCTAAATTCTACTTCTAGCTTTAATAATTAATAAAAAATTGCCTGAGGCCGCAAAATTGCCCACGAGATAACATGATCTGAACATTATTCTCAACGTTTTCGCACACATTTTGAAGTTCCTCTCGTTTTTGGGCACTATTTTACCACTTTAATTAGCGGAACCTAGGGTGCTCCAAACCAGACATGTACGTGAGGATGAGTTGGGGTCTAGATAGACCCCAGAATGGAAAAATGGGAAATTTTTTTGAAGGAAATTGAGGCAAACTGAAAGCCAAAAATGGATGAAAATTGGAAATTTTCTTCAAAAGTTCCTCAAATTGACTAGAAACTGTGTAATAACATATTTTTGAGTCTATTTTAGCGCTTATACTTGTTTTTGGGGTTATTTTGACCTAAAAAGCTCAATCCTTCACCACCCGAGACCAGCTGCCCCCCACCCCCAGATTGGCTAAGCTGTGCATCTATGCTCTGCACTCTCGCTGGCTACGGGTATGGCTCAGGTAGTACGAGTGGGAGCTGGCAAACGGGAGGTCTTAAGTTCGATCCCCATTTCTGCCTCTGCACCATTTTTTCGCTAAGGGGACTTGCTTTGCTATGATCCTTAAGAGATTTTCATCTTCCAGAAAAAATTAAAAAAGTAACTTGAATCATATTTAGCGATTGAGCAATTTTGAAACATTAATCTTAAATTAAACGTGCGTGGTCAGTGTAATCATAATTCACTTTCTTTAATATTTTGATGATGAACTTTTCACTTCGACATTTAAGACATACCATTGAGTGAAAATTTAAAAAAAACAACTCTTGAAAAATATTTGGTTGCTCCCCTGAATTTTCGTACTATATTTATATAGCAGTTGTCTAGTAGCCATAAACCGCTTAGTGGAAAAACCAAGACGAAGCTTTTATTAAAATGGGGAAAAAGCAAAATTCTATAGAATGTGACAGCGCTAAATTGCGATCACGAATAACATTACTCGAACAAAAAGTGCGGAAAACAAACAATGATCAAAAAAGCGAAACCCTGCGAAGAACAAACCATGATTGAAAAAAAGAGCAATGATTAAGAAAAACTAAATCCGGCAAAAGTGTGATAAACAAACAATGAATAAAAAACCAGCTATCACAAAGAATGATTTTTATTATGAGTGTCTTCTCAAAAACCTGCTGTATCAGCTCCTCCTCTTCTATAATCGCTATTCGCCTCAAGTAATCCACTGCTGAGTCGTCTTATTGCACAAGTTGCTGGTAAAGGCTCATGAGCCACAATTTTTTGCCTATGAGTCGTGTTCAATTTTTCCACTATCGCCTAAGTACAAAATGAGTAGTTATCCGAATGAACCGAATGTGAAAAACAATAACCCGAAAGTGCAATTCAAAATTAAGCAGGAAAATAAATACCCGTGGCGATTAAGATTAGACCAGATTTTAGTATCGTCAGCGCCTAAACTTTGGGTTCCAAAAATTTTCAAAAGATAAAAAAGTGCCTAAAAAACTTAAAATTAGAACAAAAAAACACAATTTTTCGACCTTTCTCATCGCGATGTTTTCCTCGGCATCATAGAATCTCAAAAATGAACAGATTTCTGAAAACCCTTGGTATCTTCCAAATTCTCAGGCTGGGTTTTTTGATACTCGGGTACACTTGATTTAATAGCATGTGATCGTTCGCACAGGCCTAACTCAAATTTTGCAAAATATTGCGTAATTCCAGCAAAGTAGATTATAAGACATGAAATATTATCCTGGATCTCCATGTTCTCGTCGTTCCGAAAGTCAATCAAAATGAGACTAGATAATGTTCATTTCTGGAGTATGTCTACTAAAGTGCAAGGCATTAATTCAACGAGTATAACACTTTTCGAATTCTTGTAAAATGTAGGCATGAGTTTCAGGATCATTGATTTGAAACACTTCTGTTCTTTTTAATAATCAAATAGTCAATATTTGTGTCATAAAAAATGTGCACTTGGTGAATTTTAGCAGTTCAGTTTCCGTTACGAAGAGAGGAAATATATTTTGCTGGAAGTATGTGTCGAACTTTTGCTATAAACGAAAATTCGGACTTTTTGCAAAAGTCTTTGCAATGGACCGCGGGTCAGGAAATTGCAACAAAATTTAAATGTTTACTTGAACTGTTAGAAGCAGTCAATAATATGACAAAAGTAAAAGGGAAGAATAAAAAATGAAAAAAATAAATAAAAAAATAAATAAGTAAAATATAGTATATTAAAATTTAAGAAGAGGAATAAACGCGAGAAACAGCACGAGCATATACAAAAACATGCACGTAAAGAATTATATTATGGGAAATCGCAGTATCATATAAGCCAAAAATCGTATTAATATGTGCATAAGTATAATATTACATTTCTTCATTACTATTGATATTTTTCATTAATACTTATTAGCAGGGTGATTTAAAAGAATAACGGAAGCTGAAAATTACTTTCAGAGCATTTTTAACATTAAAAATTTAAATTACTTTATTAGGCGATTTTCTTTGAAAAACTCCATTTTGACTGTCAAGAACTAAGTGATGTCATACGTGTGCGTGAGGGTTTAGGGGTATGCACTTCCCGCAGAAACCAGGATACCCGCCAGAAACCAAAATACCCCTCCTAGAATTAAATTTAAAAAAAAATTATTTCGCAATTTTTAGCTGCCGATGGATAGTGCTTGATGAGAAACGTTGAAAAATAGCGTTTTTTCGCCCTACCGCCATTTTTACGGTCACTGCTTTACCTTTAAAAAAACCTTGCAGCCCCCCCCAGAAATTTGGTGACTGCTTAGCATAATAATAATCTCAACATGAGGCTAAACTTAAGCAGCACCTAAATTCTGAGAGGGTGCAAGGTTTTTCAAAGGTTAAAAATTGTCTTAAAAATGATGGTAATGCGAAAAAATACTATTTTTTAACGTTTCTCATCCATTGGTATCAAAAAATTGCGCAAAAAACAAAAGGAAAGTTTTCAAAAATTGAATTCTTTGGAGAGGGGCATTTTGATGGTTTCCGTGGGGGAGGTGCATACACCGAACCCTCCCACGCCCGGGTGTGCATGAGACCATTTCATTGTTTTCCAATGTATGCGATGGCAAAGAAAAATTCTGAAAAATATACCTGAATAATGGCAAGAAAATCCTGAAGAAATTTTTTCTGCTTCAATAATAATTTTAATAGTAGTGTGAATTCAGTAATATCGATCCAATTCATCATAGGTAGCGCGATAGCGCTACCGCCATATTTTTGTTAAAGTCAAAGAAATTTGAATCGATATTAATTTTTTCGCACTCAATACCAAGTTAGCAATGAGTGTGTAAAGTCTAAACCGAAAAATCAAGTAATTTGTGGAGGAACAAATTTTTTTAATGTTGCTAATGACTTGTAGATTACGAATATGACCTTAAAATGTCTTTAGACTCAATGGTTGTTACTTAAAAGTGTAAAGTATATGTGTTTTTTTACGTTTTGCGGGTCTTTAAGTAAATATAACTCAACTATGGTTTCTGTGCAGTCTAATTGGTTTTATAACGTTGAGGATTACAATATCATAAAACC
Source organism: Mermis nigrescens (assembly GCA_036768485.1). Classification (NCBI taxonomy): domain Eukaryota; kingdom Metazoa; phylum Nematoda; class Enoplea; order Mermithida; family Mermithidae; genus Mermis; species Mermis nigrescens. The sequence continues at coordinate 816,303 of JAVLUZ010000218.1, read as the reverse complement.
ACAAATTTTGATTTCTCTTTTAACGCAATATTTCTTCATCTGTGGTCGTTTTAGTGTAAAGGCTTCACGACGGAAAAAGAAATTTCTTTAGCTACTCCTTTGAGTAGGCGGAACATGCTGATTAAACTTGAAATGTGCTCTGACCTGAGCGTTACACATCCTAATTTATTTTGTTTCGATACAGCCAATATTGCGTTATTAGCACAAGTGTGAAGTTCACACTGAGAAGCACTTTTCCGCAAAAACCATTAGGTATAAACAATGTGCGGCGAACCAATTTTTTTGAACGTTGCTCCTGAGTTTAAAATTACGAATCTGACCTTAAAATTTCTTTACACTCAATAATTATTACAGAAAAATGTAAGGTATACGAAATTTTTACAGTTTGTGTGTCCTAAAGCTAATCTAACTCAATTTTGTTTTCTGTGCAGTCCAATTGGTTTTATAACGTAGAGGATTAAATCTCAAAACCAGATTTTTCCTCTTTCAACGCAATATTTCTTGATCTGTGGTCGCTTTAGTGTAAAGGATTCGAGATGAAAAAGAAATTTCTCTAGCTGCTCAGCTGAGTAGGCGGAACATGCTGATTAGGCTTAAAATGTGCCCTGACCTTAGCGTTACACATCCTGGTTTATTTTGTTTCAATACAGCCAATATTGCATTATTAGCACAAGTGTACAGTATACACTGCGAAGCACTTTTGCGCCCTGATCATTGGGTATAAAACGATTCGCAGAGGGCCAAGTTTAAGATTACGAATCTGACCAAAAATTTCTTTACACTCAATGTTTGTTACACAAATGTGTAAAGTATATGGGATTTTTACTCATTGCATGTTTTAAAGCTTATCTAACTCAATTTTGGTTTCTGTGCAGTCCAATTTGTTTTACAATAAAAGAGACGCTTCCTACTGAGTGCAAAAATTTCAAGATATCGTGAAAATAGGATGCAAATTGATGGCAGGACCAATGACGCTATTGACTTTTAAACAATATTAAAGTAGGGTGTAAACTAAATGCCGTAGCACTCGAAGCGTTGATATCTGGCCAAAATTTTCTACACGATTCGAAAGAAGACACTTTTATCTATCTAATGTTGCTAGTTCTAACGTCTTGTTCTCATCAGCTGAAGTTATGACCTGTTGAATTGGAATGTAGCCTTTTTTGGTCCACTCGTATATATATGCGCCAACAGGCTATTTATGATCATTAAGGTGAGCAGCACCAACATTCTGGAGGGGGAGCTAAAATATTTCAAGGGGATGGGTGAAAAATTTTAAAGGTCAAAAAATGGTCTTAAAAGTGGTCGTATGGCTAAAAACACTATTTTTCGACGTTTCTCATCGAGCACTATCCAATGGCATCAAAACATCGCTAGAAACCAAAAAAATTCAAAAAGTGAATTCTGGGGGGTTATTTTGATTTCTGAGCGGTATTCCAACTTCTGGAGGATGCATACCCCTCAAACCCCTCCCCCACACCCACGTGTGATGTTGTCCAGTCATAATGAGAAATGCATGTGGTATGACTTTATGGTAAGCATAGGTGAACCGTATCCGAATTTTAATTGGTCCGCTGAAGCAAAATTGCCAAAATAGCACCAAAATTATAATTCTCAGGCGTGCTATCAATTTGGGGGGAGTGGATTCGCTGGATTCTTGGGGCCCACAGAGCCCCACGTCCATATGTGGTTGTAAGCCCAATCAAAGAGAGTAAGGAGAAATTTTCTTGGAAAATAAGATTAGATTAAGGCGCAAAATAAAACTTAAGAATTTTTCGAAAACAGGCTCTCGAATAGAAATCGTCGATTGAGGAAGTTTGATGTTTTTCAAATGTTCGTTACAACAGTAACAATTATTTAAAACTCAAAATCGTATTAAGGCTTGCATACGAACTAATACCTATATTATTACATATTCTTCCATTCTTAATACTAGTTAATGATACTCATCCATAGTGTGGTCAAAAAAACCAGTCGCATGCTGCAGGAATGTTGTAGAGACACAATTATGCAGGTTGAGCTATCATTGAATTAAAGTTAATTTAGTACTATAGTCTGTTCCATTCAGAACGGCCCACTTTCACTTTACAGCTTATTACTGTAGCAAAATAATTTACGGTTAGACTGATGTGGCAGTCTGTAAGATGCATCGCATGTTGAGCAAAGCACATTGAACATCAATTGAAGAGTTTAAAGCAATCAGCTGTTACGCGAGCCTAATTGAAGATGCCATTTGTGCAGCGGCAATCTATATCAATAACAAGACTTGTGCAAAAAATAAGCAGTTCGGAAAGGAACAGACAATAGTCGTTTTTTCAGGAATTGCAAGAACTAAGCTATCGTTCCCACTAAACAGAAATGCCGTGAAGCAAATCAGTTCAGTTGAAACATACACAGCTTGCAAAAGTTCTGAAAATTGACCCCAAACTGTCATTTAGGATAGTCTTTTGGCTAAGCGGTCGTTCTCTAACTTTCTGAAATGTAAGTCCAGATTCTTTGCGTTAGCTCATAGAAAATTGCAAAGTACGCATTGAAAAGGTGCAGAAAAATAATATTTTCCTCATATTTGTTAGTGGACAATTAAGACCTGTCTATACAAAGTGAAACGATCGAACTTCTTGAACGCATATCCACGCATAATCTTGGGGTGGGGTGGAGATAGCGGGTCTTCTACTTCACTGCTCCCTCCAGGAAAGTTTCTTACTTCCCGAATTAGCGATTTTCTATTGCCCAAAGTGTCAAATTTTCGGCGCTTCGTCATTTTTTGACTATATTTTGTTGGATTCACTCAAATTATTGTCTATTTTCAAAGTTTTGCATGTTTTTACGTTCTAAAAAGATGGATAATTGTCATAAAAGCTGACGAACGACGTTTTTGTACGCTTAAACCCCGACCCTAATCCAAACAAGTGCTTCAGAAACTTGTTTGTGGTTCCCGCCCCCCCCAAGAATTCCCGTGCTGTGCTACGCTTGTCATTACAACCATCCCGTTTGCGCCGTCAGCTGTATGATTAGGCCCATTAATGTTATTGTGACGACCGACTCACCTCTGGAAATTTAGGTCCACAAAACAGATAAATCCAATAAAAATGATGAAAGCGAAAACCCGACGGAAAACAGCGGGGCGCATCGATTGATTGCTTTATCGTTTCGTTTAGAAAAATCGACCGCATTAGCACTTGAGCAACGGTGGGCACAATCCACCGACCGCCCGCCGCTCCCAAAACGTATGTCGCGTCGCCTGTCCTTGGATTGAAACCGATCACAGGTGACATGGATGACATTGGTCGCTTCGACGGCCGCATACTATTCGGTATACTCTTCTTATCGGTTGACAAGAAATCATCAATCGCATTATTGTAAATGATACCGGTTATGTTCGATTGAACCTTGGATCCGAAACTAAAAAGATCATTGTATTTTTTTGAATTTTTTTACATTGTTTTTATTATATTTTGTTTTACGTTGACCCGCTTAATTTTTTATGAACGATTCGAAAATCGCTGTTTGATAAATGTTTAAAAACGAAGTAACATGGGACATTTTCACGTAATTTGACAATATTTAGCACTTTTGTCCACTTACTCAAGCGTAAAGCTTTTTTCGCTTTATTAACAAGCTGTATTACTATAGCTGGATAAAAACAGAATTTTTGACGAATGCGCATTGCAGTAATCGGATATTACTAATACGAAAAAATAAGTAAGAATGGAAAAACCGAATAAATGGAACAAAATATGATAAATCATAAATCAAAAAATTAGAAATAAAAGAGAAAAACGGCAAATAAAATGCATGCTTTTGAAATAAAGCAAACATAAAATATGCGAGGAATAGCACAAATTCAACTCAAAACATTATAATTTGAGAAATTACGAGTACAGAGTAGCAGTGGAAACAAATCGAAATGATACAAATGCGCGAGGTCATAATAGAGGATGTAGGTTGTTGCAGTTTCGCCGCAACCTAGCGGCGCCAGTCTAGACGACTAGTCTGCCTTTCATCAGGAAAGAAGATCATAAATTATTAAATAAAATGAAAATAGTATGAATACAAAACCCAGTAACGATTAGCAAATCGTGCATAAAAATGATATTAAACAATTATTCAGTGACACAATTACCAATAGATTATTAAAAATATTTAATTATTCAAACAACTGCTAAATTATCAAATTATTAAAAATGAATACATTCATCAATTAATTATTTTAAAATTATTAAATCACTTAATTATTCAGGTAATTATTTATATTGAACAGTACATTATTAAGACACAATTTCTGAGAAGTTCGAACAACTTTGTGATAAGTCAAAAATTAATCATACCTCAGAACAACATCTATAGCACAGTTTTTTATTCTAAACATCATGATGCTACTGTTTGACTTGAAAAAAATTCGCTGTGCTACAGTACGCCAAACATTGGAATTTTCTCCATTTTCACCATTTTTCATTACTTTTATTAAAATTCGATTTTCTCCACGAATAATTGATATCATCCATTCAAACAGCTTTTAATCGATAGAAGAATAAATTTTATTTAAGCTGAATGCAAAAACTTTTGATACATATCGATCGACACTTTACACTGCGATTAGAACTTAATAAGTATTCGTAAAAAATCACACAAAATTTTAACTCATTTTCGGTTCCTGTGGGTCCCTTACATAAAGTAAAAACTTTTGCCCTTTTTACACCGCTTGTGCCTTGAACTTAATACAAGAAAAATTTTATCAAAAAAAGTACCCGGGACCACCAAAACAAGCGTCTGATCGTTGAGAAAAATCTGTGCTCATGCAATGCAATGTTTTTATATGCAAATTAGGGTATAATGGGTCAATCAGACACTTGTTTTGGTGATCCAGGGTATTTTTTCATAAATTTTTTTTTGCATTTAGTCCAAGGCACAAGCTGTGCAAAAAGAGCAAAAGTTTTTGCTCTTTATATAAGGGACCCAGAGTAACCGAAAATAACTTAAAATGTTTTGTAATTTTTAACCAATCCTTATTAAGTATAAACCGCAGTGTAAAGTGTAAAGTAAAGTGTATAACAACTTGTTGCTTTCAGCTGAGAGGAATTTATTTCTCCATTAATTGGTAGCTATTTCAAGGAATGATATTAATCAAGTATTCGTTGAGAAATGGCTGTTCTTATGCAATGCATTGTTTTTATATGCAAATTTGGGTATATTGGGTCAATCGGACGCTTGCTTTGGTAGTCCAGGGTACTTTTTTCTGATAAAATTTTTTTTGTATCCTGTCCAAGGCACAAGCTGTGTAAAAAGGGCAAAAGTTTTTGCTGTATTTGTAAGGGACCTACAGCAAGCGAAAATAGTTTAAATTTTTTTCAATTTTTAACGAATACTTATTAAGTTTAAACCGCCGTGTAAAGTGTAAAAATAATATGTATCAAAAGTTTTTGCATATAGCTAATAGAAAATTTATCCTTCTATCGATTGAAAACTTTTGAAACGGCGAAAATTTAAATGATGCTTAGAATAAAAAACTGGGCTCTGTATGTTGTTCCGACGTATGATTAATTTTTGACTTATCACAACTCACCATTGTCGAAGCTTGAACTTATCAGAAATTGTGTCTTAAATACAAAATATATGTAATTCTTAACATATTACTGCATAAGGGACAAAAAATCAATCGAAAGAAAAGAAGAGCAATCGTGAGTTAAAATTTACAAATATCGGTGTATAAACTCTAATTCAACTGCAAAACAATATAAAACTTATTTTATATAATTACCGATAGTCCGCTAATCAAATATGAATCTTACGTACCACTTGCTTTTTTACTTTAAATTTTAGCAAAGTGGTTTACTTTTTGAGTTCAAAGATTTTGAAAGTCAAGACAATGACTAGAAGCCTGTGTAAGTATTACGCACAAAAGCAGAGTTTACCGGCATGTCTTGATAAGTTCCTTCAATCGGTACCAAAAAAACAGCAAGAAAATTTCTGAGTTGTCACATTATCAAAAAGCTACTATTTCGTTTCTTACTTCTTTCTGTAGACGTGAGAAATATTATTACTAGAAATTAATCGAAGAAGTCATTGAAGCTGCGTTGCCGAATTTATCGACCACAGAGATATGAGAATTGTCGCTGTCTTTAGGACCAATGCCACTTCCATAGAATTTTGTGTCATTGTTTGCCGTCCATTTGATTTTTTTGCGAATAAAAGACGCATATTCATGCGTATTGGCTTTTCTTATGATTTCCAATGAATTACTGCCGAATTGATCACTAAAGTCTATGTCGCCCAGTTTCGTTAATAAGTCGAACAGAGTAAATTTCATTATTTCGCTGAACCTGTGGTACAGCAGGGCAGCATCGTCGACGTTGGAAGCATCAAGTTTTGATGCGTAAAAGGCTGCGAAGTAAAAGTGATTATCTGAAAATGTGTCATTCAAATCATTATTAGTTATTGACCAGCAGACTTTATTGTTCTTGCAAAAGACATGTATTGACTCTTCAAGCTGATCACAAAGCGTAGAAAATGTGTTGTGTAAGCGCTCAGAGATCTGTTAGCTCAAAAGTATCAATTTTCGTTTTTCTCAAAATAGCCTCATGCCTCAGGCCGTCCTTGCATAAGATTATATACAGAGTGACCCAAAAAGTCTAAATCCCGATACTACATCATAACTTATCATAACTTGGGCAAAATATAATCTTGAGACCAATTGTATCCGTTTAATAGAATCTCTCACTTAAAAGCATGTACGACGTGTTGACCAGCTACCATCGTGCGCTAAGGTGATTTGTTTACAATCAATACTGGTTTGTTTACACCACAGTGTTTTTGCATTTTATCATATCACTGGGTATGAAGGAACCTTTTCGACAATATTTTTAGTTAGAAATTAATTGAGTCCAAGAGTAAGTACACATATTGCTAGGTGAGGTGCAAAAACTTCGAAATATGATCAAAAAAAGCAATTTGGTGACAGACCCATATAGGCTTTGGGGGTCTAGTTAGGTTAAATTGCCCAATGGCTAAAAGTCTTACTAAAAATATAATTTTCAGTGGGGTCTACGGTAATCTGTGGAAGGGTATAAACCTCCCGCGCATCCATGTGTGGTCGACCCTCCTTTCTGGCCCTGACCGGCGTGGGGCTTGGCCTGGGTCTATAGTCTTTTTCACGGAATCTTGTGCATGGATCACAATTCCTTTGTCAATGTAATTTGCTTACAGAAGCGATTTGAACCGAATCGATATTCACGACATTGTGCCAATTGATAGGCATATACCTAATGTTTTTATGTTCAGAATTATGCTACAGTGGGCTACTGCCTAGAAATCAATTTTGTACTATTTCCTTGTGTGCGAAAATTGATGTCCATGCACACACTTCCGTTAAATAGACTATAGAAGAATACCATATAAAGTGGTCATACGATATCTCTATGCTTCCATTTGTTATGTAAATTGAAATTTCTTATTTGTCATTTACATACAGGATTCCCAAAATGCTACACCCAAAGTTACATCATAACATAGGCAATTATTATTGTAAAATTTTTAGACCATTGCATTAGATGGATAAGCATGTCCTTGTTTAAACCGCGTAACAAAATTTAGCCAGCTATCAGACTTTCGTGCGCTACAGTGATTTGGTATTAGTATGCTATGTCAACACCTTGCATTATCTTTGACAATTTGAACATAAAGGACGGTTTTCTAGATCAATTTTTTGCGCTGATTATGGATATGCTAACTATATATAATTTTGCGTAATATTTCATAATTATATGCGCCTGCAAATTTTTCCACCTTATTGTATGCAATGCACCGGCACTACTGAAAAAAGAGGGAACCTACATTTTTCTCGTTTTTTTTCAAAACCAAGTTTTCTAATCAAATCGAGTATGCTGAATACGATTCTGACAATATTATGAGTCAAATGACAGCAATTGCTTGCGGATTCAGACTGGTGCCAGACATAGGCTAAGCCTGAGATAAATGGAGCAAAGTAGATGCACGTCACACTAAGTGCCAAAACTTAAAGATATTGTCGAAAGAAGTAACGAATCGGTGGCAGTATCAATGACGCTTTCGACGTTCAAACAATATCAGAGTAGAGCTTAATAGCGCTCAAATCGTTAATATCTGGCCAGAATTTTCTACACAGTTTAAGAGAGACCTTTTTATGCAGCTGGTTTGCATCGGAGCTTAACCTTTTTGGGGTCAATGTGAACATCTTTTGAGATTAATATAACACTGGTAAAGCATAATAATCAAATAATAGTAATAAATAATATGATAATTATTTTTATTATAAATACTAATAATAGGCAATACACCAAACACCTTTCTTCAAGAATGAGTCATATTTCTTTCAAAATTTGAAATTACCTTTTTAAAGGTGAATAATTGCAAAATGCATTGTAAGCTTCCCCATCTAGTTTTTTTAACAATTCAAATAAGAATCATGTGAACGATATTTGAGATCGATTAAGTAAGGAATTGGTGACCTAGCTCAAGTTATTACGAATTAATTCCACTTTTATTCGTTTTAAGCTTAAGTTATGTCCTACTTTATTTATAGTTTTTTTCTTTTAGCAGACAGGAGAAGCATCTCTGAACACCACACATATGCAGCAGACAAAAAATTAACTTTTTTTCGCCAAAATGCTCGAAAATAAGAACAAATTAAAATTAATTTAAGGCAAGTATTATCTTTTTTTAACTTTTCTACTTACATAAAAGCTCGAAATAGCTCTACATGCAATGCAACTAAGAGATATAATCCGACAACATTCAAAAAAGATTCCTGCTAAGCTCAAACTTGTTGAATGATTGATTATAGAATGAAGTCTAAAGTCAGCCATAACCTTGAGAGTTAACGTGCTAAGTTCGTTTGCAATGGTCCCTGTCATACATACTTTTATTATGTAGAATCATAGGGAAGTTAAATTGCGCAACAATAACTTTGCACTGATATCGATGTTGCATTTCTATGCAAGTGCTAATGGACGTTTTTATTTTCAGGCTGTCGAAATCTAGAAACCTAACATGCTTTTTCTTTCTAGAACATTAAACACAGAAGTAGTAATGAAGGCTACGAAAAAAAACAAAGATGTTTAACTCAGCAAATCAATGAAATGCTTAAAAAACGACGTGTTTGCTCCCTCCAAGAAAATTCGGATATTTTGTAGCGGTCTTAAATCCTTCTGTGGATAAAATTCAAACAAGGACAACAACAAAATTCTGACGGGAGTCCGATGGAGCCAAATTGCCAAGAATAGCACTAGAAATTAAATTCTCGGGGTCTATCTACGCTCATGAGTGTTAGCGTCTCAGAAAGCCCCGCATTATACAATTTGCTGCTCAGGCCATACATTTATATTCGCTAAATATATTTTGTTTGCTTTTTTACTTTTAAGAATCTTCAGAGCCGATGTCACAAGACCACCAGATGAAGGAGGCGGCGGGGAACAGAAATGCAAATCATCGTTTATTTCTGCTATGATTGCAGGCCTTTCTACGTCGCCAAATTTGCTTGTGTAATTCCGCATATCTTCTCGTGCCATTTTTCCTCCTTAAAATCAAATTACTTGACGCATTTAAACGGTCGGATTCGCAGGGAGGCAAGAGGGCGGCCGCCTGTCGCCTTATTGGATTAAAATAGTTAGCACGATGATTGTGACCCGCTAGACCCACCGTCCTGCTAGACCCACCGTCCCACTGGACCCACTTTTTCGTCCCGCCAGACCCACCGGAAGCGTCGCTAGACCCACCACGTGCATAATGAGGTGTCTCACTAGACCCACCATTTTGCGACCGTCCCGCTAGTCCCACTGTCTCGGGAGACCCACTCGGAAAAATGAAGACTTACATATTACATTCGAAATAGAAAATAGTTATCAAGATGCTAAAGTGGATTCAGCAAAAAAATTTTTGTAATAATCAATTTAAAAACAAAGCGGTTAGTGTCTTTTCATGAATGTGCAATTGTATATAATTACCATCGGTACTTCATTCGAATATGACAAGTCGGTAGGTATATTATGAATCAGCCAGCAACTTTATTCATATCAAACATTATTGCCTAATTTTTGGCACGCTATAATATTTTCAGTGCAGCAAATGCATCAAATAATTCACGTTACTCTGGAAAATGTGAATAAAATCAAAGTTTGCAGTGATTTAAAATAGCAAAAGATATATTTTTGCAATTGAAACATTAAAAGATGATAATTAATTGGAGAGAAGAATTGAACCGTAAAAGGGCTAGTCCGAGCTTTTTAAGCCAAATGGGCTTTTTCTACTTCACTCTTCTGTTGTTCCACATACATCCCCGACCCATCGTGCGCATGTGAACTGGCTGATACTATCGTCTAATTTACACATCTTCGGTCATAAATTTTAAACTATATCCCACAATAAGCTAACAGTTTGCAATTATAGCATTTATATGATATGTAATTATCATAATCCTCGCCCTAATGTCAATGAAAATTCTTAGAATTTATGCACGCAGTTATGTGAAACAGACCATAGTAGGAGTGGGTGCAAAAACAATAGCTATTTAGGCGTTTTTTCAGTTTTTTTTGAAAAAAAGGTAGAACGTTAATTATCGTCTTTACGCCATTAAATGTTAATTACCTAATGCACAAGTGCAAAAGTGTACACAATTTCATGCAATAATATACAAAACTTATTTATCAATCAAATTTAATTGATTAGGTGATTAATAACATGCAATTATTTTTTAATTAATTATTTATATCTTTGACTGAACATGTATACTTGAATGGATACACTTTGCAAGCGTTTTTTTCGCTTATAAGCGTACATAATTTTCTTCTCTGGTGGGTCTTCCGAGACAGTGGGTCTAGCGGGACGGTCGCAAAACGGTGGGTCTAACGGGACATCTCATTATGCACGTAGTGGGTCTAGCGAGACTCTCGGTGGGTCTAGTGGGACGAAAAAGTGGGTCTACTTGGACGGTAAGTCAGCGGAACGGTGGGTAAAGCGGGATGGTGCGTCAAACGAGACGGGACCGGCACGATGAAGAATGGAGGCATACTTTGTGCTGATTTTCGGTCGCTGACTATTGTACTTTTGCAAGTTTTTCCGGCGCTAATGCTAATTTGTTACATTTATTCACCTTCTTAGCGGCTTAAAAGCCATCTTTTTGTCGCTTTGTCCTTTTTTGGAAAGAATTGACAAAATTTTAGGCGCTTCGCTTGAATCTTTACTATGTTCGATCCAAGCACACAAATATGTAGGTATAGGAAATAACGAAGTAATTTAAGTCTCCAAACGCCTTTCTGTATTAGTTTCAATAATTATCTAGTGTTTAGAGACGAATCCCATACAAATTTAAAGAACTTTAAGCACATTTTTGCAAAAAATTAATAAATTTTGTCGAGAAGTTTTCGCACGATAAATCACTTTAAATACAAGTAGTCAATGCAAAATGGCGAAAAAACGCTATTCCACAGGTGAAGAGCAGATTTTTTGTGTCTTTGTCCGTTTTGGAGAACAAAATCCGTCATTCTATCTAAAGAAATCCGGAAATGGCATTCAATTCTGACTATGAATGGACTGCATGACCGGTCTGGGGGTCAAATATTGAAATTTTCGGTCCAAAATAACGTCAACGGTTAGAAGTTGTATTAATCTTAGAATAGCATAGAATCTATGTCATTCTATAGTCACTATTTAATTAGAAGCACTTTTGAATACAAATTTTAATTTGGTCAGTATTTAGCCTTCTTTTATCCAATTTTTCTCAGAACATTTTCCATTTTTTTTATTTTTGGTTTCAACAAACAAATCAGCGCATCAAATAAGCAGATAAGTCAATTATGGCAGCAGTTGCATAGTACACACGTCACGTCATTATTTAAGCAGGCATGTGTTTATAGGTTCATGGAAGTAAAACAAACCAATGAAAAACAATCTTTACAGTAAAGCATGACACTATAAATTTTTACTTAGTTACGTATGCTTTTGAATTATTTTAAATTATGCTCAGAACTTTTTCGAATGAACAATCTTCTCTTTAATCTTTGATACGCGTAGAAATGTCAACTGACGTATGTATTGAAAATCGATTCTTTTGCATTTTAATAATAAATATTCTGCAGTGTTATTCTTCAAAAAGAGATAAGTCTACCAATCTGGAGTTCCCGTTGAAATTTGCGCTTTTTCAGTTTTTTTGCTTTAAAGTCGCACGAGATTTGTCTGACTCTTTTGCTTCCAAGCAATTATACTGGTATTCAAGAAATGCGAGATCAGAAAAATGTGGTTAGGGCATGAAATCTGGCTGAAACCTTTTTTGCATGTATTTAATTTTTTAAAACTGTGTCCGTTTTCGTATTATAACGAATTTTTATGTGAAGAAACAATAACGTATAATTGAATATTAATGTATACATTGATTTAAATTTAAGAGGCAACCAAAGTATTGAAAGCTTTGAAAACAGTCGTATTTTGAACTTGAGCTATGAGCTTTTTAACAAAAATCCTATCGTTTAATTGAATTTATTTCGCTACATCAGTTTTTGAATAGCTGACCGAGTTCTCGCAATTCTTCTATCATTTCCTCCGTCCACTTGCTATCGTAAAACTCTTTGACAGGATCAGCACTGTTTGCTAGCTTTTCCAATGTATCGGCTAACAACAAGAACTTGATACGGTCACCTGTCTCAAATCTTCTGCGTGTACCGTTAGGATACGCAACACTGGAAAAACTATTCGTTGATGAAGTACTACCAAACAATAAAATGATTTATAACCCTTTCTAATTTATTGAAGTTAATTTATAACCGATTAGCTCCCTTTTTGAAACAGAACACATCATTGATCGCGGGTCGCGTACCTATAAATACCTGGGTTCCCCTAGCATATGCGTACCCCCTACAGCAAAACTAGGACATTTCTAAAAAGTGCGATTTTACCAAAAGAAAGATAATCAAAAAATGATGTGCGGACTTTTTTGTTTACATTTTATAGTGAGCTTATAATGAGAGTGTAAAGCTTTTGTGTAACATCATAACATCTAGCAATTTCGGACGGGGTTTTTCCACTGCTTGCGAACAACTCAGTATTAGCGCCTCAAACAATTTAATGGTAAAAAATTCTCCAGATGGCAGTTTTTGTCTTTTAAAAAATTCCGCATTTGTTCTTGAGTGGGAGTGTAAAGAGTGCGAAAATCTGGGGTATAAAGTCAGATTTTAGTCGTGTGTTTGTCTTCTTTATGTCTGTCAACAAGTCCAGTTATGAGTCATAAAAAGTTGTTCCAACAGGAATGTACTACAGCTTAAGGGCTACTTTTTGTTTACCAACAGACTTTTTTACACTCAACACGGAGATCTAGGGGTTTATACTTCACATTCTAGTGGATGGTGTAAAAAACAGATTTTGTCTAAGATTTCTCTACCAACTTCTCCGGTTATAACTTAAGATAAATTTAATAAAATAAAAATAAAGTACGTTATAAGGGATACACGTCGCAGCAAACCACTTTAAAAAAAACTCAATATTGAGTCATTTATGGAGATGTAAAGTTCGAAATCGGGGGTGTAACATTGGGTAAAAAAGACTTTTTCCTCCCTCTGTGGATTACGTATTGCGGAACAGAAGTTTTCCACACACAAACGTACTTCGATTCAAATGCTACAAACTGGCCTAAACCGGATTACTTTAAACTCAATGGGGCGTTGAGTTCAGATTTTAAAAGTTTACAATGTGGTACATGGTGAAAAAATATGTTTTCGTCCTTTTTTTGTTCTCCACTTTCACCGTTTGGAAGTCGGGATAAGTCAAATAGAATAAAAATAAAGTAATTTCTAAAGGGGTACTTATCACAGCAACTTGCGTTTATTTACATCAATATTTAGCTTTTTGGGAGGTGAAAAGTCAAAAATTGTGAGTGTCAAATGTATTTCTGTCTTGTTTCTTTGTGCCAACTTCTCCTGTTATGAGTATATACATTATCTCAGGTCTGAAAATGTACCAGGAATCAAACGTCATACGCCAGTTGGGCGCGTTTATGTACACTTAAAAGTGGTGTAAATTGCTTTACATTTGACAGTTATTTGTCTTCAGGTGGTTCTGATGACTTATTTTTTCATAAATGTTTATCGTAATATCAGAGTAATATCAGAATTACGAATCCGACTAAAATCTTATTTACACTCAGTGGTTGTGTAATGTTTACACTGAAAATGAAGTTTAGTTCTTGAGCCTCGCGAGAGCTTTATTTCTTTCAAAATGTTCTGCTTAACGTCAGAGTTACAATTCTGACTGTTAATTTCCTCTACACCCAGTAGTTGTATGTTTGCATTATTCATTTATTGTTAATGTGCATAGTTTGCAACACTACAAATTTATTTTGTACCTAGAGCGATGCAAAACGTGATTTTTTTTCGAAATACGTTCCGTAAGGTCAAGATTACGAATCTGACAGTATGTTTTCTTTACACCCAGTAGTTGTGTAAAGTTTGCACTTAAAATTAAATTTAGTTTAAGAGCGTTGGAGAAGCGAAGCTTATTTTTTTCAAAATGGAAATTTGTTACTTAAAGCAGATATCTTGTATGTATGCACATATGTATGTATGCATGAAGGTCTTCAGTACGAACTAGTAAGCACAAGGCCTTGTTGAATCAAAGTTGCACAACGTCTCCAATCTGGGGGTAGTGTACGCTGGGGTCAGCAAATGTGGGTTGCAGGTATAAACTATGTACATATTCTACGCTAAATTTGTTTATGATGGTCTTAACAAGCCGCGTGACCTAACGATTTAACTGAACCAAAATAATCTTTATGTTGTTTCTGGCCGCAAATTAGGCAGCGCGCTAGCGCGTACTTATATTATCCTTGATTACCCCTTACATATGCCCCCCTCACATTTATAACGAGACATATTTACGGGGTGCGGTTGTTTTGTAGATAATTAAAAATTCGATGCATCTTCTTTTATTTACACTCAATACCGAATTTTTAATAAGCGAAAGTTTAGTGTAACATTACAACCATACATGGGCAGCAGGTGTCTGCCCTTATTACCTGAAAGTAGACCTGTACAATTCTGAAAAGATGGGTAATGTTTCTATGGCGCCGCCGAGCCCTACAGGTATTTCAAAACCGTTTCTACATAGCTCTATTGTAGGCGTCCAAAGCTCTTTCCACGTAACACTCCCGCCACCATAATTCTTGAAGGCCGTCCAGAAACCGTGGACTTCTCCAGGAATTCCAATTGACATAGCTGCTACAGTCATAATTTTGCGTAAAACGTAAAAATATGAAATAAATGCAATTAGCCATGATGAACAATTCACGGCTGCTATATGGACTGTTTAATAAAGAAATAATATGAGTTTCAATTGTTCAATACTCTCTTTTTTGTTCCTATTAGTTTCTCACTTTGATAAAATCGTACGCAAATAAGCTTGAAAAGTACACTAGGAAAAACAGACGCAAAGAAAATCTAAAATAAGGCTGATTTTTTGGACTGGAGTATCTAATCTTTTTTTGAATTCTTCAAATAACAAAGACGCTTTAAAATCGATTTCCGCATATTATTCTTTAGATGATACACAGCTGCTTTAACATCATCATAATCAAAGGCGGATTCTAGGGTTTAGGCGTCCACTTCCTCCCTATCACAACACGGTTAATGAGCTAAAATCGATATTTGTAATTTTTAATAATTTTTGACTACCTTTAGCATAAAAACCAGTTTCATTATCATTTATTCTGATTTCTATATTATGTTTTTTTCCCAGGTAATATCATCGACAAAAACATACTGTCACAAGACAGCGTGTATTTGTCGATGATATTACCTGGGAACTTCTGTCATTGGGAATGTGAGTCTTGTGTAACGGAAAATCGATCGAAACACGTGTTTAAAGCGCATGTTTTATATACTAAAGGATGAGAGAAGAAAGCAAGGCTTAAATTCTGAGGGTCCGAAAATTGTTAGAAGTCAGAAAAGAGAGAAAATTGATAAAATAGACAAAGAGGTCGATTTTCGACGTTTCGACGTTTTACTTGAGCTCTATCCACTGATGTCGAAACAATCGTAAAACGAAATGATAAAAAACATATAAGGGTAAAAACAAAAATAATATACTTATATAATAAAAAAATATTAGACAATAACATATATAATTAATATATAGCAAAATGAATGATATAATAATGTAAATAATTAAAATAAAATAAAAGTGCACATCTAAAAGATGATTAAAAATAGTCATAACCTTGTCTCAGATTATTTACATTCCTGCTCGAATACTGATCCAAGCTAACAGCAGCAGGCGCAACTTCTCTGGCATCAACTATCTTGCAACTTTTTTCTTTCCTGTACCATAAGAAAGAAGCTTCAAACTGTTATTGTCAGAAAACGCTATTCCGCTAACTGCCTAATAAATAATAATCATATTTTTGCCTTGAACGACAGTGATTCCGATTGGCATTTGGGTAAAAAATCAATGACACGAAGTGATAAAACACAAGTAGTTGTAGTACGGTAGTTCTCTCCGGTCTCGCTCAATCCACTGTACACTATACCTTCAGATTTCTCTAAGCTTAGTCTGATCGAACGGGGGTGAGCTAAGAGTATAATTTAGAAGTGTCAAAATTGGGTTCCTTGCAAAAGTGGCCAAATCCAGGATGCCGTGTTGAACATGCTTTGACCGTAGATAGACGATAAAAGTCAAAAATCATATTTCTATTGTCCGCAACACCAATCTTAGATCCTGTTTTGGACTTCAAAAAGCTTCGGACCATGCATGCGCAGCATGGAAATTCTGTGGGAGTAGGCATAAATCATATAAGATGTCCTTTTTGGGCATAAAAATAATGAGTACGCGTCTAAAACATCGGTTTTCGGCGTTTCTGACGATGCTCTATCTTTCTGGTGCATAAAAACACAAAACATTCCAATACAAAATAAAAAAGTCTAATAAATTGAACCAAATATAGTTAAAACATGAGTATACGACGCGAAGCAACAAAATTTTAACGTTTTTAAGCAAATAAATAGCTAAAAACGTTTAAAAAGCACCTTTTATCTGAATTTTCAGAAAGTTTTTGAAAAATCGCGAATTCGGGGGGGGTTAAAAAAATTCCTGCTGGGGTGGGCGAAAACTTTTTTTATGAGGGTATGAAAGCCCTAACCCCCATAATCATGTATGCTTCGGTCCCATAAAATTTCTGTTTTGTCCCCGTGTGGTTCTAAACCTTCTGATTGCTTAGCAAAAAACCTACTCAATTCACTACTTATTCGCGAGACAGCGTCCATAAAGGTCTGCTAATTTGAAGTTATTTTATTTATTTTATCGAAATCATTTTCTTCGCAATTGTATCCCCGAGAAACATTCAAAAATGTCTCTATTTTTAATTATCTCCTAATGCTTCAAGAGATATATGTTGAGACATCTAAGAGAAATTTGAAAATGATCGATTTCAGAAATCTTTAATGGGGCGCACGTGAGCGCATTTTATTTGCCTGCGTGACCAGGACCTTTCGCATTTTATACTATGCTATTATCTTCCTTGCGACTATATTTTATCCTAGTGTTTTTTCCGAATAAAGTATTAGTAAATATTTTATATTATGTGCATGATTTCAAAATATACCTCCCCACCATAGGTGGGCAGCACCGAAATTCTGGGAGATGGGTAGAAAAAATTTTCGAAGGTCAAAACATGGTGTTAAAAGTGGTCGTATGGCGAAAAAACACCATTTTTTGACGTTTCTCATCGAGCACTATCCAATGGCATCAAAAAATCGCTAAAAAAGCAAAAAAATTCAAAATTTGAATTCTGGGGGTATTTTGATTTCTGGGGGGTACTTCAACTTCTGGGGGATGCACAGCCCCCAACTTCCGCCCCCACGCTCATGTGTGCTCCCCACCCCCCTGAAAAATATCATAGACACGGGTTTGAGTGAATGCGATATTCTCAAACGATTTTGGTTTTTAATCTGAACAACGATTTACGTTTGAACGTTTTTACAGTACTGTCCGTAGATTTAGCCTGTTTGAGAATGTCGAAAAATACAATTTGTATCAAATGTGGGCAGCAAGAAAATTCTGGGTTGGGGGGGAGCGGTGTAAGATTTTTCAAAGGTCAAAAATGGCCTTAAAAATGGTGGTATGGTGAAAAACACCATTTTTCGACGTTTCTCATCGAGCACTATTCATTGGCATCAAAAAATTGCGAAAAAACGGAAAAAATTTTCAAAAATTGGATTCTGGGCTGGGTATTTTGGTTTCTGGGGAGGGTATTTTAGTTTCCAGGGGATGCAATACTCCCCTCCCCTCAAACCCCCACGCCCACGTATGGTCCAAACTCCCAAACCACAAATGTTCAGTTCTCTCATGTGACTTACTTGAAGTATATTGTCAGAAAGTGACCACCACCGAGGCCACTGCTATGTGGATTTACGACTCCAATACAAATCGCTGTTGCTATTATAGCATCCACCGCATTTCCACCTTTTTCGAGAATGCTTTTGCCAATATTTGAGCAAATTACGTTATCGGAAGACACGGCCGCTTGCTCATACGTGCCGAGTGTGGAATTCCACGGATAAGCTTTAACATATGCATCTATGTACATGCATAATTCATGAACATAGCAAACGTTCATGCGTTTGTTTGCGCTGGAGACTTTTTCGGATAAATTTTTTTAATGCCGGTTCAATAATTATTGAATGAAGGACAATAGAATTTTCACATTCCAATCAGACACAGTCGTGGGAGAGTTAGGTTTCTAGAGCCCTAAAGCGTGAGGAAATTCCCTGAAATACAAATAGAAAACAAAGCTCAAAAAAGGGACCAAAATGAACTTTCTGCAATTTTCCTGAAATCAAACAAAAACTGCTGCTAAAAGGTGGCATTTTAACATTTGCAGCATTTTTAAGTCCTGGTCTTCGTAAACCTTTACCTATTTAATAAAACTTTCCAACCGACCCCGTCTAGTCGGGACCAGACATGCGCGTGATAGTTTGAGGGGTCCTGACCATTGGTAGGCAGCAACGAAATTCTGAGGCGGTCGAGTGTGTGTAAGATTTTGAAAGATAAAAGAATGGTCTTAAAAATGGTGGTATGGCAAAAAATCACAATTTTTCAGTGTTTGTCATCGAGCACTATCCATTGGCATCAAAAAATTCCGAAAAAACAATAGAATCATCAATAATTGAATTCTAGAGAGGTAATTTTCCTTTCTAGGGGTATTGGCTTTCTGGGGTTGCATATTCTCTAACCCAGCCTCCCCATGCCTCCGTGTGGTCCTGAGCCCCAGAATGGAAAATTAAAAGCTTTGTGGGGAAAATGAGGCAAAATATAGGCCAAAAATAGATGATAATCGAAAACTTTCCTTAAAAGTGCTTCAAATTAACTAAAAACTGTGTAATAACGTAATTTTAACGCTGTTTTAGCGCTTATACCAGTTTTGAGGTCATTTTGGTCCAAAAAAAGCTCAATTTTTGGCCCCTACTGATCGGCCATACTGTGCTCCTACGGTCCGAACCGGCTTTCTCACACCTTCAATAAAACTTTTGCATGTCTGCTTCTAAGACGACATGCCATTATTTAATCTTGTACAAAACTTATTGTGCTTACGACTTTAACATCGGGCGCATTCAAAAGGCTGCTTGTAGTCCTCGATAGACTTAAAATATCAGCCTTCCTTGAAAATAGCCATGCTTGAGGGGTTATGCAGGACCAGGCATTGTAGCATAAATAAATAAGGAAAGAAAAGTAATACTACAAAATTTACGAAATTTTTTCTTGGTCGATTAAGAGATATCTCATTCTGCAGAATGTTGCATTTTCGCAAGCAACCTAACCAAGCTTAGATTATTGACTATTATGGAAGATTTCATTGGACTTACGGGGAACGACCTAATTAGGTCATAAAAGTTATGCTGTAGATTCGTATATTACGTTTATAATCTATTTTGCGAAGTAAACAATTTATAGTGCTCTAAAAGTAGAAAAGAGATTAGCAAAATCCTCAATTTATAGAAATTCAGAACTACGTCGTTTTTAGCGCTTTCTGTACACGAAGGTATCGACTTTTTGATGCTACGCGCCAACAAATTAATTTTTTTTGTCGTGGATCTATCATCGAATTGTAAAATTGAGTACAAAATTACTATTTCCTTCGTCAAATTATCGCTTCTAAGATAAAAAAGTCTCCTTCAAAAACAGGAATCGAGAAAAAATTTGCTTATGCATTGAAAGGTCCTGAGATCTGCTAAAAGTTACACTCCCGCAAGGAATGCAAAGAATGCAAAGATCGAAGTATTTATAATAGGCCGCCTGTTGCTCCAGAAAGCATTGTTCACTAGTTCGGGAAGAAGAATTATGCGGAAGCTTAATTAATTATGACAACTGTATCTTATTTATTACGGTCCTATGTTTATGCATGTTCTGCTAGTGTGACGATGCACATTTTTCCTATTTTAGGCCTGAATACCCGGAAGCGGAGCAAATTTACTCCGGAGTAAGACTCACTCCGGAGTATTTACTCCAGAGTAAATCGCAAAGCAACTTACTCTTATATTCGGTATACCCGACAGTGGAGTAAAGGTAGAGTATTTACTCTACAGAAAACCATAGATTGAAAGCATAAAATAGTTAAGCTGATTGATGCATATAAACTATTATAATGCTAATTAATTCATTCATCTCAGACAAGTTAGTGAGATTGTTCAAGATCTCATTCAGACTTAATTTTAATTGTCTGTCTGTGTTGTAATTGCATGTAGAAATATTTAGAATGCACAGGGGCAATCTAGGCACGTCGTGTTCAGAGGGGGAGCGGCCGCTCGCTCAGCTGTGGTAAAAATCGTGTAAACGTTATATAAGGCACGCCTATATGAAAATCCAGAAAAATCGTTTAAAACATTTCCAACCATTTTGCTTCACGGACGACCTAAAGTAGTAATTTTTCATTATGTTGAGGTAGAAGTAGTTAAGCCTACAATTTTATCTCTTAATTGCACATGGTTCGAATTCGTCAGCAATTAAATTTTATGGGTCGTTGGAGAAGCACTTGTATATTCCAAAATATTGAAAAGCAGTTTTACATATTAGCAATAGTGCAATATAGCTTCTGAGACAGAGAACAAGGTAATCGAGTCCGTCCTCGAACAAATCAAGTATACAGCCCTGCCCAAAAATAAGTTCTTCAATCGATTATATTAATGTTGGCCGCGTAAGGACATTATATAGACAAAATCAATAATTTTAATATTTGATTATTTTTGAAATCTGTATATGACAGTCAAAAATTATTGCCACTATGAATAGCGGGCGGACGTTCACCGTTTAACGTTATTTCTTCATCCATGATATATGCACTCACTAGTACAAGGATCAAGAAAATCGAGTACATAAATTGAATATGAGAATATACAATTAATTGTGACTATATGAGGACAACGCCCTAATTCCGAGGGGTCTGGCTTATGGTCCCGGAAAACTAAAGAGTCGAACAAAGCACCGAAAATTATGGGAAGGGCAAATTGTATGGGAATTCTAGGGGCAGGGTGAAATTATAAAGTGCCTTTTTTGGGTCCAAAAATGGTAGGTACGCGTCAAAAACATCGTTTTTAAGCGTATCTGACGATGCTCTATCTTTCTAGAGCATAAAAACATAAAAAATTCCGAAAAACATCGAAAAAGTCGGGACAAAGTGAACAAAAGATACTCAAGACATGACTTTAATGGCGCGGAAACGCTGAAAATTTAGCACTTTTGCGCAAACATAAATCTAAGAACGCCTAAGAAAGCATATTTTTTACAAATTTTTCAGAAAATGTTTGGGAACTTTCAAAAAATCGCCAATTCTGGCGGGGTAGAAAAATTTTTGCATGGGGTGAAAATATTTCTTCGGGGAAAGCGTGAAAACCCCCCCAAACCCCTCTCCCGAGATTATGTATGTTTTCGACGTTTTTCATTCTTTATCCGCTTGTGTCAAAAAGTGAGAAAAAGAAAAAATATTGAGATTTAAAGTCTACTGGATTCTGGGAGAAGGTCTTTAATTCTGGGAAGGATTGAAAACCCTAGATATTCGCGTGCCCACGTGTGATTAAGTAAGCTACATATCTATACATTAGAATTGTTGTTACATCGAGCTCTCGCCGCTGGGCAGGAGTAGAATCGCGGAGTAAATCTACTCTGGAGAAACGCTACTCCACCTCTTCGAGTATACCTAAAAAATTTACTCGGAGATTTACTCCGCGATTCACTTCACAGTTAGGATACTTTATCTTCGAGTATTCGGGCCTTGGCGTGAATTATAGTTCCTTCCCGCAATTTAGTCACCCTAGTTTCATCATTTGTTTGGAAATAATTGCGCAAAGTTAGTTAATGGAATTTTGTCATTTTTAATTCAAATTAATCACCTCATTTCGAAGAGTTAGCTATTCATGTTATTTATTTGTACCACGACATACTTCGAATTTAGCATTTATAGAGGGACTGTTATCAGGTGCATAGATGACTTTTTCGAGAGTCTACACTTATAAGTCCCCATTAGTACCTCATTCCAAGTAGATTTGTCTTTGTCTTGCTCCAGCGAAACAGTTTTTCTTGCTACTTAGTTGTGGCGCAAGGTTTTACAAAGGTCAAACACTGGTCATAAAAATGGTGTTATATGGCGAAATGAACACCATTTTCCAACGTTTCTCATCTAGCACTATCAATTGGCATACAAAAAAATGTGAAAAAAAAACAATTCAAAAATTGAATCCTAGGAGTATTTAGCTTTATGAAGGGTATTTGGTGTAAATAACTTTAAAACTACGTTGTTTCTTATTTCTTGTCAAATTCGAGCACTTTTGGAGAAATTTTTCAATTTATATCTATTTTTGGCATTTACATTGCATCATTTCCTCAAAAAATTTCCAATTTTTTTGTTCTAGGGGACTAGACCCTCTCAAACCCAACCCCTCGTGCATGTCTACAGCTATTCATATAACTTAATAAAATAAATTTAGACTGACTAAAGTGAAAGTGATAATCTTTGCAGCCGAATATACAGGGTGAGCCAAAAAAGGCTACACATTGTATCATAACTTGGGTTAATCTTCATATAAAATTTGGAGACTTTCGACAGATAAAAATAGGCTCGTTTTAACTGTGCAAAAAAATATTGGCCAGCATCCGTTCGTGCGCTGTGGTGATTTGTTAACAACTTACTTTGATACGAAATAAAAGTTCATAGTTTCTGCATTGTGTTTTATTACTGAGTATTTGACACCCTTTTTTGACAATATCTTCAGTCAGAAAAAACAATTAGCGCATTGACTGAGATCCAGAGTGGGTAATCCTTTCTGCTAACTGCAAAGACTTAAAATTAACGACAAAAGGGTAAGTAAAAATTGATGACATGACCGAAAAAGCTTTCTATGCAATATCGTGATAGGATGTAAATTTTCAATACTATTCAATCAAGGACATTTAGATCTAAATAATGAAAATATTGAGAGTTATCCAATTTATGACCTGTGACATTGGGGTATAGCCTTTTTTGGCCTACTCTGTGTATAGGCAACTATCGTTGCTTCTTCTGACAAACATAATAAGAAGACACGAAGAATATACGAAAAATAATTTTTAAAAATTAAGTTGGGTTCAAAAAGCTTGTATGTTATGGCTAAAATCGCGATGGTATAATATATTGAAACAGTCAAGATTTCATATTTGATTTATAAACGATTATCAATAAGTTTGTCACATGAAGATTTCTATAAAAGCTTACCGGAAGCCATTACGTCGACGCCAATCAAGGTAAAAGAAATCAGGAATAACGACAACATTTCAGAAGCGATTTTCAGTTGTCGGTCAGCCGCTTCTAAGTCAAACATTTATTTGACCTTAAAAAGAACTACTTTTGATCTACTCTACTGGAGTTTATACTTCGAAAAAGTTTTGATTTGACGCAAATCGATTAGGAATTTGGTTTAAAGTGAAAGACAGAGTTTTTAACCCCTTGTTAAATTCAATCGCGCAAAGAATCTAGAAAAATGAGAAACAAGACGCTAGAGCGACCCAATTAACACATTTACCTACATCTATAAGCCATAATCTGTTTTACTTAACGTTGCGCTAATCACCCCCAACGTAAGAGCCACTTTAGATAAGAATCGGACAATTCGTTTCAATGACATGTCTCAGATTTGGACAAAACTTTACACATAGATTAACATATACGAGTTATTATGCTGTGTAAAATATTTTTGCGTGTTCCTTACTGTAGAGATAAGGCTTAATAAAGATTACAGTAAGTCAAAAGTGACAATTGGGCTTACTCCCAGAAAAATCCTTTTTCTCCATAAGTTGTTAACCGATTCGATTAGTTCTTTTTTGTTTTGAATTCTCTATCAGATGATATCTTATTTTGGTGTCCGCTTAAAAGTCATGGTGTTATGAGCCATCAAAGACTGAAAATTTCCTTACTTTATCAAATTTCCCCTTTATTTTGGAGGTAAAACGTTAAAAGCGTCAGAAATATGCAATATTAAGCCTATGTAAGATTGGGATTTATAGCTGTTTTAGATGAGTCGAAATTCGCGGCTTAAAATTTAAGTTAATCTGTGTTACGGGCAAACGAATGAACCTAACATCGACAAATCGTGAATATTTCATTTGAAGTATAAAGCTTCATGAAAACAGCATTAATGACTAAGCGTATTTTTGCTCGATGGGCACGCACGTCAGTTACTATATTTATGAAGTACATGTGCTGATGATGTAGTGCATGATGTTTTCTTTGAAATTTTCCAAAAATAAAAAATGACCAGAATGCACTGTAGCGGCAAACCAAGACTTTTAATCTTCTTCACATCCTGCTCTAACTATCGCCACGTAGAAAATAATTAGGAAAATTTGATTTCTTCAGGCCTAATGAATTTTGCTTTTTAATTCTGGGTCTACCTATGCAATCGTTACATATGTATGTATGCACCTGTATTCTTATTCAATTCCATTTTCCGATTTAAATTCTTTTTAATTCAAATTATTGATATCGTAAAACAATTTTCGCAGAGCTCTGAAGGGTTCTGTCAAAGACTTGCTCAAGCCAAAATGGCCTCGAAAATGGTATACATGTGTATATGCTGAAATAGCGTAAAAAATCGTGAATCCGCTGCATTTCGGTTGATTTCGAGCAATTTCGAAGAAAATGTTCGAGATGCTTCCTTTTTTGACCTTTATTGTATTATATTTCTTAGAAAAACTTGACTCTTTTCCATTAGATCTAAATCAAACGTGGGCGTAGGGGACTTAAAACCCCAGAATCTGACCCTACAGCAGACCCTTATCAAAGTTGAATTTTTGGCATGTTTTTTGTTCTCAAAAAAAATCCCAGAACTCGATTGCTGGCCATGGTAAAGTATACTTCTCATACCCACGTGCATGTCTGCTATCTATCTAACCTCGCATGACTTGTGCTTGCTCCACGTATTTTAATTTTATTGCTCTTTTGGCAGCAGTTTGAATCAGAACGATTCGGAGTCTGAAAGTGACGCAAAAAATAACCTGCGTACATCTCTTTGCAGTGATCAAATCTGCGATTAAGTATTGCTTCTTTTTTTACATTTGATGGTCATAGATACGAGCCTTATGTGAAGAAGATGAAAAGTCTTGGTTTTCGGCCGCATACGCACGAGCAGCATGGGATATTCTGTCGAGGGAGTCAGGCTGAAACAATTTTTACAAAGTGCCTTTTTTGGGCTGTAAAACGATTGGTACACGTCAAAAACATAGTTTTTTTGACATAGGACAATGCTCGTTCTTTCTAAAACATAAAAACATGAAACAATTTCGAAAAAATTCGAAAAAAAACGAGTAAATTGAACAACATATAGTAAAAAATGTGTATATTTGAGCCAAACATCGGCTAAAAACGCTTGAAAGGCACACATTTTTGCAATTTCTACAAAAATCCAACAATACTGGTGGTTCGCAGCCATACATGCACATCATGGGAACTCTGAAAAGGTGGGTTTGAAAATATTGCCTTTTTTGGTCAAAAATAGAAGGTACGCGGCAAACACATCGTCTTTCTGCGTTTCTGACGATTTCTACAAAGTTTTAGAAAATTTTCGGGAACTGTAAAAAATAGCAAATTCTGGGGGGAGTGAAAGAATTTTAGCGGGGCGGTGAAAATATTTCTGTTTTTCTGAGGGAGGGGTTGAAACCCCCTTCCACAACCCCCTCAAGATCATGTATCGTCGCAGCTATTTTCGCATGTGTTTATTGACTGATTTACTCAAATCGTGCTAATTAAAAGTAGGGTACTAGCAAAGAAAAATGCTGCAATGGAATTAAAAAGACGAATATACTTGGGATTGTGGATAATTGAGGATGTAAAAGGATCGGACTAGAAAAAAGCTACCTATACATCTGCATTACGTTGCAAAGTCTCTTAAAAATCAGACTTTCTCTGAGCAACGCAAAAAATCGAAGATCTTCGCGCAATGCATCTAATATTCATTTAGCTAATGTTTGACTAGTGAGTCGAACTTAGTGAGGATTTCAGAAAATTGAAGGTTATTTAGAAATATCGAGCGAAAAGCAGTACCTATTAAGCTTCCTATCGCTAAGCTATAACTGAGCTAAAATTCTACTTCTTTCCGGAAATTGTTTGCTCAGCAATATAGGTGGACGGCACCAAAGTTCTAGGGGGAGGATGCACGATTTTTTTGACGGTCAAAAAAAGGCCTTAAAAATGGTGGTATGGGGAAAAACATTTTTCAACGTTTTTCATCGAGCACTATCCATTGGCATCAAAAAAATTGCAAAAAAATAAACAAAAAAATTTGCAAAAATTCAATTTAGGGGGGATATTTTGGTCTCTGGGGGGAGGGTATTTTGGGGTATTTTAGTTTCTTGCGGGGTTGCATACGCCGCCAAATCCCTCGCCCCTCCACGCCCGGGTAGGCTCCATATGCTTACATATATATATATATATATATATATATATATATATATATATATATATATATATATATATATATATATATATATATATATATATATATATATGTTTGACGTATATAGCTGCCTTTTTGTGATTTTTTTGCATTTTCAAGCAATAGTATCGGACTAAGCTGCAGAAAATCGAGCCTTTTGTAAGATTGACTACGTGTCAGCTGAATGATGCGCAACAAAACATAAAACTAGTGTTACGTGCCGTCGGGCGCAGCCTGCATGTGTTATCATAATTATTAATTTAAAAAATTTAGTTGTGCAAAAGCGAATATAGACAAAGACACAAAAATAAAAACGATTCAGTACAGTCATAAAGATAAGGGGAATATGAAAATGAATGTCAAAAGTGAAACGATTCGAACACAAAATACAAGTAAGGCGTGCGTAGGATGAACGTGAATGTTGACTTAGATTCGGGGAATGTGGGCCTTAAATTAATAGGTCACATATAATATACTGGGTACCATCCCGGTTCTTGGGAGGGGTTTGACCCCCAGAATGGCAACTGACCCCTCCCCCAAAACGGCTGCGACCCCCCAGAGATTTGTCGATTTTTCGTAAAAGTTGGTAAAAGTTGTAAAAAGTGTTCCTTTTTAGGCATTTTCAGCTCATTTTTAGCTCAAGAATCTGTAATGTTCGGCGCTTCGCGCCGATTGCACATTTTTTGACTATATTTTTGCAATTTACTCAATTTTTTAAATTTTTTTAAAGATTTCTTTTACGTTTTTATGTTCTGAAAAGAAGGAACATTGTCTGAAATGTCAAAAAACAATCGTTTTTTACTCTAAAAAAGGCACGTTTTAAAAAATTTTTGGGCCTAACTCCCTACAGAATTACCATGCTGTACATGTATGATATCGAGAAGCATTTTTGCGCATATTTCTAAGAATGCATCTTACTGTAGCGATGTTTTCGAGAGATAGTGAGTGGTGTGGTCTCTTTTTTCTTTCAGAGGCCGCCAGTTTACTTACCCAAAGTTTTGTTTTTACTTTCAGGTCGTGTATTATTCTAGGCATAGCAAGTATTTTATCTTGTTTTCTATCATGCAAATATCAAGCTTATGTGCCCTTTCATTTGCATATTTCCAGGGTTTTTGTGAACTAAGATTTCGCGATATGGAAAAAGGTTTCGGACTAGTATCATTCTAATAAATTTTTTTATGCAAAAATGAGTTCTAGAAAGATTAAATTCTAAACTTCTTCGGCGTGCCAGATCGTAGGCTTAGCCAGAGCTTTTCCCCGGAGAAGTCCAATTTTTTTTTATTTTTTAAAACTCGATAGGAGCATATAAAAATGAGTGATAGTAGTGAATAGGTTAAACTTTTCACAACGTCCTGTGACAATTTAAATGCATAGGAAAGTAATTTTTGATAATTTTGAACGATCGACCTTGCAAAAGTTACATGTTTTACTATTTTATAGGTCCTTAGGTGAGAGATAATGCAATGGAAACCTTCTCTTTTGGGTTCGACGGGTCTGGGTTGGCGCACTCGAGCGCCCCACAGCGGAGGCCATGGCTGAAACTTTTTATAATAAATAGTAAAATCTGGTATTAGTCAATGTATATATGTTAATAACAACTTTGTACTTGTCCATTTTCTGGCTTATTGGATTTTTCCAGAATTTTTTAATATACAGCGGTGAGATAGTTGAGATAGGAAAGCTAACTCTGGCAGAGACATGCTAAAGGTACGGGCTGACTTTTCCTCGGAGGTGAAGAGAAGCTACACGAATACCCTTAAATCATGAATTTTTACGTTAAAATTTTTTTTAAAAATTAATAAAGGGTATACCCTAAAATTACATCATAAATTAAACTTGTGTGAACATAAAACTTTAAGACCCATTCTATTAGATAAATAAAAATGTTCTTCGTGAAAAAACATTAGCCAACCAGGCAGCGGTTCATGGGGTATAACGATTTGTTTACACCTTATCTTGATATTGTGTAAACTTCAGAAGTTCTGCACCGTGTTTAACTACTGAAGATGTCATTTTTGACAATATCTCGAGCCAAAGAATTATTAGCACATTGTTTGAGTCCCAGTGTGGGTACTTTTGTAGCAGGGAAGCTACGGAAGAATAAAAATAGTATATTTTAATGTTAAACTCGTGGGGTTGATGTTGTAGTAAAACACATCCGTAATGAATATATGGGCGCAGAAGTAAACAAGAGCCTGAGTAGCCGGCTAGTACTACACACGCGTGTTAGAGCGCAAGATCCGGGAAACCGGTGCGGGTAAAACTTTGCTCACTGAGTAAAATGATCGGCAGGTTGCCACGTTACAGTTGGAGGTCTCTGAGCTTGACGAACTCAGGTTGTCTGTGCGGTTCTCCTCTTAAGGCGGAGGAATGTAGCAGGGGAGCAACGGAAAAATAGAAAAAGTATATTTTGGTGTTAATCCCGTGGGATTGATGTTGTAGTGAAACATTCTCAATGAATATATTGCGCAGAAGTGAGCAAGATCCCGAGTAGTTGGTTACTACTGCACACGCGTATTAGAGCGGAAGATCCGAGAAAGCGGTGCGGGTAAAATTTTGCTCACTGAGTAACGTGGTTGGGGTATTGTAACGTTACACTTTTTCCTACTACATATGTGCAAAAACTGCAAAATATCGTCAAAATGGTGAGCAAAGTCATGACAGAATTGAAAAAGCTTTTAGGATCGAATGATATCAAAGTAGGGTGTAAACAAATCGCTGTAGTGCCCGAACCCGTAGCACATGGTCCGAATCTTTTACACGATTTAAACAAGGCCATTTTTATTTATCTGATGAAAGCGGATTTAAAATTTTATGTAGAAACTCCCTAAAATTATGGCCTGTAACATTGGGGTGTAGCCCTTTTTGGCCAGCCCTGTGTTTTATTATTAATATAGTAAGAAAAAAGACGACTAGGAGTTTTTGGAACAACGAGTAACGAACGAAGACGGGACGTACAAAAATAGACCAAATTTAGAAGCAGCTTGTAATAGAAATTTGTATAATACTTATAATTGAATATAAAGACTAAATAATGTCATAATACATATCTCGAATGTTAGCTTAAGACAAAGTTATTATTCAACTCATAGATCAGATATCTCAAAATAAGTGACACTTTAGCACGCCTATCGGTAAGCTGTGTAAACGTATTAGGACGCTAGCTTTATTTCTTAGTTAAACAAAAACATCGCGGCTCTCGTAGTTTTAGCGCCTCTCAAGCGATATAGCTTACAGAAAAACGGTAATAACGCACGCGTAACTCAATCTCAATGTCGCTTAAGCTACGTGCTTATGACTAAAGAAATGCATCACGTTTGCACGTGGACCTAAGGCCCTTCAAAACAAGACTGCAACCAATCCCATCGTCCAATCCCGTAGCCCGGCCCACTCGTTATTTGTTTTGTCCATTTCGTTTTGTGCTTGATGACATGTCAACTTTTTCTAGTAATTAAGTTTGTGTTTTTAGAATAAAACGGCATAGCGTCTCAGTTTTGCTTAACTTGCTAACTTTTAACTTAGTTTTAAGATTCGTCAAAGCATGTTATAGCCGATCGCCCCCAAACCTTGAAGCAACTAAACAGTAGGCTTGGAAAACATTAAAGATAAATGTGTGAATTTCGGTATACATGCAAAAATAGCGTTAAAACTATGTTATTGCACAGTTTCTGGTCAATTTCGAGCACTTTTGAAGAAAATTCTCATGTGCATACCTACATATTTACCATTAGGACTGTATTTAGGGGAGGCGGTGGCTCCCCATCCTTGGCCGAAAAATTTTTTTTGAAAGTTATGATAATGCACCGAGAGATGGAAAAAGTGCACATATTTTTATAAAATCTTCGAATAATCAGGGCTTTCGCGTCGTATTCATGTGAAGTATTCTTCCATAATTTTGCTTCTTACGTCATGGCCCGAAAACGATACTTTTTGCATCCTAGAAGAGATGCATTTTTTCCAAAACTCAAAATTTTATATCATTGGATAGATCATGCTTATAAAGAGAAAAATGCTGCTTTTTAAAGCTATCCACCTGCAATTTCAGATATAGATCAATTTTCTTTGGGTCTGCCCTCCCTTCTGGGCGAATTCTCACTGCAGACATGAGTTGGTTACAATCGACAGAGCAAGCTCAGAAACGTCAAAAAATCTCGGTTTTTACTATTTATCTCGTCAAGATATAAATCGATGTGTGATTAATTCTGCTATTTTGGGCGAATCCAGAATACGGACTTGACATAAGTGTTGTGCAGCTCACCGTTGGAGAACTGGATTTGCAACCCAGGTGACCAAAAAGCCCAGGAAATTCATCAGAAATCAAGGTGGCGTATCAATCAATTGTTCGATAGTTTCAGTGGAATAAATCGGTTGCTTAAGTAATTGATCCACGGTCACACAAAGGCGCGGGAGTTTTGAGGGTCTGGCGGAACCCCCACTCTCTCCCATCCCCGTTCCTGAAAGCTTAAAAGGTCCCTCCCTCGGAATAGAATTTTTGGTGCTGATTTTGATGCTGCTGCTTTATGGTCCCCTAAATTCAGAATTTGGTAGCTGCCCGTATATGGTCTCCTCGATAAATTTGTGAGCCGACGGTGTGAAAGGGATGTATTCGTCAAAGATCATCAAAAAATGTTACTGAAAATATAATTCTGGGGTCTACAGTAATCTGCGGAGGAATTCAGCTTCTGGATGTGTGTAAAGAACCCTTCCCCGAACTCCCTTCCCTGCGCCCATGTATGGCTGTCTCTAAGCAATGGAGCATCGAAAAAATTTTCAAAAAATGTTTAATCAAATTCGACTGAATATAGACAAAACAGCTACTTGGCGCAAAACGTCGGAAAAATTGACACTTTTGAGGTGGAAGATCGCCAAAAACGCTGACTACACTCAATAAAATGATAAGCAATTTCGCTAAAAGGTTGCAGTTTTTGGCGTTCTTTTTTGGTCCTTATTTCGCCTTAACCTAAAACGGCCTAACCCTTACCTTTCACGTGCTTGTCTAGTCATCGCATGCCTGTTTTGTACTTAGTATAAGCACCTTCATTTTGGCCATTAACAGCTGATATTAAGAGGCTTGCACAAATCACAATAGCAGTGCGAACAGGAAAAAATATAACAAGCTGCGAATATGACACCTGTTGAGTAATTTTCTGGTCATCAAAACCTATTCTTCGTAATTGCTTACGAAATATTAAACCGTTTATTTACGTTTCAGCTTGTTTTAAGCTGTCAACTTACAAAATAAAACAACCACCAGACACCCGTCGAGCTTGTTTTTGCTAATTGCTTAGCAACGGCACTATTTGTACCAGTTTGACGTGGTACAAGAGTATATATAACTAGCAAGCAAAAATGTTCGATGGAACAAAAAAAGGTAGAATATACTTGGAACAAAGAATTATCAAGGACGTAAAAGGAGGGGACTAGAAAAAGCTCCTATCTACAAATGTCACAAAATTTGCTAAAACTCAGAAATTTCCTAAACAAAGAAAAAATGAAAGTAAGTAAATCAAAGAAAAAACCTACCTGTGCCTAAAACTGCAAGATCTGCTAAAAATCAGACTTTTTCTAAGCAACGCAAAAATCGAAGTATATTCTGCGGCCTGCAGAAGAAAGCAGCATCCTGTCGAACAAAGATAAAACATTGGGCTAGATAACTGAACCACTCACTCTGCAAAAGCAGATATCGCCATAGCTGAGCAGCGCCATGTTGCAATATTTTTCTGGGTCAAAAAATAGTAATTATGGTATGTTGGAAAAACGGCAATTTTCGACGTTTCTGATTGAACACTGGTGCATACCCCTAACCTCCCATGCCTAATGGTTATCAGTTTACATGGGCAGGAATGAAATCCGGGTGGTCTGGTGGGATTAAACGCCAGAAGAGTACTGAATGGACGCATGCATTATATAGAAATCACAGTCTTTCGTTGCGGTATCGCAAATAATCATAGGATATAACTTTTTGTAATATTTATCTAGCCACAATATCGAATAAATTAACGTTGCAAGTGATTAGCAAAAACGCAGATTTGAGATTTATTTTATAAGCTTTATATTAAGCATTGGACACCATACCTAGACGTAGGGGGTTTGGGGAGTATGCACCCCAAGGCAAAATACCCAACAAGAAAACGCAAATACCCAACAATACCTCCAGAATTCAATTTTTTAAATCTTTCTGCTCTTTTTGGGTTTTTTGGTAGGTACCAATAGATAGAGCTCGACAAGAAACGTTCAAAAATGGTGTTTTCTTCGCCATAGCACTATTTTTAAGGCCAATATTCCAATTTGAAAACCCCCCTCAGAATTTTGGAACCGCCCACTGTATGGTGGACAATATGAGAAGGTTCACCTATTTTTTTCAGAGGCCGCAGAATATACTTCGATTTTTGCGTTGCTTAGAAAAAGTCTGATTTTTAGCAGATCTTGCAGTTTTAGGCACAGGTAGGTTTTTTCTTTGATTTACTTACTTTCATTTTTTCTTTGTTTAGGAAATTTCTGAGTTTTAGCAAATTTTGTGACATTTGTAGATAGGAGCTTTTTCTAGTCCCCTCCTTTTACGTCCTTGATAATTCTTTGTTCCAAGTATATTCTACCTTTTTTTGTTCCATCGGAGCATTTTTTCTTGCTAGTACCCAACTTTTTGTTAGCAAAAAATAGTAGTTATTCCTATCTTTGTCAGTGTTGTAGCGAATGTCATTAGGTACTGCTTCCATCTTAGCAATTTATACTTGCATTGTGTATGAATTATATTCCGACTCCGCGCGTTTGCAATATTATTTAGCTGAAGTTCGAAGCAGCATTATTTTCTGTGCTCAAGCTGGAATTCACTTATCGCTTCTGATCGTTGCTTACTTCGACCATGATGCAACTTCAACAAATAATCTCACGTTTTGTCATTTTACTTCTCGCTGACTCTTATTTAGTCCGATAAAGTTGACTGCCCGCAGCAATGCACTGGCTAATGGACCTAAGAAACACGCATTTCAAAGTAAAATGCATGCGTCGTTCAAGTGGACATTTCTTTACAGTTGGGTAGATTGCGTAGCAAACGGGGCGCAATGATTTTCGCCCAATCGCTATGATTGAAGATAGCTAAATACATATACATATGTGGAAAATTTCTTGCATGTTATTGCGTGCTTGTTTCAGTAAATTTTAAAATGATATTTATCACATTGCGTGTATGAATAATGTTGGTAAGCACTAACGTAGTAGGTACGACAAGGTAGGTACTGGATCTAGGATTTTCACCCTAACTTTTACAAAAACCACCAAAAACATGTCAAAAATTTGCTCTCTGCACAAAAACGCGTTTTTTACGCTTTTTGTGTGGTCTATACTTTTATCTATACATATTCTATTTCACGTAACCTTGTGCATGAAAATCAATTTTCTTCGACCTTTCGGGTAGCTACATACAAAAGTGGTTTTTAGTCGTCTTACTGTAATGAAATTTTGCACAGTAAAACTCCATTTGTTTATCCAATGCTATGCCAATTATCATGATCGCTGCTTCTATTTGAACCGCTTTTGTAAACGATTTATATCGACTGAAGAATTGCGATCCATGCACAAGGTTTCGTGAAACAGACTATAGAATCACTCTTGACGCAATATTTTTACAAAAAATTTTGAAATTTTCAACAATTTTGTGCGGAAAAATCAATAAATTTCTATGACTTTAGCTAAAATTCGGCGCGAAGCGCCGAAAAATTTGCGAAATCTCGACTGACAAGACATTTAGAAGCTCGATTTACTGTATTTCTATGTACAGTACCGCTCACAAATAAACGCCATTTTTTCGCGAACGGTTCGTCAAGAATTTGCTTCTTTTCTCATCAACCTCGAAACAAAAAACAATAAGAACAACTTTTTCGAGTTCTTCGAGCATCCTTCTAACAAAACAGCACTTTAGAGATTACGCACTGGCATTATCGTCTGAGGGCATAAATTTTCTGCGGACAGTTGGCGAAAAAAGTGCTGTTATTTGCGAGGTTTCTGAAAGTTTCAAGTGACTACATACAATATAGTGTTTTTAAAGAAACAAGACAGAAACCTGTTTAAAGCACCCCATTCTTGACTTTACACTCGCTTAATATTGGTTTAGACATACGCGATTCGCTATGACATACACCCCATATAAGGCACTTTATTTTTATTCTATTGGACCTATCCTGACTTCTGAAAGGAGAAAGTGGCGAACAAAACCCAAACAAAGACATATTTTCCATCATTCAGAACATTGTAAACTTTAAAAATCCGTACCGTATTCCCCATTGAGTGTAAAGAAATTCGGTTTGGTACAGTTTGTAGCTTTCGAGTCGTAGTACGTTTCTATGTGCAAAAATTCTGTTGCAAAAATTATTTGATATGATTTACCAATCAAAATTGGGGAAAAAACGTGTTTTTTCGCCCATTTTTCACGTCTGATTTCGAACTTTACACCCCCATAAATAACTCAATATTGCGTTTTTAAATGCGGTTTGCTGCGATGTGTAGCCCCTGAGAGGCACTTTATTACTGCTGTATTCAATTTACCCTGACTCATAAGCGGAAAAAATTTGGCAGAGAAATCTTAGTTAAAATCCGTTTTTTACACCATCCACTAGAGTGTAAACTTTAAACCCCAGGATCTAACTCACCATAGAGCGTAGAAGACTTTGCTTATATGCAGAATGTAGCCCTTGATCCGCTCTACATTTCTGTCAGAAAACATTTAAAAAACTCATAACCGGAGTTAGTATCAGACATAAGCAGGTTGAAAACTCGACCAAAAAGTGCTTTTTCACCCCGAGATTTTCGCACTCTTTACACTGCCATTCGAGAACTAATGCGAATTTCAAAAACAAAAAATGGTGATCTGTAGAATTCATCCCTCTATAATCCTATGCTGTTTAATTGTTCGAGTCATCAATACTCAGTTGTCCACATGTCGCAGTAAAAAGGTCCCAAAATTTGTCCTATGTTATAACGTTACACAAAAACTTTACACCTTCTTTACACAGTCAGTTTTGAGTTTCAAGAAAAACAAAAAAACACGGGCAGCGAATTTTTTTATTATCTTTCTTTTAAAAAAACCGCACCTTCCAGAAGTGTCCCGTTATAGCTGTAGGGGGTGCACAGGTGTTAGGGGTACCCAAGTATATTATAGGTACGCGCTAACGCGCTACCTATGATATATATATATATATATATATATATATATATATATATATATATATATATATATATATATATATATATATATATATATATATATATCATAGGTAGCGCGTTAGCGCGTACCTATAATATACTTGGGTACCCCCAACATATGTCCCCCCCTCACAGCTATAACGGCACACATCTGAGAGGTGCGGTTTTTTTTAAAAGGTAGATAATAAAAAAACTTAGTGCCCCCATTTTTTTTTCTTGTTTACACTCAATACCGAGCGCGTCTTGAGTGTGTAAAGTTTACACCAAAAATTCAAATAATTTGCGGAGGGCCAATTTTTTTTTAAAAATGTTTTCCCTAATTAGTAGGTTACGAATCTGGTCTTAAAATTTCTTTACACTCATTGGTTGTTGCACAGGAGTGTAAACTAGACGATTTTTTACAGTTTTCGTGTGCAAGAGCATATCTAACTCAGTTTTACATTCTATGCAGTCTGATTGGTTTCAAAAGGTAGACGGTTAAAAAATCTAGGTGAGACTTTTTTTAATTTTTCTTAAAAAGTAAAATTTTCGAATTTAGAGGCGGTTTATTGTAAAGAGGCTGAGACAAAAAAATATTTTTTCCCTGCCATATTCTCCACTTAGTAGAAAGAACGTGGTAACTACCTTTAAAATGTGCCTCGTCTTAAGCGCTACACGTCAAAATTTATTTTGTTTCTTTACAATCGATATTGCGTTATTAGTGCAAGTGTAAACTTTACACTGAAAATATTTTTTCCGCCCGTAGCGTCGTGGATGATGAATTTTTTTAAAAATGTTTTCCCTAATTAGTAGGTTACGAATCTGGTCTTAAAATTTCTTTACACTCATTGGTTGTTGCACAGGAGTGTAAACTAGATGGTTTTTTATAGTTTTCGTGTGGCCGTGCATATCTAACTCAGTTTTACATTCTATGCAGTCTGATTGGTTTCAAAAGGTAGACGGTTAAAAAATCTAGGGGAAACTTTTTTATTTTTTCTTAGAAAATAATATTTTCGAATTTAGAGGCGGTTTATTGTAAAGAGTCTGAGACAAAAAATATTTTTCCCTGCCATATTCTCCACTTAGTAGAAAGAACGTCGTAACTACCATTCAAATCTGCCTCGTCTTAAGCGCTACAAGTCAAAATTAATTTTGTTTCTTTACAATCAATATTGCGTTATTAGTGCAGGTGTAAACTTTACACTGAAAAATTTTTTCCACCCAGAGCGTCGCGGATGATGAATTTTTTTTAAAAATGTTCTCTGTGAGGTCAGAATAATGAATCTGACCTTCAAACATTTCTACAATCAATACACAGTACCAGGGGTTTAAACTTTACACTCTAGTGAATGAGTAAAAAAACAGATTCTGTCAAAGATTTCTAAGCCAACTTTTTCGGTTAAGAGTTAAGATAATTTAAATGAACAAAAATAAAGTAACTTTTAAGGGCTACACGTCAAAGCAAACCGCGTTCAAAAAAACGTAATATTGAGTTGTTTATGGGGGTGTAAAGTTCGAAATCTGAGGTGTAAAATGGGCGAAAAAAACGGGTTTTTCGTATTTAATTGGTAAATCTGTATCAAATATTTTGCGGAACATAAGTTTTGCACATACAAACGTACTACAATCAAAGGGCTACAAACTGGCCTAAACCGAATTTATTTACACTCAATGGGGCGTTCGGTTCAGATTTTTAAAGTTTACAATGTGGTGGACAGTGAAAAATACGTGTTTGTCCATATTTTTGTTCGCCACCCCTTAAAAAGTACTTTATTTTTATCCTATTCGACCTCTCCCGACTTCTTCACTTCATATTTTTGTTCGCCACCCCTTAGAAAGTACTTTATTTTTACCCTATTCGACCTTTCCCGACTTCTGCACAGAGAAAGTGGCGAACAAAAATATGCACAAACACGTATTTTTCACTGTCCACCACATTGTAAACTTTAAAAATCTGATCCCCATTGAGTGTAAATAAATTCGGTTTGGGCCAGTTTGTAGCCCTTTGATTGTAGCACGTTTGTATGTGCCATACTTGTGTTTGTAAACTTTACACTGAAAAAATTTTTTGGGAAAAAAATCAGTTTGGGTTTTTTTGAAACAGATGAAAAAAAACCGATTGATTGCCCCGGATGTACATTCTTGTGCTCAATTTCCATACGCACGTACACGACCGTTAAGCGCAACGCTTAAGTGAGTCGCCCGGGACCACCTTCCCTAAAAAATATCATATCTTTCATTCCATTCCCACACATATTTTCAATCAAAATCCGGGATAGGAAAATGGGCACTCGGGCTTAATGCGACTTGAGTACGAATTGGTATGTGTGTTATCATATCTTACGTGTGTTAAAAGATCATATGTGTGTGTCTCATATTTGTGCCTGTCTCGTTTGTACATACCTTTACCGTAAGCTTTTGCCCATAGGCCTATTGTCGTATTCATAGATCCTTTTCATATCTCTTGGTTCGTGTTGTTACGCCTCTTTTTCCGCGTCAGTTAAAACTGCGTGCGAGCGCAGTTTTGACGGCACTTTAAGATTTTACATTTTACAATTAGTTTTTGAGCCTGAGAGCCTCTCCGCCAGCTTCCGCGCTGAGCGTATCTTTTTTCTTTTCGTTGCCGTACGTGAGCAGACTCCGTACGTGCCTTTTTATCTGCTTGGCTGCAGAACTCGTCTGTTAGTTTTCCTGCGTAGTGTGCACGCTTCTTTTCGCCGTACGCTTTGTTTTTAATCATTTGTGTTTGTGCGAATTGGCATCAGTTGTATGCCTTTGGCAGGGCTTTGTGCCCTTGTTTAATTACATTGTTTGATTTTACCCGATTAGCGTAACACGACGGTCGGCAGCATGTATCCTCCATGCTGTCGCTGTTTAATTGCTTCATAATTTTTCTGTCCAAAAAATATTGTAAAAATTAATTATTTAATTAACGATGCTGGGCTCGGTTGAATTTCCGTGCTGTTGAATTCTGTCCTTGTGCTACACTATATTTAGGAACCCTTAATATTTTCAAGCACCGGAATTCGGTCCAAAACAAGTTAAATAATAATCTTTTTGAGCCCTCAATCAGGTTTCCGGGGAACTTACTTTAATTAGGTACTTAATCTCAAAGGGGTTAAATAAGTAAGTTTCACTAGGTGCGTGCGTAGAGGGCCGGGCTACCTTGAATAGGCCGGGCCGCTTACCCCCGAATCGCCGGCTGGTGATCGACCTCCTAAAAGGGCGAGAACCCCGTGTGAGTGCATAAGCTTGAGATTCGGGTTAAGTAAGCGAAGTGAATGTAGCTTGAGTCTACGTATACACATCTGATATTTATTTGTCCTTGGGCCATTGTGGAGACTTAATTTTTTCATAAATGTTGATCGTAATATCAGAATTACGAATCCGACTGAGATTTTCTTTAAGCTCTGTGGTTGTGTAAAGTTTACACTAGTGATCGACCGGGGCGACTTTTTTGGCCGGGGCCGGGGCGGTACCGGGGCTGAAAAATCCCCGGCCCCGGCGGCCGGGGCCGGGGCTGGCCGGGGTCAGACAAGGAAAATATTATTGCATGACTTATACTTGGGGTGGGCATAGGAAAAGAAATAATGAGCGACTGCTCCATTCAGTAGTAAATCACAAGCGCAAAGTTAGGTGCGCCTTTTCATATCAAGTTTCATTACTATTCATGTCACAAGAAACAAATTTAGTCCAGTGTTTCATTGTCTGAATCATCAATAAAGT
The DNA here is from genome assembly GCA_036768485.1 of Mermis nigrescens. Taxonomy (NCBI): domain Eukaryota; kingdom Metazoa; phylum Nematoda; class Enoplea; order Mermithida; family Mermithidae; genus Mermis; species Mermis nigrescens. Next base: position 776,437 of record JAVLUZ010000218.1, on the reverse strand, counting down.
CTATGTCGCTGCTATTAGCACACTCTATATCATTTGAATCTTCGCTACTGCTACTGCTGCTGTAGCAATTGGATGCAATAGGTATTAAATGTAATAAATGAGACATCACACATTCCCATAAGGGGGAGGGGTATTACCCCCTCAGGGTCCAAGACACAAGTCACTGTCAGACGATTTTTGGTGAAAACCTTTTGAATTTTTTGAACTTAATTTTTTAGTATGGCAAAAGTGTACCTAACTATTAGAATTTCACGAAGTGGTAGATTATTTTAGAATGTGAGCTAGAGTAAATAGATAAACTATCACTATGAAACATGCATGTAATCGCTTAAAATTTTATGAGGGTCCCTCAATATACATTTAACGGCTGGAAATCTAGGGTAGGGGTCCCTCGCCATTTTTAGAAGGAGGGGGTTAGCGACTAGATCAAAAATGGTAAAAACACATAAAAATAGCCAAAAAAGTGCAGGTTTTCGCCAAAAAAATGGGGAGGGTGGTCAAATATTTTCTGACTTTCAAGGAAGTTCGGGGCTTCAAAGCATGGATGAGGGATGGCCAAAGCCCCCTGTCACATGTATATTTCTCGGCCATTTTCAGGGGAAGGGGGTAAGCGGCTCCATTTTTGCAGCCGCTTACCTCCTGAAAATCTTTAAAAAGGTAGAATTTGCAATAAGGAATTCTACACCTTTTTACAGTTTTTGTTCTTCAAAATCTTTGTACATGTACAAAGACGGTCCTGAAACGTCTTTGTACATCAGCGAAAATCTTCGCCGAATACAAAAAGACTGTACTTCTAAATGTGATAATTCGGCCTGAATTTAGTTGATAATATTAGTTCGGCGCGAAGTGCCGAAATTTTTATGAGCTTTTGATGGAATTCACACATAAAACTCGACTGAGAAAGCTAAAACAACTTGTACTACAAAATCAGAAATATTACAAAAATTGTAATATGCGAATTAAATCTTGTAATAAGCAACACTGCGCTTAGAATGGAAAAGTGGAAAAATGTCAAATATTCAGAAACCCAAAAATTAGCCAAATACACCACTAAAGGTCGAAAAACTATGTTCTACCACACTGAAATCGTTACTGTACCATATTAAAGTATGCAAAAATTTGCATGTACAAAACAGTGTTTTTTGTATTCACCAAAGATTTTTCCCAATGTACAAAGACTTTTCAGGACTATCTTTGTAAATGTACAAAGATTTTTGGGAAGATAAAAACTGTAAAAAGGTGTAAAATTCCAAAAAAATTTTCGGCGCTGCGCTCCGATATGAAAAATTGTCTGTCCTACATATCTTTAAAATGGCAAAATTTGTATTTAGAATGAAAAAATGTCAAATTTTTAGGCGCCTCGAGCCCTTTTGAGACAATTTCAGTAATTTTTGGCGTTAGAAACCCAGAAATTAGCTAAAATATACAATCAAAAGTCAAAAGACCCTGTTTTACCACACTAAAATCGCCACTGTACCATATTATAGTAACCAAAGATTTGTGTGTACAAAATGTACAAAGACTTTTGGGGACCATCTTTGTTCATGTATATACAAAGGTACATTGTACAAAAAAACACTGTCACATACTGATAGTATGCGAAAATGTGTATGTTTAAAAATATATTTACATAATATAGCTACAAAAATTTGTTAGCTCATACAGAGACCTTTTCGGAGATCTTTGTACAAGCACAAGAAGCTCGTACAACGAAATAGAGTCGGCTAATAATAGTCCACCACTTAATTTTCTGGTCCTCCAATTTGGGATTTCACCCCTCCCTCAACTCTGGACCTTAGGAAACTATTTGAGACATATTAAGTTTATCGGATCGGACGCAATTCTGCAGCATAGTTTACATTCGCCTATAATTAATCTCCATCCTGATAACTATTACACAAGAAACGCGTTTTAAAGCACGCGGTTCCCATTCAATTAAATGTAAAAGTGTTTTTTGTAAAAATACTTTGTTGAAAACGTACAATTTCCAGCTAGAAATAGAACGTATTTGTCAATTCTAAATCTTTTAGCCATAGCTATGAATGAATGAGTTAAAAGTAGCATTTAGTTTAAATAACTTAAATGGAGGAATCGAAAACATGCAGATTTTCCTGAACATTTATTCAGTAAAAGCTCATTTATACACAGTAACAAAGTTATAACAAGGACTAAGTAAGTATACATATGGTCTAATCAGTACAGTTCTCAAAATTAACACTTGCTCATTGATAAATAAGTGCCAGTATCACAGCCTGTACAAAATACGAATTACACTAAATTTTTCCCCGGCCCCGGCCATTTTTTGACCTTGCCCCGGCCGGGGCCGGGGATGCTGAAAGATGGCCGGGGATTGCCGGGGCCGGGGCCGGGGCCGGGCCCCGGTCGATCATCCTTAGTTTACACTGCATATTAACTCTTGTTCTAGAGCTTTGCGGGAGCTTAATTTTTTCAAAATGTTCTACGTAAAATCAGAATTGAGAATCTGGCTGTTAGTTTTTCTCTACACCTAGTAGTTGTGTGAAGTTTGCACTAATCATTTGTTGTTAAAATGTAGTTTATACTACAAATTTATTTTACTTCCAAATCTGAGCGTTAGTGTTCCTTACAATTGATATTTGCGTAAAGTTAATGCTGAAAAACTTTGATCTGTTAAAATAATGTAAGGTTGTCTTGTTTGAAAAGGATAATGCTGATGTTAAGAACAGTATTGTTTTCCGTGTTCTTGGACTGCTGTCATTATTGTGGCATGTTACTGTATGTGTGTACTGACTGATGTACTCAAATAATACTAATTTAAAGTGGGGTACTAGCAAAGAAAAATGCTCTGATGGAACAAAAAAGATGAATATACTTGGAATTGTGGATTATTAAGGATGTAAAAGGAGGGACTTGGAAAAATCTGCCTAAAGTCGCAAAATCTGCTAAAAATCAGACTTTCTCCAAGCAACGCTAAAAATCGATGTATATTCTGCGGCCAACAGATTAAAATAAATATTTAACCATAAAAATGATTGAAAAAGCAGCACGTTAGCTATGCAGTAGCTATGGGAAATGATATTGAGTAAACTAACAGTCTTTTAAGCCAATTGAATGAAATAGCAAACATCGAAGACAATTGGAGACATGGTTGGTTTAAAACAGTAGGAAACGCGTATGTTGACTTGAGACAGACTAAATCTAGATACACTAGCATGCCCGAAATGATTGTGTGCACTAATCCATCGGCCCCTGCTTTGCTTGCTATAATGCTCATAACAAAATAAAACAACTTTGAATACAATACCTCTTAGTTTTCTATCAATCAGGTGCCAGCAATTTAAAAAAGTAACCTTGATAGATTTCGTACACTCTTATCTGAAACTTCGAACATTATTAAAAAAAGACACTTTTTTAGAGGCCGCAGAATATACTTAGATTTTTAGCGTTGCTTAGAGAAAGTCTGATTTTTAGCAGATTTTGCGACTTTAGGTAGATTTTTCCTAGTATAATACATACACAATGCAAGTATAAATTGCTAAGTACCTAATGACATTCGCTACAACACTGACAAAGATAGGAATAACTACTATTTTTTGTTAACAAAAAGTTGGGTACTAGCAAGAAAAAATGCTCCGATGGAACAAAAAAGGTAGAATATACTTGGAACAAAGAATTATCAAGGACGTAAAAGGAGGGGACTAGAAAAAGCTCCTATCTACAAATGTCACAAAATTTGCTAAAACTCAGAAATTTCCTAAACAAAAAAAATGAAAGTAAGGAAATCAAAGAAAAAACCTACCTGTGCCTAAAACTGCAAGATCTGCTAAAAATCAGACTTTTTCTAAGCAACGCAAAAATCGAAGTATATTCTGCGGCCTCTGAAAAAAATAGGTGAACCTTCTCATATTGTCCACCATACAGTGGGCGGTTCCAAAATTCTGAGGGGGTTTTCAAATTGGAATATTGGCCTTAAAAATAGTGCTATGGCGAAGAAAACACCATTTTTGAACGTTTCTTGTCGAGCTCTATCTATCGGTACCTACCAAAAAAACCCAAAAAGAGCAGAAAGATTTAAAAAATTGAATTTTGGAGGTATTGTTAAATATTTGCGTTTTCTTGTTGGGTATTTTGCCTTGGGGTGCATACTCCCCAAACCCCCTACGTCTAGGTATGGTGTCCAATGCTTAATATAAAGCTTATAAAATAAATCTCAAATCTGCGTTTTTGCTAATCACTTGCAACGTTAATTTATTCGATATTGTGGCTAGATAAATATTACAAAAAGTTATATCCTATGATTATTTGCGATACCGCAACGAAAGACTGTGATTTCTATATAATGCATGCGTCCATTCAGTACTCTTCTGGCGTTTAATCCCACCAGACCACCCGGATTTTATTCCTGCCCATGTAAACTGATGACCATTAGGCATGGGAGGTTAGGGGTATGCACCAGTGTTCAATCAGAACGTCGAAAATTGCCGTTTTTCCAACATACCATAATTACTATTTTTTGACCCAGAAAAATATTGCAACATGGCGCTGCTCAGCTATGGCGATATCTGCTTTTGCAGAGTGAGTGGTTCAGTTATCCAGCCCAATGTTTTATCTTTGTTCGACAGGATGCTGCTTTCTTCTGCAGGCCGCAGAATATACTTCGATTTTTGCGTTGCTTAGAAAAAGTCTGATTTTTAGCAGATCTTGCAGTTTTAGGCACAGGTAGGTTTTTCTTTGATTTCCTTACTTTCATTTTTTTTGTTTAGGAAATTTCTGAGTTTTAGCAAATTTTGTGACATTTGTAGATAGGAGCTTTTTCTAGTCCCCTCCTTTTACGTCCTTGATAATTCTTTGTTCCAAGTATATTCTACCTTTTTTGTTCCATCGGAGCATTTTTCTGTATATATATATATATATATATATGCATATGTATATATATATATATATATATATATATATATATATATATATATATATATATATATATATATATATATATATATATATATATATATATATATATATATATATATATATATATATATATATATATATATATATATATATATATATATATATATATATATCGTAGGTAGCGCTTGTTAGCATGCGTTACCTATAATATACTTGGGTACCCCCAACATATGTCCCCCCCCTCACAGCTATAACGGCACACATCTGAGGTGCGGTTTTTTAAAAAGGTAGATAATAAAAAAACTTAGTGCCCCCATTTTTTCTTGTTTACACTCAATACCGAGCGCGTCGTGAGTGTGTAAAAGTTTACACCAAAAATTCAAATAATTTGCGGAGGGCCAATTTTTTTTTAAATGTTTTCCCTAATTAGTAGGTTACGAATCTGGTCCAAAAATTTTCAGCCCGCCGAAATAAAATCCTGGATACGGGCCTGTATAATATATATATATATATATATATATATATATATATATATATATATATATATATATATATATATATATATATATATATATATATATATATATATATATATATATATATATATATATATATATATATATATATATATATATATATATATATATATATATATATATATATATATATATATATATATATATATATATATATATATATATATATATATATATATATTAAGAGCTGTGCCCGGGGCCACGGCGCCGGGGCCAATGTTAGAGTTGATTATAATGTAGAAAATTGATAATGTTTTGGGCAGATTTACCTTCCAAACTCAATTTCAAGCAAACCACAAATCTTGCTAATTCAAATCTTTATTTCACTATGTCAGATTAGTGAAAATTTCTAGTTAATAATCAAAATTGACATATTTTAAATTGCAATTCATATAGACGAGCATTTCAGCTTGCTTGGTAGCAGACAGCTACGTCTATCAGAACAAATAGAATAATAAGCCTAAAAAAGTGCAAAGTAAAAGCACATTGAGAAACGCATCCAAGTCAGAGGAGTTAAATCCATACATGGGCAGCTCAAAAATTCTAGGGGTCCAAATTTTTCAAAGTCAAAAAGTGCCTGATAATATGATGGTAGAGCGAAAAAAACACCGTTTTCTCGCGTTTCTCAATGAAGAGCTATCCATTAGCATCAAAAAACCGCAGAAAAACAGAAAAATTCTGAAAATCAATTTCTGGGGGTCTAGCGGATTCTTTTTGGGGGGGGGGAGAAAGTGAATTCTGGGGGTTTAGACCCCCCGATGCCCTGTTCTGTTATATCTTGTAATCCCAACAAATATTAACGCTTGACGTGCATATCTACAAGCAAGAATATATGCATAGGTACATATAAGGGGTAGGGCAGGGTCGTACTATAAGCATGAGTAAAGCACGCTATTATTGGCCCCGGCCAGGCCGGCCCCGGCCTCCGGCCCCCCGGCCCCGGCCCCCCGGCCCCGGCAGCCCGGCCCCGGCCCAGCACCGGGGCCTAGGCCCCGGCAACCCCGGCCCCGGCAAAAAAGGCGGCCCCGCGCACAGCTCTAATATATATATATATATATATATATATATATATATATATATATATATATATATATATATATATATATATATATATAAATGTATATATATATATATATATATATATATATATATATATATATATATATATATATATATATATATATATATATATATATATATATATATATATATATATATATATATATATATATATATATATATATATATATATATATATATATATATATATATATATATATATATATATATATATATATATATATATATATATATAGAAGCGCCAATTAAGGATGATTCAATACAATTGGTGCTATTTTAACTAAAGTTACAGTAATAAAACAAATTTCAAGCATTTCACTTGAATTGAAAATTTCTTTACACTCATTGGTTGTTGCACAGGAGTGTAAAGCTAGACGGTTTTTTACAATTTTCGTGTGCAAGAGCATATCTAACTCAGTTTTACATTCTGTATGCAGTCTGATTGGTTTCAAAAGGTAGACGGTTAAAAGATCTAAGGGGGTTTTTTGAATTTTTTTAAAAAGCAGTATTTTCGAATTTAGAGGCGGTTTATTGTAAAGAGGCTGGGACAAAAAATATTTTTTCCCTGCCATATTCTACACTTGGTAGACAGAACGTGGTGACTACCTTTAGAATGTGCCTCGTCTTAAGCGCTACACGTCAAAATTTATTTTGTTTACTTTACAATCAATATTGCGTTATTAGTGCAAGTGTAAAACTTTACACTGAAAAATTTTTTCCGCCCATAGCGTCGTGGATTATGAATTTAAAAAAAAATGTTTTTCCCTAATTCGTAGGTTACGAATCTCGTCTTAAAATTTCTTTACACTCATTGGTTGTTGCACAGGAGTGTAAATTAGACGGTTTTTTACTGTTTTCATGTGCAAGAGCATATCTAACTCAATTTTACATTCTATGCAGTCTGATTGGTTTCAAAAGGTAGACGGTTAAAAAGATCTGAGGGGGTTTTTTTTAATTTTTTTTAAAAAATAATATTTTTCGGAATTTAGAGGCGGTTTATTGTAAAAGAGGCTGGGACAAAAAAAATATTTTTTCCCTGCCATATTCTCCCACTTGGTGAGACAGAACGTGGTAACTACCTTTAAAATGTGCCTCGTCTTAAGCGCTACCACGTCAAAATTTATTTTTGTTACTTTACAATCAATATTGCGTTATTAGTGCAAGTGTAAAACTTTACACTAAAATTTTTCGCCCATAGCGTCGTGGATGATGAATTTGAAAAAAATGTTTTCCCTAATTCGTAGAGTTACGAATCTCGCCTTAAAATTTCTTTACGCTCATTGGTTGTTGCACAGGAGTGTAAATTAGATGGTTTTTTTACTGTTTTCACGTGCAAGAGCATATCTAACTCAATTTTACATTCTATGCAGTCTGATTGGTTTCAAAAAGGTAAGACGGTTAAAAAGATCTAGGGGAGTTTTTTAATTTTTTTAAAAAGTAGTCTTTTCGGAATTTGGATGCAGTTTATTGTAGAAGAGGCTGGGACAAAAGATGTTTTTTCCCTGCCATATTCTCCACTTCGGTAGACAGAACGTGGTAACTACCTTTAAAATGTGCCTTGTCTTAAGCGCTACACGTCAAAATTTATTTTGTTACTTTACAATCAATTTTGCGTTATTGGTGCAAGTGTAGGCTTTACACTAAAAAATTTTTTCCGCCCATAGCGTCGTGGATGATGAATTTAAATAAAAAATGTTTCCTAATTCGTAGGTTACGAATCTCGTCTTAAAATTTCTTTACACTCATTGGTTGTTGCACAGGAGTGTAAATTAGACAGTTTTTTACTGTTTCATGTGCAAAACATATAACTCAATTTTACATTCTATGCAGTCTGAATTGGTTTCAAAAGGTAGACGGTTATAAAATATAGGGAAGCTTTTTTTATTTTTTCTTAAAAAGTAATATTTTCGAATCTAGAGGCGGTTTATTGTAAAGGTCTGAGACAAAAAGAAATGTCTTTTCCCTGCTTATTCTCCACCTAGTAGAAAGAACGTGCCAAAATACACCAAAATCTGCCCTCGTCTTAAGTGCTACATCGCCACCATTTATTCTGTTTCTTTGCAATCAATATTGCATTATTAGTGCGAGATGTAAACTTTACACTGAAAAAATTTTTCACCTAGAGGGTCGTGAATGATGAATTTTTTAAAAATGTTCTCTATGAGGTCAAGAACAATGAATCTGACTTTCAAACTTTTCTACAATCAATACACAGTACCTAGAGAATTCCAAATTTGCACTCTAGTTGGATGAGTAAAAAAACAGATTCTGTCAATGATGGTTCTCTGCCAACTTTTTTCGTTTATGAGTTAAGATGATTTAAATAAATAAAGATGAAGTAACTTCCTAAGGAGCTACACGTCAAAGCAAACCGCGTTCAAGAAAACAGTAATGTCGAGGTTGTTTGCTCAGGTGGGTGCTAAAGTTCGAAATCAGAGAAAGGTGTAAATGGGCAAAAAACGGGTTTCAGTATTCAGTGTTTAATTGGTAAATCACCATCAAATATTACGCAGAGTTTCTCATAAGATTCGCACATACAAACGTGAACGTACACACACACAATCAAAGGGCTACAAACTGGCCCAAACCGAATACAATTACACTCAATGGGGCGTTCGGTTCAGATTTTTAAAGTTTACAAAGTAATGGACAGTGAAAAATACGTGTTTGTCCATATTTTTGTTCGCCACCCCTTAAAAGTACTTGATTGCACATCTATTCGACCTCTCCCAGACTACAGAACAGAAAGTGAGCGAACAGAAATATGCACAAACACGTCATCACTCACTGTACTACCTGCATATGTGCACTTTAAAAATCTGAACCTAACGCCCCATTAAAGATGTCAAATAAATTCGGTTTCAGACAGTTCTAGCCCTTACTGATTAATGATACCTTTGCATGTGCAAACTTATGTTTAGTAACAATCCTATCTACTGAAAAATTTTTTGGGAAAAAAGCCTAGTTTGGAGTTTTTTTTTGAAACAGAATGAAAAGACCAGATTGATTTGCCCCAGATCGTTTACATTTCTCGTTGCTCAGTTTCCATACGCACTGTCACACGACCGTTAAGCGCAACGCCGCGGTGAGTCGCCCTGGACACACCTCCCCCTAAAAATTATCATATTTTTCCATTCCATCCCCACACATATATTCAATCAAAATCCGGGATAGGAAAATGGGCGCTCGGGCATAATGCGACGCGAGTACGATTTGGTATGTGTGTTATCATATCTTACGTGTGTTAGAAGGGTGTCTCATATTTGTGCCTGTCCTCGTTTGCACATGCCTTTACCGTACGCTTTTGCCCATGGGCCTCTATTGTCGTATTCTATAGGTCCTTTCTCATATCTCTTGCTCCTGATGATTTGTTACGCCTCTTTTTTCCAGCGTCAGTTAAAACTTCGCGTGCGAGCGCAGTTTGACGGCACTGGAATTTTTACGTTTTACAGTTGGTTTTTGAGCCTGAGAGCCTCTCCGCCGCTTCCGCGCTAGAGCGTATCTTATTTTTCGTCGCCGTACGTGAGCAGACTCCCGTACGATGTCACTATCTATCTGCTTGGCTAGAACTCGTCTGTTTCGTTACACCTGCGTGGTGTGCACGCTTCTTTTCGCACGTACGCGCTGCTTTTAATCCATTCGTGTTGTGTGCTCACTTAGGCATCAGTTGTACGCCTTCGGCGGGGCTTTATGTGCCTTGTTTAATTACGTTGTTTGATTGACAGACGGCTAGGCATGTATCTTTCCCATTGCTGTACGCTTTTTAATTGCTTCACTAATATTTCTGTCAAAAATGGCCTTGTAAAATTAGTTATTCAATTAGCTGATGCTAGGCTCGGTTGAATTCCCGTGCTGATGAATTCATGTACTTGTGCTACTACTATCATACCTGCGGGAATGGATCTTGGTTCTGTCGGTACCGGAACCCCTACTGCTGAGGTTGGTTGGATGGTCAATGAAGAGGTTGATTGTGCAGAAGGTGTACGCAAGGGCAGGCCCATATCCATGATTTTATATAAAGGAAACCGAAAATTTAGAGAATCCAGATATCTCGAGGACCAAAAGGAGATAGACGAAAATAAAAGCAGTTAGTTTTGAGCGTATCTTGGCAGAAGCTCAATGCAGCGATGAAGAAAATTTTTAAATAATCCTAACTTTATTTTATATTGATCCTAAACAACAAATTTATTGAGTGATCTCTCATCATTCAACGAACGGAATAATTTCTCAAAGCTTCTACCTTGTATTTAATTCTTGACATCCTTCTACGAAAGGCAAGCAATGCAGAGAACAATTCGGCGCTCAAGCGCCAGAAATTGACATCTTTTGCATGTCGTATATCAAATTTGGACGGTCTTGTGCAGGCTCGAAGACGGAAAATTTGAATGATAAGCAATAACTCCGACGCAAAGCGCTGGAAAAAAATTTTGTGATCCGGCGCATAGCGCGCTGAAAAGAGTTAGACATGCTATCCCCGCGGCCCAACTCGAATTTTTAGCGATTTTAGAGCAGTTTTGAAGATGGCGAAACTGCGCATAAGAAGAAGCATGTCATCATGCGCTTTAAACGTGCTAATCGCCGAAAATTTTGCGTTCACTGGCTCGAAAGTACACTAAAAGCCTGTTTTTAGCGATGTAACTTCAGACAAAAATTCTTTCAAGATTTTTTGGCAGAATCTTAAAAGTGTGATCAAACAATTGTAGAAGATATGAACATTCGTCATGAACACAACCCATGAAGTCTTGTTTGTCCCAAGCCCGGAGGAACGACAGTAATTAGCGTATCTCTTGTTATCCAGCAATTTAAAGGTATGACTTCCTTTCACTAGCGGATCCTGGAAAAAATTTCCTCAGGAGGCCGGTCCGAAAATTTGAAGTCGAGATATCTCGAAAGCCATTAAAAAGGATAGAAGAATTGAAAAATAAGGGCAATTGTAGAGCGATATCCTCGGTAGCTGCTAAACGATGGTGAAGAAAAGATTTTGCGCTAAAATTTCAGAAATTTTCGCCGCTTACTCGACGTTGATATGCAGGAAGTTGATAATTCAAGCTATCTCCGCAACCGATGCAGCCTATAGTTGCCTGATTCACGAGTGATTTCGTACATCATCACTGTCTTTGTATTTAATCATTGTGCTTTACCTGAGAAAGATTATACAGATAATAAATCATTCGGCGCGAAGCGCCAAAAAAATAGACATATTCTGCAAGTCAAGCTCGAATTAGAGCGGTTTTTGAGTGAGGCTATAAGACAAGAAACATGAGATGAACAATGAAATCCGGCTGCGAAGCGCGAGAAAAAGAACCTCATCTTTTTTATGTCATAACCCAACTTACTGCAGCCTGTTTTGGAGTGAGCTTAAAACGCAAAAATATAGCTGAGTCAAAGAATCCAGCGCACAGCGCATGGAAGAAGTTGACATGCTCTCTATGTTGCTGAATCATCTTTGAGCGATACTTAGCGTTTGGAGGACACGACCGTACCATAAACAACACATAAATCCAATGCACGAAGCGCCGGAAAATCGTTAAGTTTGCCTCGTTCAAAAGACGCTTTAAAAACCTATGTTGGCTGGCGTTTTTAAAAGTGTTTAACCAATTTTCCCATGTTTCACTTTTCGAGGACTCTTTGTAGGAACGAAATTTCTTTTCACATTTTCGGAGATGGGGTGGTCCCTTAGCCCATACAATGCATTTCACATTACCCCACTCGACCACGCCATGGACACAAAAAATGCAAGAAAAATCCTCAGCTTTTTACAGCTGAAGGATCTGGGGGATGCGCTCAAACGCTCCCAGCAGCGGCAGGGCGGACCCCGGAAAATTTTATGGAATAAAATTTTGAAATGAACGTTAAAGAGCTTTGTCACTAAAATCGGCCCAGCCATGGTTCTGAACTCAATGCCTAAAAGCCGTGAATTCTCAAGCCTGTACTACCACTTACAGGCCATTACATAGTGCTAGCTACGACCATGCCGTTCTGAGACTGAAGGAACGAAACTAAAGCGAAAAATTGCTCGGTAAGTGACACCCCACCTATAACACGATGTCCAAGCCAGCGTTGTGGGAAGTTTCAGCCGATAAATGGTATAGTACATCAAATCAGTGCAGCACAGGTAACAGTTTGATTGCTGCAAACTGTCAATGCTGGGATTCACTAAAACGGAAAAATAATGGTGGATGGCCAGCGCAGCGCCGGAAATTTTTGACGTTTTGGCGTTTACAGCTCCCTTTGGGCGCATTCCAACACCGTCTGCTAGCTCGAAAAATTTTCAAAAAGGGTTATGGAGGGCGGCCGCCCCCGCCTTCCCTAGATCCGCCTGTTTCTTTGATGGTCATGGAAAGTGCGGAAAATCGAGATACCCCCGTAGCTAGTAATTGCGTTTTTCTGGATTACTTCTGTGGCTCGAGGTGATAAAGAGTACAATTTTGGGATTACTCTACTCTTTAACTCGATTATGTAGCTCCTTTAGGATACACACAATGTAAAGACGCCGTATATTCAGCGCAGAGCGCCAGAAAAATTTTGATATTATCATCCAAAGCTCGGCTCAATTTTTGCTGTTTTTGAAGATCCGAAACCGCAGATAGTCAATCTGGCTTGCGGTCTGCGCCGAGAAGGTTACGATATTTTTTATCATTCTGGGACGGCACTTTGAATCTTACTAAAGTTTAGTGATGCAGAAGAGTATATCTGGCACGAAAGCGCCAGGAAATTTTGGCGTCTTTATCATTTCATCATTTCGATTTCGCATCGCATCTTTTTTAGGATGGGAATTACAAAAAAAACTATGTATTCGCCTCTCCTGTCTGAAAATAGCTTTTAGATTCTAACTGGTGGCGTTGGAGCGCTGAAACATCGGTATGCAATGTTATGCAACGTACAAAACCGATAGTTTCACAGGTAAAATTCTGAGAAAATTCAGGATGAATTCTCCCTCAATGCGGGCCTGCGCGCAAGTAGTTACTGCACACTTTGCAAATTTTTACCGCGGGTACCCGGCTATTTCGACTACTTCCGGGTATGCGGGTATACCGGAGCGGGACCTTGATGGAAGAGAATGCGGTGAGGCTGTCTCGTTCAGTACACGAGTTGACCGGTGGAAATCTGAGGCCAAAGTGATATCTATGAACAGCTCAGAATTATCCAGAAAAAGTGATGCAACATGTCAATCGAATCGAAGGCATTGTATGATACGGAAGAATCCGTGTGCATTTAATGAAAATTTCGGGTCGAATTCCATCAATTGCAAAGCAAGAATTGTGAAAGCAGGTTTTTGTATCTGCATAGCACGCGTCCATTAAATCATTTGAAGCTTTGGGGAAAAATATACAATAATGACGGAAAAGTAATTTTCAAACTAAACAGGAGATGAAAATTTATTCAAAGACAAGTTCATCTGGAGCTGACTGCAGAGGCTATAGCCAGGATTTTTGGTCCGGGGCATGAACAAAAATTTGCAAAGACTACTTTTTACATTGAATGCCAGTAACGTTATGTATAAAAGTAAAATAGAGTTCTCGACACTTTAGTAAGTTAGTAGCCTAGCTAATTTATGGGTTTCTGACGATCAATAAGTTGGCATAAAGCGGTGCAAAGATGCCGAAAATTTTTGAAATTTCTACACGGGATTTCACTATGCATTTACGGCACTCTATCAACAGAAGCAAATAGTTCGGAGATTCCCCAATAAAGTGGGGGCGAGATGCAGAAAATTTAAGTCAAAACTTACCAGCCCACACCTTATTTACGTAGCTGTTGGCGGACTTATAGTCTGACAGGAACAGAAGATTATCCAAATTCTGTACAAAACACAGTTTTGAAAGCTAGTTCGAGCTTCTAACAAGAGCAGCTGCAAATTACTAGACTTTGTGAAGATATTTTGAGTGACTCAGGCTTTTAAAGCAATGCTGGAGCTTCACAAAAAGAAAGAACAGTAACTGGCAGCCCTATGTACGAAAATTTCGACGTATTTGCACATCGAACTCAATTTATACACAGGACGGAAAATCTCTCGCGCATGACGGACAAGATTAATTGCCAGCCTGCGGCACGCCGGAGATGATAACAAGTTCCTAACACCTTATGCCAGGCACGGTTGTTCTCCTGAAATCTCAGCTGCACTTAGCGAGATTTTACGGCAGCGCGGATCGCCTGAGGTTGTGAGCGGAGTCGGGGCAGAGTCAGGCTCGGAAAACTGTTACAAAAACGGCTCAGTCTCGGTTTAAAAGCAGAGCCCAGAAACACTTAAAATTGATGAAGTCCTACTTTGCACGAAACTCCTGGAAGCTAGTACTGTTTCAAGCCCTGTTAGACCACATAGCCCAGCAGCGTGGTTGCCTGCTAATAAAGATATAGAAAGATGTCCTCAATGAAAGGTACTACATTCTTCTTACCGTTTTCAGGCCAAGCTGTGACCTTCTTAATAACAAAATGCAGCTCAGAAGAGCTTAAAGAAATGCGCATAAAAAACATAAGAAAATTTGGCATTCCACTCATTCAAAAATAGGATTAATGTTGTCCATTAACAAGAAAGAAAAACAAAGCAAAAAATAAGGCTAAAGTGGTACACGAACGACAAACAAAGCAGAGAATAGACATGCTGGTACACATAAGCATGCGCAGGTTCATTCAGCGAGACCAATGGTCCATTGAAGTTGCTAAATGATGTATGTGAAAGTGCTGCATTATTCTGACTGATTCAAGCACTGAAAATCAATGGATCTATCTAGCATATCAGTGAAGCTACTGACCTTGGCCCTTTGGCTGCGCCGGTGCAAGATTGACGATTTTGCCAATTTGGACTCGGTTTCCTGGACGCTTTATTGCAACGAAAAAATCAACAATCATCTCTTGCAGAAAATTTTGAGGCAGAGTGCCCCACATGTCCCACCCCTTGCTACGCCTATGGCAGACTGCATTTGAAGACTGTCAGTGACGAAACTTTGAACGGGTCTAACTAAACGCAGTTTGCTGCTGACGTAGACAAAGGTTGAAGTTTCAATTTATATAATGGTCTACTGAGAATTTACACAAATAGCCATTAGAAAAAGCATGCCTTTAAACAGATAATTTACAACTGTTCAATCTAATTTTACTATGAAATTAATGAGAAGAATTCGGCAGCAAATGAAATAATGTAACTAAAGAGCTGAATAATGGAATTTGCATAGAGCGTATGCACGATATATTGTGACAATAGGAAATATTAACAGACTCGCTTATTCAACATTTTACCGTTGATTATATCAAATCACATTTACATTGTGATTCAATCGCACTTTAGACGCAATATGTTGCTTGGTTTCTAATTCAATTCTTAGCACATATTGCATAACTGCAGTGCTATTTTTCCATTTTACATTAGGGGAACCCGGGTAGTAAAATTATGTGTTACCCGGGTACTGAATATCTTCTGATGCAGCTCTACACAAGTGCGAAAAATTCGCCATTTTGTTACAGAAAAAGAATCTTGTTGATTGGTAGGTTGGTTGGTTGGTTGGTTAGTTGGTTGGTTGGTTGGTTGGTAGGTAGGTTGGTTGGTTGGATTGGTTGGTTGGTTGTTTTATTGGTTGGTTGGTTGGTTGGTTGGTTGGTTATTTTATTGGTTGGTTGGTTGTTTTGTTGGTTGGTTGGTTGATTGGTAGGTTGGTTGGTTGGCTGGTTGGCCATTTAGTTGCCCGGTTAGCTGATTGGTTGTTGACTATTTAATGGTTGGTTAGCTGGTTGGTTGGTTGGTTGATTGATTGGTTGGTTGATTGGTAGGTTGGCTGGTTGGTTGGTTGATTGTTTATTTGGTTGAGTTGGTTTTGAATGGCCATTTAGTTGGTTGGTTAGCTGGTAGGTAGGTTGCTTGGTTGGTTGGTTGGTTGGGTGGTTGGTTGGTTGGGTGGTTGGTTGGTTGGTCGGCCATTACTTGGTTGGTTAGCTGGTAGGTTGGTTGGTTGGTTGGTTGGTGTAGCCCATTTAGTTGGTTGATTGGTAGTCAGTTGATTGTTTAGTTGATTGGTAGGTTGGTTGATTGCTTAGTTGATTGGTGGGTTGGTTGAATTGAGTTTGGTTGGTTGTTTGGTTGGTTGGTTGGTTGGTTGGTTGATTGGTTAGCCAGTTGGTTGGTTAGTTGGATTTGTTGGTTGGTTAGTTGGTTGGTTGAGTTTTAGTTAGTTTTTGTTGGTTGCGTTTAGTAGGTTGGTTGGTTGGTTAGCTGGTTGGTTGGTTTGCCATTTAGTTGGTTGGTTGGTTGATTGGTAGGTTGGTTGATTGGTTGGTTGATTCATTGGTTGGTTGTTTGGTTGGTTGGCTGGTTGGTTGTTGGTTGGCTGGTTGGTTGGTTGGTTAGTTGGTTGGTTGGTTAGTTGGTTGGTTGGTTGGCCATTTAGTTGGTTGGTTAGCTTGGTTGGTGACTTAGTTGGTTGGTTGGCTATTCAGTTGGTTGTATATTTGGTTGGTTGGCCATTTAGTTGGTTAGTATCGCTGGATTGGTTGGGTTGATTGGTTGTTTTTGTTGGTTGGTTGGTTGATTGGTAGGTTGGTTGGTTGGTTGGTTGGCCATTTAGTTGCTTGGTTAGCTGATTGGTTGGTTGACTATTTGATTGGTTGGTTAGCTGGTTGGTTGGTTGGTTAGATTGATTGGTTGGTTGATTGGTAGGTTGGCTGGTTGGTTGGTTGATAGTTTATTTGGTTGGTTGGTTTTGGATGGCCATTTGGTTGGTTGGTTAGCTGGTAGGTAGGTTGCTTGGTTGGTTGGTTGGTTGGGTGGTTGGTTGGTTGGTTGGCCTATTTACTTGGTTGGTTAGCTGGTAGGTTGGTTGGTTTGGTTGGTTGGTCAGCCATTTAGTTGGTTGATTGGTAGGTTGGTTGATTGATTTAGTTGATTGGTAGGTTGGTTAATAGGTTGGTTGGTTGGTTGGTTGGTTGGTTGGTTGTTTGGTTGATTGGTTAGTTGGTTGGTTGGTTGGTTGGCCATTTTGTTGGTTGGTTAGCTGGTTGGTTGGTTGGTTGGTTAGTTGGTTGGTTGGTTAGTTTTTTAGTTGGTTGGTTTGAGTTGGTTGGTTGGTTGGTTAGCTGGTTGGTTGGTTTGCCATTTAGTTGGTTGATGTTGGTTGATTGGTAGGTTGGTTGATTGGTTGGTTGATTCATTGGTTGGTTGTTTGGTTGGTTGGCTGGTTGCGTTGGTTGGATTGGTTCTGGTTGGTTGGTTGGTTAGTTGGTTGGTTGGTTAGTTGGTTGGTTGGTTGGCCATTTAGTTGGTTGGTTGGTTGGTTGGTGACTTAGTTGGTTGGTTGGTTCTATTCAGTTGGTTGTATATTTGGTTGGTTGGCCCATTTAGTTGGTTGTACTCGCTGGTTGGTTGATGTTGGTTGATTGGTTGGATTTGGTTGGTTGGTTGGTTGATTGGTAGGTTGGTTGGTTGTTAGTTGGTTGGTTGGTTGGTTGGTTGGTTGGTTAGCTTTGGTTGGTTGTTGGTTGGATTGGTTGTGTTTAGCTGGTTGGATTGGTTGGTTCGGCCATTTAGTTGGTTGAGTTGGTTTGGTTGATTTAGTGGGATTGTGGATTAGTGTTGGTTGATTGGGTTGGTTGGTTGGTTGGTTGGTTGGTTGGCTGGTTGGTTGGTTAGTTGGTTAATGGGTTGGCCATTTAGGTGGTTGGTTGGTTGGCCATTTAGTTGGTTGGTTAGCTGGTTGGTTGGTCGGTTAGCTGGTTGGTTGGTTGGTTGATTGGTTTGGTTCGATTGGTAGGTTGGTTGGTTGGTTAGTTGGTTGGTTGGTTGGCCATTTGGTTGGTTGGTTAGCTGGTTGGTTGGTTGGACATTTAGTTGGTTGGTTAGCTGGTTGGTTGGTTGGCCATTTAGTTGGTTGATTGGTTGGTTGATTAGTAGGTTGGTGGATTGGTTGGTGGATTGGTTGGTTGGTTGGTTGGTTGGTTGGTTAGTTGGTTGGTTAATGGGTTGACCATTTAGTTGGTTGGTTGGTTGGTTGTTAGTTGGTTGGTTGGTTGGTTGGTTAGCTGGTTGGGTGGTTGGCCATTCAGTTGGTTGATTGGTTGGTTTGATTAGTAGGTTGGTTGGTTGGTTGGTTGGTTGGTTGGTTGGCTGGTTGGTTGAGTTAGTTGGTTAATGGGTTGGCCATTTAGTTGGTTGGTTGGTTGGCCATTTAGTTGGTTGGTTAGCTGGCTGGTTGGTTGATTGGTTGGTTGATTCGTTGGTTCATTTGTAGGTTGGTTTGGTTAGTTAGTTGGTTGGTTGGTTGGCCATTTAGTTGGTTGGTTAACTGGTTGGTTGGTTGGCCATTTAGTTGGTTGGTTAGCTGGTTGGTTGGTTGGTTGATTGGTAGGGTTGGTTGATTGGTTGGTTGGTTGGTTGGTTGGTTGGTTTATTGGTTGGTATCGGATAGGTTGGTAGGTTGCTTGGTTGGTTGTTAGGTTGTTAGGTAGGTTGGTTGGTTGGTTAGTTGGTTGGTTGGTTGGTTAGTTGGTTGGTTGGTTTGTTTGGTTGGCTGGTTGGTTGGTTGGTTGGCCATTTAGTTGGTTGATTGGCTGGTTGATTAGTAGGTTGGTTGATTGGTTGGTTGATTGGTTGTTTGGTTGGTTGGTTGGTTGGCTGGTTGGTTGGTTAGCTGGTTGGTTAATGGGTTGGCCATTTATTCGGTTGGTTGGTTGGCCATTTAGTTGGTTGGCTAGCTGGTTGATTGGTCGGTTGATTGGTTGATTGATTGGTAGGTTGGTTGGTTGGTTAGTTGGTTGATTGGTTGGCCATTTAGTTGGTTGGTTAGCTGGTTGGTTGGTTGGACATTTAGTTTGGTTGGTTAGCTGGTTGGTTGGTTGGCCATTTAGTTGGTTGATTGGTTGGTTGATTAGTAGGTTGGTGGATTGGTTGGTTGATTGGTTGGTTGGTTGGTTGGTTGGTTGGTTGGTTGGTTAGTTGGTTGGTTAATGGGTTGACCATTTAGTTGGTTGGTTGGTTGGCCATTTAGTTGGTTGGTTAGCTGGTTCGTTGGTTGGTTGGTTGGTTGGTTGGTTGGTTGTTAGTTGGTTGGTTGGTTGTTAGTTGGTTGGTTGGTTGGTTGGTTAGCTGGTTGGTTTGTTGGCCATTTAGTTGGTTGATTGGTTGGTTGATTAGTAGGTTGGTTGATTGGTTGGTTGGTTGGCTGGTTGGTTGGTTGGTTAGTTAGTTGGTTAATGGGTTGGCCATTTAGTTGGTTGGTTGGTTGGCCATTTAGTTGGTTGGTTAGCTGGTAGGTTGGTTGGATTGGCTGGTTTCATTGGTAGGTTGGTTGGTTAGTTATTTGGTTGGTTAATTGGCCATTTAGTTGGTTGGTTAGCTGGTTGGTTGGTTAGCCATTTAGTTGGTTGGTTAGCTGATTGGTTGGTTGGTTGATTGGTAGGTTGGTTGGTTGGTTGGTTGGTTGGTTGATTAGCTGTTGGTAGGTTGCTTGGTTGGTTGGTTAGGTTGTTAGGTTGGTTGGTTGGTTGGTTAGTTAGTTGGTTGGTTGGTTAGTTGGTTGGTTTTTTGGTTAGTTGGTTAATGGGTTGGCCATTTAGTTGGTTGGTTGGCTGGCCATTTAGTTGGTTGGCTAGCTGGTTGATTGGTTGGTTGGTTGATTGGTTGGTTGATTGGTAGGTTGGTTGGTTGGTTAGTTTGTTGATTGGCTGTCCATTTACTTGGTTGGTTAGCTGGTTGGTTGGTTGGCCATTTAGTTGGCTGGTTAGCTGCTTTGTTGGTTGGTTGATTGGTAGGTTAATTGGTTGGTTGGTTGGTTAGTTGTTTGGTATGGTTGGTAGGTTGCTTGGTTGGTTGTTTGGTTGTTAGGTTGGTTGGTTGGTTGGTTGGGGTTAGTTGGTTGGTTGGTAGGTTGGTTGGTTGGTAGTTGGTTGGTTGATTGGTAGAGGTTGGTTGGTTGGTTGATTGGCTGAATAGTTAGTTGGTTGGTTAGTTGATTGGCCAGCTAGTTGGTTGATTGGTAGGCCTCTTGGTTGGCTGGTTGATTGATTTGCTATGATTATCATTATCTCTCAATCTTCCCTTATCTTTCTTTTCACTATTATTCCAATTTAAACCTTAATTTTCTGTGCCACCGGCCAGACGTTCTTGAAGGTACCGGGTGGCCACAGGGTGGACACAGTGGACGGTATTCCCCACCTATGTACACTATACTTAGAACCCCTAAATATTTCCAAGCACCGGAATGCACTCCAAAACAAGTTAAATAATAATCTTCTTGAGCCCTTAATTAGTTTTTCCGGGGAACTTACTCTAATTAGGTACTTAATCTCAAGGGGTTAAGTAAGTAAGTTTTACTAGGTGCGTGCATAGAGGGCCGGGCTACCTTCGAATAGGCCGGGCCGCTGAGTTTCGCAAAGGTAAAAAACGGCCTGGAAAATAGTGGTATGGCGAAGAAACACCATTTTTCAACGTTTCTCATCGAGCACTATCCATTGGCATCAAAAAATTGTGAAAAAAACTAAAAAATTTCCAAAATTGATTTCTGGGGGGTAATTTGGTTTCTGGGGGCATACCCCTGAACCCCCACGCCAAGGTATATTCTGGACTCCAACTCTCTCCCTCACGGGCGTGTCTGACTGGACACGACTTAAAATGCACGGGTAGGGTGGCGGAGAAGTTGGGGCGGTCCATATACAAGACTCCTCCATCCCAAAAATAGAGAAAAAACATTTTCTGTGGAAAAGTAAAGCAAAATGTAAGCGTAAAATTTATGAAAATGCAAAATGTCCAGCACAAATGCTTGAAAATTCTTAGGAAATATGCACTTACAGTAGTTTTTAAGCTATTTCAGCATTGTTGCCATTTTTCAAGCCATTTTGGCTCAAGAAATCTCTCTGCTGCTGACGCCCAAAATCAGTTATTTTGTGCACTCGGCTCTGGTCTTACATAATGAGCGGACATGTGAGCATCGAAATTTTCAAGCTATGTGAATAATACTGGTCACCCGGTCAAATAAATGCGATATAAAGCGTTGAAGTTGTTGAAAAATTGTTCAGATATGTGAGAAGCGAACGCGAACGGGCGAATATTGGCAAAATTCATGAATTGAAGCCCAGACAAAAAAGCTGCAAATGCGCGAACTTAATTGTTTACCTATCAATTATACAATTTTTAAAATAAGCAAAAAGTAAAATTCTCATTTAATGAATATTTAGTCAATCAATTATTAATTAATTAATTATCGACCTTATTAAAGTACAGATTGTATTATAGGCATTTAAAGAACGAAGAGAGAAAACGAGAAAATGGTAAGCAATATATTTTTAGGAGAACCTGCGACTATGTTATGGACCTCTAGTGCGGGTTGTTTAATAGAATCAGGGGCGGATTTTAGGGGGAGCGGGGGGAGGGACGGCCGCCCCCCCCATTAGCCCATAATAGTGTGCAAAATTAAACATTTTGAGCCATTTTTAGCGATTTTCGGGCTGAAACGGCTAATTTTTCTGCCCAAGTCAGGGTTCCGCCCCCCCGCCTTAGGTGTACCGCCCTCCTTAGGAAAATCCTAGATCCGCCACTGAATAGAATAACAGATCATATGCACTGAATAACATGAAACGATATTGAAACGATAAACCATAAATATAACGGCTCGAAATTTTTGATGGAGGTCCTTAGCACACGTAGGCGTGGGGGGGTGGGGGCATGCAACCGCAAGAAGGCCGAATACCCCCAGAATTCAATTATTTTTTGTGTTTTTACGCAATTTTTCGATGCTGATGGATAGCACTCGATGAGGAACGTTGGAAAATGGTGTTTTTCCGCCATACCACAATTTTGAGACCATTTTTTGACCTTTCAAAAATCTTGCAGTTCCCACAGAATTTAAATGATGCTCACCTAAGGTCCCCAGCCATTTTTAGGGAAGGGGATAAATTACTGCCAAGATTTGGCCAGAGAACGGCCAAAACATTCAATTTTTCCCCAAAATCCGGGGGATTCAAAATTCTCTGATCTTCATCCTCATGTAACATGTATGATATAAACTGATCAAGACACGTACCTATGTACCTATGAAATCCATTCTTACATACGTTTAGGTAGGAGTAAATAGAGAGAAAAGAACGGAAAATTTTCTGACAAAAAATTGGGCAAAATGAAGGCCAAAAATCTTTAAAATAGCACCAAAAAATAATTCAATTCTGGCGTGATATCGATTTCTGTAAGGGGGAGTCCAACGGATTCTATTGGTCCACCCAGACCTCATTCCCTCACGCCCATGTTTGATTGAACGTACATTCTGAGAAAAAAGGAAGTTCATTGCAGCAACAAAAATATGTTTACAGAAACACAATGATCTGAAACAAAGTACAGTCGCGGGAAAAATAAAACACATGTTAAAAACATTTTATGCGGCAAGAGAGGCCGTATGTTTCGGTTAAATATGCGTCACTACATAAGGGCGACGTGCCTGCACAGGAAGCTGTGCAATTTTTAAATTAAATTCATTATATCCGTCGGAAAACGTGGAAGTGACATATTTGCTATTTACGCGTTGATTCTGTCAGACGATTTTCATCCGTTCCTGCTTTTTATTGATTGATACCTTCTATCGGCTTTTTACCAAGCCTTTGAATACGCGACTTAAGATCCACAATTATAAAAAAATTTGGACAGTTGAGTATACCTGTCATCTGACTCGCGGTGTAGTGAAGCATGAGTAAGCGATCTAGTGTTCTTTGATTTCGTTTTTTCTAACGGATGTACAACTCGCCTACGAATACATATCCTGAGACCAAAACTGCCTATGAAGAGCGATTAAAATTTTGTCCTATGTACTAAGTGCATAGTGTCGCCAACTGACAGGCACGGGAATAGTTTGACATTAATACAGAAGGAAAAAGGGACAATTCCGGGGACAATAAAGCCAAATTAGGTATACAACGCTTATAGAATCAAAACTGTTTTTATTGTAAAATCGTTAGCAATTGATCAAAAGCTGTAAATTAAGGTAACTTTTATGGTATTTTGACGTTTTATGCTTGTTTCAGAGATTTCGAGACAAGTAGAGCTGTTCGACCCGGCCTCCCACCTCAAATGGATGTGGAGAGTCTCGCGCATATGTGAAATTTTTCACCCCTCAGAATTCGCGATTTTGCAAAAGTATGCAAAATTTCCTGAAAATTCGCAGGAAAGGTGCTTTTTCTAAGCGTCTTTAGCTATGCAGTTTTTCAAGAGTGTTAAATTTTGGCGCTTCGCGAGTAGTAAGGGTGGGGAGACTGGCCCCGGTATCCTTGATCATTGCTGCACAAAAGATGGCCAGAAATTGCCGTTCCGAGGAACCGGCCTTTTTTATAACTTGTGGCGAAAAAATATCATTCACGAAAGATCTCCCCACCTTAGTCTCCCCACCCTTACTACTTTCGCGCCATGTACTCATGTTTTAACTACATTTTGTTCAATTATTCGACTTTTTAAATTTTTTTAAAGTTTTTGTGTTTCTATGCACTATCGTCAGAAACGCAGAAAAACGCTGTTTTGACGCGAACCCACGATTTTTGGTACTGTCCAGGTGGCCGTCCGCCCCATGTGGAACTCTCCGGTCCAGGTTGGCCATCTGTTATCCAGCCTGGCCGTCCGTCCAGGGTGGCCGTCTCCCTGTTTGTTACATTTTTGTAGGATAGCCGTCCGTCCTATGTGGCCGCCCGTCCAGCCTGGCCGCCCGTGCAGGTCGGCCGCCCCAATCGGCTAGATGGCCTAGTCGCTCTGTCTATTTCTTCAACCGTCCCAATGCACCGACTGTGTTGATTCTCTTTCTAAGAATGAAACAGGTCATTTTCAGATTGCCCAAAGCCCCATTTTTCCCACCGTTCTTATTAGTCCGACTTGTTGTAAGACGATCGCTTTTGCAAAAGATAGTTTAAGGGTGGTTTATGGATTTGTTTTAGTGAGTAGCATATAGGAATAGGACTTATTTACATAATGTACGAGTATGAATTATTATGCTACTATTCTGGCTAACCCATAAAAGTTTTTGCTTAGTTATTCGGTTAAGTTGTGAGTGACATTTTCTAAATTACTTTGACACAGTGAAAGAGTTATTGGATAAGCTACAGCAAATTTACCCAAATTCATTCATGTATTCAGGCAACCAACTCACAACAAAACTAGAATGATTGAATTAAACTGGAAAATATGTTTTTTACTGACGGTGACATCCTGCGCACCACACCTGGGCATAGGGGTTTAGGGGCATGCACCCCCTGCCCCGAGAAACCAAAATACCCCCAGAATTCAGTTTTTGAAATTTTTTTTCGTTTTTTCGCTATTTTTTGATGCCAATGGATAGTGCTCGATGAGAAACGTCGAAAAATTGTGTTTTTTCGCCAGAAGGCCATTTTTTTACCTTTGAAAAATCTTGCATCACCCCAGAATTTTCTTTGCTGCCCACGTATGCTGCGCACACATTTCGCTTGACAAAATAAACACGCACACAAATGAGCTACTTTTCTTATTGTGCAAGATGCATATCAATTAGGCGCATTTTGTACAACGGGGAATGCCAATAAGTAATATTCAAATAAATATTGTCGCAATATTAAGTACATTTGAAATAGGAATTTAATATAGCATAGACGGACGGCGGCCACTCTGGCTGGACCGCATGATTAAAGCCCGAAACATACTTCACGCGGCGCGGCGAACGGCGCGAATTCGCGCTGACCCATGGCATACTTCCTGGCGCCGCGCGGCGAGGCGCGAAGTTTGCCGCGCCGCATTTCAAGGCATACTTCAAGCGGCCCAAGGCATACTTCAAGTGGCCGCCGCGCCGCAACAAAATTCGCTAAAGTCCAATTTTTTGCTGCTTTTCATAGCATACTTCACCGCGCGGCGAAAAGCAAAAAATGTCTATTTTAGCCTTTGTTCGAATTTTTTCGCCGAGCCGCAGAAGTTCAAACGTTTGGACTTTCCTCGCGAATGCTAATGAGGTGCGCCGGTATCGATCTGCTCTGAATCTATAATGAAGTACGTATCTATGTGAGCGCAAATGATCTTCGTCGATTTTGAAATGTCATAGAAGCACACCTGGGCGGTAGGGTTTGGGGTTATGCACCCCCAAGAAACCAAATACCCCTCCCCACAGAAAT
Source organism: Mermis nigrescens (assembly GCA_036768485.1). Lineage (NCBI taxonomy): Eukaryota > Metazoa > Nematoda > Enoplea > Mermithida > Mermithidae > Mermis > Mermis nigrescens. The sequence goes on along the minus strand of JAVLUZ010000218.1, from coordinate 750,845 downwards.
CAAAATTCCCCTCCCCCAGAATTCAATTTTTGAAATTTTTTTCGTTTTTTTCGCAATGTCTTGATGCCAATGGATAGTGCTTGACGAGAAACATCGAAAAATGGTGTTTTACGCCATACCACCATTTTTAAGACCATTTTTTGACCTTTGAAAAATCTTGCAATACCCCCCCCCACCCAGAATGTTCTTGCTGCCCACGTATGCATAGAAGTACGTATGTGGCAGTACCGGATTTGTACGTTTTTGATCGGACTTTCTCCAATTTGTTGTGTAGCTTTTTAATTATTGCGTACATACCTGTCTTTTGAATAAATAGTGTTACAAAATTCGTGCAGGATGCAAGGCGTTCAGTCATTGATTCTGGAAGTCTTGTCATTTCTTGTATAGAAAAGGTGCATGAATCCTGAATGCTTCTGACCACACGGTTGTGTGATTTTTATTTTTGCTGTACGCATTTTTTGCCTAGGATCGTAGATTTCTATACAACACTGATAATTGAGGTGCAGAATTTTCCTGCACTGTACAGATAACAAGCAAGTGTAGAACAAACTTTCTCCTCCATCTCTTTCAGAATGATATCGTGTGATTCTGCTAACCAGCCGACATCAGTGGTACATTACATGCATATGTACATGGTGTCCTAACATGGTAACCTACATTGTAAATGCATAAATGAATTTAAATGAGCTTTCGCCGATTTAAAAAAATCGATTATGAAAGAAATCAACGCGTTATCATTGCGGCAATTCGCGCGGAGTATGCCAACATCGAGTGAAGCGGCAGCGAAGCGGCGAAGGGTCGCCCTGGCGCCATTTCTTTCTTGCCGCGCGGCGACTGCGCCGCGTGAAGTATGCCTAGGTGACGCGAAGCGGCAGGTGAATTTCGCCGCGCCAGTTTCGCGCCATGACGTCACATTTTTGGGTATACTGTGGCCGCAAACCCCTCTGCGGCGCGAATCGCGTGAAGTATGTTTCGGGCTTAAGCCATATTTCACTGTGGACGGCCATCCTGGATGGGCTGGTGCTATGTATTTTCTAGCGATGTCGTCCCATCGACCTCCCCATAATTTGTTCGCTGCTCATGTTACGCTCATAGGTGGGCGGCACTAAAGTTCTGGGCGTGCAAGATTTTTTCAAAGGTCAAAAAATAACCCTAAAAGTGCTGGTATGGCGAAAAAACACCATTTTTCAACGTTTCTCATCGAGCACTATCCATTGGCATTAAAAAATTGCGAAAAAAACGAAAAAATTCTCAAAAATTGAAATATGAGGGGGGTATTTTAATTTCTGGGGGTGGGGGTATTTTGGTTTCTCGGGGAGGGGGTGGTGCATACCCCCTAACCCGACACGCCCAGGTATGGTTACGCTCCCCAACCCAATCCGATCTCCCCCTCGACCGGTTGCGTTGCGCACCTATTGCTCGCCTAGCAGAGGAACCGCTTTTCTAATAGCCCGGTTAATAACCTAATATCAAGTCGGATATCATACCAATCAGACTTTCAGAACTAAATTTTAATTGTAAATTCAGAAAATAGGAAATGCAATCTCAGCGATGCTTTTGAAGATAAAAAAATCGAAAAGATTATCTATTGCTTCACGAAATTGTTTTCTTACCAAAGTACATGCCAACATACCTACGGTAGGTACATCTTGTGTAATTGATAAATGCAACTGTATATTATTAATGTTACGTTCGAGAATATAAACAAACAGAAAAATAAAACGGTACAAGTACGAGAAATGCGCACTTTCATCAATAAAATCAAATGCCACGAAAAACAAGGCGATTTTTTGTTTTTGCCCCCGTCAAATCATTGCTTGAAAAATTAGATTTCACATTCAAATTTCAGCAATATGTAATTTTTTTGATATATGTCCAAATAAATAATATCGCCATATTAAGTACATTTGAAATAGAAACTGAAAACAGCATAGACGGACGGCGGAGCCAAAATATCAAAATTGACAAAAAATGAATTGCTCTTCTTTGTACCTTCTTAAATATTGAGCATAACTGTCAGCATGCGGGGCAGCTTCGAAATTCAAGAGGTCTGCCGAGGCAATAATTCCTCATTGGCCGGAAGGGTAAAATTGCAAAAAAAACCTAAATTCTGGAAATCCAAAAATTTTAAAGATAAAAAGATCGAAAAATTGTTGGAGGGACGAACAACACTGTTTTTCGTTATTTTTCTCATCGAGATCTATCGAATAGCATCAGAAAATCGTTAAAAAATGAATAGGTTTCTGAGGGATCTTTGGTGTAGGGAGTTTCCAGATTATACACGGGCAGCAAGCAGCGACCGAATTCAGGGGGTCTGACGGGGTAAAATTGCAAAAAAAGCACCAAAATTTTTGATTGGGGGTCTACCGTAATTTGCGAAAGTATTTGGGATTCTGAGAAGTCTAACCCCTAATACATGTAACGACTCGAAATTATAAGTGGGAGTTTCTGTTGATTTTCGGGGGAAGAAGCAAATAACTTTAATTTTTGACCAAAAGTGGCGAACAACACCTTAAATGACCAAAAAATCGCAAGTTTTGGCCAAGAAAATCATCGGGGAAGGAGTCAAAAATTTTCCGACCCTAGAGGGATGGGGGACGACCAGCTTTTGATGGGGAATCCCCGAATCCCTACCCCTAATACACGTTTGCGCCCCACGGACGCCCTCTATGTCCATGTGTGGTCCAGCCAGAGCACCCGAGTCATTTTTGATGTTTTTCACCGAGCTTTACACATTGGCATCGAAAATTCGCGAAAAATTGAAACATTTCCAAAACAATAAATATTGGTGGATTGTTAGGGGTATTTAAATTCTGTAGGACTCACCCAAACCCTAACCTATAATGTCTCAGGATTCGGCCAAGGGGGACCCAACTTAAATTAATTTCTAAAGACATGTCGGAAAATTCGTCGTAATAACTTGCAAACACCGCATTTTTCGACCTTTTTCGACATGCTCATTCAGTGAAATCATTAAATTCGGAGTTGGCGATAAAAAATCTTTTACTGAATCGGCTATAAAGACTGTCGTTTTTTGGTTGTGCTATACCCAGAAATTATGGGAAATACAGCAATCTTACGCGAAAAGCCGAAAATTTGATGATTTTACGACTAGGGTATGCCATTTTTCCAACTTTCCGCGTATTATCCTACCTTGAAAAAGTCTTTTTATTAGGAAGCGGCGGCCGCCCCCTCCCTCGTCCCGTTAAATACGGTACTGATTGTGAGCAAAAACGGGTTATAACCATAGGTGGGCGGCACCAAAGTTCTGGGGGAGGGAGTTTGCACGATTTTTTCAAAGGTCAGAAAATGACCTTAAAAATGGTGGTATGGCAAAAAAACACAATTTTTCAACGTTTCTCATCGAGCACTATCCATTAATATCAAAAAATTGAGACAAAAACAAAAAAAAATTTAAAAAATTGATTTCTTGGGGGGTATTTAGGTTTCTGTGGGGTGCATACCCCCAAACCCCCCCACGCCCAGGTATGGGTACAACTCAGAATTCAAATTCGTCGCATTTGATACACGAAATGGCGATAGCGCCATCGAAGTGTTTCGGATATGGAACTGCGGAGCAAAGAAATCGTTCAAAGGACATCAGACACTCCGAGTTGTCGTATATAGCACTGAGGCAATAATGTTGCCTGAAGCATAATTCGGCGCACGATTGGGCCGATTTTATTTGGACTCCAGCGGCGTACGTCGGAGGTCTGGACAGCATCAGGGTCGGTCTGCTGGAGAAGGTCAAGTTTCCGGAACATTCTAAAATTATAGTGCAATACCAAAGAATATTTGTATTTAGATATGCACGTGGAGGGGGTTGGAGATCGAGACCACACATGGGCGTGGGGGTCCGAAAATTGGCGCACAGTATGGCGCACAGTATGGCCGACCTGGGGGGTGGGGGTGGGGTTCAGCCGATCTGGGAGGAAGATCGAAAAACAGTTTTTTTGGACCAAGTCGGAATGACTTCAAAAACTGGTATAAATGCTAAACTAGCGTTAAAACTACGTTTTCCATACAGTTTCTGGTCATTTTCAAGCAGTTCTAAATTTTTTTTCGATTTTCATCGATTTTTGGCCTTTATTTAGCCTCGTTCAACTCAAAAACTTTCAAACATTGCCATTCTGAGGTCTAGAATACATAAATACATGCACAGCCTTATCAATCTGGAGGGTCAAAACTGAGCTTTTTGGGTCAAATGAGCTCAAAGACTAATTTTTATGCTAAAACTGGCGTTAAAACTGCGTTTTACCTGACTAATTTGAGTATTTTAATAAAAATTTTCGATTTTTATCCAATTTTTGGCGTTCATTTTGCCTCATTTCGCAGAAAATTTTTCGTTTTTACATCCTCAGGGTCTAGACCAACCTGGGCGTGGGAGGTTTGGGGGTATGCAAACCCTTCCCCCCCGAGAAAACCAAAGTGCCCCGCAGAAACCAAAATATCCCCCAGAATTCAATTTTTGAATTTTTTTTTGTTTTTTCTCGCGATTTTTTGATGCCAATTGATAGTGCTCGATGAGAAACGCTTGGAAAATGGTGGTTTTCCCAACATCACTATTTTTAAGGCGATTTTGAACTTCGAAAAATATTACCCCCAGAATTTTGGTGCTGCCCACCTATAGTCTAGACCCTCCCAATCTTAGGTGCATGTCTCCTTGTAAACAAACATGAGCGTGAAGGATTGGAGAGGGTTCAGCGACTGTTATTTTCTGAATGCAAAATATCCCCGCCGATTTTCTGATTTTTATAACGTTTGAATGGAGAAAACTACGAAAACAGGAGTTGAGTATTCCGCATGAAATATCGAGACCAGAGGCAGAGTCAAAACACGCCTAGTTTACGGCAGTTTAGACCGATTTTCAGTGTTAAATAAAAACAAAACGCTTTTGATGAAAAATATCATTTTATAACTTTTACGAAGCATGGAAAAATCGCGAAAGAAAAATTTTCAAAAAGAAGAGAAAAATGGGATTTTTCGAGGGTTGAAACACCAGACTGCTAGAAAGATTTTCATCATTTTCAGCTTATTGTGCAGCTTAACAGAGAAAAAAACATTTTTTACCTATTAAACCTCTGTTTGAATCGTCCTGCTGGAGCTGTTACGTGAAATATAATTTTTACTGAAATTTCATAATGATTTTATTAAAATTTTTGTAAGTTAAAATAAAGAATTATACGAGTAAACAAAATAAATTGAAATTAAATCTTTAGAGTAAATAAATAATTGAAATTCAATGCTATTGAGCAGATTGCGTAAGGATATTACGCAAATAAGCTCACGTTATCACTTTTCATGCCTTACTAAAATTTTATAAACTATTTTTCAAAGTGTAAATTTGCTTTTAGCTTCGTAGTTTTTTCATACATGTACAATGTCACCGGCAATTATAACGCCAAAATTTTTTAATAAAATATTTTTAAGCTTCTATATCCTTTCCAGTAAGAAAAACCAAATCGAAAATAAATTAAAAAACAAATTAATTACTAAAATAAATAATTAAAATGCAATTTTATAATTTACTTGGCAATAAATACGTGAACGTTTTCTCTTCTCTAAATCCCAAATTGCTTGGTACTTCCGTCTGCGACTCTGTTGTCTTGTTATCGTTCTTCTTCTTACCATTTCGCAGTCGGATTAACTCAGCCGGTGCCAAATTGTTATTGCTCCCCAAATTAGATTGTACGAAACTGGGAGCGGCGACTTAAGTACTTTTTTATTAGAAAAAATTGAATATCTTAAGACATATGTCAACACTCACGAATGTGAGTGAAGTTGATGAGTTGAATCAATTCTTAAAATCGTAATCCACATGGGTGTGGTATAGTTTTTTAAAAATTTTTCTAATTAAAATTTTTTCAAAGTTTTTCTAATTCTCAAAATCATTTCAGAATTCGATAGACCGCTCTTAATTTGACGCAACCCAAAGCAGAATTTTCATAATTTTGTCTCACAATTTTTTATGTCAATGGATAGACTCACTTGAAAAGCGTACTACGAATTTTTCGGCGCTTTTTGACTTCTGGAACTTCTACGAATCCCCAGAATTTCGTCACTGTCAATATTTGGTCACAATGCGTAATGAGTCATTTGTATTATCTGACTCATTCGTGTATTCGATTTTTATTTTTTGTTTTCTGCTTCCTAAGAGCGCGCAGTAAATATAATTAACTGACCTCTAATTAATTAATGTTTTTCGGACTAATTTTAACAAAAATTCCGAAAACTGATAAAAATCTTGAAAATTAACGATAAAGTCGGTAAATAACTCTTTCGCGCTGATATCGTTCCGGAGGATACGTGTCAACGCGTAATTTTTCCTTCTTTTACAATTTACCTATGTATAAAATACTTTATTGATTCCAAAATGCTAGGTAAGCTATCATTTAAAAAAAGGTGAATCGATTCAATTTTTAAAGTTAATTTTAAAAAATCAATTTTCCAGATTCGAAGCTATCATTCAGATATTGAATTACTGTTCAACGGTAAGCACTGAATGCATCCGTAAATGTTCGAATCGGGCGATTTTTGCCCCTTATCATCGCCAATGCGCTCGAGACTGATTAGACCCACGGCCTCGTTGCAATCCGGCCTTTTATAGTAGGAAAAGGAGCACAACGAAATACTGCGGGTATATTTGACCGTGGCGCAAAATTGCAGCCGCTCGTAGCACATGAGGATACAGTCTTTGGCACTCAATGCATTCGTTTGCATATAGTACAGTAAGTCATTGTAGGTATCTGGCTGAATAATTTGATAACTCAGCTCACCGTCTTCGCATTCTTAAATGAAATTTTTTGATAATAAAAAAATATTTCAATAATAAGTGTGCGCCAGTGGCGGATCCAGGATTTTCTGACAGGGAGGCGGACCCCAAAATGTTCCTTAAGTGTCAAGCATTGTCCAAAAGTTCCTATCTTATGCTCGAGGTACCGGTTTTTTTGCCGTCCTTTGATGGGCGGAATTATTTTATGATGCAAAAGAGTTTAGAATTTGTTCGAAAATTTTGTGAAAAGTTTTTTCGTAGAAATTTCGAAAAACTATTGCAGAAATCGACATAAATCGCCGAAAACACTCGAGAAGTCATTGTAGGAGCTACGAAATCTCTGTTCTGTACAGAAACTACTCTTCTGACGTAAATTTATGTTTTTAGAGCGCCAAGAGAGACTGTAAATGCCATTAAAGAGTACATAACTAACCCGGCGCGAAGCGAAAAATTTGAAAAATCATGATAAAAATGCAAAAATCATCAAAAAATAAAAATCAATTCTTCATTGAGCCATAATGTCTTTTGACGACTGGGGGCGGCCGCCTCCCCTCCGCCCCCTATAAATCCGCTACTTCTATGCGCGCGATTAAATAAAACGAATGAGATAAAATTGAGAAATTTGGTTCAAAAATTTTCAACTTATTCTTTTACATTGAAATCGATGCAACGAAAGGTAGTTTTCTTTTTTGAAGTTGTTCTTGCCCTTCACCTCGTTCTTTTCTGACCGATGATTACTAGCAGTAGAATGCAACCCAGAATGATAAATACGGGAATTTTTTTAAAAAATAAGGCTGAATAGCGTAAATTCAAAAATGAATGAAAATCTGAAATGTCCCGCAAATATGCTTGAAATTGGACAGAAACTGTGTATTGATATATTTTTCATGCAAATTATAGCATTTGTACCGGTTTCTGAAGCCATTTCAGATCAAAAAAAAGCCCAATGGCTTTCTCCGCCGCTCATTTTGTGCTTATATACTCCTGGGCCCGGTTTCAACCGGTTTCAATATCCTTAGGCTTATGCCAGGCTTAAATCTGACTTGAATGTTTTAACATACGTGGCCAAGTTTGAGTCTGGCTTGAGCCAGGCTTAAACTTGGCTTAAGCCAGGCTTAAGCAGGCTCGAAATGGCCTCGTATGTTTAAACATTGAAGTCAGGTTTATGCCTGGCTTAAGCTTAAAGATATTGAAACCGGGCCCCGAAGTTTTGAGACTGCATCTCTGTTTGATCTTTTTGTATGCCGATTTCTTATAGTAATGACAAATAGCATTTAAAGCAATTTCCTCTTTGCTCATCCGTACGATACGATAAGTGCGTATACAAATGTAGTCTTTTACATGTATTTATTGATCAAACCGTCTGAAAAGGCGAAAGTAATAGCTTAATGGCTTACCCGAGCTATTACAGATTTATCAACTCTTCCACTGTAATTTTTTCTCGACTTTTTAGTTTTTTAATCAGCAGCTTGACGCTTTACACCGAAAAAATGAAGAGATTGTTGTCTTTACAGTTTTTAAACAATCAACCGACGCGAATATTATTGCTTACGTCTAATTTTCCGGTCAGTAGAAAGCCTTCTTTGTTGATTGCTGAGCTTGGTCGAAAAGGCAACTTAATAAAAAATAAACAAAAAATTACCGGCAAGATTTTAATAAAAAATAATAATTTTTAAAAGAAAAAAACGTAACTTACCTAATAGCCAGCAAAACCTAAAGCAAGATATTCTCATCGTCGCGAAGTTCAGTTGAATAAGCGAGTGATCAATTTCTGACGTTTCAACTTTTAATTAACGTTTACTTCGGTGTGACTCGCCGAAATGAACGTCCTTCACATCAAGCCAAAATTGTAAAATAATGACATTTTCCGGTTTGCCTTGTTGTGCGCACGAAAAAACAATCAGCGGTGGTGATCCGTTCAATGAACTGACGCGAGTAGCACTTTTTTCAAACGGAAGGTAGTTATTCTGAGACAAAAAATGCGTGCATAGCAAACTTCAATTTTGTGCTAAACGCGTCTATCGAATTAAAAATTTTCGATTTAAATCTGCGATAAAAATTGTAAAAACGTTTGACAAATTAATAAGAAAGGAGTGCGACATTTTAATTGTCTCTTAAATTCAAGTTCGTTCATACTCGCGCAGGGATGACACCTTTATTACAATATAAGCATGTGCAGTTACGGAAAGCCGGAAATAATCAATAGAAAAAATGATTGATTCACTACGAAATCCAGACTTTCAACCAAACTTTTCAAATAAAGCGATAGTTTCGACGGCGGAATTCAAAATGCAATCAACCGTTTGTTTCAATATAATGATCCGTCCTACTTGAAAAAAACATTACAAGCCCCAGACGATTTGGTTATTCAATGAACTTATGTAGGCCAAATGCATACTGTTATTCAAATTGCCCTCTAAAAATTTGAATGAAGTGTTTCAATAAAGTCGAACATTCATTCTACAAATGAACATCTAAATGAGCTCGGAAATTCATAATTATGAGCCTTCTGGCTCGAAAACTTCGGTTGAAAACTAACTTCGAAACATTTGTTGTTGAATTTGTTGCTGTAACATTTTAACGAATTTTTTCAAATTTTACTTTTAATGAATAGTTTTCAAAGAACAAGTTTCAATCGATTTTTTCAAAAATTGCTTTCACTGATTTCAAACCCGAACTTTCTATCATGTTATTCAAGGATAAGTTTGAACAAAGTTATTCAAATAGTAAGTTTCAGCCAAAATTTTCAAAAGTAAGTTTCAACGGAGGTTTTCAAAAGGTAAGTTTTAACCAATTTTTTCAAAGATCCTCGAAACGGAAAAATACTGCTTGCGGCACGTCCTAAACCCTTTAGCTTCGCATAATTCTAATGCAATCTTGATTTATACTGTAGCACTTTGTGCAATGTGATCCGTCCAGTCAGTGTGATTGTTACGTCGTCCGCTGCAAAATGCGTGATGTTTTGAGCTGTCTATGTTTATTTGAGTAGGGCCGACAGCTTTAAAAAATCAATCGTGAAACGAGGTGACTAGATGCGACTGAATGTGTGTATGTAGGCGGGACCATATCCAGAAATTGAAAAATTTTTCATTTTCCGTTTCCATTTTCCATTTTCCGGCTTGAACCCATTTTTCTATTTCCATTTTCTATTTCCAGCTTTTACCCATTTTCTTTTTTCCATTTCCATTTCCATTTCCGGATTTTATCTTTCCCCGCCAAGAGTTGGGTGGACTCAACAAGAATTGGTCTACCCTCGCAGAGGCGTAGCCAGGATTTTAATTCGGGGGAAGCATACAAAAAAATTTTTAAGACTACTTTTGCACTGAATGTTATTAACGCTATGTATAGTAAAACTGAGTTTTTCTGCCTTTAGTAGTGCTGCCTAGCTAATTTATGAGTTTCTTACAATCAAAAATATGTAAAGTGAAAACGGCGCGAAGCGCCGAAAATTTTTTAAATTTTTACCGTTTTCATGTAGAATTTTCGGCCTTTTTTGACAAATAGTTCGGACTTCGGAAATCATAAGTGGCGAATCACCAAGAAATTAAGTAATTTTTAACCGCCCTTAACATTTTGTAGCTCTGTGAATACAAATAGTCTGAGAGAGCAGAAAATTATCAAATTTGTACGAAACAATTTTGACAGTTCAAGCTTCTAACAAGAAAACTGCTAATTACTCAGTATGAAGATATTTTGACTGATTCAGGCTTTCAAACGCAATGCTGCAGCTTTACAAAAAGAAAGAACAATAACCGGCGGCGCTATGCGCCGGAAAATTTTGACGCTTTTCTTATTTAAATTCAATTTATAACGCTTAAATCATACAGAACAAGCGAATTGATTCCAGCGCGAAGCGTCAGAAATATTTTAAAATTCCTAACTCTTTTACCTTTTTTGCTCCTCCCAAAAATCTCGTTGCACACGTACAACAAGATTTTACGACTCGGGGTCTAGGGTGGCGCTTCCAAGCGCTCCCAGCGGGGTCCGGGGCAGATCCCGGAAAATTTTGTAAAAAAAGCACTTTAATGTTAAATAGTAACGTTAAAATTTTCGTAAAATCGGCCAAATTTTGCTTCTGAATTAAGCCTACAAAACTTAAATATTGCACAAAACTTCTGCGCTAAAATGCGTCTTTTGACCTCTGCTAAGAATATAGCGCAGCAACTGGCCGCTGCCAACAAGATATAGAAAGATCTATCAATGAAAATTTTGTTCTTACTGTTTTTAGGCCCATTTGTGGCCTTCTTATTAACAAAATGTACTTCAAAAACAGAAAATGCACAAAAACACAAGAAAATTTGACCATTCCTTTCATTTGAAAAAAGATTGTGTTCTTGTAAAGAAAGACAAGCAAAGCAGAGAATAGACAAACTGGTAGGTACACAATCATTTTAACACTTTTATTATTATGCTTAGCAAGCATGCGCAGTTTCATTCAATGATCAAATAGTGCATTGAATAATTAAAGTGATGTAAAGTGCTGTATTACTTTAGCTGATTCAAGCTTTTTAATTCATTGGATCTGTACATAACAATAAATAATAACGACTTAGTGCGAAGCGCTAGAAAATTTGTACGTTTTTGCCTTTTTGAACTCAATTTTCTGGACACAATTATTGCATTAGAAAAATCAACAAAATTTTTGAAAAATTTCGGGGGGGGCATATGACCCCAATGCCCCCCCTACCTGGCTACGCCCTTGACACCTCGGGAAATTCATCGGAAGCTCGCAAAACTAGCATTATTTAGACTTCATACGACCTGCTCAATGCACTAAGATAATAAAATTCGAACTTTTTGAAAAAAATATTCCCTAACAGGCCCGTATCCATTGCTCGTCAAAAAACCCCCAATTTTTACCTCAAACTGCCTGAAAAACCCCAAACCAATGGTTAAGCATCGGCGCGAAAAGCTAAATCGCTAAAAAATGCCACCAATGGCCTCAAAAATCTCCAAAAATGGGGAAAAACCCGCTACTAGGCAACCCTGCGAACGGATCACATTGCACAAACTGCTACAGTATACTCGTAAATCAAGATTGCAATAAAATTATGCGAAGCTAAAGGGTTTAGGAAGTGCCGCAAGCAGTAGTTTTTCGTTTTGAGGATCTTTGAAAAAATTGGTTGAAACTTATTTTTTGAAAACCTTCGTTGAAACTTACTTTTGAAAAATTTGGTTGAAACTTACTATTTAAATACCTTTGTTCAAACTTATCCTAGAATAACATGATTGAAAGTTCAAGTTTGGAATTTTTCATTGAAATTTACTTTTGAAAAAATTGGTCGAAAAACGGTTTGAAAGTTTTCATTGAAAGATCACTTTGAAAAAAATGGTTTAAATTCAGGGTTCGAAAACTTTCATTAAAAGTTAGTTTTGAATGAATTGGTTCAAAATTAACATTAAAAACTATCATTGAAATTAAATTTCGAAATAAATGGTTGAAAAACCTAGTTTGAAAATTTTTATTGAAAGTAAATTTCGAAAAAATCGATTGAAACTTGTTCTTTGAAAACTTTCATTGAAAGTAAAATTTGAAAAAATTGGTTAAAATGTTTCAGCAATAAGTTCAACAAGTGTTTCGAAGTTAGTTTTCAGCCAAGTTTTAAGCCAGAAGGCTCATAATTTTGAATTTCCGAGCTCATTAAGTATTGATTTGTAGAATAATTGTACGACTTTATTTAAAAACTTCATTAAAATTTTAGAGGGCAATTTGAATAACAGTATGCATTTGGCCTACATAAGTTCATTGAATAACTAAATCGTCTGAAGCTTGTAATGTTTTTTTCAAGCTGGACGGATCATTATATTGAAAAAAATGGTTGATTGCATGTTGAATTCCACCGTTGAAACTATCGCTTTATTCGAAAAGTTTGGTTGAAAGTCTGGATTTTGTAGTGAATCAACCATTTTTTCATATGATCCTTCCGGCTTTCCGTAATGAATGTTCAAATGTAGTATTTGTAAAAAAATTATAGAATCTGGTTGGAATTTAGAATTATAAGGTGTGCATGACTGAATCAAGTCCCAGTTTCACTTTTTTATATCAACTATAATTTTTAAAACATTTAATCTGATCGAAAGTGCTTTGAAGATAACGCTGCTTGCGTGCAGTTTTGTCAGAAAGTTCAATATTTGATCTAAGCCACAACTTACACAATTCTTAGAAAGATATTTCGAAACCAAACTATTTTTTTCAAAGAAGGATAAAGAATAAGGTGGACTATTCGCGTTTTATAGTAGAATTGCGGCGCGGAACCTAAAAAACAATAGATTTTGTAGTCTCACTATTTATGCGCATTGAGAAAACATAGTAAAGCTCATAAGCTTAACAAGTACTCAGGGAGTCTATTTCGCAAACACTGGTGTTTTTGCCAACTATAATCCTTCCTTCAGATCAGCATGTATGTACATTCAGCGCTAAAATTCTCTTGGTTCTCTCAAAAAATGAAAACTTCCTACATTTTGACTGTTCTTCATTTTTTACGTTTTTATATTTGCATACTTTTAAAAAGATGTTGATTTTATAAAATGGAACAAGATAAGATTTATTAATTTTACTCAGAGTTGGCCTTATGACGAAATTTTTAAAGTCAGAAAATGATTTTTCAACATTCCATATAAGCTCTACTCTATGAGACGATTTTTTAAAGCTGATATAGTTCTATTGAATTCTTTGGCATTGCAAAGAAAATCAATAGGTGCGCCAAATGAATGATTCTAGCGAATAGGTCGCAATTTTTTCGACATACTCACTATATTCAATTCAAAGTTGGGCTACTTGGGTGACAAAATTTATACAGAAACCATCGATTCAGAGAGCGGATCGCCTGGAAATTTTGGGCTTCTAACACAAAAAGTGTACTAAAATTTATTCTGATGATCTTTCAAATGCGCTTCATGAATTTTAACTTTTTTTGGATGATTCTGGCGAAGAAATACTCACGTTCCCAAAATGCTGATGGGACTGCCCCTCCACACATAGGCGTTAGGAGGGGGTTTGCAACCCCCTCCCCCAGAGTTTAAGCCTCCCCCCAGATTACTGTAGACTCCAGAATTCTATTTTTAGTAAAATTTTTGGCAATTTCACCCATCCTGACCCCCCCAGTCATTCTTGCTGCCCACGTACGCCCCCTCCCCTCAGTTACGTGCCTGGTTTCACCTGCATCATTTGAAACAGTAAGCCAGCCCTGTGCGTACGCGTAAGACTTCAAGACCTTATTTTACGGAAATACGCGTGTTACCCGAAATCTCGCATTCTATGCAAATTTTTTTTGGAGAGACATCAGTATAACAAAATCACGATAAAGCACGTCGCATTTTGCGCCGATTCCGCCGCCCGATTAAATACAACGATTAAAGCGTCATGCTCACGGTTCGAAAAATTTTTTACGCCTCATTATTCGCCCATTCGCTATTCTTGTACTACTTCCGCCGTTTTATCGTTAAATGCGACGCGGGCGATTTTAAACTACTAAACTCCAGCCTCGATTGTTCGACGGTCGAACCGCATAATTTTTCGTCCTTCGACCAACTGCTGTTCCGATGCCCGGGCCAATCGGCGTACGTCCCTAAAATGGGCATTTGCGACGGAATTTTGGACTGCAAACATTCGGGGGTGGACGAAAAATTTTGCGCCATCAGGGACGCCGTTGAACCGGAAGCCGAAAATTCGACCGGGTCCCCGAAATCCGCCGAATCGCCCATCCAAATTTATATCCCGAATTTGCAATGCTACGCCCCCGTTTGCTACGCGGACGACGGCGACGAAAGCTCTTTGGCCGATTTTATCACAGTATCGCATTTCACGTGCCGATCTTTGGGCTTTTCGACCTACGATTCGTTTTACTACGCGTACAATACGGCGATGAGGCGCGGAATCGCGAGATACGCGCTCAAATGCACAGGTGGGCCCTCGAAGGCACGAAAAGGGGGATTCGGGGCATAGGTGGGCCGTGGTCCGATTCTCGGTGGGGTGAGGGAGGTCGATCACACCTGAGCGTGGGGGTGATTTGGGGGTATGCACCCCTCCCCAAGAAACCAAAATTCCCTACCCCAGAAACCAAAATCCACCCGGAATTCAATTTTTGAAATTTTTTTGTTTTTTCGCAATTTTTTGATGCCAATAGATAGTGCTCGACGAGAAACGTTGAAAAATGGTGTTTTTTCGCCATACCACTATTTTTAAGGCCATTTTTTGACCTGTTGAAAAATCTTGCACCCCCAGAATTTCGGCGCCGCCCACCTATGGGATCGATGGAACTGAATTGGGAAATTGTCAAAATTGCACCTAAAATTCAATTCTCGAGTTTCATCGATTTTGGAGGGCAGAGGTCCGCCGGATTCTCGATGGGTCCGTCAGACCCCCGCGCCCATACGTGGTTCGGCATTCGTTATCTTATGATTTCTAGGAAATTGAATAAAATGGTCTAAAAACAGTCTAAATATCAAATCTTATTTTATTTGATTACTATGCAAAGGCGCTCGAAATTGCTATAAACTATTAATATGGTAATTTTGACGCTGTTTTAGCATTCCTATCAATTTTTAGGCCCATTTTGGGCTCGCCGTACGTGCAAGAGAGGATACGGATTCCAATTTAGCAAAGTCAGTGGTGTTTCCGTCCCCAGTGACTCATATTTTTACCCCTACCCGATTTCGCATTTGAGGCCATTTCTTTGTTTTATCCAACATTTTTGACCAAAAGTAGAAATGGCCGACTACCCAAATAAAACAGGCCGGCTAAAGCGCAGAATACGGATTGTTTCAGAAATTCTTAAAAATCAGTTTGGGAGGTCAGATTTTTCGCAAAACTCGCAGAAATGGTTAAAATAAGGCGGGAAAAATAGTTTCATGAAAATCTGTCCAATATTGTGGGACCTTTTGGGCTCTAAAGTTCACAATTCAACAGTGCTTTAGAATATGCAGTTTTGACATTCATCCTGTAGGTCGGTTTTCTCTTAATTTTTCTTAGGCTTAGGCTTCATTTATTGATTAAGGAGGATTCTAAGCTGCTTAGGTCAGTATTACTCCCGCTTAGGTTGACATATAGTATTTATATCTACTTATAGACGTATGGACAAAAATTTTCATAAATTTGTATATATCACGCGTAAAAAAGATTTTCAAACAAAAAAGATTAATATATTCGTCATTAGCGTATCAGAAATGACACGAAAAATTATTTTTTGGCGAAAAAAGTATAAAACCATGAGTTTGATGTACTAGTGCTATATCAGGAAAAACACGAATTTAGCGGCAAAATCCGGAATATTTTGGGAAACAATCGACGGTTTTAAATCAAACTTGTTTTCCGCGCCTTATTTTAACGATTTCAGCACGTTTGCAAAAAATCTGGACTTTCTAAACCCATTTTTACGGATTTCTGGCGGAACTCTTATTTTGCATTTACTTCAAATGGCCGAATATCCCTCCTAGAATTAGCTGAGCTACAGCTCAGCTATGCTGCGCGCTTATCGTTCTAACTCTTGACTCGTGGTAGCAGTTGGGTCCACGTTCGCGAATGATTCATTGATACCTTTATCGCTATTTGTTTCTTACTGCATTGTAAACGAAAATGTAGGTGATTGGAATGATTATGCTTAATCGGAGTGAGGTATTTGTTAGAATTTTTGGAGTTTTGAATTTTTAATTCCATTGACATAACGATGCGGCGCACCTCTTATAATTTGAATTCTATGATGTGTAAGTCGGAGATGGGTAATTAATTTTTATTTTTCGATTTTTTATTTTTTATTTTTATTACTCATGTTTATGTGTTTTAAGTGTTTCTTAGGTGGGGAACTCATATTGCAACGTTGCCTGATCGGTCCTATCGCCGATTCTCTACATCCTTGCTCCCAGCTTCTTACGGTTAGCTGTAGTCGGCACTGCGTGCACAAAATCGTATTAGCCGATCGAAACGCCTCCGGATTGATTGAATCGCCGGGCTACCCCTACGTCACTTTGCCTATGATAAATTGCGTGTGGACCCTGGTGGCACCCGTTGATCAAATTTTAGTGCTTAATTTCGAAATCGTAGCCTTATCTGAACCTGCCTTAAGGGCGAATCAAGGTAAGTCGTAGTACGATCACACGTGGGCGTCGTGGTCTGACTGGACTCCTTAGCATCACACGTAAGCGTGGGGGAGTTTGAGGGGTATGCACTCCCCGGAAGGCCGAATACCCCCCAGAAACCAAAATAACCCCTCCCAAAATCGAATTTTTGCAATTTTTTCGTTTTTTCCGCAATTGTTTGATGCCAATGGATAGTGCTCGATGAGAAACGTTGACAAATGGTGTTTTTTTCGCCATACCACAATTTTAAGACAATTTTTTGACCTTTGAAAAATCTTGCACCCCCAAGAATTTCGGTGCTGCCCACCTATGTCTAATGCCTAGCATTCAAAAGATCCCCAGAAACCAAAAAGATCCAAAGTTTAATTTTCAGGAATTTTTCGTTCTGTTTCGCAATTTTTATATCATTGAACAGAGGTTGATGAGAAACCGCGTAAAATAGAGTTTTTGCCTTCACTATAAATTTTTCGACGCAGCTTGACCTTCAAAAATATTTTAACCCCCCCCCGATTCTGAGGCTGGCTATGCATGAGTTCGAGATTCAAAAGTGGGTCGTATATGCGAATTATCATGAAATTGAGTTATATGGTTAGCTTATATTAAGAATTCATAATTAGTAATCTTCAGAAAAGCACATAGGTTTAGGGACGTAAGTTCGCTTTGCGTAGGACTTAAAACTGAAATTGAGATGAAAACCTAGTAATAGTAATATGAGTATTTAGTTCCGGATTCGGGATTTTCGCCTAAGGTAGCTTTTCGTTAATTTGAACAGTTGGAAATTCAAAATATCTGCTATTCACGTGCGAAATGACTTTTCTCTATATCTTTCATGGTTAACTCTGGTCAAAAATCATTTATGTTGCAGTATTTTCGAAAAAAATTTCGAAATTTAAGGCGATTCCGTTAGCAACGCTATTGCAATTCTATTTTTCAATTCCAAAGAATATCCGGTGCGAGGCGCTGCAAAATGAATTCACAAGTTTTGGACTGAACTTTTTGCAGAATGCGCACATTTTTATATTTTTTAAAGAAAGGGTGTTGTCACAAACGTTAAAAATGGCATGTTTGACATGGACCTATTCTTTTAAGCCAAAAAGCCTTGCGAACAAAATTTAGTGTTGACCATAGGAGGGCGGCACCAAAGTTCTGGGGGGGGGGTGCAAGATTTTTTCAAAGGTCAAAAAATGGCCTTAAAAGTGGTGGTATGGCGAAAAAACACCATTTTTCAACGTTTCTCATCGAGCACTAAAAAAATTGCGCAAGGCATTAAAAAATTGCGAAAAGAAACAAAAAAAAATTTTCAGAAATTGAATTCTGGGGGGTATTTTATTTTCTGGGGGGGTATTTCGGTTTCCCCGAACCCCCCACGCCCAGGTATGGTGTTTACGTCCCATCCCCATGCACTTAGTGTCTTGGATTGGTTGTAGACAACACAGTACGTATCCCAGCCGCCAAATACGGAATGTGTTTTAGCAGAGAGGTTCTTTTGATTCGTAGAACTATCTCTTGAAACTTTAGAAACAAGATTCTTTATCATTGTCTCGAGAATACGATGCCCAGAGATAAACATACATAAACGTTGAAAAAGAGCAAAGAAAATCAATTATGCGCAAATGAATTTGCGAATGCTTTACGAATCATGTTTCACACAGACACACGTTTTGATGAATAAATTTTACTTATCAATAATTAATTCTAATTTTGATTTTATTTTAATTTTATTCAATTTTGAATAATTTTATATAATTTTGTCAATTTATTAATTTTAATTTTTATTTTATTCAATTTTATAAATTTTTTCAATTTTATCCAATAATTTTGTTTATTAATTTTATTTAATTTTGTTTAATTTTCTTTAATTTTATTAAAATTTTATTTTATTATAATATTTTATTCCTTCTTTCTCGTTTTTAAAAACTTATTTTGGGTTTCGGTACTACAGCGAATTTAACATCGCTTATGCTGCAAGACGAATTCGGAGACGATGGCTTTGATCCGAAGGATGAGTGCGGTGATACGTACGTTGAAGTGGAATTGGGTTCCGATGCGTCCGTGGAATCTGCCAAGCGATACTTGTGCATGGAAGTGCATAAAGTGAAAAATTTTTCTAAAAACTCGTACAAAATATATTTCGATTTCCGTCAAGTTAAATGTGTAATTTTTTGTGCACCTGTGGTTTTGACCAGACGTGCTCGCGAGGAGGAGTTCAGGGGTTAATAGGCCATTTCACGGGAGAAAACAGCTTTTGTCTGCCCCGTCGGTCACTACGAATTCAATGTGCTACCTTTTGGTCTCATAGGTGGGCGGCACCGAATTTCTGGGGGTGCAAGATTTTTCAAAGGTCGAAAATGGCCTTAAAAATCGGTGTATGGCGAAAAACTTCATTTTTCGACGTTTTTCATCGAGCACTATCCATTAGCATCACAAAATTGCGAAAAAAAACAAAAAGAATTCAAAAATTGAATTCTGGGATAATTTTGCTTTCTGGGGGTGCATACCCCCAAAACCCTCCCGCCTCCACGCCTAGGTATGGGATATACCCCCGGGATTTGATGGAATGGAAATTTTTTTGACAAGAATAAAGGCCGAAAATGAATGAAAATCGAAATTTTGTTTGCATAAGTGATTGAAATTAACCAGAAACTGTGGACTAACATATTTTTACGCTAGTACACTTGTTTTTGAGACCATTTTGACTTAAGAAGGCCCTCTGGCTGTTTCCCCTTGCAGGGCTGTTCATTTATGGTCCTGAAAAGACTTGCATGGGGGGCTTTGGGGGTCTGGACTCTTGAGGAAAAATGAAAAATTTTTTTTCGGGAAAAAATGAGGCAAAATAAAGGTTAAAAATGGATACAACCGAAAACCTTTTTTAAAAACTGCTCGAAATTAACCAAAAACGGTGGAATATCATACTTTAAACGCCGTTTCGACTTTTACAACATTTTCTGAAGTAATTTTGGCCCCAAAAAGTTCACTAACTGATCACCCGAATCGGCTGATCCCTCCCCTTCACACCAGTCAATCTGTTTAACTCTGGTTTTGACTTGACACTAAACACTATATCGAATTAAATTAGAATTAAATTAAAATTAAACTAAGCTAAATTTACTAATCTCGATTCTAGATCTACGCGTGCATGTATGCTATAAACTTTCTTTCTATTTAAAGATCTTGTTTTCAACGTCGAATAGCGTTTACGTCAGATTAATATCGAACAATCAATATTTGGACAAGGCCGAGATTGGCCAAATTCGGGGTTTTCGACTTAGCTATTCTACGAAACGTGGCAAACAAAAAGCAATTTTTCTCGAACCGCGAGTCATATTTCTCGGGGCACTTTTATGCGTGTTTTGTGCATGCGCGTTTTTTACCACTTTGACGGCTTATTTTTGCTGGAAATGGAAAAGAACGGCAAAAATATCGTAATTATTTTATATTTCATAATAATAATATTATAAATTTCACTTTTTATCTTTCTTCAATTTTTAGGTATTTTAGTAATTTTTATTTTATTTCTAATATATTTTAGCATCTTCCTAATTTTATTGATTTTGAGTCTTACACAGAGCCGTATTTAGGGCGCGGCCGCCCCTCCCTTGGCCGGAAAAACAATTTTGAAAGGTAAGATAATGCATGTAAGGATGGAAAAAATCGCATTTCTTTGTCGCAAAATCAACAAATTTGATATTTCCCATAATTTTGGCCCAAGCGCGACCGAAAAATGGCACTTTTTTATAGCGTTATGAGTGAGAAAAAATATTTTTGGAAGGAATTTAGAATTCAATCAGCTCAGTGCATAGAGCATGTCGAGAAACGTCAAAAAATGCGGTTTTTGCGAGCTACCCCTTCGAATTTCCGGAGATATTGACCAATTCATCTTAAGTCCGCCCCCCCCTTTTCTTGGCAAAATCCTGGATACGGGCCTGGTCTTACATAATCATACTTTTTTCTAAATTCTGTAATTATCGATGTAATTATCGAAGATTGGTTTGGCAATTTGGTGATAAAATATTTGTTCAACTTAAAATCCACAAGAAGAAACCAAAAATGTTTAAAGCGATTTTTTTGGGCTCAAATTGCTACGAATAAGTTTTCCGATCCTTTTGACGTCATTCCTTTTTCGGGGTTGCGAAATCACAAAAGTATTTCATGGAAAGTTTTACGGAATCAAGCGATATGTGGTACAAACATGATTTAGCGAAAAGTGTTGAAAAATGATATTTTTCTATATTCAAATTTGCAAGAGTAAACACCTAGCATTGGTAAAGTAGATAAATAAATCAACAGATGAATAAACAAATAAATAAATAAATAAATAGATAAATAAATAAATAATAAGTAAATAAATAAATAAATAAATAAATAAATGTATTATAATAGAACTAACGGCGAAAACAGAAATAAAACATTTTTTGTACACAAAATGGTTATGTAAGCCTTTTCGTAACTTTCCGAAATCCAAATCTAATTTTCTCAATACTTTCAATATTACAGAAATTAGTGATAGATTGTGATATGTGGGCATCTAGTCTCATTACAGATTTTTAGCAACCTGTTTACGGAGTCAAGTTTGCTACAATTCAATTCTTGCTATTGGAAATAAGAAATGCAAGTGATCCGCAGAGGAATAAATCAGTTCCCGAAAAATAAATTGATAATTTGAAAACAAATTAATCAACAAATAATTAATCGATAAATAAATAAATAAATAATCAAATTAATCAAAAATTAAAAGTGAATTAAGAAATTGATTCAAAAATGAATTAATTCGTCATTACAACATATTCGTGTCTGAAAACAATGGAAAATCAAGAAAATTTAAGATGTTCCAGAATCACGGAATCGACCACGGCGATTCCGCCGCTTCAGATTATGCCCTCCGACAGCATTTCTCGTTTTCCCGGTCACGCGGCCTTTCTCAACGTGACCATTGACCTCAATGACCTTTCGTTGCATTCGTTCGCCCTCAGATCCGACCCCTCGGGGGTCAGTTTGCATCCAAACGACTCTAATAGATCAAAAAAGAGCGCCGAGGACCCAACTTAGACGCCAATTTTTACGCTCGCCTTTTATCGATTGTTTTGTTCCATTGACCATAGCCATTTTGTAAATAATCGATTGACTCGTTTTTGTCAGTAAAACGCGTTTTAATGATGCCGACTATATCAGCAAAATCATTTTTTAAGTAAAAATGTATGGGTACATTTACGTGCCCTAGTACGGCGAACAATATTTGCTGCTACACGGTGCAAATTTTAGGTTTGGGACTTATAATGCTATGAACCCAGAATAGGTATTTTTGGTGTAGGTATATTCTTATAAGAGAAATCACGATTTTATGTATATGCGTTTTTTAGATTAGATTTATAATCTTTTTTCTGCGACGAATTTCCCTTCATAATCATACCGTTCAAATATTAACCGTTTATAATTCTGGTTTTCTAAATAAGTTTTGAATTTTCTATGAAAACTTTCTAAAATTTTCTACAAATGCACAACTGTGAAGAACCTGCCCATGGTCCTCTGAAATAGCTTCTCCCCCACAGCTTCCCATGAATCCATGAATACTCCAGATTTTATGGAGCAAACATTCAGCAACTTTCGTTTTTGATGCGTTTTCAGGAAAAAATTCGGAAAATTGTGTGCTTCGAGAACTATGAGGGCCACTAAATGCAGCTTCGCTCAGAGCCGCTAAAACGCTTAGAACGACCCTTGTCCTAGCAATCATATAGAGACATAGAGCAAAGAAACTAAGGGGGTCAGCTCATGAATATTTCTTAAGTGCTAAAGACGAAAGGTGGAGAGGTCCGCACGGATCCTCGGGGGAGGGGGTGTCTAGCCAGATTCGACATACATGTCCCCCCACGCCCATGTTTGATGCTCGCCCTAGAAAATTTTTATGCGCCCCAGTTTATATACGTTAGTATGATGACACATAGGTATACGGTACTCATTTTTCTCATTTGGACTTTCAGTCACTTTAGTTTGAAGAAATGGAGCGAAAATACCCTCCTACATACTTGTTTTTAAATCGTAATCATATTTTTTAAAGAAGTTTTCAGGTCACTAAATAAATGAAAATGAATAAATTTAGCCGTGTCGGGTAAAAAAAGCGCATTCCCTATAGAACTGTTAGATAGGCATCTGATTTGATAAGCATCACTGGGACTTGCACGATAGAATGTATACATACGCTGAATCATAGGTAGCGCGTTAGCGCGTACCTATAATATACTTGGGTACCCCAACACCTGGGCACCCCCCCCTACAGCTATAACGGGACACTTCTGGAAGGTGCGGTTTTTTTTAAAAGAAAGATAATAAAAAAATTCGCTGCCCGTGTTTTTTTGTTTTTCTTGAAACTCAAAATTGACTGTGTAAAGAAGGTGTAAAGTTTTTGTGTAACGTTATAACATAGGACAAATTTTGGGACCTTTTTACTGCGGCATGTGGACAACTGAGTATTGATGACTCGAAGGATTGAACAGAATAGGATAATAGAGGGATGAATTCTACAGATGACACTTTTTTTGTTTTTTGAAATTCGCATTATTTATTGAACGGCAGTGTAAACAGTGCGAAAATCTGGGGGTGAAAAAGCACTTTTTGGTCGAGTTTTCAACCTTCCTATGTCCGATACTAACTCCGGTTATGAGGTTTTTAAAATGTTTTCTGACAGAAATGTAGAGCGGATCAAGGGCTACATTCTGCATATAAGCAAAGTCTTGTATGCTCTATGGTGAGTTAGATCCTGGGGTTTAAAGTTTACACTCTAGTGGATGGTGTGAAAAAACGGATTTTAACTAAGATTTCTCTGCCAAATTTTTCCGCTTATGAGTCAGTGCAAATCGAAGACAGCATTAATAAAGTGCCTCACAGGGGCTAAACATCGCAGCAAACCGCATTTAAAAAAACGCAATATTGAGTTATTTATGGGGGTGTAAAGTTCGAAATCAGAGGTAAAAAATGGGCTAAAAAACACGTTTTTTCCGAAGTTTGATTGATAAATCATGCCAAATAATTTTTGCAACAGAATTTCGGCACACAGGAATGTACTACGATTTAAAAGCTACAAATTGTACCAAACCGAATTTCTTTAAACTCAATGGGGAGTTCGGTACGGAATTTTAAAGTTTACAGTGTTCTAAATGATGGAAAATACGTTTTTGTTGCGTTTTTTGTTCGCCACTTTCTCCGTCCAGAAGTCGGGATAAGTCTAATAGAATAAAAATAAAGTGCTTTATATCGGGTGCATGTCAAAGCAAATTGTCTATACATTAATATTTAGCGAGTGTAAAGTCAAAAATTTGGAGTTTTAAATGCGTTTCTGTCTTGTTTTTTCTGCCTGCTTCTCCGGTTACGAGTCAGGGACACGTTTATCAAGTCTAGAAATGGACCAGGAATCAAATTTGATATGCCAGTCTGGCGCATATGTTTACACTCTACGGTGTTGTAAAGTAGTTTACACCAATTGTTAGTTTGCCCATAGAACATTATGTAGACTTAATTTTTTCATAAATATTAATCGTAATATCGGAACAATATCAAAATTACGAATCTGACTAAAATCTTCTTTACACTAGGTGTTTACATGAAGTTTACACTACATATATATTTATCTTCGTTTTTGAGCATTCCTGAAACCTAATTTTTTCTTGGAGCCTAGAAGTTTTCAAAGGATCAAATGTGAGACGTCACGTAGGCGCGTTTGTTTACATCCAACAGTGATGTAAAGTAGTTTACATTCATTGTTTATATGTCCTCAGACCATTGTAGAGACATAATTTTTTCATGAATGTTGATCATAATATCCGAGTAATTTTTGACACTGCATGTTAGCCTTTGTTCTAGAGCATTGCAAAAATCGAAATTTTTTCCTAGATATAAAAATTTACAGGGAATGAAATATATACGTCAATTGGGCGCGCTTGCTTACACTCAGCAGTATTGCAAAGTGGTTTAAACCTAATGTTTATTGTCTTTAAAACATTATGGAGACTCATTTTTCCATAAATGTTGAAAGAAATATCGGAGCAATATCAAAATTACGAATCCGACTAAAATATTCTTTACGCTATGTGTTTGTGTAAAGTTTACGTTACGTGTTAACCCTAATTCGATAGACTTGCAGAGACTTTGTAACTGAAGTCAAGAAATTTTCAAGGATTCATATGTGAGACATCAATTAAGTGAGTTTGTTTACCCTCAAAAGTAATCTAAAGTGATTTAAAAATTATGTTCAAGTGTCCTTAGATCATTGAAGAGATGTAATTTTGTCTTAAATGGGTTGCATTAAAGTTAAATCTTTCTTAGCCGTGTTTATAATATGTTTCACAAAATCTTGCACATGGAGAGCTATCGTTTAATTGATGTAAATTGCCTGCAAAAGTGGTTTAAAATGAACCAGCAATCACACTACTGTGCACAGAAGTCGACAAAGATATACAGCTTTATTGTAATCATGTACATTAATAAGCCGTAAACTGTTAGTATTCTCTACACCTAGTAGTTGTGTAAAGTTTGCACTATTCATTTGTTGTTAATATGTAGTCTATACTACAAATTTATTTTACTACCAAATCAAAGCGTTAGTGTTCCTTACATTTGATATTTGCGTGAAGTTTTTGAATTTTTGCCGAAAATCTTTGCCTTCTAATTTACCAACATCCCGCCTTTTCCATTTTCTTGAAGTTTAAAATCTTTTATAATTCTCTCATAATTTAATGGTAGGTTTTAACTTTAAGTTTCTCTTGGTTTACAACTCTCGCTTAGCAAGCTCATTTTTCAAAACTTTTTCATAGTGATCAGATTAGTTGCGTTTAGTTTGGAATTGGTGGACGGTCGTTATTTTATTACTCGGCTTAAATAAACCAAGTGACTATCTTTTGATTATTTTCTTCATCGCAAATTCAAACACCCAATTTTCAATTTGAAAATTGACCCAATTTTCAATTTGAAAATTGATCCAATTTTCAATTTGAAAATTGAAAATTGGGTGTTTTCAATTTCAAAAGTCACAACACATTGTGCTTGTGTATTGATTGAGTGAGGATTTGCAATGTGAATTCGTTGGTTAAATTTTTGTGCTTGATTATAAGTGAACTGCACATTAAGAAGAAATAACTTAATGCAGTTTTAATTTGAAAATGGATGGTGTCAATAAGGTTGTCTTGTTTAAAAAGGATAATGCTGATGTTAAGAACAATATTGTTTTCCGCGTTCTTGGACTGTTGTCATTATTGTGGCATGTTACTGATTGTGTTTACTGACTGATGTACTGAAATCACGCTAATTAAAAGTAGTGTACTAGCAAAGAAAAAATGCTCCGATGGAACAAAAAAGATGAATATACTTGGAATTGTGGATTATTATGGATGTAAAAGGAGG
This sequence comes from Mermis nigrescens, assembly GCA_036768485.1. NCBI lineage: Eukaryota > Metazoa > Nematoda > Enoplea > Mermithida > Mermithidae > Mermis > Mermis nigrescens. Next base: position 724,612 of record JAVLUZ010000218.1, on the reverse strand, counting down.
GGACTAGGAAAAATCTACCTAAAGTCGGAAAATCTGCTAAAAATCACACTTTCTCTAAGCAACGCAAAAAATCGATGTATATTCTGCGGCCTCTAAAAAAGTGTCTTTTTTAAATAATGTTCGAAGTTTCAGATAAGAGTGTATAAACGAAATCTATCAAGGTTACTTTTTTAAATTGCTGGCACCTGATAATAAAATACATGCGTAGGTATGTACATTTTGGACCTATATGTGCATATTTAATTTGGTTCCCAGTGGACTAATGTGATTTATTTGTGAGGATGCGATAGTGATCAAACAATCATAGTCTAGATGTGCCTAAATTGGCTCTTTTAGCGAAGCTTCTATCGTTGGGTGGATCTTCCGATATGCCTACTCGGACCAGCGAGATTTTTTTCGATGGGCGTATTGAGACGTTGGGTGTGAAGGACTGGTGGGTCTACCGTTCTGAGCACAATTCTTCTACTTTTTTGGCCACAAATACTTTTTCAAACTTTTTTATTTTTGAAATGCAGAGCGTAGAAAAGTTTGACTTACGAATCAGAGTTGCTTATTTTTGAAGTTTGAAAATTTTAAATTTCGCTTCTTTGACGGCCATGCATAAATAAATGATCGAAGATGGGCCGATAATACTAATTTATTTAAATCGTGATTTGATGTTTCGACGATGTTACATAATCCTAGCTGAAACTCGATGTCGTCGTCTATGCGTGGAATCGGGTAGATTTCATCACTTTTATTTGGCTTGGTCCAAGGACCACGTTGAGAACATGTCTTCAAGGTAGTTTTCCATACGTGCTTAGCAATTGAAATTTGAGCAGTTGAAACTAAAAAAATTTCCTCATGCGCCTTTCTTGGCTCGAAAACGATATATGAATGCGCAGTGGCGGATCCATGATTTTCTTAGGGGGAGGCGGTACCCCTTAGGTGGGGGGCGGAACCCTGACTTGGGCGGAATTATTAGCCGTTTTAACCCGAATATCGCTTAAAATTGCTCAAAAATCCTTAATTTTGCGCACTATTTTGAACCGATGGGGGAGGGCGGCCGCCCGCCCCTAAATCCGCCCCTGTGGATGCGCATTAGAAACAGCATTTTGGTGTTTTTGACGAATGTCCTTATAAAAACAATTTTTACAAACGTAATTTATTCCATTTATCATAAGCATTTTTTCTAAAGTTTAGATTAAATCGTCTTTGTTATGCGAAAGGAAGTTAGAAAAAATTCATACAAACCGAATCAAAAATAAGCATTAACGCAACTCTCGGGATGTGGGATGGAAGGTCCGAAAATTTCCAAACGCCAAAAATGTGCCGGATGATTGGGGGCAAAACACGTCATTTTCAGGCGTTTCTGCTCGAACTCTACTCCACGCTATATGATGGCAAAAAAACGAAAAAGGCTAGAAATTCCAATTCTGAGTCTGTCTTCGGGATTTTATTTCGTTTTGAAATAAAATTTGTTGTTTTGTTAGGGAAATTTTTCCATTTCTTCGTTTTCTTATAAAATAGGTCAGAAAATTGATGTAGACGTTAAATTGGTATAAAGAATGCCTTTTAATTGACAGTTTCTGGTCAATCGTTTCCTAGCACTGTTGCGAGGGAGTCGCACTTATTCGTCAGTGTTGGATCTCAACTTTGCCTAATTCCCCCAAATGTTCGTTTTGTCCTTCTGGGCAGTTCATTAGTAGGCAGACACCCCCAAGCCCTATTCTGGGCGCATGTCTGGTCCAGCCAGACCCCCACACATTTGTGTTTGACTGGGGTCTGCCAGGTTCTGTGGGTTCAAATATTACATGCAAGCCGCCGTTTAAATTATTACCTATTGTCCGTTTCACTTGATCGAGAGCTTTTTCACTCAATTTAATATACCCCAAATGAATTAGGCTACAAAATTGGCTTGCAAATCCGATAGTTTTGCCCTTGAATGAGGCCAAAGATCTTTCAACTCAACATACCTAAGTATTGTAGAATGACGTTTCTGCTGTATTATTTCGAAACACTTTAGCCCTTTGTAAAAACTCCAATTAATCAAACAGAGAATAGGTACATACCAAACCTGGGCGTGGGGGTTTGGGGGTATGCATCCCCCTCCGTGAAACCAAAATACCCCCAGAATTCAACTTTTGACAAATTTTTTTGTTTTTTCTCGCAATTTTTTGATGCCAATAGATAGTGCTAAATGAGAAACGTCGAAAAATGGTGTTTTTTCGCCATACCACCACTTTTAAGGCCATTTTTTACCTTTGAAAAATCTTGCACCCCACCCCAAATTTTCTTGCTGCCTACGTATGGTACATACGTCTTGAAACCTTAAATTCTATATTTTACAAGCGAACTTATTTCAAATTCGAAAACTACGAATTCAAGCATCATCACACAGTACATTGAACAATTCACGCGGAAGCACGAATACGAGGAATATGAATGCATGCATACAAGGCAAAAATGATAATTTTCAATTGATAAAATGAATGATCGGCTGACAAAGATAGTAAAGGGCGAAAAGCGATTTTGGAACCAAAACTTTTCAAACTTTTTCGTTTTTTTGTTTCTCAATTTTTAATTTAGTTTCTTTGCAGTGTGCGACAAAGACGGGCATTTTTAGCCAAATCCTCCACCGGAAGTCTTAGTTCTGGCTGCAAAATCCGTTTTTGGGCATGATTTATCTAGATTTTAATTAGCTTTACTGTCCACAATTTCATTTTGGGCTATAAGTGAATTTTAATGCAGAAAAATTGAGAATGCTTGTGCTTTGAGAAGCTTTGTTATAATATACGCTATATGTCAAGTATCACCAAAAATAATAATTAAAAACGACCTGACCAAAAACGCATACTTAATAATAAAATACAAAAAAATTTGGCATATTGATTCAAAATATCGGAAGATCCTGGGCTTCAACGCACTGATTCTGTAAAAATAAATGCATATCTTTGAATGAAGGTCTTTGGTCGGGATCTCGCCTCCAGCACTCTTTCATGAGATCGTAAATTTCACTGGGTGCCGATGACGGTTTGCTCAGGGTAAACTGAAAAATAAATTGGGTAGAACATAAGATATAATAAATGAATGCAAATAAATAAATAAATAAATAAATAAATAAATATAATAAATAAATAAATAAGTGCAAATGAATAAATAAATAATTAATTAATTAATGCAAACGAATGATTGAAGGACTAAATAGAAAGTAAAAAAGGAATTTACATAAAAAATATAAATACATCATAGATTCTTCAATAAAATACAATAAAACACGCACTTGTTCCCTTAAATGAAATTTTGAGCTTTTTTATAATTTTTTATTTCTGACTCACCAGAAGCTAAAAGAATTCAGTTTCTGGCCCATGTTCCGATCATAGGCTCTAGGGTATACATACTCGATTAGGTGAAGACAAAGACGTACAAAATAAAAAACACTAAAAAATAAAGAAATAAAAAATGAAAAAAAACAAAAAAAACTATACGAGTAAATTACGTAGCAAAATCAAAAATGAATAGTTACTCTAAGCGTCCCATTATCGTAAATGTGTTGAATATTTTCGATTATATCCGAATCGCTCAAAGCAGCATGTGGTTGCTCAACGGCGAAGGTAAAAATCTCCCACAGGGTTACTCCGAACGCCCAGACGTCCGACTTCGCACTGAATTTTCCCTGGAGAAGCCAAGTGCGAATATCACTTTAAATTTAAAATTTATTAGTAAATATAGAAATTGTTTAAATTAAATTAATTCGTAATTTTAATTTTTTGGCTTAAAAGTTTATGTATTCTTTTTAAATCGTTACTTCGTTTACGGCGTATTTCGAATTAATTAGATAAATAACGTCAGGAATTCTAGGAATAAATATTAGGGGTCAAAAGTTTCGGGTGGCACTAGAACGTTCGGGTCAAACAGAGACCAAAAAACGAATGGCAGAAGATATCAATTTTTGACATTACTCAATAAGCTTTATCTAGTGGCATGAAAAAATTCCGGAAGAAACGAAAACGGATTTTGAAATATTAAACTCAAATTATCAAAAGTTTAATTTTTAAGAAACTCTAGCTAGTTACTTAAGTTAGAAAAAGAAGAAAATTTCTTTATGAGAAGGCGAAATAAATTCCGAAATAAGTTAAAAATCGATAATTTTTAGCAAAAGTGCTTGAAATTAACCAGAAATCATGGATTTACACAACTTTTGCGCTAATTTCATTCACAGTTGTTTTTAGGGCCATTTTGGCACAAAAAAAGAAATATGGCTGATTTCCAGGTAGGCGATGCTGCAAAATGAAAACTACGTAAATGTGCGGTTCCTTATTTGAAATAAAAATCTTAGCTCGGTTAATGGGGTATTTGTGGTCAATTGGTTTTATTGGCTTTTTCGGGTTAATTGAGCTTTTTGGGTAAATGGGTTTCTCTCGACTTGCCTTTTCAATTTCTTTTTTTTGTGTATTTATTCTGTATAACTCCTGCTTACTTCTCTCGTTTCATTTGAACTCTTGCGCCTCGTAAAACCCGTAATTTCTCATAACATAATTTTGTGTGCTTTTTACGTACATGTGAATATACTATTTCTCGCGTCCTTTTGTTTCCTTTATACTAACAGCATGCCTAATTTATTTACTATTTATTTATTTATTTATTTTTTCATATTGGTGACTTTCTGTTATTATTATAAAGTCCGATTCTTAGGCTAAATTTTCAGCGACAGTAAACAAAATGGCTCAAGTGTAAAATAAATGATCTCAAATTCTCTGTTTTTACAATTGTCGAATAGTAAGTATAAAGCAATATTTCGAAATTTCAAATTAATTATCGAATTAAAATTATCACCATTAAAACGCATTCCCACGCCATCCATCTGATAGGCAAAACGAATCGACCTTCGATTCGATAATAGTCGGACGTATAAAGCGACCGGGCCATGCCGAAATCGCCAATCTTAATTTGCATATCTTCGCCGACTAGGCAATTTCGAGTGGCCAAATCCCTGTGGACGAAATTTAGGCTTTCCAGGTATTTCATACCGTCGGCTATCTGAGTGGCCATGTTCACTAAGGCTGAATAGCTGAAGCAAAGGCGAGTCAACGATTAAACAGATAAAAGTATAATAATTATAATTAAACGGTAATAAATTGTTACGTAATTTCCAATCGAAATTTACTGAGAATATTAACAAATTGGGCTTTCTCTTGCGAATGTACGTTTAAACGAACCGAACCGGGCCGGATAAATCTTGAAGAGAAAACTGGCTTACCGATTAAAAAATTTTTTTATGAAAAATTCGCTCAATAACCCTAAAAGAGTTGAGGTTTATCAGAATAATTTTTTAATAAAAAAAATTAATTTTTCATAAAAATAATAAATAATTGAATAAAATCGACGCAGAATGATACCGAATAAGCCCCATAATTTTCGATTTAATAAAAATTCAAAGTAAATGAACCATTATAAGCGTTTTTTAGCGATTTTAATTTTAAAAGGCGTCAAATTTTTCGGCGTTTCGCACCCCGTGCTCATTTTTGTCTATAAGTTTGTTCAATTGACTCAAATTTTTGACGCGTGCTGCCTACCGTTTCTGAGCCAAAAATAGGCATTTCATAGAAACTTTTTGGACCGGCCCCACAGAATTCCCGCGCTGTAGGCTCAATTTAATTTGTATAATTTTAAATTTAATCTATATTTATATCTAATTTCTAGACCAACCAACCTCAATTTGTTTGCACTCTTCCTCAGCAACTGATTCAAGTCGCCTCGGGCGACGTATTCAAACGCAATAAACTGACGATTTTCCTTGGTACAGTAGCCAATCAGGCGAACGATATTCGGATGATTTAATTTCGATAAAACGTGCAATTCTTTCAAAAAATCCTTCTGCGCTTCCTTCAGCGATTTACGCAAATATTTCACAGCCACTAGATCAGTATTACACGATGACCACGCGTTGTAGTTGTTTTCTAAGCGACACAAGTGGACCTGAAAGAATCGAAATGGTAGGTTAATAGATTAGAGTGATGTAAAAATAAATGCAAAAAATAAAAATAGATAGTAATAAAAATGAATAAAAATGAAATAAATTAATTCAGTAATTAATTGACGTTTTATCTATTCGTCTGATTTTCAATCTATGAAATACTTATTTGATTAATTAATTAAGTTATCGCATAATTTATATATTATTTAATTATTATCTATCGATTACTCGGCGGATTAAAATTAATCTATTTATTCGTTTATTAGCGAACTGCGAAATAAATGGATATGTGTAGGTATCAGTAATGACTGTTAATTAAATTGATTGTGACTTCTTTAGGCTTAAGTATTAGTCGGCTGAAAGCCAGATTAAATCCGGCAGACATGGGATTACATATTATATACAAAAATACTTTATTTTATGGTTTGCCCAATAATATTCATATTTAGATTTTTCAAATTGCTCTAATGAAAAATTAATTGCTTTACATGTCCTGCTTTGTCCGACTTGCGAAGTAGAAAACGACGGTTTTGAATACCTTAAGCTGCATCAAGCTGACAAAACGAAACGGATTAAGCAAAAATGAAATATGAAACCTCATGTGACTATGTGGACGATTTAATCTAAGTTAATTTTAGCAAACGCAATGGATATTAAAAAACTTTGAACAAAATGAGCTTCAGTCTAAATTTGACATAATTTGGCATCTTAGAAAAACGGTTCTAATTTTCTAAATCGTGAAATACCATATGGAATAATTGATTGTTTTTTTTGCAAATTAGAACACTTGCGAAAGGTTAAAAATCAAAATTTTCGTCAGCAAATAAGACATAAAAATTCTTCTCTTAGTCTTCGGCCTAATTTACTTTTTAATTTAACAATTTAATTTGTTGCGGACTTCTTCGATTCGTCCATTTATAAACCGGATATAATCTTAACTTAGTGTAAATTCTTTACACGTACATTAAGCGATAGGGTATTTATATTTGAATTATTTAGACTAATTAGTCGGTCAAACCTCTCCGAATTCTCCTTCGCCCAATTTTTCAATTATTTGCAAAGAGCTTATATCAATTTCGGCCGGACCAATTCTCGAACTACCTTTAGACACCGAAGCGCTTCCAAATCCTCTGCTCGAGTTGCTTAATTTAAATAATATAAATAATTGATTTTATACATACGCGCTTAAACACGGAAGCTAAATAATTTGTTGCGGAATTAAAATATTTCAGAATTCCACGAATAGAAATAGGTGGTTTCTCGAATAAAAATGTTTGAAAAATTTACTGATTTAAGGCCATAAAACTAAAAGATCAGATGTATTTTTGAAAAATGGTTCATCAAACTGTTGTCTGCGATAGTTTTTCTGTGATGGCACAATAAGCCAGCTTCGAGACCATAGATGCACAGCATGAGCCACAAAAGTCTTAATTTTTATTGATTCCTTCTTTACACCTTATTTTATTTAATTCATCAGAAAATTCCATACTTTCTTTTTTGGAATTTAGACCATACATGAGCAGCACCCCACTTCTGGGGTTCTGGACGGTGCAAAAAATAGTAAAAAATCCCCCAAAAAATGCCTGAAATTCAATTCCGGGAGGTCTAGGGGTCTACCGGATGCTCGGGGTCTTAAGTCCCAAACTAACCCTCCTCAACGGCATACGTATGGTTTATATATCGTACCCCTTCCCTCCCATGTGTACGTTTGCTTAAAACCACTTTAGCTTGATAAATTACCAACGCACCTCTTATTTTGACCGTAATAAATCAAAATGCATAATCTCGGTGATAAAGGCGACTAAGATTTTCGAATAAAATGCGACTCTTGCTATTCTTTCTTGTAAGAATATGGTTTAGAGCAAGAAGTGAGAAGTAAAGATATATTTTTAAGGCAAAAAATCTTTTTAAATTTCTCAAAAGCATAATGGCAAAAATAAATCAAAATTTCAAATCATTAGTTAAATTAAGAGTAATGTGACTTGGCTGAATGACGATTAAACAGCTTACCGCAGAATAAACTTTTCGTACGTACGAAGAGCGATATTAAAGTATCTAACAAATCATATTCAATTTACTAATTTAATTTTGTTTTATTTTAAATAAATCATATCAAATTCATATGATCGCTCTAAAATACAAAATATCCTTTAATTTTTGAAACACTCGGATTCGTTTTTCCGACTCTAAGAGCGAAATGCTGAAACTCACTGTAAGTTGACCGCAGCTGACGCGATTGAACTGATCGGCGACCGGCCATACGAGAACGCGGCGTTCTCTCCATAGGCGGCCAATGAAAAATCGACTAAACCGGATTTTGACCAATCAGCGTTCGATGATTCCGATTTTGTCGCATTCCGATTGGCCGACGACGGTGGCTGCGATCTCGACCAATCAGCGATCGGCGACGCCGATTTTGCCGCATTCCGATTGGTCGTCGGCGGTGGACTGGGCGAAATCAACGGGATGTCGGATCCGGATTTGGACGGACTGTCCAAATCGGCGTATTCCGAGCCGAATTCGTTGTCGTCGAAGGACGACAAGCCGGAGCTGCAATCGCCCATGAAACTTTGCCTTGAGTAATTTTCTTTGGATGGAGACGTCGATTCGACGAATGATAAGGGAGGAGGCGGGGACCGTTTGGGCGGAGGCGGGCAGCTACCTGCAGACGATTAAATTTTGTCAAATAATAAAACAATCACAGCAGTTATAAATAAAAATGTAGAAGGAAATTCAAAAAGCGGAGAAATACTTACAAAAAATTATGAAAATTATTAATAATTTTTAAAATTTATAAAACACAAATTATAAAATTCTTTATTTTTTAATCAATTTTTATCAGGAATTACACGTACTGATTTAGCCAAAGTTGGCGCTTTATTTTATTTTTATGTGGGTCCAATATTTTTCTTATAATCTTTCTTTCCCATTTATAATTTTTACGTATTACATTAGTCATTGAGCTTGGTCCTGACAGCGAGGTTAGCGAGAGATCTTTTTCAGATGAAGTGATCTAAAAAAACTGGCGTAAATACTAAAGCAAGGTAAAACGTACGTTGTCAAAGTTTCTAGCCCATTTCAAGAATTTTTTGCGGAAATAGTTGTGATTTTCCTCCATTTTCGGCCTTCATTTTTACTGAGAAAATTTCCTATTGATTCCATTCTGGGATATAGCGTTTTCGTGACCAAAAAATTGCTGACCAAAAGCGCTTCACAATTTTACAGAATTTTTTTTTGCTTCCGCACTAATACCCGCAATATACTATTCTGGTACTTTTTCATACTTGGTTGGGATCCAAAATTAGCAAACGACGTTTGATCGGGCACCGTCGAAAATGAAGTAATAAGACTGGTTCCATTGACGGTTCGAATTTTCTCCACATCAGGCCGTCCCATGGCCATATAAAATAGCGAAGGTGGAACGGAAGTGAATCCTGAATACGGGCTGTCGGCCGGATAATTCGACAACTTTTCGCATAATTTTGGGCGGTATTTTAGAATGTAAAATGCAATCGAAGCACTGATGGTCGCAAATAGTAAACAAACGCCTAAAAACGGAAAAATAGTTTTTTAATAGATTTTTTCAGACTGACAAAACTGACATTGAATTCAGAGGCTCTCTTTCAATAAAATGTCACGATGCGTTTTTTGGCAACTATCGGCCTAAAATTTTCAATTTTTTAATTTTGTTCAACTGATATCATCGTTAGCTTCTACATAGATACTCGTAAGTGACGGAGGTTGCCAAAAATAATTGACTTTGAATCAAAAAGATGCGGATTGAATTAGTAATTTAGGAATCGAAGCATATTAATTGAATTAAATTATAAATTAAGGAACTATATATAAATAAAAAATAAATATTACAAATAAAAGACATATAAATAAAAATAGAATATAAAAAATAAAAGAGATAAAATTCCAAAAAGATAAATCAACGAAATTGAAAAAATTGTAAAATCAAATTATTTGAAAATTACCGATTTTCTTTTAAAAATAACTACAATGATTGCGCGAAAATAGACAAGTTATGTTTTACCGGATATGATTCCGATATATTCTGCCGAGGCATTGGCCCATGGAAAAGTGTTCAAGTGTTTTTTCTTATCATAATATTCGTCAGGGGGCACTCGGTGTATCTTTGGTTGATCCGAAGCAACGTTGATTGATGCTATAGATGCCGAAATGTCAACCAATAGCGGTTGAGCGGGTTTTGCTGATTTTAATTTTGGCTGTGAATTAGTTGCTAAAATTACAAAAATTATGTAAATGTAAAACAAATCCTCCGAAAAAATAACAAAATCTGTGTAAATTAATTCTTTCGCAAATTCGAATGTAAATTTTATTTTAAAAAGTGCCAAAACAATATCGCAATGTCGGAATTTTGGGGGAAAAATGTGAAAACGTCCAAATACTGAATTTTTATCATTTTTAAGATCAAACTCAAGTGTACACTTCCGAAAAAGCGCAATGAATCAACTTTTAGTAGAAATTAGCCCAATCCAAATTGATCATGCGTTGATCTATTGTGAAACCCTTTCCGCACACATAAAAAAGAGAGAAAAGAAAAAAATCAAAAATGCACATCTTTCCTGATAAGACATACAATGGTAAATGAGTTCTGACTTCAAAAAAATTAGAGGAAAATATAATAACAATTTAGGGATAATAAGAAACAACAAAATAGATAACTAATACAAGTGAGTAAGGTCTTAATCCTAGAAACAAACAAAAAAATAATAAAATATATGTCATGTGTAATTCTAGTGAAAATAGATTGTGGTTGTGATTTTAATCCTAGAAAATGAACAAAAACTGAAGTCAATGGATTGAAAATAGATTTAAAAAATAAAAATACTAAAAACACGTATTTTATGACTTATTCTCAAGAAACACGCTGATGGCTGAGGTATAACCTCATAATACCTCAATCTATGCAGATTTTCTAAATGAAATGCTGATATTTTACGTGATAATGTTTTGTAGTGTTTCAACTAATTATCATAGTCTTTTAAACCAATTTCGATTAAAACACAGCGACTTACAGAAATCAAATCGAATTTCGCTAATAATCAGGAAAGGCGCCGAAAAGCCCAATTCCAGTTTAACAAATTTCGCCGGTTCTGACGAAACGATTATCTTAACCCAGCTAGCCAATTCTAAAATATGAACAAATATAGATAATAATATAAACAAATATAATTGAAAAATAAAGTAATATAAATAAAATGGTATAAATATAAATAAAATATTTATATAAATAAAACATCTCAAATATAAATAAAAATAACTCCGGCAAAAATATTTTTTAACAGCCTCATGTTAGTAATTTTTCGATATTTTAATTAATTAGCGCTTTGAAGAGACGATTGTTTGAAAATTAGATTATATACTGATTAATTAAAATTATTAGAGTATTGATTTGTTAATATTTTTGACAATCAATTTAAATAGGGAACAAAGTATGTCATACATTATTTAAATTATTCGACTTTTAGACTTTTAGCCTAAATTAAAACACGCTGAGGCAATGTGGGCAGGACCCAAGTTCTGGTGGGTCAGGACTGAATTGAGTCTAAATTTTTTTATAGGTCAAAAGTGTCGAAAAAATGGTGGCTGAATAAAAAAGCTATACATTTTTGACAATTCTCATCAAGCTATATTTATTTGACATCAAAAAAATGGCAAAGGAACGAAAAACTTTTCAAAAATATAATTTTTGGGGTCTTTTGGATTTTGGGTGGGTACCCCAGACCCTCATGCCCATTTGGGCTTAACACGTGTTTGTCAAAAACGCTGAATTGATTTATAAAAACTTTAGGATCTAGTATACAATTTACCCGCCACTGTTTTTTAGCCGATTCAAATAAGCTACAGTGACCAAACTTTACACAAAAATTATCAAACACGTTCTGACTCGCATCAATAAAAATAGTGTTGGTCACTGTAGCTTATTTGAATCGGCTAAAAAACGGTGGAGGGTAAATTGTATACTAGATCCAAACTTTAAACTTGACACTTTGAAAAAAACAAATTTAAGGCCTAAAGAACGTTACCAGCGTGCATGGGATGGACCCGAATTCTTCGTATCTGGGTTGGATCCGAAGATTTTCGATAGTCAAAAAATTTATGATAGGACCTTTTGAATTTTGGGGTCCCCATTTCCCTGACTCAATCGAGCCCCCATATATTTACCAGTATTGTCGTTCTCAAAATAATCGTATTCTATGAAAGCTGCTCTATCGGTCAATTCTTCCTTCGTTTTAGCGAAATATAATCTGGCTTGGGAAAAGACCTTTGCTTCCTTCGCCTGGTTGCAGTGAATGCTGACCGATGATATTCTCGAGACCGCATCGAGTTCGAATGTGATCTCGACGCTGGATTCTGAAAAAGTTAATTTATGTGTGAACTAAATAATTCAGTAATTAAAAAAATACATAAAATTAAACAAATATCAAAATTTAAGCAGATAGTAAATAACCATATTTTATGACAATTAAATTTCAGAAAGAAAAAATTAAAATGTGTGCGATAAATAAGGCGACAGATAAATGCTAATTGATAATCAAAGATCAATAAAATGGACAATTAAAAAATATCAATTAAAAAAAACATTTCAAAAATAGAATGAGAGATGAGATTCCTACGAAAAAATGAAGAGAACTCACATCTGAAAGACCTTTTTGCAGTTTTATGATTACCTCCAAATATCAACTTTTTTTAAATTTTACGATTTATTTCATGAAACTTCGCATGTTTCATCACAAAATGATAGGAATAAGCGAATAGGGCAATATTTCTGGTGTAGATAAAGAGAGGTATGCAAATTGAAATAGAGTTCATGAACAAGATAATAATAAATAAGTAACGAAAAGGAACATACAAGTAGATGACATTATTAAAATAATTTGGCTAATGAAGGGAAATTGCATAAATTTAGAAAACTCATCCGTTTTTCTCTAGAAGACATCAAAGAACGACTTCGCAGTTTCATTACTATGATAATTCAAACAATTAATTGTAGGCTTGCAAAAGCAAAATCAATAAGATTCCCTTTTCTCCTGTTTTTCTCTCGCCTTTTCTATTACCTTTTCTTATCTTCTTCTATTTTTCTTTCATTTTTTCTTGTTTTTTTATAATCGTAATTCGAACCTAATGTGTAAGCGTAACTAATAAACGAGAAACTCTTATTTCTTTCATGAAAATGTAAGATTTTTAAAATCGAACAATTACATTTAAACGAATTGATAAATAACTGACCGACTTTACAAAAATTTGGTAATTTTGTAATATTATTCAGTGAATCGTTGATGCCTTTTTGTTTAAGTATATATACTTTCAAGTGGGCTAAAAAGGTTTAGACAAGCTTCCGCAGAGAATGATCCGAAAAATTCAGAAAACACACTCAGAATTGCATTTTGAATATTTTTCATTTTTTAGCGATTGCTCGACTACAAAAAAATGAAAATGAAATAGAAAAGGTCTGGTAGGTAGAAAAAATGAAAATGGACACACGTAGACGTTGGAGTTTGGAACCAGACATTCTGCTGGGGAGTTTCAGGGTCTAGAATCCTAGATTAGAAAAATAGGAAATTTTCTGCGGAAAATGAGGCAGAATGAAGGCTAAAAACCGATTAAAATGAAAATTTTCCTTCAAAAATGCTTGAAATTCACAGAAACTCTAGATTAACATCGTTTTAACGTTATTTTAACATTTATACTTGTTTCTGACCTCACTTTGGCCCTTTTCTTAATGCCGGTTGATAGACCTTAAGAAAAACTCAAAAAATGGTGTTTCTGCCTATTTCGTTAATTTTACTGCTCTTTTTCAACCTTTTTAAATCTACCTATCACGCGAGGGCGTAGGGCTGGACCCCCAGAATCCGAAAAAGCCCCAAAAATCGATAGACCCCAAGAATTGTATTTTTGATGATAAAAATTTGGGAATTTGACCGCATCGCCCCCCCAGAATTTTGTTGTCGCCCCTGTACGCTGCCTATGCTCGGGTATAATACCGTAATCGTCGCGTCTCCAGCCGACCCATTCGTAGGGATTACGTTCAAAATCGTCCGATCCAATCCGGCCATCGACCAGTTGTCCGAGTCCTTGACCCAACTTGGTCAATTTTCTATTTTGATCCGATGTATCGGTCGGTTCGTATTTGTATATTCCGTCGTACGTATTGTCCGTCAGATCCAAAGTTGTTCCGCGGTCCGATTTGTAGCCTTGGGGCATTTCGTACGATAATACGCGACCTGCGTAGGAAGATTTATAAAATAAATTGGCGTGTCGTCACTCTAAGAAACACGATCATAAATCGCCGAAAATTTTCCGCAAAACACGGACGAATATTAATGCCCGGGGGGCTAAAGTACGTTGTGCATCTCGGATTAATAATAATAATAATAAAAGTAATAATAATAATAACAATAATAATTACGGTAAGAAAACTACAGTAAGAAAAATGAAACTTTGCCGAAATTATCAGGTGCAATTGACGTATTTACCTTGATAGGGGCAACCGTAAATTTCGACTCGCATGCAAATCGTCCGGGTATGAGCCGACCACGGTACAAAACGAACTTTGCTGGCAATAATCGGCGCATCTAATTCGCGTAGAACCGACGTCGTTTGATTGATGTTGCCGATTATGATCTGATCAATTTGGTAAACAAACGTTTTATGTTCTATTTATTCCTACTCGTTACATTTCTGTATTTTGAATTTATTATTTTAGTTTTTTCAACGAAAATAATTCGAGCGATTCGCTTAATGGAAAATGATTTACTTCTAAATTATTAAATATTATTTATTGATAAAAGCTGAGAAACGACAAGATTGACGAGCGAGAAATCCGTCGCCTCTTATCAAAGCTTGCTATCATAATTAGTACGGGATGGAGAAGATTAGTACTCTACGAATAAAAAAGCCAGCTGACCGTCGGAATTAAATTTAAGAGAAGATTTTTCCGATGTCAATGGATCGATTTGTGTAAAAAATGTCGGGAATGGTGTTTTTTAGCCCTAACGCCATTTTTTGACTTTTTTCATACATTTGAAAAAAATTGGCGTCGCGCAAAACACGTCCGATATTTAGATGTACCACCGTAGTAATTATATGTTTTCCCAATTGAATTTGCTTCGAAACCTCTACTCCTTCAATAGTACATGAAACAGAGGGAGAGGTGGAGGATCCATCAACCAAAGTTGGCCGTTTCCGACCCCCCCCCCACCCACACAGCCAGGAAATTTTCGATCCCCCTCAGTGTTGTTTTTTGTACTCGGCAAAGATATTTCCCGATGTACAAAGACTTTTCGGGACCGTCTTTGTACATGTACAAAGATTTTTGGGAAGACAAAAATTGCAAAAAAGGTCTGAAATTCGCAGAAATTTACGGCGCTTCGCGTCGAAATGAGTAATTGTGTGTTCTATATATCTTTATAATGGCAGAAATTGCATTTCAAAAGGAAAAATGTCAAATTTGTCGGCTCTTCGCGCCGTTTTAAGACGATTCTTATTGATTTTTGCCCTTAGAGACCCAGAAATTAGCTAAAATACACTAACAAAAGTCGAACGAATCTGTTTTCACCAAACTAAAAATCGCTCCTGTACCATATTATAGTGCTCAGAATCTTGTGTGGGCCAAATGTACAAATATTTTTGGGACGACAAAACAGTAAAAAGGTGTGATATTCCTCTGCTGTTTTACCACACTAAAATCGCTACTGTACTATATTATAATACACAAAAATTTGCATGTGCAAAATGTACAAAGACTTTTTGGACCATCTTTGTACATGTACAAACGGACCTTGTACAAAAAAACACTATCCCCCTCCGATTTTTGGAAAACAGTAAATTGTTTGGCCGTTTTCAATGGTTTTTTTGGCGGTTTGACCAAAAATTGAAAGTCAGTTACCCTCTTCCCCAGAAATGGCCGGGGACCCCAACCACTCAGAATTTTGAGTCCTTGCATGCATGCTTTCAACTTTTCTTCTCACTCTATCTCAATGCATCCGCAACCTTTTGTTACATTTACTGAAAGATGTCCAAAATATTTCGTTTTTTACAGTTTTTATGCGGATCGAACAGTCGGCGGTAAAAGATACAGAAATGTTGTTATATTCAGCATCAAATGTACAAATGTACATATAAAGCATTTTTAATCGCTGAATTCAGAGAAAAAGCTCACAAAAAGTAAATCAGCTATTTAGTTGAGTGTTAAATATCGCAGAAGGAATTGGAAGATGAAGGAAAATGATAAAAAGATAAAAATAACCATTTCAAAAAGCACTCGTTTCTTAGAACATTATATTTTATACCTTTTGCCTATCGTCATCATACGTGTTTCTGACAACAAACTTTCTTGTTGTCGTTGTTGTTGTTTTTGTTGTTGTCATTGTTGTTGTTGCTTAATTTCATTTTAATTTTATTATGTTTGTCTTATTTTATCTTTATTTTTCCATCTAATCACCGCAGTCAGGAATAATTTCTTTAATTTAAATATGGTATGTGATACATATACAGCGGAGGGTCTGCTCAAAGTTTTGTAAAACTTTGGCTTTTGGGCTAAATAACTATAGGTAAACGTCAAAAACAATTTTTTCGACGTTTGAGACCAAGCTCATTCTTTCTGGAACTTAAAAACATAATACATTCGGAAAAGTTTAAACAAATTGCAATAAATTAAAAAAGGATAGTCAAAAATTGGTATATAGCGTGAAACTTCGAAAGCTTTGGCACTTTTGAGGGAAAAATATGAATAAAAACGCTTTCAAAAAGACGTTTTCGTACGATTTTCCGAAAAATCTACAATTCTGAGGGTCAGCAGCCATTCAGCAGGGGATACCTCTCTGATCCCCCAGAACCAGGGTTGCCAAGTGCTCTTGTCGAAAAATTCCCAATTTTAACCTCAAACTGCCTAAAAAACCCCAACCAATGGTCGAGCAGGGGCGCAAAAAACCTCAATCGCTAAAACTGCCTCCAACGGCCTCAAAATACCCCCGTAGTAGGGCGAAAACCCCAACTTGGCAACCCTGCCCAGAACACGTATGTATGTGAGCGAATCTCACTTCTCCACCCGTTCTGTTCCTATAGCGAGTCCATTTGTCCTTTCTGGGTCTCCAGTATTCGATAAAATACGCAGCCGCGAACTCGATGCCCTGACCCCCACCGAATCGACCTTGAGTCTCGACCGCCGTAATAATCGTGGGTTTCCTGAGGTCGATTTGAAGCCATTCCCTGACATCTGGCTTTATTTGATTTTTAGGACACCACGCTCCTCCGCCGTTTTCCGTCCTTATCCTTAATTTAAATGTGTTACGATTCGAAAACAAAACTCAGTACTCCTTTATATTAAATTAGAAATGGTAAGAAATCGAAAAATACGATTTAGAATCTATATAAAAAAATTTAGGAAATTGAAAGTAAATAGGCATAAAATCCCAATAAAACCGCCGTGCAACGAAGATCTATAGAGTAAAAGGTAATAACACAAAAATTTGGTAGGCAGCTGATTCAAGTGAACATATTGTTACATGCTAATGAATTAGTGTTGCAATGTATGTGTACTACATGATATTAAATTTATGATTTTCGATATTGAACTAGTATTAACATCCAATTTTAAATTTTAGTTCATTTCACATGTCCGTACATACGGTTATTCAAATTTCGCTTAAAAATTTTGTATACCATGGCCATTTTGAATTTCCCTCAATTTCTCTCAATGTTAAATAATGTACCTAACAAAGCCATACATGTGCTTCAACGGGAATTCTGGGCGGTTAGGCCCAGAAATTAATTAAAAGTGCCCTTTTTTAATAAAAAAAATGTTGGTTACACGCCAAAAACGCTGTTTTTTGACGTTTCGGACAATGCTCGTTTTTTCTAGAGCATAAAAAACTTGAAAAAATTTTAAAAAATTGAGGAAATCGAGTACATTTAACAAAATATAGTCAAAAAATGTGCATAAGACGTGAAGCGCCAAAAATTTGAGACTTTTGAGCCAAAAATGATCTAAAAACGCTGAAAAAGCACACTTTTTACAATTGTTCCTAAAAATCGGCGATTCGGGGGGGGGGGTCGCAGCCATTTTGCGGGGGGTAAGTTGCCGTACTGGGGAGGAGGGTCAAACCCCCAAGAACATGTATGGATAGTTTTACTAAGTCGCAAAAATTTTCTCGTGAAAATTCATGTCTTATAGATTGTTCGTTATCGTACGCGTCATTACGAGATATTGCGCTAAAAATTATAAAACGAAATACCAATAAAAATTATTTATTCAAATAAATGATAAATATTATACAAATTTATTAATCATCGTTTAACGTTATTGCGTGCTGTATGAAGTGTGCAATGTGTTATGGGCAAAGCTCTTCCATTCACTACATTTTTCGGCCCTTCTATCAAATTTGTATAAAACCGAAATCTGCTGTACGTAACCGTATCGTTTTACCGTACAATACCCTCTTTTATTAGCCGTTAATTCTTCTGTTTGACCTGTCAATTCAACAAACCAGCGGGACACCTTTTATGCATAAATTATCCACCAAATCTACCTACACTAAATACTCGCATGCGAATTGATCAGCCGTGCCCAAAATACGCAGTTCATGAAACGCGCGTCAAGTGACAGTATTGTCAAAAATTTTTCCAAATTAACTACCAGAAAACGAGGATAGAATCAAAGAGGCAGGGCGCAGGTGTTGACCGATGAACCGCGAAATGCGTACTGTATTGTCGAAAAATGCGAACAATGGCTCCTGGTTTGCGGGGCTTAATCGGGAGTGACCGAATGGAAAACATGGCCTATTCAAAAAAATAAAACCACTCTAATCGCCGGGGGGCAATTTGTGGCGTCCAGCTGTTAAATGCGGCCGAAATACGTAGGTTGTTGGAATATTTATTGCGGCACAAAGCGATAACCACTCGATAAATTTTATAAT
This sequence comes from Mermis nigrescens, assembly GCA_036768485.1. Classification (NCBI taxonomy): domain Eukaryota; kingdom Metazoa; phylum Nematoda; class Enoplea; order Mermithida; family Mermithidae; genus Mermis; species Mermis nigrescens. The sequence continues at coordinate 705,709 of JAVLUZ010000218.1, read as the reverse complement.
ATTTACCGGTTGAACGGTTATTTATACTTGAGCGCCTTGCGAATGATTTTTCGGTGTAATTTAGTAAAAAATTTAAAAACATTAGCTAAAAATATTCGATTCGGAAGAAAGGTCGGCGATTTAAAAGAATGAACGATCAAAAACATGGCTGAGGGCATGTTTGACATGATTTGGAAAAGAAAAACGATTTAAACGAGGAAGTGGACTCCTCCGGGCTAAATATTATCCGATCTGGAAAAAAGATCGGCGAGTTGAAAGAATTAGTCGTAAAAAATGATTATTTGGGGCGTGAATAAGGCGCCGAATGAGGTGGGCCTAAGTCAGCAAAAAGATAGCCAATGGGACACATTTGGTATAATTTAAAATATCGCCGAAGTCAAACACCTTTATGATAAATGACTGCATTGATAAATTGCGTCGTTTTATTGAGATAAATTGATTTGAAAATTTTTTTAATTACTAAAATAAGTCGAATAATACCCTAATTCAAACTTAAAATGATTTCAAGCACTATTGGTTTAATTGCCAAAATAAGCCGAAGAATAAATACCCTATTCAAGTCACAGTTTGAAGATGAATTCAAGCGTTTCAAATAATATCATTTTCGTATATTTTGACCCCAATCGCCCTATTTTCCCAAAAAATTACCTTTTACCTGTCTGGGTGCCTGAATAGAAAATTCTCAAGAGCACTTATGCACAGCATGGCCCATCGGGGGGGAGGGTCAGCCGGCCTCGGAGTCACTTAGTGAATTTTAAGGCCAAAATGACCTTAAAAGCTGGCAAAGATGCTAAAATAGCGTTAAAACTACTTTATTCCACAATTTCTAGTCAATGTGAAGCGCTTTGAAAAACTTCTCGATTTTCATCCATTTTTGGCTTTCATTTGCCTGATTATTTGTTTTCCAGAAGAATGATCATTTTTCCATTCTAGGAGCCTAGACTCCCCAACGCCTCATGTATCTTCACGAGGGCGTCAGCATTAACATGTCTGACTGTTCCATTGCAAAGCATTTTCGCTAGCTAAAGTGACTAATCTAAAGAAAATAATTTTTGCTGTTCAAGTTAGCTAAATTTTTCTTTTTTGTCAATTCTGTACGTTCCTTTGTTATTACAGTGAGCGCTTTTCCAGCAAATCCGAAAGGTAGTACGTAATACTGAGACCTCCCTGAGACGTATTTCCCGAGAATAACAAAGGCCCTAATTGCCGAAAGCCCAAAAAGCCGAATATCCCTTAAACGTCTTCGAATTCACCGGTTGTTTGCCCAACAACCAGAGATCATCCCAATTGTCACAAAAACAGAGCCCATTATAAGCGCCGCGGGTACTCGAGCACACAATATCGAAAAATTTTCGTCCCAAGAAAGCGTAGCTTCCTCGAGTGGCACGCTCAGCCACGCAATCCGAAGTCCGATTTTTTTGGAGATTTCGCAATCTTCTCGAAAACAATAGCTACAGTAAGACGATAATAAACATCTGCCCTCTTATGCCCCAAATACGGGCATTTTTTGGGAAACACAGCGGTACCTAGCTCATCAGCAGTACAGTACTCTATAACAATTAGTTGGATTAGGAAATGCTCACTTTGTACATATTAGGTAGGCACGTGAGAACTAATGAGCCATTTTTCGGACATTTTTAGCTTTACTTTATAGCGGGTGTACGATAATTATAATTAGGGAGCGAAAGGGTAATTAAAAATTCGAGCGTCCCCTTGCACGGTTACGTCGCGCTTTCGTACACTCTAGCAGATAAGCAAAGCAAACGCCGCCGATTAATTGCTTATAATGAAGCCGTATAGCATAAAAATTACTGGACGACTCGATTAACGCCGGCTCTGATACAAAAACTGGATTAATAATTTGAACATCGACTTAAGTAATAATATTATTTAAGCGTATAGTGCTTTTTAGCAAACTTTCTTCAGCTGCTAAATATCACAACTTCTATGCATGCGCGGCTCTAACTAAATCCTTCGGAATGTAGAACGGAAATTTTTCGGGTAAAAAAGGCAAAAAATAGAGGAAAATCGAAAATGTTCCTCAAAGGTGCTCTAAATTGACCGCAAAAGTTTTTACACTATTTCGGCATAAACATATGCAACTTTTTGAAGTTATTACGGTTCAAAAAAGCTTTGACTACTTTTTCTACTATTACTACTACTACTACTACTCTTCCGGTAGAAACCAATTTTTTACCTTGAATTTTGCGGTCCAACGCTTAGATCGTCGAAACTACTGCTTGCAGTCAAATCCTGATCCAAAATTTCGCCCCGTTCCATGCCCAAATCATTGTTGCACGTTCCTAAAATAAAAAGTTATACTCAAAGGTAAAAGTTATACATTTAGATGCAAAAAATCTAATGAATGTTAGTTTATAACTTAAAGCATTAACGCGTACCATCGTGATAAAAAACATTCTCAAATTGAATCATAAGTTAATTTTAATATCTTGAATCGTGTAACAAAAATAAAGCAAACTTAAATGAACGAGTAATAGTAAGTAAAAATATTAGAAAAAACAAAATGACTTACAGGACGTCTGAACCCCAAAATTCAAGAAGTCTGATCCATAGGTGAGCAGCATTAATTCTAGGGGAGTGCAAGATTTTCAAAGGTCAAAAAACCGGTCTTAAAATGGTGGTATGGCCAAAATACCATTTTTCAACGTTTCTCATCCATTGACATCAAAAAATTGCGAAAAAACAAAAAATTTCAAAAATTGAATTCTGGTATGTATTTCGGTTTCTGGGGGATTCGGCCTTCTAGTGTGGATGCGTACCCTCAAATCCTTCCCCACGCCCAACGTATGGTCTGATCCCTGAAATACTCTATGGAGTTAAATTTCTAAAATTTGATGGCAATGGATAGATCTCGATGAGAACCGTCGAAAAATAGCGTTTTAGCCCCTGTTATCCATTTTCGGTACTTTGCTGACTTGCCCAATTCTTGGAGCCCCTGAACCTATCCCAGAATTTTGGCGCTGCCCCTATACGATCAGAAGCCTTTAAAAGCAAGGTAAAAATAGTAATATTTGCTATTTACATGTAATTGTCTATTCAAGCGTATATTTGATGAATTCGCACTAAGTTTACTAGGCATACCGTGTGCGCTTGTGATTAGTTTCCAAAAATTTTGTCCGATATTGTAATACAGCAAAAAGTCTCCAATTACGCTGAGGATTAGCATATTTTCCGAGCGCGCTTCCATACTAATAACCTTCGTTATTTACTATTTGCCTACGTCGATCATTCGCACTTTGACCTCAGCAGAGTACATTTCGGATTTCTGATTGTTAGGCGCCATTAACATTTTCTCTTGTCGAAGGATTAACTAATGTTGCACTATTATATATCAGACGTATCCTTAGGCTCTCTACACGAATGCTCATCTCCCTTTTTCGTGGCTGTTATGTTTACTCGGGGGATTTAGGTGTTCGTTCTTAAGTGGGGATGGAATTCAATATGCCGCATATTTCGACCACTCTCAAATCTCATTGTTGATCCCGGGCCAACAAAATGGATACAAAATGGTCAGCGAATTAAATTCGGCTAGGCGAAGTGAAATAGTACGCCCTCTCGCTTACTCGACGACCCGGCCCGAGTGCGCTTACAGTATGAGAAGGGTTTCGATGGGACTTTCGTTTATTTACTTACGTACGAAAAAAAAGAAAGGATATTTTTTCCACAAATTGAATCGAAAAGGGCAAACTTGAGAGTAACGTTCAAACGACAATTGTTGCTTTAGCTTCCCCACACTTTTGACGTGTTAATTTACTAGCCGCGGGCTACGACGAGAAAGGTGTCAAGAATTTCGGGCCTAAAGCACAATTGTGAAGGAATTTTGGCGCCGTTTGGTCACGCGATGACCAGCAACTGTTGCTTTCTTAGTGCGAAAAATATATGACACTGGAAATGCAATATTTCGGTCGGGCGATAAATATTCGAATTCGATAAGCGGAAATTTTCGGGGCAATTCATAATCGTTTTATGTAAGCGCGTGTAGAAATATGACGGCTAGTGAAAATATCTCTTTTGTTCTCATGAATGGAACATGTGGTTGGTCGGAGTAAACATATAAAATAATTAATTTTCCGACTTTTCGCATCTTTTTATAAAGCGATCTTATCTTAAGACGGTTAGCGCTAAGTATTTTTGACTAATACTTTCGACGCATTCGTTTTACTCAGCTTATGAGTAGCCCTGATTCGACCACTATTGGGTTTATTACACGTCATAAATTATAAAACAGATATTAGTCAGACATAATATACGTGGGAAATGAGATGAAAGATTCATAATAAACAGCATTAATAATATTATTGACAAAAATATTCCATAATGACACTAGTAACAATTGTAATAATAATAATTTTAATGCTAAGGTTAATCTTTATCGTTTTTATTTCTGATTTTATCCTCATTTTTCTGAAGAGTTTTTAGACTTTTCTGTGCGAATCGTAAAATTCTACAAGCCCAGCAAGCATTCCTAAGCAGTATTTGGTCGGTTGGCTACAATTAAACAATCACCCTACTATTCAAAAATTGAAAAAAAGCTGAAGACTGATAAGAAAATTTAAGAAAATACGTCGGAACAAATTGAAAATTTGGCGATGAGGAGGCAATTGAGTTCAAAACGATTATTTTGCCACCACGGCTCACTAAAGGATCGCTTTGATGTACATACATACATACCTGAATGCTTTTTGTGACTTCTCAATGATAGCACCTTACTTAATTTTGCAGAATTGATATCTTGGATCCTTAACACTTTTCGCTTGAAATTTAATAATAATTGTTAGGGCATTTCAAAAACAATACTAATATCAAATTTAATAATTTTAAAATAATATCAAAAACTCACCAGCGTCCGACGCTTTTACGGCCACAACGCTAAATTGCGCGATTATCAAAAAGGAGACCAAATCTGTTCGTTGAATTCCAACAAATCGCATCGTACGTAAAGAAATCAGCACAAAATAAAAGAAACACTACAGTAAGAATTATGCAAATTAATCTACTAGACAATATGGAACGCGTATTGCAAAACGAAGAATGTCAGATGGTCTAGAACGAAGGGGCGGGCTCGGACAAATTGTGCCCGAAAATCCGAAAGTGACCAATAGCGTTCGAATGGCCCGGTCAATCATACTGCTGAGCACTACATTATGTTCATATACCTTATATACCTACTATATCATACACCGCATACTTACTTCTCACATTATTGCTTAGGTCATAGGTCAGCGAAGCGCATAAATTACCTGTCTACGTTTTCCAAACAAAACTGGATATGCATAGGGTAAAATTTCAGTCACCAGATTGGCTTTTACGCTAAATGCCCCGAGGCCATTAGGCGAGATTTTCCGCCATCCAGGGAAAATCGCCTACCTGATTCAGCCGGAGGTTACGCACAGATTAACGCGAATGCCAGCCGCAGCATTTAGCAAAGTACCTACCAAACGTTTTTAAATCCGGCGCATTATGAAAGGGACTTCCTTTTCAAGTAGGTTGTAGCTACCCATGACCTTCATTGAAGAAAATGTGCAGAAAATACAGTAAACTTTACGCGAATTTCGTTCGGTCACTGCCGAAACCGTAACGATGATGCGCTGGACCGTGCGCAAATAATAATTGTTATCTCGCAATCTTAGATCTTATTTGAGTAGGTACCGCAAAGGACATGAAAAGTGACACACATGTCACGGCGATTTTCTCCTAAACGCTTACGTTATCTGATGATAATTAGTCTTGGTCGGGTTTGTACTTACAAATGTTAAAGAAAGGCTGGAATAGTACCTAAACTTTTTTGGGTAAATAGGCCGACAGTATGCAAATGACACGTTTGAGCTCGTTATTAAAGATAAGATAATGGGGACGGCCGGAGGCTGAGGAAAAATGAGCACGTTATAGCAGATGCATACCATAAAAACCATTCCGAATCGGGAGGCTACTGAGGTAACTCATATGTATTGCAATAAATCAAAAGGTGACGGCGCCAGTCCGTCAGGAGAATCCGCATAAACGACCGTGAATAATCGGGTAATTACTGTATCATCATTGACAACAACTTTTTGTTACAGATCTAGTTCGGATAGAGTACGAATAAAACAATATTACTGTGGCGTATCTCGTATCAATTTTTGGTATCTAGTCATTTTTATTCTATTTTCTGGTTATTCTTAGTTCCTGGACGTAGCAAGTGGTGGATTTGTTCAAAAAATGTTATCAACAACTCTTTATCGAAAACACGTAATAATGAAAATTTGTGGGGCTCGATACAACTCCTAAATACAGTAATTTATGTAATAGTCAACCCTCAGGGTCAAGAGGCGATTTTAGGTCCCGATTCATCTGCCATTTCCTAACGAACCCTGCTGCATTAGTTCGACCTCAGAATTCCAAAAAAGACATTTTTACTTTTTGTCCGGACAGGGCAATTAATTTATTTTAATTATTTATTCGATTCGAAATTCCTTGAAAACTTATAATTTTTAATATAAAATTCCATATTATAACAAATGCTGGGAAACAACATTAGTAGACTTATTTAGGCAGTACTACACCGTAGCATAAGGTCATTTTATCCTGCTACGAGGAAGTCATGGAAATTTCTGTTGCTCACACCTGAGCAAAACTGAGTACAAAACTTTAACTTATAACACTCCACGTATTTCATTAATTAATTAATATATTTATTTACACATTTATTTATTTACTTATTTAGTTAGGCACCTGAAATCATTAAATTATCGTGCTCAATAGAAAAATAAATAAGAAGAAAAACGTCGCCACTTTAATAATATTTCAGAATACGTTAACGTCGTTCAATCATTTTCCAATTAAATGCAAAATCTAGATGTTTTACCGTATATGCAAATCAAACGTAGAAAACACTTTGCTACGCCCGCAGGATTCATGCTTCAAGCACTAATAAAAATCCAATAAAGGTTTCCGGCAGTAATAAATTCGCGCCTCAGGGCGCAAATTTAATTTCGCAAATGTCCTGGCACTGTCACAAGTTTGACTTAGACTACACGTCAAGCTCAAAATTATTAAGCACTCGTGCAAGATTTGTACTCAGGGTGTATTACTGTAGGAAAAATGTAGCGATTGCGGCCTTACTTAATTATTTATGCCTCAGGCCAGATTAACTGAGCGAAAATTTGCGTAATCGACGGCCAAGTGATGTCATAGAGTCTAGCAGTCTCATAAAAACCATGAGTTACACAGTCCATTCGCCAATTGACTCTGCACTTAATAACGATTTGTGTTATTCTAACAAGAAATTTAGACAGTATTATGTATAGAGCAGGACTCATACGTGTTGTTAAGGGGTTGGGGGTTTACCACACCCCCTCGAGTGGCTACTGATTTCCTGCCCCCGCGAAATGGTTGCAATGCAACCCCCAGAATTACCGACTTTTCGTAAAAATAGTAATAAGTGTGCTTTTTAAGCGATTTAGGCCCACATTTGGCTCAAAAATCGCAAATCTTCGGCGCTTCGCACCATGTACACATTTTTTGACAGAATTTTACCTAATTTAATCAATTTTTTAAATTTTTCTCGAGATTTTCTATCTTTTCATGTTTGAGAAAGAACGAGCATTTGACTGAAACGTAAAAAACATTGTTTTTGCCGTGTATCTATGATTCGAGCCCAAAAGACACTTTTTAAAAAGTTTTTCGGGCCTTACCCCCCTAGAATTCCCTTGCTGTACAGGAATGGTTGAAATTCAGACTCGAGGGAGAAGTCGAGCATTCTAGATAGATAAATAGTCCTTCGGATTTTCGATCAAAAACCCAGGCAAACGTGTAGAAGATCTTTAAAAAGCAATTTTCCGTTCACTCGGACAATAGGGAACGAAATTTCAACCATTTCCATAAGAATGACCGGCTTTTACTTGAGTATCCTTAGGCGAATTATGTACGGTCGGACGGGCGGTCGAAATATAAATGATTAAAAAATACGTTCAGGCCATTAATAAGATTAAAAAATAAATAACGCGAATTTATCGGAATAATGCGCCTTTGAGTGAGTTGAAGCTAAATTCCGAAAAACTGCCAGCTAAAATGGGTTTAAAAGCTAAATTCCGGAAAAACTACCAATAAAAAACATATACACCGGCTCTGCAAATAACGAGCATGACACAGCAGGTTGTTTCGGGAAGATCTGAAAAAAACAAACCGAACACCGGCCGACTGACCCCGGTCAAAAAATAAATCTTAAAGAACACGAAAAGAAAATGACCAAATTTCAGCGAGTCTAACGATGAGTAACGACGACTTGCTTAAAATATAACATGCTACAAGCATCAACTTCAAAAGACAAAGCGGCTCGCGTACATTACGTGCTAGAAATGGGCCTCGGCGTTTTTTTCGACGCAATTTTCACACTACTTTCGAATAGCCGTCCGTTAAAAAAAAATAACGGGAACAAATGCGCTCCGTGATCGTTAAGCGAAGCGCACCCGAAAATAAAATTTCCGCAGCGAGTCCCAAAATTTAGCCCAAATTTTTTCGGCCAATCGACCCGTCAGTCAACGACGCGTTTCGAAACGCGTTCGTTTCGCGGAACGTGGCACCGGATGGCCGAAAAAATTCGAGCACTCACTTGTTTCGCCTGGATTATAAATAAATGGCCATTTTTCGCTCAAAAAATTTACGCATCCCGTCGAATTTCCCGGCGCTTGCGGTTTTTTCGGGCGTCGAGAACCACCCGTTGAAGTATTATTGCTTATTCGGTCGTAAATTCGAGAAATTAAGTTTTCACGCTCTTCCAACTCACGCGGCCAGCGGCGGATCCGAGAAATTCGAAACATCGCCCCGGGCGTAAATTTTCTCGCAAAAAATTTACGATCGAGTTTAACGAATCGTAATTCCTCGCCTTTTTCACCCTCATATTATTTACTATATTTATTCGCGATAATAATGAAGAGGTAAAAATGGGAAATTTAGGATGCAACTGCTTTTAATCAACGTTAGGATGGCCTATTTTTATTTTTTAAATTACCTAAAACTCGGCTGGATGCTTCGACAATGATCGTGGTTTTAGCAGGTTTAATCAAAGTCAGCTGTTTTTTTCTTAAAAAATCGGATGATTTATTTTGCTTTTTATTTTACGCTATTATTTTGCGACCGCACAAGCGCAAAGCCGCGTTGAAATCTACAAAAATAATTTTTTATTTGAAATTTGAGCCTTTGTTAACACGTCGTTAGCAAATGCGCTCAAAAATGATCGTATTAGCTCCAGCTTGCGGGTAGTTTAATGACGTATTGGAGGAAATAGCTGCATATTTGATTACACGTTCTGTTTAATTTATTAGCACTGCGAAATTATGTGGGAATTTTGACTTTCCGATTCAAAAATAATTTTAAACGTCATTAAAAATTATCAAAGAAAAAGGCATTAACATAAATAACAAAAAATACTGTAAGAGCAATATTTACGAGAAGACATGCTCGCAGGGGACAGGTTTGTGGGGTCTCTTCAGACTTCTCAAGATAAAAAGTGGGAAATAGTCTAAATAAATGAAGATAAAAAATTGATGGAAACGACAAATTTTCTAAAAATACTATTAAAAAAATCGAACAGAAAGAGTGGATTAATATCGCTCTACGCTTTTTATACACAGCGTTCTCGTAAGTACCAGCTCTTGTGGCCATTTAGCTCAAAAATTTATCTGGCTAATCTGCTGACCTCCCTGACCGACCATGAAGTGCATCGATGTTTGCGGCAATATGCATAAACACTAAAAGATTATCTAACTATGACTTAAAATTTTTAATTATCGAAACAACAAACTAATTAACGTGACAAGTGCGTTTTTCCAAACGATTTTTCAAAAGTGATTGTCCCTAAATAAATTTTAGATTCGCAATCGGTCTGAGGTGTCAGCCAGAGGAATGTTATTAGAGTTAAAACAACCTCACAACTCGTATAAATGCTTAAATACACCGAAAACTAAGTTAATTCACACTTTATGGTAAATTTCAAGCACTGAAAATATTTGAATTATATCCATTTTTGGTTTTCATTTTGCTCAATTTGCCCCGAATATTTTTCCTAATTTACCATTCTAGTGTTCGCCTCTATAGGTGGGCGGCACCAAAGTTCTGGGAGGTGCAAGATTTTTTCAGAGGTCAAAAATGGCCTTAAAAATGGTGGTATGGCGAGAAAAAATACCATTTTCCAACGTTTCATTGACATCAAAAAAATTGCGAAAAGGAAAAAAAATTTAAAAATTGAATTCTGGGGGGTGGGGGTATTTCGGTTTTTGGGGTGGGGGTATTTAAATTTCTGGGGGCGTACACCCCCTCCCCCGCGAACCCTTCACGCCCAGGTATGGTCGCCTCTAAGTGCATTTACGATTAGTTCCACGTTCGAATAGGGGGTGTTCGTTATTTTTCGAAAGAAAATTTCGAGCGAACATATAAAGGAAGCATTGTGAATGCAGAATAAATCAGTGAATATAAATACGTTTATGGATAGCTCGTTAACGCTGGCTCGGAATTTTATTGAGTAGTCATCCAAAAGTCACATTCATATTTGCATATCACGATAATTCTGGGGGTGTAACCAACAAATTTTTGTAAAGTGAGTTTTTGGGCTCCAATAACTATATGCGTCAAAGAGACGATTTTTGGCGTTTCTGAGGATGCACTTCCTTTCTGAAACATGAAACATAAAAAATTCGTAAAATAATAAAAACAAGTTAATTAAGCAAAACAAAGCATAGTCAGAAAAATGCGAGTCAGGCGCAAAGCGCCCAAAATTCGAAATGTTCGGGCCAAAATATCGCTAAAAACACATAAAACGGCATCTGCTCTACGATTTTTTATAAAGCCCTGAATTCTGGGGGTTGAAAATCTTTTGCCGGGGAGGGGGACGAGCTAAAAACCCCAACTCCCGTCCAAACATCAAATACGGTCATGTAATATTCGTAGGATAATAGAGAGAAATGTTGTTATATGTAAGGCAATATAAACGCATAATTAGCGAATCACGCTATAAGCGAAGGAAAAGCTCTAAGAAAACTTTTCAGCTGCCGCGTAAACAGGAACTATTTTCAGTTTTGTACATCTAAGCTATGGCCAATCCAACTTCTCACTCCCGCTTTGCGAAAGTGCCGAATTTACGGGCAAAAGTAAATATGATACGTTTGTTGAATATGCTTTATACCGTAACGGATATATCGCGAGTAAACATCGAACTGCACGTTGTTCCATGGGAAATTAGGCACGGTAATAATATTCGGCGTATAACTCAATTTCAGACACTCACAAACAATTTATTTACGATTTGGTTCAAACCGGGTGGCCCACCGGAATGACAATCCGAATTAAATCATTGCATTTTGTCGTTTCCGCGAAATCTTCCAAAAGCTTTTTAACAAAACTAAATTGAATAATATAAACTTTCTGCGGAGGATTGACGGAATTCTAGCCATTAAGTGTGTACTTGGTCGAAAATAATTGAGTTTGGTCATTTTACTAAAGTACATATACATAGGGCTTAATTAAATTTCGTCCTCGTCTTCGTCTATGTAACATCCTCGTATTATAATGTTCCAATTTTCCGAGCCTGTATCTACATATATATAAAGTATGTACAGTATTAAAAAGTATAGCATGTGCACATATAAGTACAAAAAGTTCAGTCAAATCTGAATGGCGAACTCTGGATGGCTAACACTTTCGCACCAGTTTCCGGAAATGTGATTAAGCTTGTGCGAATTGATTGCAAAAGAACTGTAGCTGCTAGTCAATAGAAAAATTATGCTGTCAAATACGATTGCCAACAGGCACGTAGCTGTGGGGGAATGGGGGGTCCGCAACCCCCCAAATTCAGAAAAAAACCGGAAAAATAGGACTTTTCACACGTTATTTTCTATTTTTGGCTCAGACTCCCCCCCTAAATTGTTGTTGGTCCCCCCCAAAATAGAAGGGCCAGCTATGTGCCTGATTGCCAACAGCTTTCAACAGACTTTAATACGTAAATAAGTAATTTATGGCGCGAAACTAAGTGAAAAAAAATTAAGGGCCAGAGTGTAGGGTATGATTTCTGCCAGAAATGAGTGAAATGGGTTTGAAAAATTCGACTTTTACCAAAACGATGCGAAAAATGTATAAGACAGCGCCGAAATAATTTCAAGAAAATTTGACCAATTGCAGAAGCTACGGGCTTTGAAGTTCACAATTCAACACTGCTTAGAATAGACAGTTTTGACATAGTCATAAGTTGGTTTATTCTCTTTATTTTTCGTAGGCTTAGACTTTATTTAAATAAATCGAATTTAAGGCTGGTCGGTATTATTCCCGCTTAGGTTGATATACAGCCGCTTTGGCCAACAAGCATGCATATGAACAAAAGTCTGCATATTTAGGCATTTAGTTTAGTAAAGAAACCTGAGAGAAACCATCACCATGTTTGTTATCAGCATATCAGGAACAACAAGAATAGCCGCCTTTTATCAAAATGTGTCGACAGGAATATGCATTTTTGGAATTAGTGCGATATATAAAAAATACTAATTTTTCAGTAAAAATTCGGAATATTCCGAACATAATGACGGATGTTCAATCAAATTTTTGTCCTACGCCTTCTTCCTACCTTTCTTCATGTTTTGTACAAAACCCGAACCTTAAACCCATATTTCACAGTATGTATGTATATAATCAGGTATTCAAGGTATGAATTACATCTTTTCTTAAAAATTTTCTTATCTTAGACAAGCGCCAAATAAGGAGTGTAATCTCTCTCTAGGCACACGAGAGGAAAGGAGGCAATTAAAAGGATCGTGTCCCAACACTGCCACCGTCCCAACACTGCCACCGTCCCAACACTCCCACCGTCCCAACATTGCCACCGTCCCAACACTGCCACCGCGAGTTCCAGCATGCATACAGCGAGTCACTTATGGACCTCATCGTGGGGGGAGGGGGTTGTAAACATACGTGAGCAGCAAAGAAAATTCTGGGGAGAGCAGATGAGTAAAATCGCCAAAAATGTTACTAAAAAATAGAATTTTTCAAGGGAGGAGGTTTCAACTTTTCGGGGGAGGGTACAAACCCCCAACGCCTATATGTTATTGTAAACTCCTAAAAATTCAAACTCCCCTGAATCAGGCGGATCTTCCACAAATGTGTTTTTGGCTTTTTGATCTCAATGTTTGCCCCATAATATCCACTCCCAGAATTGAGTCGCTGCTCACATGTAATTAAAAGCATTAAGTACATAACGTTCATGGATTATAATGGTGGGGTCGCTAGTGAGGGGTAGAATCAAGAACTTGTTAGATGGTAAATCTTAAAATTTTTTGCGTAGTAATTCTTTGTTGCATTTATAATGTATTGTAATGTCCAAGTTGCCTAGAAAACAGAGGAATAACCAATATAGCGTGCTTATTGTGATAGTACAACTCAAATGCGCAGTTCGCACGGACATAAATCTCACATTGAAATTTTAGAAAAATTCGCTAATTGAGTCTTTGTCCCTTTCCCACGCCTTTTTGTATTCTGATACCAAATACTCTAGCAGTAATTTCCTTCAGGCACATAGCTGGCCGTCTTATTTTTGGAGACCAACACCAATTTTGGGGGGACTAAGCCCAAAAATGACACAAAGTAACGTAAAAGTCCTATTTTTCCGATTTTTTTTAATTTTGAGGGGGGGGGTTCCGGACCCCACCATTCTCCCCAGAGCTACGTGTCATATTTCCTTGAGTCTAAATGCATGATTTAAGCGTAGAAAATACGTACCTACCATGCATGCCCCAAATTTTAAGCGTTTTTGCAACACAATTTTCGTGCATGTGCCTGCCAACACACAACGTGTTGGCAGTGTTGGGACTCGCGGTGGCAATGTTGGGACTCGCGGTGGCACTGTTGGGACTACACCATTAAAAGAAGTATTTTTCGGCATAAATGCTCCAATTTTTGAAGGGCATACTTAATTCGTCACGATTATCGTCACCGATTGCCCTTTTGTCATTCCTTTTTTTTTCATCTGAAATAATCAAAAATTTAAAATAGTTTTCCCCACAAATTACGACTTTCAAGCAGTGTTTTGCTCACTTAGTATGCAGTCCAACGAACCGATTTTTTGCAATTTTTGGGCCGAATTTCGATCGAATAAGGAAACGTGGACACCACGCAAAATGCGTGATTCATCACTTTTTTCACTGTGATGACGTCACAGCGTAGCAACCGTTATAATGAACCTTGAATGTGCGCAGTAATAAAAAACTAACTCGTTTGCCCGTTTATTGCGAAGCAAAATTCGAACATAGTTGTTCCTTTCGTGAACGGGTCATCCGTTGCCAAAATTTTACGTTTCAATAGTAGCTGTTTTCGTTATGATTTTTCTAATTATTGCGCTTGGATTCGGTTTGTTCGAAAGCTCGCGTAAGAATGTATAATTGATTTCGTATGAAAAACTGATTATCGTTCGAAAAGTTTGCTATTTTCTGTGGAGCTGATGCAAAGAATTTCGGAATACCTGAGAAAGCTTCCATTAGTTTTGGCATACTCGCAATTACACATGGGTTGAACATGGGTTCAACACATGGGTTTAACCTTACACATGGGTTCAACCCCCAGAAGTTGAAAAACCCCATGCAGATTACTGCCAGGATTCAAATTACAAAATTTTTTGGCAATTTTAGGCGATTTGGCCCCCCCCCGCCTAGAATTTCCTTGCTGTCACCGTATGTACTCTTTTTCGGACGACATGCTCGCAAGACCAGTAAACGAATATTTTTTATGCAACAGCAGTTTTGACAGAAAAATTTTGAAGGCTTTTTTAAATAATTAAAATTTGATAAGGAAGATTGCGAATAATTAGAATGTATGCAAAGTGCAACAATTTCGGTTTGCACTAGGTTGAACAATTGAAATTTGGATTCAAATTATCAACTTGAATTTACTGTAAAACGAAGCCCATTCCTCGTATCTAAATTATTTATTTAATAAATAAATTAATTATTTATCTGAATGAATTATGAATTATTATTTATGATTAAATCATTGCTTTATATCTATTATTCTCGTATCTTTCTTATTATTATTATTAATCTTTATCTAATTATTTTTTATGTTTTCAGAGGTGATATTTAAAAATGGGAACAACAATGAAAAATGAATAAAAAAATACCTCATCTGTATCTCATCTTATCTTTATCTTATATTTTTTCTCTAAGCAGCCATAATTTGTCAGCGTCGAATGAGAAGTTTTCAAGGTTCCAGTAACCAAACAGAATGGAATTTCGGCGCCCAGAAAATTTTAAGGTGCTTTTTTCTGCATCTAAAAAGGACTCCTTGAAAAATAGCATTTTTTGACGTTTCTTACGATGCTATTTTATCTGCAACATGTAAAACATGGAAAATTCAAAAAAATTACATTAAATTAAACGGTTTTTGCTTAAGAAATGGCAAGCGGAGTAAGAAATTGATATTTTTGAATTAGAGATACGGAAAAAATTCGTAAAAGTTACAATAATTTAGCATTCTGCAGGGGAGGTCTGCAGTAGCACCATACATGTACAGCATGGGAATTCTGGCGGTCAGGCCCAAAACTTTTTAAAAAGTGCATTTTGTGGGCTTGAAAAATGTGTGTATGGCGCGAAGCGCCGCAAATTCGAGATTTTTGAGCCAAAAATGGACTAAAGACGCTTAGAAAGACACACTTCAACTTTTACCAACCTTATTAAAAAATCAATAATTCTTGGGGTCGCAGCCATTTTGCGGGGGTCAGTTGCAATGCGGGGGGGGGTCAAATCACCCCTAAGAACACGTCTGGTCAGCACTGCAGCATTTCATGGAGGTCAACGCCAATCCTTGTTTTCAACCCCTTCTCAACCCACTCCCCAAATTACTTGTCTCGTTTTATTCAATAAGCGACTTAAATAGCATTGATGCAAGTTCTTTTGTTTAGGATTCCAATGTGCAACTGGTCGGATACTTGAAAATGCCGAAATAATAAATTCAACAGCGACGATCAATATGACTACAGACATTATTGATACGGTGAATGAATAAGCAATGTCATCATATGCATGTCCGTTCTGGTCCGAGTTAATCAGCCCGGTCCAGAGGGATCAACTATACGGTTTTTTTGGCCAAAATGGCTTTTAAATGAAATTAATGTTTTAATTGCAAAAAAATAAGCATAATTTTTCAGTTTCTGGTCAATTTTAAGCACTTTTTGCAAAAACTTTGAATATTCTTCTGTTTTTAGCCCTAATTCTGCCTGAGTTTTCCTAGAATTCGCGATTATCTCGAGCTCGATAGCGGCTCCAGCTCGAACTTTAGCGCGAACCTGTTTCAAATAAAATTTATACGCTAATCCCGAGCCCGACTTCGAGATCAAGCACAGTGCTAACTTGATCCTGCTCGATAGGTGTTCAAGTTCGAGCTGGCGTCAATTTTCCTTATTTCAAGATATTGTTATCACATCTGGGCGTGGGCAGGTTAGAGGGTATGCATCACTTCCCCTAGAAGGCTTAATAACTCCTTGGAAACCAAAATACCCCCCCCCAAATTCAATTTTTAAAATTATTTTTGTTTTTTTTCGCAAATTTTTGATACGAATGGATAGTGCTTGGTGAGAAACCTTGACAAATTGTGTTTTTCGCAATACCACCATTTTAAAGACCATTTTTGAACCTTTGCAAAACCTTGCACCCCCCAGAATTTCGTTGCTGCTCACCTATGGTTGTCATTACTTTTTAAATGTGCATACAATACTATTTATGTGCAATTTTATGCGTTAATTTCAGCGCAATGCGTTTTATTAATTAAAAAATCAATTAACTTTTTGTTAGAAATTTAAGCTTCGTTTTGAAGGATTATTAACTGAAAATATAGAAGAGAACCCGTAATAGTAGATTGGTACAAGCTGTTGAATAAAGAAAGAGACGATTTTATATACCTAGGCCGAGCTCCTCACTTACGTCTTTTAAGTACAGAATGGATTAATCAAACAGACGCAATACCTCCTTTCAATCTTATCAATTAAGCAATATTTTTTTCAATTTTTGCACGTCTCAGTAGAATTCTAAACCATGCTTCAGTAGGCACTTGCGCATCTTATTAAAATCAAGCACAAAAAAGTTTCAATTTTTACCGAGTTTTTAAAAATTGCTTCAATTATATTTGAAGACAGTAGTTTTATTAGGCGCATTATATAGGTTTCGCAATTTGACCTAAAACGATGTAGGTATGTATATTTCGTAATTAATTTATGCAGGAATGCACGCAGATTTGTTTTGTTATCTCCGCGAAAATACGCTAAAAATAGCTCGCAACCACGAACTAGGGCTTAAAGCTCAGCATCAGCAAATCGCGACGTCTAACCTTTTATCAAATCTGAAAAAATTCATCCTGACGTCAGCATTAGATATCGAAATCGGGCGGATTTTCCGACGTCAAAAATTGTCAAAAATTGTTTAAAAAATCCGTCCATTATGCTAAAAAGTATCGATTTTCGCCACCCTTAGATAGGATAATTTTTCATCTGGAAAAAGTTGGAAGTTTTCGAAATGTTTTTTTTGCGAAAAATACAAATAATTAGTACAAAAATCGGCGCAAAGCACCGAAAAAATTAACTATTTCAAGAAATGAAAAATCCTTGTTTTGTACATAAACAAATCTTCTGACGTAAAAATAAAGTTTTTAGAGCGCCAAAAAAGTCAGTAAATGTCAATAATGAACACTATCCGGCGCGAAGCGACCGAAAAATTTGAAATATTCTGATAAAAATGGCTAAAATTATCAATTCTCTATTGCGACAAATATTTTTCGACGACTGAAGGCTTCCCTCTCCTCTAAATCCACGCATGGCCCCAACCACACGTGAGCGTGGGGGTTTGGGGGTATGCACTCCTCAGAAATCAAAATACCCCCAGAATTCAATTTTTGAATTTTTTTTTGTTTTTTTAGCGATTTTTTGATGCCATTGGATACTGCTCGATGAGAAACGTCGAAAAATGATGTTTTTTCACCATGCTACCACTTTTAAGACCATTTTTGACCTTTGAAAATTTTTTCACTTCCTCCCCTTCCCAGAAATTTGTAACCCCCCACCCCCGGAATTTCGGTGCTGCCCACTTATGGCCCCAACCCCCATTTAAATGCGCATGTCTAAATACGACGTTGATTATATTCAATGATGTGATAAATTGAATTATTTTATACGGCATCCGAGGAGCCTATCCGCTTAAAAATCGTCAATCCACTTTGCAATATCGCTGGAGATGCTCCGTGTTAACAGTCCGGTCGCTCTGATCATTTGTGATTGAGTGGCTGGTCTGATCTTTTAATCGACTATTGATCTGAACGATAAACACGTCGGTATTTCGATTGATTAAGTTGTGAATCGATAATAAGATGTAGTAAAATTATCGATTTGGAATGCGTTCTTTACACACTTATTCGATTTTCATTCGTCCGCTTTCCATTCTAGTTCATGACGGTCAATCGGTCAATCGGAATAGCCGAAATCGACTTACAGGGCCCAAAAAACCATGTTATATATAGTCATGGGTGTTTGACAGGTCAACATCTCCCGCAAAGGCTGTCACACCCCCAGAATTCGAAATTTTCTAAAACAAAGTCGTAGAAAAGGATTCTCGGCACTTCGCGCCATTTATTCATTTCTTGGATAGAAATATAGAGAATGGACAGAAACACCAGAAATGATCTTATTGACGCGTGTCTCCCGCTTTTGAGCCCGGAAAGTTACTTGAAATTTTTTTTGGTTTCTCCCTCCAGAATGAATACGACATGCATGTCTGGACCACACCCTGACGTTACACTATTCTACGTTTTTCTCCAAATTTTCTCTAAAATTTCCTTTTATCGCTTTTTTTGTCATACTTCCTATAATTTTGGCTAATATGAAAATAGAATATTGAGATTTGTTGCATTATAAAGACAAAAAAGTTATCGCTTGAAATGTATAAAACAATTTTTAAAGATTTACCGGCTTCCTTTTCGTTGCGGTGGTTTCTTTACACCTATTTCGATAATATTGATTAATCCTCCGTTTAAGAGCATGTTTTTGCAGTGAAAGGGTACCACCATAGGACACCGTTCTGTCTATGTTAAGCTACTCCTTTACACAATACATGCTGACAATTATTATTTTCATTTTATGCAATTATTTATGCTTTTTGAACATGTATCTTACTTTTATGAAAACTAGTAAATGGGACGCTTCGTTGCCCTATGTGCTGAAGCAATATTTTTTACAAATGGGTCGCTCCGATCCCTATTTGCAAAACAGACGGATATGTATACCGATATGATGACCAATATGCCAAAAATTTTTAGAAAGTCATATGTCGTATTTGTTATTGTCTTAATGTTGTCTCATTATTTTTATTTGGTCCTTTCAAATTTTACTCGTTTCTCTTATTCACCGATTTCTTTAGTCGCTTTACAACGACTGGCTTTATTCTGCTTACTTATTATTGTTTCTTGCCTCTTTTTTATGCTCGTATGGCAATTAGAGGGCATTGTAAAATGCGCAGAAAATTAAAGTTAGAACAATTCGCGAACCAACGCTAAGAGTTTCATGTAAAATTAGCTGCTGGAAGAAGAATTAAGGCGAAATTCTCTAAATCGTATTTAGCTTTTCAAAAACCATGCGTTTGTTGCTTTCGGCTTGTTTACACTGAATCGTACGCGCGTTGGTTTAAATTATTCGAAAGACAATTTATAGTTTGACATCCTGCTTTGTTGTGAGCTCGTCTTCAACGAGTAATTATGGTCTACGAAACATTCCGTAATTATCTGGTAACCCGTCCCTTACTTGCTTGACGGCGCCAGATCGTGCATTTTAAGTATTCAATTCGGAATCAGAGGTCCAATAAACCCCAAAGGCCGAATTCGGGAAGTATCACCCAAGCTGTGCTTCTGCATCAAAAAGCAAAAATCCGAAAATTCACTTTATTGATAGGGTATGTTTTGGTTCCTGTATTTCAAAAACCAATCCGTGAATTCTCATCAAATTCCACAGTAAGGTCAGTCGGGATATTACCTAAAAATGATTGTAATTTATATAAAATTTATCCTCTGCGATTCGAGATATGAAGAAACATGCAACCTTAAAAAGTATTTTCCTTACGGTTTTTCGTCAGAGTACACTGTGGTGTAAAGTGGTTTACACCAGTCGATATTGCATTAAATGTTGGTATAGGGTGGCATAAAATATCACCACATGCGCATTCAAGTTATATAGAAGAGGAAAAGATACAGCGAGAAGCATGAATGGGTATTATAGGTGTAGGTACGTAAAGGAATAGCTGAATGAAAAAAGATGGATGAAGACAGAACACATAGAGTGCACATAACTGCATAGAAATTATACAGTAAGTGCCACTAAAGTCACATGCATATCGCAACTATTACAACCGTTTGGAAAGGAGTTTCGGGAGACAAGATTTCCTTCTCAGGAATACGACTTATCCCGTCTAATGTACATGGATAGACCTCAGAATTAAATTTTGGCATGTCTTTTGGGGAACCCGGAAGTTTTATGCCACCCCAGAATCCCAGAATTCGGCTGCTTCTCATGTATGCTTTGGATCGCAGAGGTCTATGATAAATGTAAATAGACGTAGAGGAAGGGGCTCCAGGGTATGCACCCACACAGGAGACCCCATCAAAAACCAATATACTTTCAGCTCATAATTCAATTTTTGATTCTTTTTGTTCTTTCCGCTGATGATAGTGCTCGATGAGATACTTTAAAAACATGGTCTTCTTTCCCCATACCACCATTTTAAGATAATTTTTTACCTTTAAAAATTCTTGCACCCCCTAGAATTTTAGTGCTGCCCACCTAAGATGATAAAGCTCTAAATGTACTTAAGCACATTTTATTGTCTCACTTGCTTTGATAGATCTACATACGCATTGACACATGGAGAATGAAATAACTAAAAACCATTTTGCGCAAAAGAGAAGCACACCGAATAAATAACTTAAAGCGTGTAACGATTTCTAAAAAAGAGAAAGTCGAAAAGCACACGGTTCTTAAAAACGAAAACCAAGTACCCAATATCGAACACACGAAATTTATGCAAATAACAATAGAAATGACAGACCGCATTTCAATGCTTCCATTCACGGCTCTGAAGTTTGATTCTAAATTTAAAATCCATCATTTGGATTATAAAATTTCATTTTAAAATTTTTCAAATCAGCAGAGAATATATTTTTTTTAGTGAGGAGAGTAGTTTGTTCTAAAAAATAGCTTACACATCATAGCCGCATATGCCAAAATTTGGGGTCTACAAAACGTTTGAAGGTCAAGAGACGTGGAGAAATTTCGGCAAGGGCAAACACGCTATTGTTCGACGTTCCCCAATTAGATCTTCCGGAAAGTTCAGACCCGGCCGGATCCACGTTTGGTCAAAACCGCCTGTTCAAATATAATTTTGTAATTCACAAAAAAATTCAACCATATCGATCGTTCTAGTTATTTTAAATCTTATTCAGGTAACCAATTGCTTTCCTCGATAATGGATCTAAGGCGGATTATGTCGACGATATCTTATCAAATAAAAATTTCGGAACCCTGTCTTTGATTTCTAAGCTTTTGGTAAAGAGAGATAAGAATTGTAAAGGGATTCTCCATCTTACCTCATTCAACAGTATACAAGAAAGAGGAGGTTATAAAGATATCCCGCGAAAAGTTGATCGTTACCCATCCACAAAGTCGCCATTTTTACACCCTCACTTTTTGACAACAAATAGCTTTTTTGCCATTCTGGTGGTATTCTGTCATGCATATTTCCAAGATCATTTACCCCTACCCTGTAAAATGACACTCTTTCACACGTGGGCGTGGGGGAGGGTTGGGGTATGCACCCCAAGAAGTTCGAACACCCCCTTCTCTATAGAAACCGAAATACCCCCCCCCTCCCGAAATTCAATTTCTGAAATTTGTTCTTGTATTTTCACAATTTTCTCTGATTTCAATGGATATTGCTCGATGAGAACGTTAAAACATGGTTAGTTTCGCCATACCACCATAGGTGGGCAGCACCAAAATTCTGGGGGTGAAAAAATTTCTGGAAGGGGTGAAAAAATTTTCAAAGGTCAAAAAATGGTCTTAAAAGTGGTTGTATGGCGAAAAAACACCATTTTTCGACGTTTCTCATCAAGCACTATCCAATGGAATCAAAAAATTGCTAAAAAAGCAAAAAAAATTTTCTGGGGGGATTTTGATTTCTGGGGGGGTATTTCAACTTCTGGGGGTGCATACCCCCGAATCCCCCACGCCCATGTGTGCATACCACTATTTTGAGGTCCATTTTTTGACCTTTGAAAAATGCATTAACTAGAATTTATGTGCTGACCACCTATGCACTGCATACCCTACGAGCGGTATATTTTAAGACAAACGACAAAGCCTTTAGCCGAATCAAGCTCTGTTGAACAAGTAAAACAACGGAGGCTCATTAATGCCGAATAATTTCAAGCACGATTCGTGGATGAAGCTAAATTCGTGCGCCGGATACGAATAATAATTGTGTTCCTTGTAGAAGAGCAAAAAACGGGCTTTGGCCAAATTTTCGTACAACTTGATCCAACGACCGACGTCGCCCGACGCCTTGTTGTGCATTTCGATGAAGATTTGGCAAACCGAGCCGTTGGTCATCATTTCGCTGTTCAAAAACGACGAACCCAAACCGTATTCGCCGCCTTCGATATCAATTTTTAAAAAATCGATCCGACGATGGCCCAGCGTTTTGACGACGTCGTCGATCGTGTATTCGGATTTTTCCACGTCCGTCTCGGCCGATATCTTCCACCGCTTGAACGTCCCGTTGAACGACTCGAATATATCCGCCTTCTGGTCGACGTTGTCGAAGCAAAAAATTTGGCACTGTTTGTCCAAAATTTCGTACATTTCCGATTCGAAACTCGTATCGCCGCTGACGCCCAGCGAATAGACGACGCTGGCAGTCGGATAGGCGACGCCGGACAAAACGCTCCAGGGGCTGCAGACCCACTTTCCGCCGTCCCCGATGTTGCCCACGCGGACGGGCCACGGGCACACGGTTTGGGGTATCAGATAAGTTAGCATATTTGCGAAATTTAAATTTTCCGCCCTCAGGGCCTTCGTCAGTTCGGCTGATTTTCGCCGATAATGCGCGCTCGATCTGAGGAAGTGCTCCCGTCGGAATGATGTTTCGGCGACATTGGACAAAAATATGGGCAATCGCTCAATCGCTTCGATTCGGAACGTCCACAGAACGAATAAGAAGGCAGAAAAGCCTATTATTGAAATATAGCCGAAGTACTGATACCGCCACATTGATAAGCGCACGAACCCGAATGCCGATCGTTTTTCGTTTTGTTAGAAATATCGATAGCTAAAAACTCAAACAATATCTTCGAATCGTAAATTGAAAATTTTGATAAATTTTATTTTTTATCTTTTTACTCATGTTTTAAATATTTCCTAATTAGCTCTTTCCATTCCTTCCTATTCCTGCTGAAAATTCAACAATACACAGGCACTTAAGGACGTAGAAGAGAGGTGACTGCTTCCAAAATCAGGCACGTATTCCTGGGGGGAATAGGGGTTAGGAACCCGAAAATTTGGAAAAATCGAAAAATTGGACTTTTTAAACGTTATGTTGTGCAATTTTTGGCCTTTTAAAGCAGAGTCCCTCTCGAAAATTAGTTTCGCCCCCCTCCCCCAAAATAAGACGGCCAGCTGCGTGCCTACATAAAACACTCACAAGTTTGCCCCTCCCAGAATTTTAGCGCAGCCCGTGCATACTTACAACACAAGTTACAAATTTTACCTTTAAGATACTCTTATATCAAGCGCTCTGTCCCGATTCTCCGACCGTCCCGATTCTCCGACTTTCCCGATTCCCCGACCGTCCCGATTCTCCGCCTAATGCTAAGAGAGATTATATTAAGATTCGCGAAAATCTCGTTTCTCCGACCGTCCCGATTCTCCGCCCGTCCCGATTCCCGACCATCCCGATTCTCCGACCGTCTCGATTCTCCGACCGTCCCGATTCTCCGTCCGTCCTGATTTTCCGACTTTTCCCGATTCTCCGACTACAGATTCAAATATGACAGGGGGCAGAAACCACATGTCAATCAACTGCTGAATAGCGGTTGCACATACATTTAATAAAAGACTTATTTAGAGATTGAATTATTATATAATTTTACGGATTTTTTTCATAACGTATCATTTTTGTCATTCAGTAAAATTAAAAGTAATTTTTTTTGTCTGACATTACAATTATTCGTTTCATTTTGACTTTAAAAAGTGAGAATAAACAGAAGTTACATCAAAGTATATCTCCTTGCCTAGCTCAGACTTTTAGTATTAATGCACTTATATACCTTTGTATGTCAAACATCTTTATAACGACGCTAAATATTTTTGTCTAATTTGCATTTTCAATTTTTTTGTTTCTATTTTTATAAGTCAGAGCAGAGTTTCATCGCATTCGTTACGCTGATTAATCGAATAAATAGGTATCCATGTACCTATATAAGTGGTCGATTGAATAAGTATATATGTATGTACATATCTGTACGCAAAACACATATATACATGTTGTGTACATGCGTGGGATGCGTTCGTAGGTACTGCATTATAAATCGTGCAATGCAGTCGTAGTCAAAACTTGTCAAATCTTACCAAGGTCGGAGAATCGGGATGGTTGGAGAATCGGGACGGTCGGAGAAACGAGATTCTCGCGAATTCAAAAAAGTCTTTTAGTATTAGGCGGAGAATCGGGACGGTCGGAGAATCGGGAAAGTCGGAGAATCGGGACGGTCGGAAAATCGGGATGGTCGGACAATTGGGACGGTCGGGGAATCGGGATGGTCGGAGAATCGGGACGGTCGGAGAATCGGGACGGTCGGAGAATCGGGATGGTCGGACAATTGGGACGGTCGGGGAATCGGGATGGTCGGAGAATCGGGACGGTCGGAGAATCGGGACACAATCATATCAAGGGATTATTAGCTTTCCGGAGTTAAATAAATCGATAAAACCAGAAAAGAGTATACAACAGTGGCACTATTTAATAGCAGGTGCTTTTCTTTTTCAATAGATTTTGTTTAATTGAATGGTATCAAAATTTAAAAAAACATAGTCCTTTCGTTTTTCATAGTCTAGAAATTTAACAATACTTAGAAGCTTTCATGGGTGTAAAAAGAGGTGGTAGGGTGTTTAGCACCCCGGAGAGACTCCTCGCATTCCCCAAAATTAAATTTCCATCCAAAAATAAATTAAAAATTCTAAAAATTTCTAATTAACAAATTTCTTATTGCGATTTTTGACTCACAAGGTCAGCCTATTCTCAGAATTCGGTTGCAGACCACGAATGCCCACTCCCAGGACCTGTTTTGGGATCGACCCACAGAACGGCCGTGAAACTCCATTTAACTCATCGAAAACTGCTTCAAAATTTCGCTATCGAATTCCAGTCTGTGGAACTGTTGAAAAATTAATTAGTAGAGATAATTTTGAAGAAAGGGAACAATTGGCACTTCATTAACTATTATTGAAGCTGCGTTCTACAAAAATGTAGCAGGTTGGGAATTTTTGTTAATGAAATTTTCGAATAATTCTTTGCTTTTATCATTAAAAATCTCTTTCTCGCTGCTTGTAGGCATCATTTAATAGAAAAAATAAAGGTCTTCACAGAAAATGACCTACTTCATCCTATAAAGGAAGCAAAACCGATTCAAATAACAAATCATTTTCTTGAATCTGATTTTAAAAATGCATTTAGGTATAAAAAATCCATTAAAAAGAAATATGCGACACTGTTGTTAAAAATAATTCACTATGAGGATGTGCACATCCAGAATGCGCTGTTATACGATTGTTTAAAAAATCTGAAGAGAATTCTGCCGGCAAAAGCAGTTGCAGTGCAATTGCCTTATTCTAAGATAAGTAACTCGGATAAATCAAATGGAAGGTAATTTGAAACTACAAAAACTAAAATAAATAAACATTACAAAAACTAAAGGATAGAAAAAATAAAAACTCGAAAAGAAAGCTGAACTGTAAGGACGGCTGATTCTTTAAAAGAAAATATAGTATGCGAGGAATTCAAGAAATTCACTGCTTATCAAAATACTGCCATAAAAACAAACAAGGCGGCAAAGGTGAGAAAAACAAACGAAATTTAGGCGTGGTTTTCTCGATGTCAGCCAAATTGAAAACTAGTTTCATGACAAATGTTGTTTTGGCGATTCAATTTTAAAATCGCGAAAATTTAATACACGACACTTGATCTGGCAGCATATTTAAATGTAGAAATATGCTATGTTCCGAAGCCGGTGTCTGTGAAATATTTGATTTATTAGCGAAAATGAGATGAATTGATCCTTTATTAATTATTATTTATTTCATAAAATTAAAGAGGATAAAATTCAGTTTATACTGGTTTTATGCTTCGCTTCAGATAACCCAAAGAGCAAATTTTGGATCAATTATTGATATTTCGTGCGAAAATAAGTAGTTTGATCGATTATTCTTGGGGCAAAAACGTTCAAACTGCTTAGCTAAAATTTTTTTATAATCGTCGTTACCTAATTTTTTATTGATCTTTGGGCGCTGTGCGTCGAATGTTAATAGTTGTATATGTTGCTCACTATTTTTGTTCTTATTTATTTATATGTATTTCAAAAAATAATTTTCAAATAGTTGTACATCTTCACTTTCAGGTGTGCATATAGCTTTCGAATTATTTGAATCTTAATGCATTTTCCTGTTCTAATTTTTCATATTTTTCCAAATATTTTCCTACTTTCACAACCAGCTCGGTCTTGCCCGAGCACCCTATCCCAACAAGCAGTTCAAATTGTGGCCAGGCACGTAGCTGGCCGTCCTATTTTGAGGGGCCAACACAATTTTTTGGGGGACTAAGCCCAAAAAGGCCAAAAATAGCACAAAATAAAGTTTGAAAAGTCATATTTTTCTGAATTTCGGGGGGTCCAGACCCCCCTATTCTTCTCAGAGATACGTGCCTGATTGTGGCTTGATTTTATGGATAATTGAAGCAATACATTTCACAACGATAAGGTTTTTTTTAAGAATCAAAATGATCCTCGTGGAGAAAAACCCTTTGCGGCCATTTAACGTTGACAAACAACTATCTGACATACAGTCCATGCAACATCATTATAAATAATTATAATTTAAGAATTTCACTTAATCCATGCGACTGGAGACATGCCTGAAATGTGTGATAATAAAAGATGACTGGAAATCTTAGAGGGTATCCGAAAACGCTTTAAAAAATTAAAAATGCGTTTTGAACTTACACAAATGTGCCAAATTTTATGCGCAAAAGTACCGAATTCGTCATATTTCGACACGCGATTTAGTCCAGCCTATTTAAGTTAATCACTTGAGTAGGATAGCAAAAAATGATAACGAAATATTGAAAATTTAAACTAGATGGAACGCATAAATAAAAAAATGAGTAAACAAATCATAAATGAATCATAAAAACAAATATTGAATTAATATTCCGAAAAGCGGGTCAGAGTCTACCCACATTTAATTTTTATACGCTCGCAAATATCATTTTCGTATTTTACGAGTCGAAAAATCCTGTTTCGCGGGAAACTTGCTGAATGTCGAGCCGTAATCGTATTATATCGTATAAGCCGGTTCTATTTGACATGACTAAGATATTACTGTTTATTTTTCTCGAAAAATTGCACAAAAAAAACAAGAAAAACATTTTTTCCCCGTTTTTCATTTTTTCCATTCTAAGGGTCTAGATTCCCAAATTTCCCACGTGCACATCCGGTTGTAGTACTCAACGTCGCTAAAAAAACGCCGTTTACCTAAAAAAACTTCAGAAATCGCCAGAAAAGCTTAAAAGGATTTTGATTGATGCAAAAAATGTGGATATTTAAATAAATAAATAACTTGAAAAAATAAGTTAAAAAGATATAGTGAGTCACGCTAGTGCATCGAGACAAAAAAGCACCATGTAGCAGTGTAGTAATAGCTTTTTTCATACTGCGTCTATCTGTAAGTGAGTGAGTAGGTAAAAATTTTCATAAATTCATACATTGATGATTATGCGAATATCGCCCCAAATGTAGCGATAGTAATTATTCTCATATAAAGCTTAAACCTCTGCACTAAAAAATCAAAAATGTTTCGACATTTGTGCAAGCTGCAATTGAAATCGTCATGTGAAGCTGTATTATTATACAAATTTATCATCACAATTGACCAACGCTAAATTTTTGCTCTAAAGTGATCACACACAGCTGAAATCGCTTTATACTTTCGCTGGGCACCTAAAATTAGGCTGACGCCTCGCGATCAGAACAAACGTTTCCTCATTAAGCCTCATTTAAGACCCTCAATCCCAAACGTGCATGTCAGGTCCGGGCCCCTAAACAATCCAGCTGTTGGCCAGCGGCGGACTTAGATGCACAATATGGGCGATCTGGGGGAGGGGTCAGCCGATCTGAAGGGCGGTGTCAAAAATTGTGTTTTTCAAGCCAAAATATCCTTCAAAACCGGTGTAAGTGCTAAAAAGCGTTAAAACTACGTCATTATACAGCTTCCGGTCAATTTTGAGCATTTTTGGAGAACATTTCTTATTTTCATCAGTTTTTTGCCTTTATTTTGCCTCAGTTTCCCTATAAATTTCCCATTTTTCCACTATGGGTTTCTAGATTCCTAACCCCTCCACGTGCATGTCTCTTGGCAAATGCAGGATTATCTTACAGGGGAAGGGCGCAACCCCCAAATTTTCTCGGAATAGTCAATAATTGTCCAGAAAAATCCGTTCATTAAGCTTAAAGTATCGGTTTTTTCGTCTTTTAGTCGACAGAATTCTTAAACTTTTCTATAAAAAAGCGTAAGTGCGAAAAATCGGCACACAGCATCGAAAAAATTCTCGAGAAATCGTTGTAAGAACTAAAAAATCATTGTTCTTTATATAAACTACTCTGCTAACGGAAAAATATAACATTAATAACGTCAAGGAAGTCATCAAATGTCATTTGAGAAGATTAATTTATCAAAAAATCATAATAAAAACTGATTAAAATCATCATAACACGTCGTTTTCAGTGTGCAATAAATAATTTAAAGGTTTTTAAACTTTAATAATAGAACAAGAATGATACAGAAATGAAACATAGCTCGTTAAAAAGAGCGTCAAATTTTCTATCTATTCATAGAAAAATTCTAAAAATACGTTGGAAGTTAAAAGAGCTATACGTGAAACAAACAAAATCACAGTATTTTTCCAATATGGCGGCCTCATTTTTCTAATATGGCGTTTCCGACTTCAAAATGTGCTTAAACTTTTAATAATATGGAATGTACAGTCAGCAAAAGGTATACCTTATGGGGCAGCCATATTGAAAAAATCAAATTAAGATTGTAGTAGAACGAACAATTAAGAAAGAGAAAAAACAAAAAGGCATCAGATTTGGACCGAAAAAATATCTATTCTGCTACTTTCCAAAATATAAAACAAAATCTAAATACTTCAGTGACCATACAAAGTTTGAGCTGTATAGCAAAATTAGCAAAATTTTTCTTGCAAAATACTTTTACTTTAGAATGATCTGCTCAAACATTTTATTTTATGAAATCCGTCATTTTGATTCTCGTCAACCTTAAAAAGGCATTTCGCGATATTACCACGTAAAAACATTTTTTATAGGCTATTTTGACCATTTGGATCGTTAAAACAGCAAAAAAATCAGTGAACGATTAAATTTACTGTTCCGGTTTTAGGGATTTCAATCCTCCATGCCGACTCTGAACTTGTGCAGCTCTGACCGGCATAATTTTTCTCATCCACTGTCTGCCACGAATCGTAATTAACCGTTCGCTCATATGCGAAGCGCATACGTATACCACGATGTCGCCTTTTTATTTTTGATTCATGCCCGTAATTCATGATGGTCCTGTCCATAGATGCACAGCATGGCCAATCTGGAGGTCAGGCGGTTGGGGGGTCCAGGATTGAGCTTTTTTTGGGCCAAAATGACCTCAAAAACTGGTATAAGCGCCCAAATATCCTTAAAACTACGTTATTACAGCAGTATCTGATCAATTGAAAGCTCTTTTTGAAGAAAATTTTCAATTTTTTATCCGTTTGTGGCCTTCATTTTGTTTCATTTTTCCCACAAAATTTTCCATTTTCCACATTATGGGGTTCTAGTCCCCCTGACCCCGACGTGCCATATCAGGTCATGACCCATTGCAAGCGTTCGAGTTTTAGCCGAATCTTAAGGCATACGTATGTACTTATTTGTGCAATCGTGATTGGCTCCAAATCCGTGCACTTTATAAGCGGTTGTTTTTCTTTTCGTCATTTTTTCGTTAGAATTCGTGCTGCTTTTTCGCGTTTCGTCGATTTTGAAAATGTCGCTTTTCCTTTTTTTGTCAAGTCTGCCCAATTCACCTGAATACCTACTGCGGTTTAATCTAATCATTTGACGAACTCGTTTTACGCGCAATATATGATTTTGCACAGAATTTAGTACGAGGTGAAAATTATAACTCTTTATTCGCATAACTTCTGGACATGTCTTTGATACAATAACTGCTCTTTAGCCAGCCTACATGAAGAATATTCAGTTTTCCCAAATTATTTGTGGTCTCATCAATCTTGAAAGGTGTCTCAGCCCCAGTTTATATTATAAATGGCATTAAGATCACGCTTGGTTCACACATAAAAAGTAGACATTTTACGCGTCTGTTTTTTTAGCAAACGATGACTTTTCTTAACATGATTGATTTCGATTTCTCGCTCTTATTCAGTACAACATATGCTTAGGACTCAAATTGTGAGAACCTTAGGAATTTCCAAAAAGTGGCAAACGCCAGAAATTTATTGTCGCGAGCATGAAAATATAGTTTTTGTTTTTTCATCAAGATGAATTCACTGGCTTTCAAAATTGAAAGAAAAAGGAAAAATTTATAAAAATGAAATCTGGGGATCTAGCCATTTTTACAGGGGCTCCTGTGCTCGGCTAGATTTTGAGGAACCTTACATCCTAATTTCATAGTGGATCGGTACCCCAGCTCTTTTTTTGTAATTGTAACAAGTGTAGTCCCAAAGCTCTTTTTAATGCAAAGAAATAGCTGTTTTTATTTTCTATTCTACTTTGCCTATTTTTTAAGCCATGGTGCAGATTTCTTGGAAAGATTTTAACATTCAGGAAATCCAATTGCTTATCAACATCACATTGAGTCTTACGCGAAATATGGTTTATATATCAGAAAATTTTAAACGTAAGTTTGATAACTAGAATTACTGCACTATTTCTCAGGATTTCAAAATGAAAAAATGTGAGGGAGCTCCAGGGCAAAATGATGAAAATTTTAGGTTGTCAACAAAGTCATATTAGAAGAAATAAGTACCCATTTTTTGGACTCGCAAAGATGTCTCGCTTAACGAGAACCCCTGTTTTAACCCGCCTCTTGATACCTCGTATTGATAGGACGCCTGTTAAAAATATTCAGACAGTAATTGTTTTTTGATAGTTCTGCTGTTGATTGATAGGCTTGAACTCACAACTCAGCCGAGCGCGAGGAATTTTTAAGCTTCATTTATGCTAAAACACGTCTCAATAGCAGGCACATAGCTGGTCTTTCGAAATTGTGGAACGCAAATAAGCTAGAAATTTTGACAACCACCAGAAGATAGGCAAAAGTAATAGCGTTTTTCAGCGTCTCTTGGCTTGCTCAATACTGGAAAAGAAGAAATTTTAAAAGATTTGCTCTATTACAATCGTTTAGAAAGAATACATATCACTCAATCATGTACTACGTTCATTATGGCGGTCTTTCAATTGTGCCTCAAAAATTTTCAATTTTTTGCTCAGGGGTCCTTGTAAGAACTTTTGTGTACTTCTACATTTTTCCCCTGCGAGTGGTAGGCAGCAGCCAAGTTTGGGGGGGTCCGGATGGTGTGGCACCGTTAAAAAATCCCCAAAAAACATGCCAGAAATCTATGTAATTCTGGGCTTAATCGGTTTTTGCAAGTTACTGGATTCTCGAGGGAACCTCACACGCCTGCGTGTGAGCCACCACACTTCGGCGCGGGGGGGTTTGGGGGGTATGCACGCCCCCCGGAAACCAAAATACCCCCCAGAACATCTGAAATACCCCCAGAATTCAATTTTTGAAAATTTTTTCGTAATTTTTTGATGCTTTTTTCACTGGATAGTGCTTGATGAGAAACGTCGAAAAAGGTGTTTTTATTGCCCTACCACCATTTTTAAGGCCATTTTTCTGACTTTTCAAAAAATCTTGCACCCCAAATTTTGCTGCCCCGTATGGTAGTCACCATGCGTGTTATGGGGTTTATACCCTAAAAATAGCTCCGACCCCAGAATTGCAGACTTTCTTGAAACATGTAGCGAGCTGTGTTAAGTTTTCAAACTAACTTTTGGCTCAATTGTGTCGTATTTTCGTCACTTAACGATATATATGTACATAGTACTCATGTTTTGACTGTATCTGTTAATTTACTCAGAATTTTTGTTCTTGAGAACGAGTATTACCCCAAAAGATCAAAAAGCAATGTTTTTGACGTGCATCCGTCGTTTTTAGCCCAAAAAGGCACTTTTTCATAATTTTTCGAGTTTATCCTAAGGATTCCCATATAGCATATGTATGCTGGTCATCCCCGTTAATCCCTCAGCTTGTATGGATGTACCTGCTCAATAGTGTAGCGCAAAAGCTACTCTTTCGCTAGCGATCGTATAAAATTCGCTCTTTTAAGTTTTTAAATCAATCATTCTCAGTAGATAGAAGTTGTGTTGTGCGCTGACCTTAAGATTTTTCTGTCTATTCTTCCGTTATATTAAAAGGCTCGCAAGCCTGGAAATTCGTATATTTCGTGATATGGCTTCGCGATCATCTGATGCGAAACAGTGGTGGATCCTGGATTTTCGTGAAGGGGACGATACGTCAACTTTCCCCACAAACGATCAGGAATTCTCTATTTTACGTAAAAATGATGTTTTTAGCCGTTTCGCATGTCTATTTTGATTCAATATCATTTCTGGTGCAGGGTTTTTTTTTCAAAAAAGTTAATTATTTTCGGCGCTTAAATGGGAAAAAAGTGCTAAAATTCTTAACTCTAGCGACAGTTTGAACAATTTTGAAATTTGGGCAGAAGAACGTTAAGTGACCTGAATTATAATTTCACTTTCGTGAAGTCTCAAAAAGAAAACTATCAACTAAAATAGTCATGTATGTATGCTTCAGAAATCATGTAGAGTCTTGAAAATCCCCTTAGGCTACAGATACTTATTCGTGGCAGTGTTTTTTTTTGTACAAGGTCCGTTTGTACATGTACAAAGATGGTCCCTAAAAAGTCTTTGTACATTTCGTACACACAAATTTTTGGGTACTATAATATGGTACAGTAGCGATTTTAGTGTGGCAAAAACAGAGTTGTTCGACCTTTGGTTACGTATTTTAGCAATTTCTAGGTTTCTAAGGGCAAAAATCAGTAATAATCGTCTCAAAACGGCGCGAAGCGCCAAAAAATTGGCATTATTCTTTTCAAAATGCAATTTCTGAAATTATAAAGATATATAGAACACACAATTGCTCATTTCATTTCGGAGCACCGAGAATTTTAGCGAATTTCGAACCTTTTTTGCAGTTTTTGTCTTCCAAAAAATCTTTGTACATGTACAAAAACGGTCCCCAAAAGTCTTTGTACATCGCGAAAAATCTTTGCCGAATACAAAAAAACCGTGATTCGTGGCACGAAAATATGATTCCAGACACCGAAATATTTATTCTTTATCTCGCCTATTTGGGGAGCAGTCGCCTTCCCGTACATCCGCCCGCGATATGAGGAAAGAGGGAAACTTGATTAATATATGTTGAGAAGCCAAATATAGTTGGAAACGGCATAACAAAATGGTCTTTGTTTGATTTGTAGTGTGCGTTTCCAAGAATTATTCTTCATTTTGAATTTCCTTGATTGGTTTCGCTCTCTGTGATTGGAACTTGTCATGATTTGCATTTTGGCTACATCTAGACTATGTACATTATAGTATGTTAACTTGCAGTTTTCGATTCATACTTTTTAAGCTCGAGTGCTTCATAGTTTGTCATTGTCATGGGAATAATTGAATTGTTAATGGTCGTTAGAGAGCCTCTGTGCCATTGCAAAATGAACTAATCCTGCTAAAAATTACGTACTATGGATATAAAATTTATCCGGAAAATATAAGCATTTGTAGGCAACAAATAGGTAGGTACTAGCAAAGAAAATGCCCCAATGGAATAAAAAAGGTAAATATACTTGATTTTCTTCATTGCTATGGATGTAAAAGGAGGGGACTAGGGAAAATTTCCTATATGCGCAGAAGCCATAGGAATGTGCTAAACAATCAGACTTCCCTAAACAACGCAAAAATCGAAGTATATTCTGCGGCCTATGCGCGTTTCTGCAGATTTTCCGTAGTAATTTCGATTATGATGGTAAGTATTTTGATTACTTTATTTTCGAAGATTTAAAGAAATTTTTAGTGATTATTCATGCAGACTATTGAGTTGGCCATGTAGTTGGACACTTAACACTATTATCTTTTACGCTAGAGCATTGCGGAAGGTTAAGATTTCATTAAATAAATAATACATTGATTATTTAATAGTCATGAAAGTGTCTTCAATGCTCTTTTGCGAAACATTTAAATACGCTTTGTGACTACACCCTCATTTTTCACAGGTTGCAGAATATACTTCGATTTTTTCGTTGTTTAGGGGAAGTCTAACTGTTTAGCACATTCCTATGGCTTCTGCGCATATAGGAAATTTTCCCTAGTCCCCTCCTTTTACATCCTTAGCAATGAAGGAATTCAAGTATATTTACCCTTTTTGTTCCATCGGAGCATGGTTTTGCTAGTTCCCTTCTTTTATTTAATAATTCAAGCCATATATCCATGTGTAGGCAGCGCCAAACTTCTGGGGGGTGCAAGTAGCTGAAGAAATTTCTTTTTCGTCTCGAACCCTTTACACTAAAATGATCAAGGATCAAGAAATATTGCGTTGAAAGAGAAAAAATTTTACGTTTTGAGATATTGTAGCCCTCTACATTATAAATTCAATTGGACTGCACAGAAACCAAAATTGAGCTAGAAAAGCTTTAGGGCACGCTAACAGTAAAAAAACCCGTATACGTTACACTTTTGTGCAACAACCATTGAGTGTAAAGAAATTTGTAGGTCAGATTCGTAATCTACAACTCAGGGGCAACATTTAGAAAAAATTGACCTCTCAGCAAATTGTTCTATATCCAATGCTCCGGGCGGAAAAGTGCTTCTCAGTGTAAACTTTACACTTGTGCGAATAACGCAATGTTGGGTGTATAGAAACAAAATAAACTAGAATTTGTAACGCTAAGGTCAGGGCACATTTTAAGCATTATTAGCATGTTCCACCTGCTTAGCGGAGTAGCTGAAGAAATTTCGTTTTTCGTCGAACTTTTCACACTAAAACAGTCACAGATCGAGAAATATTGCGTTAAGAGAGAAAAAAATTTTACTTTTTGAGATGTTGTAATCCTCAACATTATAAAATCAATTGGACTGCACAGAAACCAAAATTGGGTTGGATAACTTTTAGGACACGCTAACAGTACAAAAATCGTTTACTTTTACACTTGTGTGCAACAATCATTGAGTGTGAAGAAATTTTAATTTCAGATTCGTAATCTACAAGTCAGGGGCAACATTTTTCAAAACAAATTGGCCCTCCACAAATTGTCTGATACCCAATGCTGTGGGCGGAAAAATGCTTCTCGGTCGGTGTAAACTTTACACTTGTGCTAATACCGCAATATTGGATGTATAGAAACAAAATGAACTAGGATCTGTAACGCTAAGGTCAGGTCACATTTTAAGCATAATTAGCATCTTCCGCCTACTTAGCGGAGTAGTTGGAGAAATTTCGTTTTTCGTCTCGAACCTCTTTACACTAAAACGATCACAGATCAAGAAATATTGCCTTAAAAAAGAAAAAATTCGCGTCTTGAGATATTGCAACCCTCTACATTATAAAACTAATTGGACTGCACAGAAACCGAAATTGAATTAGATAAGCTGAAGGACGCGCAAAGAGTAAAGAAACTCGTATACTTTACACTTTTATGTAACAACTATTGAGTGTAAAGAAATTTTAAGTTCAGATTCGTGATCTACAACTCGGGGGCAACATTTAAAAAAATTGGCCCCCCGCAAATTATTTGATTTTTCAGTTTACACTTTCCACACTCATTGCGAACTCGGTATTGAGTGTAAAACGAAAAAAGACGGGCATCAAATTTTTTAATTATCCTTCGATAAAAAAACCGCACCTCCCGAGTGTGTGCTGTTGTTGCTGTGAGGGGGGACACAAATTTCGCACTCGCTGTGATAAACATAAGAAAAAGGATGGCCAAGTAGTTATATTATAGGTAGCGCTATCGCGCTACCTAGATATTGGAGGTAACAAAATTTCTCCATCATCATACGCGTGCTTATATTACTACTAGTTAAGTCGATCCGTCATTGAGTTTTTTCTACACATAAAATTCTGAAAATATTGTTTTTATAGATTCAGAACTACGTACATATTTAGGTACCGATGAGGTTTATATTAAGATTTTGCTAATCGCATTTTAATGGATCAAGAAAGGTTTGCTCTTAAAAGCATTTTATTTGCATATGCTACAAGCTTTCTTACAACGGTACTTACCTGATTTAAGATTTAAGAAATGCTTTATTATGTATTTTATGATTAAAAATGGTCAATTTTTGTAGAAGAAATTTCTATCGGAAGTCAAAAAACAAGCTTTGGATCACCTGTGAGTAGCGCTTAAAACCAGAGTTGAAAACTCAGAGAATTCAAGAATATAGAAAAATTGATAGCAATTATGAACAGTTTTCGACTTTTTCTACTGCTGTCGATATTAACCCGGAAATCGAGAAATAAGACTGTTTTAAATTTCTTGGACAGATTCTAATAATTTTTACCGACAGCTGTAGTAATTATGATCCTCTAACAGTTATCGTAATTTGTACATTTAACGGCTCGAAATTTCGGCTGGGGCCCCATGGCCATTTTTAGGGGAAAATGACCTCCAATTTCTGGCAAAAAAGGGCAAAAAACAGCTAAAGACGGCCAAAGAATTCAATTTTTTTCTAAACATGTATCGTAATTTGTCAGTTAGCTCGCCGAAAATTCATAAAAGTCATTACCAAATACTTACACATGTCTCTGAAACGGACTAAGAAAAGTAAACTAGTATGATTTGCACCGGGACTAGTCTTGGTTCCCAGACCCCAGTAAATTGGGAGTTGACCGCTCAGAAAACAGTACGTTCTACCATCAATCAACGCTACATATGCGCGTATTAAATTACGTCATACATACATATTTCTGTGGATGAGAGGTCCGTATTTTTAATAGGAATGCTTTATATTCTTGAAAGAAGCTCCTACTAATCAACCGGTTTGATTAATAGAAAACGCGTCGAAGTGAAGCTCGTGTTTCCAGAATTGTGATCGTGTGGTACAGAAATCAAATCGATTTGATTGATACTGTGCGTACAATTCATGAACTGCGACGGTGGAGTATACATACATAATTGTGTGCAGTCCATAGTAAATACGTCTACGCTACGTACATATATCTAGCTACGAAAATTTTATTTCAAAGTTGGGCATTAATGTGCTTCGATTGCGCTTGATCACTTTGTTTAGATCGCTCAATGGCTTATTACATAACCAAGAAAGTTGTCGGCAGCAATATCACTGGTACGAATGCTTAAGAAATTAATGAAAAATATATGATAACGGCTCTTGCTTAACTAAACGTTAAAAATAAAGCGATATTAAGTCGAAATTAAAATTGCTTTGTGCCTTAATGGTTGCTTGCTAAAGCAAGATCTACGTAGCGTTTTTCGCAGAATAAATGTTGCTCTTTTCTGGTGAAGCACTCCAACATTCTATTTTGTTCCTAATTAATATGCATCTCGTCTCGATTTAAGTATCAGCATTCTCATACATCCACACGTCAAAAGCTCTGGGAGAGGGTAAGCCCAGTTTCCTTGGGGGAAGGGGGCGTAAATGAGTGATTTTTTACCCATCCCATTTAATATCAAATTTTTGTACTTAATTCGTCATGTATTATTTTGCATTAATATTTATGATTAATTGCATGCAAACAACAATAAGAGCAATGAAATGACCTGTAACATCAAATATGTACAAAATAATGAAAGAAAAGTGTCTGGATGAATGAATCGAGCAGTATATTGCTCTAAAAATAAGTATATGTACTTGAAATTACACTGTTAGACGTCATTTGACGCTTTTTCATGGTTCAAGCAATCGGTTTTGGTCCAAAATGGCCTTAAGGGGGTATGCTTCTCAAACGACCGGGTAGGGGATACCCCCATACCCCCAGTGTGCATGTGAGTATTTTTCTGCAATATGATTGACTAATGAGTAGAAACACAAAACATCAAATGCTTTTCTTATGAACTTAACGACTTGAAGAATGAAATGGATCTTTCAGTAATTCGTCTTTTTCTTAGAGTTACTTTTTTGACTTGGCATTAGACCATGACCAAAATCAGAATTGGCCTTGTTCCAGTGAATTTAGCCGCTTCTAATGATAAATTGACAAAAATGAATCGTGGTCGTTCATGTAAGAAACATTTTGGGATACTTTTAAGCTGCGGGTTCGCAAAATACGACAAAAGAACATGGCAAGCGTACGTTAGGACTAAAAGACTGCAGAATTTCCAAAAAGCGCTACGTCTCGTTCAGATCATGCTTTGATGTGCATACATTGTGCAACGCTTTCTCCTAAGGCTTTAATTTTATTTAACTAGACGACATTTGCAATATAATTGACATACACAAGCCGATTGCTTCTCATGCGAATACCAGCAATTTTGCGCTTATACTATATTGATGGATACACGGATGCCTAATGGGAAGTCCGTATTGTATTTTTGGTCCCAAACTACGTTTTTGTATTATCAATACTGTCACCATTTACCGTTCCTCTGATAGATTTTAGGCGTATTTGAAAGGCTTGCTGATATGGTCCGTTAAGCCTTTTGTAAAAGGTTTTTTGGTTGAGAAGTAACTCGAATTACCGTCCACCATTTCTTTTCTACGCCTCATCCTCAGGTCGTTAAGCCGTTTAGCCGTTTTCAGGGAGAGATATATGCGCTTTGTCATTTAATCCCTCGGTCATCTTAATAGCCTTTAATTGAAAATGGATTTTAACTATTTCGAGCTTCGGTCTTGCATTGAAGCTCTTCTTACATGCGCTAATTCTTTCTGCCTATATTGCATTCATGTGTATTAATTAAGCCAGAAATATTAATTTATTTTTGTTAAGCTAATAGCGTATTTACCTTAACTAACATGCTTGCGCAGCAGTAGTAGTGTACTCTGTGTATAATTTACTATCTTCCTTTAACATTTTTTATCGATGAATTATGCGTACTTTTGTTTATTATCAACTTTTCATTCATACATTATTTCTGAGTTGATCCGATGCTCAAGCACTTCGTTTTCGTGTTTTAAGACGACGATTGTATTACGTACGCAATTACATGCTCTACCATTTTTAATTATTCACTTATAAGTTTCATCATCTATTTATCCAGCAATTATGAATATGATAGTGAGTGGTATGATAGGCGGAAATCCAATAGGAGGTGAGTGCAGAGTTAGTCTTTGTGTTCTGGCGCAGAGGTTAAATTCACTCGCGCTTTATTTGAAATAGGGCATCTAGCTTTGACAAATGAAAATCAATCTTTAAATTATGAAAGTCAGCTATCTTATATGTGTCTTTACTAAACAGTAATTAATTAATTTTCGAAAAATAAAAAAAAATTTGCTGAAACTTAAATATGTCAATGATGATTATTAATCATAAGCATACATGATGTTGGGAGTTTGGGGCTTTCACCTCCTAGAAAAGTTTCTACCTCCCCCTCCCAGAAAATTTTTCGCCATCAGAATAGCGTTTTTAGCGATCTTCTGGCTCAGAGATGTCGAATTTTAGCGCTTTGCGCCAAATGCTCATTATGGCTACATTTTGCTCAATTGATTTAATTTTTTCAAAATTTTTTGAAACTTTTTCGAAGTTTCTATGTTCTAAGAAGAAATTATATTGACAAAAACGCCAAAAATGGTGTTTTTTGCAAATATCCATCATTTTTGAGCTCAAAAAAGGCACATCAGAAAAAATTTCTGGTTCCACCTATCGAAATTCCCATGCTGTGCGTGTTTGATCACAATGTTGCTTAAATGCCTTTATTATTCGATCTTTGTTCTTTCTAATTTATTGACATTCTTCTTTTTTATTGTTTTTTTCTGTTTTAGAATAATAGTGAAAATGGTCACAGTGTGAGCTATATGATTTAATTCATTCAGGGGGTCTTGACAAGTTGGCTGGACAGGCTGACGGCATGGGATGCAATCAAAATGTAGTCGAAGATCCAGAAATCGTTGAAGCTCGTCTGGAGGCTGAACAAAGGAGACAGGAGAAGCATAGGCGAATGGAGGCTGAACGAGAAAAAGTTCGGCAGGATATTCGGAATAAAGTAAAATGTGAATTGTAAAACATTTAGACAGTGCAGAACATAAAATCGATTAAGATTCATTTTATTCAATATGATATCGTTTTAGTCATGCGAAGATAAACATTCTGTCGTACAACAAATTTTTAATTTAGGCTCGTAATTTGACATGGATCTTTTTTGAACACCCGTCAACAGTATTTTCAAGCTCGTTTTTACTAGCATTTTAATTGTACCCATTGAATTTAACTTCATGAAACCGTCTCAGCCTCTTAAGCCTATTTGGGCCTATGGTCGTCAGGGAAAGTTGCAGAGCTAATTTGAATAGCACAAATGCTACATTCACAGCTCGCTAATCGAAGTTGATTTCAAAGACTTTCATAAGAATATTTTTATTCTCACCTATTTCGGCACTAATTTTGCCTTATCTTCAAAATACTTTTTTTCTGCAAATTCAAGCATAAATCTCCAGTTATTATTTCAGATGAATATTGGTCATTGAATGCCTAAGAATTTTTAGAAGAATTAATTTTGACGTACCTTGGTGCGCATACTACGCTTCACCTTTCGCTTTGGCCCTATCTTGGTCTATTTTATCCTTTACCTTTCGCTTTGAACCCGTTTTGGTTCCTTATTTTTTAAATTTTGGACTTGTTGAATATTTTCTGTAAATACTTTCTTCATGAGTTTGCCTGTGACTTTCGAACATTCGCATCACTTTTTATCCAAACACCCTAAGAAGGAACCTGCATTTCAGTTAGAACGAAACTATGTGTATGTACTCTCAGTTTGACTCACTACTTTTAAGAGCATACGATTGACTGCTTACGAATTACCCTTCTCATTCAAAAGAATATATTAAGCTTCGTACGATTCTTTGTAAAAATGGGAGACCTATTCGTGACCGAACGATTCGTATATGAAAGAAATATCGGTACGGGCTTTGAACTTTCGGATTCGGCTTAATGTATGTCAAGCAGGGCCATATTTTTTAGTATTTGATTGCCTATAATAATAGAAGTCGCTTTATATGGTAGGTAAGATCAAATGCTTAATTTAAATAATTTATTACCCCCTGCTGGCTTTTTAAGTAAAAGAACTTTCGTAACTTAAATGCGATTTCAATCAATGATAGTCTCTGGAAGAGTATTGTGAATTCTGTTGAGTCAAAGCAGTAAGAACTTGTTAAACGTCGCGTTTGTGCTGATTTGCAAGTTCAGGCGTTAAATTTCGCAAATTGAAATTAAAATAAAAAATGGTATAGTAAAGTATAGTAAAGCAGTTATTACAATAAATGGAAGTTAAGTTGAATTGAACTAATGTACATACATGAAGCCATACGAACATTAATAGGCGCGCAGGGACTTTGTGTTCGCGAACGTGGCAACATGCACATAGCTTAAGGGGAACGGCACTGAATTTTTAGAAATATGAATATTTTTTTAAAAGAGATCCAAAAATTAAAATACCTAAAGCGCATCGGAAGACCGCTAGAATAAATTTTAATGCATTTCTGAGCTTATGAGCACACAATTTTTGGGCGTTTCACTTCGGATTTGTTGCCTTCGTATAAGTTTTTTCTTCCAAAGAGTCCAAAGCCGAGTAAGAAATTGTGAATATGTCGAAACTTTCGGGCGCTTCGTACAGAATTATTAATTTTCTGTTTTGCTTCCCTTTGCAGTGCATCATTGAGTGCAAAACAACTTAAAATTTTCTCAACAAAGTCTAGCTTGGATGGATATCGAGAAATCAGTTTTGTGGCTATTTTAAACGACTTTTTTTGTTTACGATCAAATTTGAATTAAATAAAATTTTTTAACTTTTCTCTTGTCCAGTGTCAGGAACGCTCCAAAATGCCATTATTTTGGCCTGCACTCATAGTACTTGTATCTGACTTCAAAATTTTCATCCCCCTTAATTCCAAAGGCTAGCTACGTGCCTATATGGAGGACAACTTTACCATGACATGTAGAATGTTTTTTAAATTTTTCTTTCCCATTATTCTGTAGTTTTCGATTTTTAATACATAGAGCACTAGAAGAAATGTCGAGAAATGAGGTTTTTGTTTTATATTGTTCAATTTTGAGCTTCAAACACATTAAAAAAGTTCAAAATATTAATTTTGGCCGTGCTGTACGTGGTTTTGAGCGAAATCCTTTCCTTTTTCTATCGCTTCCGTATTGGACTGATTTTTCTTAGTATGGAATAAAGAAGAAAGAAGAACAGCAGGAAATGGAAGAATGTGAAGGTAGAATCGGAGCCACAAAACGGAAAAGCCCCGAACAGCTAATTAAAGAATGCGAAATAGATGATAGTAAGAATTTTTACTTTTAGTTTTTTTAAATTTTTTGTGATTTATCTCTCACATACTTTTGTTAATCCGGCTTTTTTTATTTAGGCTTGATGGGACAGTTGAATAACGCGTTAAACAAAGCCAAGACAGCTGTTACGGGTGAATGCTCCTTTACTTTTTTTTAAAAATTTAATATATTAAAGAATTATCATATTCATATTGAATTCATTGCTTTTCAGCATCAGTTAGCAAGCAGCAGCTTTTATAACTTAAACTTGATTTAGGTATTACTATCACGTGCACTTAATCACGATTCTATGCATGTTTACCATCGGATGTGCACGGACAGCATTAAGATCCCGTCCTCTTGAACTTGAGTTGGCGGGAAAGATTTGTGGATGCGAAATTATTGTCAAAATCAAAAGAACGCACAAACTTA
Source organism: Mermis nigrescens (assembly GCA_036768485.1). Classification (NCBI taxonomy): domain Eukaryota; kingdom Metazoa; phylum Nematoda; class Enoplea; order Mermithida; family Mermithidae; genus Mermis; species Mermis nigrescens. The sequence goes on along the minus strand of JAVLUZ010000218.1, from coordinate 662,373 downwards.
ATTTTTCCATAAGAGTGTTTTTAATAGTCTCCTAAAACATAAGACGAGGTAGTTTTATGTTATTTTATGAAGAAAATGTGAATTTTTAGTCTGACAAGCATATGTGTGACAGAAACTTAGGGATGGGGCCATCCCGTTCTGAAGCTAAGCTGAAAAAACGACTAAATTTCCTGAATCTTCCCTGTGCTGCTTTAATTATTTCGTATTCGGGGCCAAAATGTGTCCATTTATTAGCTTTGTCGAGTTGCACTGATCTCAAAAATTATGGAAGTTTTAAAAATCATTATTTTCAGATGACGTTTTTATTTTCGGTACGAAATGAATTTTCAACTATGTAGTTTCCACTTTATGCTTTTTAGGTTTTCTTTTGGGTAATCAATAAGACTACAATTCCTTTATATGTAATCTGTTTCACACAAGTTCGGTCATAGATTTTAAAACAATCTCCGACAATAATCTGACAGATTGCGATTATTATAGCACTGTTGATTACTGTCGATGGAAATTCATAAAATTTGTGCACGAAGTTATGTGAAACAGATTAGAATTAATTACGATACGATTTTTTCTATGCTTGTTCCGTAATTCTAATGCGAGTCTGGAAAATTATTTTTGAGCAAAACAGCACTAAACCATAGATGAGCACGGGTCCATGGATTTAAGGGGGTGGTCTGCCGGATTCTAGGGGGTTTCAGAACCCCACGCCACGCCTAAGTGTGCACCAGACTGAACGGCTAATTTTAAAATCGTATTGGAAACGGAAAATGAAAAAGGAAAGTCACTATAAAATCACGATTGAATTCTTTTTGTAATTCGTATGTTATTTTTAGTGTCGACTAATATAAGCAAAAGGAACAAACATATTTTTAAGTTTTCGTTTTTTCTATAGTTTTTTTTTCTATATTTTTTTTCTATATTTTTTTCTATTTTTCTATTTTTTTTTCTATATATTTTTTTCTATATTTTTTCTATAGAAGAGAAATCAATTTTTGAGTTGTGGACCCCTGATGTATACATAGGCAGATCTGGTCAAGAGGGGACGCGGACCCAACATGAATTGGTCTATATTTCTGGAAAATTAGTCGGGATAGCTCGCAAAAACTGCATTTTTGACGTTTTTCGACTTGCTCTATCTATTAAGATCATAAAATTCGGAATTTAAAAAAAATTTTCAGCTTAAAAGGCTAAAAAAAGTTTAACTTTGGTCGGGCATGGGCCAAAATGATGGAAAATACTTCATATCCGGTGCGAAGCGCCGAAAATTTGAAGATTTTATATTAAGTACGTACGATTTTCCCATCTTTCCGTGCATTATCTTACCTTTGAAAATTTCTTCCGGTCAAGGGGGAGGCGGAGTCTTTTTGTGTGGAATTTGAGAGGCGATTTGATTCACAATCCACGAAAAACGCAACTGATCCCCAAAGTATGATTTTTTCGTTTCGTGCCAGATATAGTGTTGACCGTACTGAATACTTTGATATGCTTATATTGTGTTATACGATGTCGTTAAATATGGGATTTTCTCGCTTCTCTTTATGTCAGAAACAGTAAATGCATAATAAGGATAGACGGAAACGTTATATTTGACGCTCGTTATGCTATTCAAAGCTCGTAAAGCTAATTTAGGAAGAATTTTTGGGAATGAATCCCTAATTTTCTCTGATGTGTATGTCTGTGTGATCCATTCCACTAAAATGCCGCTTTAAAATAGAATTTAGCGAGCTAGTATACCCAGAATTATCCTACGCTTGCTAAGCTATTATTTTCTGCATTGTATTCGTTTGCAAGGTCCCAACATTTAGTAAAAGGCTAAAATTTCAAAATTTTCCGAACCTGATCTTATGCAGTATGCAGAGGAACGAGTCATGCTGATAGTGTAAACGATCGTTGTCTATGAATTTGAAATGAACTGAAACCACTTTATTTGAGAGTTTTTTATTTCTATTAGCTCGTCGAGAGACACTCAGAATAGCATTATGTTTGGTTCTCAATGCATTCGACTTCTAAAATTTTCGGGTTATAAAATAAAAATCCTGGATAGAGTCTCATGTTACATAAATATGCATTTTTCATTAATTCTCTGTTTATTCTTATGCAATGTGACGTATACCTACTTGATTATTGCAAGGCGATTTGTTGAGACAGTAACAAAAATATTACACGGCTGGACTTTTGCTTATTTCTAGGTGTTACAGATTCAGTGAAGAATCTTCTACCATTTGGCAAGTAATCGGCATTTCGAGCTTAGCAGCATAGCGAAGATCAGTTCAAAAAATATATTGCTTATGCAATTTTCCCTCAGTGCATAGCGTGCCCTCAACTTTGTTTTATCACTGTTCTCTGATTTGGGTTTCTAATCATCGTTTTGTATGTTTTATCCCTGTCATTACACTTATTTAATTATTATAAGTACCTACACCTATGTATTGCTTGTGTGTGCGAGGTTGCTATTGTGTACATACATATGTACGTATTTATCACAAAAGTTAGCGTTTATCTATATTTTGCAAAAGATTTATAGTCTATTTCACATAAGTTTGGGCATAAATTTTAAAAACTATGTCCGACAATAAGCCGACAGATTGCGATTATACCATTGATTTGATATGTAGGTACCTATAATTATAGTACGCCAGCTTACTCTCGAGAAAATTCTTAAAATATATACCCAAACTTATGTGAAACAGGCTATAGAAGAAACATTTTCGGAACAATTCAGTAAACTGGACACCTACAGTCTGCTGCACATAACTTCGTGCATAAATTCTAAGAATTTTCATCGGCAGTAAGGTGAGGAATACGATAATTATATCAGATCAATGCTATAATCGCAATCTGTCACTTTATTGTCTAACTTAGCTTTAAAATTTATAACCGAACATGTGTGGAACAGACTATACCTATAGTCTGTTTCACATAACTTCTTGCATAGATTTTGATAATTTTCGTCGACAGGTAAGCCGAGGGTTACGATAATTATATATCAGATCAATGCTGTAATCGAAATCTGTCAGCTAATTGTCGGAGATATTTTTAAAACTTACGACCGAACTTGTGTTAAACAGACCTATAAATCAGACAGGTTGGCAAAGCTATGCAAAATAGCGGCTATTATAGGTGGGCAGCACCGAAATTCTGAGGGGATAAACAAATTTTCAATGGTCAAAAAATGGTCCTAAAAGTGGTCGTATGGCTAAAAAACATCATTTTTCGACGTTTCTCATCAAGCACTATCCAATGGCATCAAAAAATCGCTAAAAAAGCAAAAAAATTTCAAAATTTGAATTCTGGGGGTATTTTGATTCCTGGGGGAGGGGTATTTCAACTTCTGGGGTTGCATACCCCACACGCCCATGTGTGGCGGCTACCCTAATCGTGAATAAACTTCAGAATTACAGTCCGTTTCATTTAACTGTAAGGTTTTTGAAAAAATTTAAAGTGCTTACAAAAGTGGTTTAAAATGTCACCATAGCTGCGATATTATACAGTATATTAAAATCAAGAAAACCTTTGCTTGCTATTGTAATTTAAGCCAGTTGTCGCGCTTTGGAGTTATGTTAGTAACCTAAGCCGCGCCGCTAGGATTTGCTGATTAAGTACTTGCAGTATGTACGGATACCTAAACCGGCAGCACGCCGCCGGGGAAGATACCCGACACACAACAACTACGAAGGCAACAACCCACTCTAAGTACCTTCAGGGCTTACCTAAGTACCTTGCTATACCTAGCGCTGGTCAGGGTGCTACGGCAATATGCCTTTATTCTACCTCTTGACCCTAAATACCTACTACCTAAAATCTCCACGGACGTAGCAGGTCCGGTACCTATGGAGATTGCGGGAGGGAAATTCGACCGCAGTACCCTACACAGGAGTAATTAGATAGCCCTGATATTTGCTCGAGGTCCTTAGACTTATATTTTGGACCAAAAGAATATTTTTCGCGATAGAAACCAAAAAGTTTCGCTCTAGAATACTTAAGGCGAAACAAATTACGAATTTCGATTTTACTAGCACTCTGAACGATAAATACAACAACAAAGAGCTCTACTCCGGGCTGTCATCTTCTATAAAAATTATGTAATAATTTTTATAGTTTTTAGTTCGAAAAGGATTGAGGAATTTTGATGAAAATATGCTACGAAAAAGGTTTTACCCAAACTAATTCCGGCGATGGCAAATGTCGAAGCCGGCCAAATCCAATTCCCACAACTACCTGCGTTATAGTGCAACTCTAGGTAGTTACCTTTCTCAGCTTTTATATACACCAAACAATTTTACAGACTATGGCATTCACAAGGTCGATGTCGACACGCCAGGAAATAAAAAGGACGCACTAACTCTACTCAAGCCGAACGAATAATCGCTGAGGGGGATTTACAGTAAGAGAGAAAAGAAAAGAGAATGTAATGTTTTTATAACAAAAATGAGTGCTACTTGCGCATGGATTTTTCCGGTCTCTGCACAGGCTTAACGTAAATAGCGGTCATGTCGCCTATGTTTTAAATGTAAAGAAATAAAAGGGGAATTATTTGGGTTCCATAGGCGAAACGCATTAATGTGTCTCTCGCAACACATAGCGAAGTAGGTCCAACCAAATGACGCTGTATGACTGGATCGCCTCCGCACGTCCTACTGTCGGAATCTATCCGACTGTAAAGTGGTCGGAAAACATGGCTGGATCGCCAAACTGGAACTCAAAGACCGGATGGTCATACTAGACGCACTAAGGTGCGTTTTGGTCGTTAGTGTAAACGACTCGTGTAGATACACTATCTACACTATTATTAAGCCGCAGTACTGCATTATAGGTTTAAACCACTTTTGTAGCCCGACTCATACAGAATTAATAAAATCGAAAATTGCAGAGTTTAATGAAACAGACTATAGGAGTGGCGAAGATTAAGTGTGAATTAAAGTTCTTGTTTATCGTCTTTTCATCCGCTTAAAGAAGTTTCATGAATTCAATAAACAGAAATGATTGCAGAGAATATTTTGCCTTGAATGCAAGTGTCAAAACTACTGATGTTGTTCATGTTGGCACTTACCGACCTACTCACAGGTTTGACTCTCGCTATGAACAGAATAGGCATAGTCTCTTTCTAACTTTCGTACAAAAATCCTAAGAATTTTCATAGGAAGTGAGCCGAGGGTTACGATAATCATAACTATATTACATCAATGCTATAATCGCAATCTGTCAGCTAATTGTCGGAGATGGTCTTAAAATTTATGACCGAAGTTGTATGAAACAGACTACAACTACCTTAGGCTGCCAATAGAAATTCTCAAAAACGAAAATTTATCTACCTATATAGAAGAAGAGGCAACTTTTCAACTTTACGGTTCAAATAACAGATTTATCTTACAAAATTTGGCTTCAATGTTGCTGCGGATAAGCAAGTTGAGCAGTGATGAAATTAATAAATATTAAGATATACTGTAAAGGGTTCTATTTAAATCTGCGGTAAATCAATTCAATTCAACCACCGTTTTTTTCACATTTAGGGGTTTTTGTCATCATTTTTTTCCATTGTTTGGTCTATTTGTCAACCAAAATTTTGGGAAATGGAAAAAGTTTCTGGGCTTGGTTTGCTTTTGTGGAAAATTTTTGTAATGTTAGAGTGCGTTTTAGACAGGGTTGGCAAGGCTGGATTTTTTGAATCTGGGTTTTTTGGGTGCAAAAAATCATTGGGTTTTGGGTTTTTTATCCACAGGTTACCAATTTTTTAAATAGACTAAAATAAAAACTGTTGGTGAGCAAGATTGTGATGAAGAAGAAGTGCATACTATAGAGTAGCTGGATAAAATTACAGTCACATATATATCTTGTGTCAATTACAAAGCAATGTATCGTGATTTTATCAGAATCTATATTCGATCATTTCTAAACATACTTGCAAGTGTGCAATTTAATTTTATAGAAAAATGCGTACGAGCGTGATATGGCATCCCTATTTCCTAATATTTTTTTGAGAGCCAGTGCATTTTTTGATTAAAATCTGGTTAACAATAATATTTATTAGCCAGTTACTACTGTAGAAAATGCAATAAAAAATTGCATGAAAGAAGGATTTAACGAAAGATAATGTCGGAAGAACGAAAGAAAGTTTACAGCATAGCTATTAATGGCTGAGACGTACAGAGGGATCGCGCTCACATACGCCCCTTTAGCGACTCATCTGAACAAAGTTTAGATATCAAATTAATGTCTAAATAATCAAATCAAATTAATTACATCAAAAAATTAATGTCCGAGCATTGAAAAGAAAGATACATACATTTATGAGTCAGTCGCAATGAACGATCGATTTCGTTGTTGGATTTCAATGTTAGCTGAATAAAGTTGTTGCTTCTTTGTTTGTTTCGTGTATTGCAGCTGTTGGAAGTATTTTCAGCTACTGTATTTACTCTAGTTAACATTCCCATAAAAAAACCTAATAAGACCCCAATAAAACCCAAAAAACGCAGAAAAAACCAAAAAACACACAAAAACCCAAAATTCAAAATTTTCAAATCTGGGTTTTTCCCACCCCTGGTTTTAGAGAGGTAAAACTTCAAAAATTTTCGCAGCTTCGCGCCGGATTGATTTAATTCTTACTTGTTATTAATCCTTAAGCCGCGCCAATTGCAGCATTTTGATCGACCATCTGGTCTAGAACTTCACTACGATTGAAAATTCTTATCTTCTGCACGGATTTGGTTAGTTTTGGTAATGCAAAAATGCGTTTTAGAAAGCTAACATTTTAAAATTTTCTAGCGCTTCGCGCCATTTGATAAATTATAGTTTTTATTATCAAAAGCGACTTCAGAATTGGCTAAAATACTTTACTGAAGGAAGGAAATTCAAGTTTCAACAGGAATATGCACCAATATGGATTTGGCCGATCTATCGGCCGACCGATATATCGGCGAATCATGGTCGATAATATCGGCCGATATTTTAGCCGATATATCGACCGATATAAAGAATCATAGTACATGCAGGATTGAAAGATGTACCGTGTCCCTCAGTAATTTTACAAATCGTGCAATCATGCTTCATGATCCTGTGATCCTGAAAGTTAATTACGGTACTACAATATCAATTATACGAATATGATTTCATTCTTTTGGAAATGCAGGTTGACTGCATGATGCTTGTGGATGGGAACCTTATTTACTATACTGACTGTTACGGTGTAAAATGAGCATACACTGTTGCCAGGTTGGGAGTTTCTCCTCAATTTTCGGAGTTTTTCAACTTTTTTGAAGAGTTTTGGGTCTTATGCTCAATCAAGTGATGGAGTTTTTTGACAGAGTTTTTTCGGGCTCTAAGAAATAAGCCGAGTTTTCATTTTTCGAAATTCAGATTTGGCAGCACTATGAGCGTAATGGAACTGCAATATTGTGCTAGCATTTTCGAAAGGAAATGCTGCACTGTGGTCTTGATTCTTCATGTCAGTTATGTGTGTAAGTGAAAATATTGTGAAATATGTTTTTTTCAGTAAAGTTTCATTTGATGTATGCATTAGTTTTTTTGAATTTTCATGCCAAATATCCACTTCCTTCTAAAATTCTAGAAATTTTGAAATAATCGGCTAAAAACTGGGTACTTATATATTCACTTTAACCCCTATCGAATTTTTTTATCTTTCTCAACATTAGGGTATATACAGGGTGAATTTTTTCTATACTTTTTTGACATCAGAGTATAAACATGGCTTTTTTCCGAGATAGAAAATAACTTTCAGTTGCCAGGTTTCGATTCTCCGACCTCTCGCTCTACAGTTCAACACGTTAACCGATCGGCTAAGCCACCTGCTCCTAAGAATTAGAAATGAAATAATAAGAAATCGTTTATTTCGTCTACATCTCAGAATAAGTCCCCAGCTCCTGATCACTAGAAACCCAAAAATTGCTGTTTCGTCCTGTTTGAGGCTTCACATTGGTGCCAGGGGATGTGCCAAAGATGGGGCAAAAATTGCTCCACTTGCTTCACTCGCTCCGCAATTTTTTCCCCATTCAACTCAGGCTTAGATCATCCCCTGGCACCAATGTGAAGGCTCATAAACTAAGCCTATGCCTCAGCATGTGGTAAGCACAAGCAAATGATTAAGAGATCTCTAACTCGACACCACAAAATAGTTGTTTCCTCATTTGGTGTGGCGCGTAAGTAAAAATCCGCTAATTTAAAGCCCCAGACATCGAAATTCAAAGCCATTGTAAGTAAAGCCTGAAAAAATCTAACATTATATCATAATATATATACCATAATGTTGTATATACCCTAATGTTAAAAAAGATGGAAAAAATTCAAAAGGGGTTAAAGTGAATACATATAGAAGTGCCAAAAACTGGCCGATAATGGCCGATACTGATATCTTGAAAACAAGCCGATATATATTGGTGCATCCCTAGAAATAACGTATACTGATCGTGATATTTCTAGTAGAGCGCGAAATTTTTATACAAAAAGTGCATCAAACACCGCTATTACATTTGTACATAGGATTTTCTACTTAAAAAACACTGATTTTTTTTAACACAGATGCTCTATTTTTAACGTTTTTAGACCTCCCAAAAAACGTGGAAAAAGGATGGAACAAGTGTGGAAAAGTGCAAAAAAATTCAGGTCTGGTCTATAATGTCAACCAAATTGCTGGAAAAAATGGCGGTTTTTGTAAACCGAAATTTCGAGATGCGGAAAAAAATTTTGAGCTTGATTCACATTGTGAAAAATCTTTGTAATGCAACAATGCGTTCTAGATGGGTAAAACTCCAAATGTTTCCAGCGCTTTGCGCCATCCCAGCGCGCTGCGATGATTGCAGCACTCTTATCGACAACTTGCTCTAAAACTTCACTATATTTGAATATCCTCATCTACTGAACAGATTTGGTCAATTTTTGTAATGCAAAAATGCGTTTTAGATAGACAAAATTTTGAAATTTTCTGGCGCTCCGCACTGGATTGATTTAATTCTACATTTGTTATTGTTGATGCTAAGGCCTTGCCGCCATGCCAATCACTGCACTTTGATTGACAACTTGTTTTATAACTTCAATATGATTGGAAATTCTTATCCTCTGCACATCTTCGGACAATTTTTGTCATACGAAAATGCTTTTTAGAGGTAAAATTTCAAAAATTCTCCAGTGCTTTGCGCCGGATCGATGTGACTTAATTATTTGCTATTGATGTTTAGGCCGCGCCGCACCGATTGCAGCTACTTTATTGCAAAAATGCGTTTTAGAGAGGTAAAACTTCGAGATTTTCTGGCGCTTCGCGCCATTTCGATCAATTATTAAGTTTTTATTCTTCAATGAGACTCGGAAATCGTCTAAAGTGCATTAGTGAAGGTCTGAAAATGCAGTTCTAGGAGATTGAACATATTACTGATCGTTATATTCATTGCAGTACACTAAATTTACAATTACTTTTTTATGAACGGTTTAAAATCAAACTTTTCTTATGCGCCTTCAGTATTTTTTTTTGTTTTGGGTAGAAAAATGGATCATCAGATGTTGTTTAGCTACTATTCTGTGGAAGTCTTCATATTAGGCAAGCAGATACTCACAGTATTAGTTATGCACACGTGCATAGATGCAAAAGATCAGGGTGGCCAGGGAGGGGTGAAACCCAATGTTTATATTACCCTAGCTGTGCTTATTAGGTAGAGTAGGTATAAACTTTTTGAAAATACATCATTTCGGTTCGAAATCGCTTATCGGTACCCAACTTTTGGATCCTTCAGCGTGGAATGATACCCCTCTCGCCCCTCCCTATGTGCATGAATGCCCATGTGCAGACATGCGCAGCATAGAAATTTTATGGATGAAACTAAAAATTTTCCATAAAGTATCTTTTTTGGGCACAAAAACGATAGATAAGCGTTTGGAACACCATTTTTTGACGTTTCTGACGAAATTAGTAAAAAAATATTAAAAGGATGAATATATAGCGTGAGGCAACGAAAATTTGACACTTTTAAGCCAAAAGATAGCTAAAATCGCTTAAAACGACACCATTTTTACGATTTTTGTAGGATCAAAAATAACGGGGATGGAAAATATTCTTGAGGGGCGTGGCAACATCGTTTTTTTAGCACGACCCCCATTAGCACCAGTGCTAATGAAAATTTTTTCCATTAGCACAGGGTAGGTTACATTAGCACGCCAGTTTTTTATCTGTAAAATACCTACATAGTGTCAGTTATGTATATCCTTTTGTTTTTTTATTTAGCTGTTCAAGCATGCATAATATTCTGAGGATCAATGTTTTTCTAGATTTGAATAAATCAAAAAATTCATGCTAAATCACAATTATTGGCTTCCTAATGTCCAATAAAGATCCGAAATGATAATGCGGTTCCATATACCAATTTTATATGAAAACAGACGTACTGCACTTATGAATTGAAGGATAAATGAACTATAAAGAAGCTAATTTTGACTTCAAACCATAGAAAACAGTGCAAAGTTGTCACAAACTAATTATTATGTGCCAGAAATCGGCAAATAGTCTAATGAATGCTAAATCTTCTAGATTGTACGTAGATTGATAGTGGAGTGATAAAATTGCCCGCTTGAGGCTAAATAAACAGTTAGTGTGACAATCGGCGCGAGGCGCCAAATTTTTTTGGGAATTTCTGCTAAAAATTATATACGTGAAAAAGCTGTAAATTTACTACACTCTTGTCAAAAAACGTCTTTATATCCGTTATCACGTCGTGCTGACCGCAAAAATTTTCATTAGCACGAGCCAACTTTCATTCGCGTGGTGCTAAAAAAATCGTGGGTGGCATTTGGCAACCATAGGAGCACAAGGCCAGGATCGGCAGGGGTTTAAATCCTATAAATCCAAAACAGTTAATTTAACCTTCACGATTTTTTTGCTGTTTTAAAGATCAGAATGCTTAAAATAGCCTGTAAAACGTTTTTTCATGGTAATATCGCACTTCAAAAGCATATTCAGTCCATTTTTACAGCATTATATCACTTTTAATATTAAAAAGTGCAAAAGTTTATCCATTTTGTGCGCTTTTGAATAAAAAGTACGCAAAAGTACTAATCTGGCGCGGAGCGCCGGAAAAAGATTGACGTTTTTACTGCTTGACCTCAAAATGATGCAAAAAACGTTCATCAGCTTAAAATCGCTTGAAGTCAGTACCTGTCCAGCTGACCCTTCTGGGGGTATAGGGTAATATCAACCTCACCCCCTATTTGCATGTATGATGGCATGGCAACCATACGTGGGCAGCAAGAAAATTCTGGGGGGAGGTGCAAGATTTTTCAAAGGTCAAAAAATGGCCTTAAAAATGGTGGTATGGCGTTAAAACACCATTTTTTGACGTTTCTCATTAAGCACTATCCATTGGCATCAAAAAATTGCGAAAAGAGCTGAAAAATTTTAAAAAAATTGAATTCTGTGGGGTAGTTTGGTTTGTGGGGGGGGGGTTTGGTTTATATATATATATATATATATATATATATATATATATATATATATATATATATATATATATATATATATATATATATATATATATATATATATATATATATATATATATATATATATATATATATATGTATAGTGTATATTATATAAATATATTTTTTATATTATATTTTTTTATAATATATATAGGTATATATTTTTTTAAATATTATATATAAATTTTTTTGGTTTCTCGGTGTGGGGTTGCATACCCCCCAAACCCCCTACGCCCAGGTGTGGTGGCAACCTTTTTTTGGAGAATGAAATTCTCCTAAACCACCGAAGATCACGTATGCTGCCCTTGTACTTCGATCGAAGCTCCGAAAAACTCAGAAAAACCATGCTGACGAACTACAGTTTAAAAATATCTGCATCCACTATGATTTTTTAGCGCCACGCTAATGAAAGTTGCTCCTTGCTAATGAAAATTTTGGCCATTATCACTACGTGCTAATGGACACGAAGACGTTTTCCCGCAAAATTGTAGTAATTTTAAGGCTTTTAATGTATTTTTTGCGGAAATTCTGAAAAATTTTGGCGCTTCGCGCCGAATATCATACTTACTGTTTATTTAGCCTCAAACGCGCGATTTAAACACTGAAAGATTTAGCATTCATCTCGCCTATTTGTTTTATGATTTTTACCACATAATAATAACTTCGGGACAAGCTTGCACTGTTTTATGTTGTTCGAAGACAAAATAAGTTCTTTATGTTCATTTATCATTCAATTCATAAGCGCAGTGACGTCTGTGTTTATATCAAATTAGTATATGACAACCGCATTTTCATTTCTGATGTTGTAATAGGTGCAAATGTGTCATGTTCTACGTTTATTGAGCACTATGAAGCCAATAATTGTGGTTTAGCATGAATTTCTTGATTTATTCAAATCTAGAAAAACCATGGATCAAGAAAAAACATCTATCTGCAGAATATCATAGCATTCTTTAACAGCTAAGTTAAAAAACAAAAGGACATGCATTACTGGTACTATATGTAGATATTATACAGGTAAAAACTTAAAAACTGGTGTGCCTAATGTAATCTATCCCGTGCTAATTGAAAAAATTTTTATTAGCACTGGTACTTATGGGGGTCGTGCTAAAAACACGCTGGTATTCACTCTTTATCGTATAATTGTGTGGGCGAAACGGGTCACGTCGTCGTCGTCCGTCCCATTGCTCTTTCTTGTACGCTCTTGATCTTTTATATGGTTGGATCGACTACCTACCCATTTGTTTTATACAGGCTTGATTGAAAGGTAAAATATGGAGTTCAACGACCAGTTTTATCAGAATCTGTTCCAATTAGCAACATCACCAGCGCGAAAAGAAGCGTCTGCTGAATTATTACGAATCGTTAACGAAATAAAAGATTATTATGCTGCAAACGGTATAACTGAATTGTGGCGTAATGCCCCTAATATATCTGAACAAGAATCGGTGCCGCTCAGCGTGAAGTACGTATATCGGGTTAATTGAATTTCAGTCCTCTAAAGGTATTTAATCCTTGTATACTATGGATTTCTGGGGCCACTCAGAGCATACATGTAACGGCACGAAATTTGGGGGTCCCCGGCCATTTTTAGGGGGGGGGTAAATGGCCTCCAATTTTTGGCCACAAACGGTCAAAAAACGCCAAAAAATTTAATTTTCTACAGAAATCGGGGAAAGGGTCAAAAATTTTCTGGCTTTGGGGGAGAGATGGGGGACGTCCGACTTTGGATGGGGGATCCCCCATCCAAGGAACGACCGGGCGCCCGGTCCAGGTCCCGGTCCCGGCCGGGCCTAGCAGGCCCGGTCCCGGTCCCGGCCTCAGAACGGCCGGGCCTGGGCCGGGCCTTATAGATTATGCAAGGCATTCAACTTACCTAACTTAGAGAAGCATGTAATGCTGTACATGCGTACATAATCTGAACCTTTGTAGCACGTTAATCAGTAGGCACTGTCTGTGTATCAATGTTGCACTTAATTTGGACTGATGCAACTCGTTACATTCGTGTGTCCCCGATCTCATTCATATCTCGACGCGTGAATCTTATGTTATGCATTTATGCGCAATAAAATCGTGCATAAAATAGAATTCTTTAAAATACCGATATGTCGACTTTTTCGCAAATAATGGGTCATTATTGTTGTTATACTGACTACTAGACTCTGCTTAAGCGCGATAAGCGTGTGCAACCCTCACAATTCAACATAAAGAGACATTGGTATGAATATTAATTTATGCCAAAAGTGTAAAGATTTCTTTTCTTGTCTACGTGACACTGAGTTAATAATAGCTTGCTCAAGATAACTCGAGCCTTGTCTTAAAAGATTCTGTCGAAGAAAAAGCAGTTTTGTCGGCAACCTATGCACCTGTGACTATTCCTTTGTAGCCTTAGCTTTTTTTATTCTACTTAAGCAAAAATTTACTCGAGAACTCATCCAAGCAAATAAATACAATGTTATTATTATTCCACTCAAATGATTAGCCACTATTTTGTGACTGCGTGTTCTTATTGCTAAGATCGATGTCTTATGTGATTAACTTCTTGTTTAAATCAATTATGTCCACTCCACTGTATTTTTACTTCTTCTGTATCACTTTGACCTATTGATTTTGCGTACTGCTTCCTGACAGGTTTTTTTGTACTCGGCGAAGATTTTTCCCGATGTACAAAGACTTTTCGGGACCGTCTTTGTACATGTACAAAGGGTTTTGGGAAGACAAAAACTGCAAAAAAAGGTCTTAAATTTGCAGAACTCTTCGGCGCTTCGCGCCGGAATATGAGTAATTACGCGTTCTATATATCTTTATAATGGCAGAAATTGCATTTAAAAGGAAAAAATGTCAAGTTTTCCGGCGCTTTACGCCGTTTTAAGACGATTCTTAGTGATTTTTGCCCTTAGAGACCCAGAAATTAGCTAAAATACACTACCAAAAGTCGAACAACCTCTCTTTACTACGCTAAAATCGCTACTGTACCACATAATAGTACCCAAAAATTTATGTGTACAGAATGTACAAAGATTTTTGGGAAGACGAAAACTGTAAAAAGGTGTAAAATTCCCGGAAATTTTCGTCGCATCGCACCGATATGAGTAATTGTTTGTCCTATATATGTTTAAAGTGGCAGAATTAGCATTTTGAATGGAAAAATGTCAAATTTTTCGGCGCAATTTTTCGGCGCTTTGCGCCGTTTAGAGACAATTTTCAGTAATTTTTGGCGTCAGAAACCTAAAAATTAGCTAAAATACACTACCAAAGATTGAAAACCCCGTTTTACCACTCTAAAATCCTTACTGTACTATATTATAGTACACAAAAACTTGCATGCACAAAATGTACAAAGACTTTTGGGGACCATCTTAGTACATATACAAACGGACCTTGTTGTACAAAAAACACTGCTTCCTGATAATGTTGACAGATTGTTGTTCTTAAAATCTGGTTTCCGTGCTATTGGTTACAAAGCGTTCAATTTAAGACCCTGTCTATGTCTCTGAATAAAGGATTTCTGATGTCTCAGTGTGCAAATGTATACATCAATTTGTGCCTGCATCATACAAGGCCTACCTATTATGTATATAACAAGTCCCGGTCCCGGCCTCAAAAGCCCGGTCCCGGTCCCGGCCAAATGTTGGGCCCGGTCGTTCGCTGCCCCCATCCCCCTGTTACATGCATGCCTCAGAGTATAAAGGCGATAAACAAATAACAAGTGGACTCCTGTCCAACTTTTCAAAATTAGTTTTTGTCCTCTGCGAGCATTTTTTACTTTTAAAACTTCTGTTGCGCCTTTTATGGAAAACTGCGCTATTATAATACGATTATAATTAAACCAAAGATTATTATGGGTCACTGTAATAATTACTTTCATAAAACTGTTGTTTCACGGCGCTTGGAAATTTTCAAGTGAAATATATAAGCCTTTGCAGAACAAATTGTAGATAAATTGGGCTTTTTCTCAGCATTAAGAAAGATACTTCCTTTTCAGTAGATTCAACAAATATGCTTGAAAATTTTTCTTTTCGCTCATTTTATTAAATTTATGCCCGCTTGTCACGACATTAGGATGCACATATGCACACTGGGCGGTGTGGGGGCATCCCTCTCCTCTACAAGGACTTTTGGAAGGCATATTCTCCTCAGGCCATTTTGGACCAAAATCGATTGTTTGAACAATGAAAAAGCGTCAAATGACGTCTAAGAGTGTAATTTCAAGAAGTTGTACTTATTTTTGGAGCAGTCGACTGTTCAATTCATTCATCCAGATACTTTTCTTTCATTATTTTATATATATTTCATGTATCAGATCATTCGCTTGCCCTTTATTGTATCGTTTTCATGCAAATTTAAGCATAAATATTAATGAAAAAATCAAATACGACTGATTAAATACGAAAATTTGACATTGATTGCGTAACAAAATTGCTCATGTACCCCCTCCCCGGGAAATTCGGTTTACCCCTTCCAGAGCTTTTGACCGTGTGCATGTATGATAGAAAGGTGATCATATTTAGTACATAGATTTAGTGGCGACATTTTATTAAATGATAAAGACGAAATCAGAAATGATTTTGGGATAATGTTCACGAATACAAAACAAAATTGCGTATTCATTAATTAAGGCGCGTAGATAAGCCAGTGGCTCCGGTAAAACGGGAGGCACTGCAGACGACGGATCCCGAAAGTTCGAAACAGGCACAACCTATTGACGAAATAAATTTAAAGAAAGAATTGAATGAGATTGGGATTCTCGAGCCGGATTCGCCGCACGATGGCCTCGACTCTCTGAAAATTGTAGCAAATCTTGAAGAAGACGATGAGTCTGTGGACGGTAAATGAAATACACTATTATGCTTTTTTACATGATAGCCCGACAGAAATTATTATAATCATTATAATTAAAAGTATTATACAATCTAACTTACTTAATCAACTTAATAGACCTTACCAGATTTTCTTACGGATAAAACTTTTGATGCTGGTTGGTAACACTGTCCTTTTATGCGCAACATATAAGTGTTTTATCCTTTACACTGAATTTTTATGCTCAATCTAATCCTTTTTTGGCATTCAGAAAATTTAAAAAAATATGTGAAGTTTTTAATCGTTTTCGAATTAGCTTTCATTTAATTAGTAAAATTACTATCATGACTTGTTAACGCGGCTTTCGTATTCCATTTGGCGACAGAGGCTTCATTTTTTAAGTGATACAAAAATCATCCGATTGCGTCGTAAAATTAGAACGGGATCAAAGTCAGTGTATTTCTAAAGTCGCCAATTTGGCACCTCCTTTGTTCTTGAATCTGACCACTAGCCCAAACGACTTCTCAGTATCGACGTCTTCGACGCCATTAGATATAGTAGATTCGAATTTGATCGAAGATGAGTCGTATTATCAATCGCCCAGTCAAAAAATCAAACGTGTAGCATTAGAGCATAAAATAGCCGCTGCTGCGCCATGTCACGTCGGCAAGTTGGACAAAAATGCTATAAGGCAGGAAAATCGTTGGGTTGAAGAGCCTACTATGGCCTGCATCGTTTGCAAGTATGGCATTAAGTTTTTACTTGTCAACAATCCAAAAATTTAAATATTTTAATTTAGAGATTTTAATTTTATTAATTTTTTGATTTGATTGATGTTTTATTTAAATTTAATATTTAGTCGTGCTTTTTCCATGATTTCCTTCCTACAAGATTTTATTTTATTTTTACCAATTTTCACTAAAGAGTAAATATTTGGCCGACGTTGTAAAGTCGCTAAACGTTGACTTGAATTACATACTTCAGTTGTGTATTTTAGAATGAGAATCGCATTTTTCGTCAAAGATAATTAGAGATTACTTCTCATTTGCAGTTGCTCGTATTTCTCGTTGAATATGTATAATTTAGTGCTTTTCAACTCTTTCTAAATTTATTTCATTTCACTGCGATGCGTGCAAGACGTTTTGGCACAGTTTTTTGATTAAGATGAAAAATTTTCGCTTTTGCTTTAGAAATAATTTAAATTTTAGTTTTAATTTATAATAAAATTCTGTATGGGTAAGATTTCATATTGTTGTTTATCCTCCCCTAGAATTACTTTTTTAGCTTATACCGCTTAGGACAATCGCTTGACCTTTTTCATTGCTTTAAAATGCAATGCTTGAGCGAAAAAGAGGCTGAATTTCATTTCAAATTGCAATTTATCAAAAAACCCTTTTAATCGTCTGTTTGTATGAACAAGTGAATTCGTAGGTATAACAATTTACCGACAATTTAAGCACGTTTAAGCGGAATTTTTAATCCAGTAGCAAAGTAATAAGGCACCTAATGATTTATGTAAATAATGACTTGAATTTTCTATCACGTTTTAGATTTTTTTCCATTGCCTTTGCCCAGAATCACATCAGTAGATTCAGTATCCGATTTTCCGAAAAGTCGAGAGATTTAATATAGCTTCAATATGTTTCTCATGTCTTACATTCTTGCTTGCATCCATGTGTTGAATCCGATATGTACTCGTAATAAATCACTCGCATATTTATCTCGTTTACGCCTTATATTTTTTAGACAACTCACTTTTAAATCGGGAAATTCGCTGCTAGAATGTCACGAATGCCATACGTGGTACCACCAAGTACTATATCTCTATTTTCCTTGCACATTTTATTATCGGTGAAGGTTCATTTCTTTTTTTCGATTCACTTTCTTAAATGGCTTATGTATGTACTATATTTCCTATTAATTTGTTTCATAGAAATGCCACGATCCACACATTCCAGATATGAGCGATTGTCGGACACTGTGGTATTGCAATAAATGCAACAAAAGAATTAAGAAAGAAGCGGCAAGCACTTCTTCAGTATGCATTTTACAATAATTTGTCTATGAATTTTCATTGTTTATGCTTACATAGATTTTTTTGTTTATGCTAATTTTAAACGTGTCAATCTGCAGTTGATCTAGTGTAATATGTTTGTGTAAAGTCAATTAAATAAAAATTTGACTTGTAGGGCTTGATATTATATACATAACCTTCTGAAGTTGCAGCTTTGTGCTAGCTGTGTTAATTACGTTTTTTATCCATAATTTTAAAATTTAGAAAACGTTTAGTAGTTTTCGTGCAACTTTAATGACTGCTTGGTAACATCGCTATTCGCTAAGTATATAGTCTCATTTTCTGGTATGGCTAATTGACAATGCACTTTATCACACGCTACATAAATTGGCTTTGGAAGAGGATCTCAAAGATGTGTAGTTGTATGGTTTTTGTGATTTTGTTTTTTATTTATATTTATATTTTCTTTTTTATCAAAACTATCATAAATTTTTGGCTATTTTTATGTGTAATTTTGTCTTTTTCTTAATTTGTACATATAATTCCGGTTTTTAATTGTATATCAGCATAATTTTTTCTGAAAGTTCACGATGCTTCATTAATTTCTTTTTCTGTTGTCGAATTTTCATTTTTTTCTAATTCAGACAATTATTAATGGTTTTCTATTTTTTTTGTAAAGAAGAAAGCATTAGAGTAACCTTTGCCAATTTGCTCGTCGCTTTTCTTATAAAACATTCAGTCAGACAATAAGAGACAGGAGAACATATATATTCTTTTGTCTTCAAGTATGTAATGTATTTATTTGAACCCAGAATAAGTCGTTTGATAAAAATGTCGTCATTCATACTCAAGATTAGAAATTTCTATAGTACTCGCGTATGACGAGCTAATCATTCATGGACAGCGCTTAAATTCTAAGAGGTCCAGAAAATGTCTGAGGTCAAAAAGTGTCAAAAATTTGTTGGTAGGAGTACGAAAATTAATTAAAGACACTTGCCATCGAGTTTTATCCATAGGTGGGCAGCACCAAAATTTTGAAGGGGAGGTGAAAAAATTTTCAAAGGTCAAAGAATGGTCTTAAAAGTGGTTGTATGGCGAGAAAATACCATTTTTCGACGTTCCTCATCGAGCACTATCCAATGGCATCAAAAAAATCGCTAGAAAAGCAAAAAATTTTCAAAAATTGAATTCTGGGGGTATTTCAACTTCTGGGGGTTGCATACCCCTAAACCCCCCACGCTCATGTGTGGTTCTATCTATTGGCATTAAAAAACCCAAAAAACGAAAAAATTCAGAAATTTGCTTCTGGAGGTCTGATTCAAAGTACAGTCATTTGCTTTTAATAAGGTCAGTAGGTTTGTGCATGTAAAGGTATATTTTTATATCAATGAGATCATGTATAATAAATAAATATATTACTTTAGTCAGCGACTTCCGAAAAAGCCAAATCGTCTTCTAAAGAACACGGTTCAGTTTCGAAAATAGAGCTGTATAATAGGCAAAAGGAGAAAGACCTACTCAAAGAAAAGCAGCGACAGCAATTTCTAGAAGCTGCGGCGAAAAGGGTGGAACCGAAAGTAATGTTTTTAGAAAATGCTATAAAATTTTATGCATAAGTATTGCGTTGAATGTAATCTCCACCTTGCTTACTACTCATTATATCATATCATGCTGATGACATAATAATAAGTAGTAATATAATAATAGTATATGATAAGTATGTAGTAGTATTCATACATGATGTTGGGGGGTTCCCCCAAAAAAATTTTACCCCCTAGAAATTTTCTCAGCCCCCAGAATTTGCGATGTTTCCGGAATTTCTTTAGAACTTTTTGAAAATTCGTAGAAAAGGTGCTTTTTAAGCGTTTTCAGCTATCTATTTGCTCAAAAGGGTCATTTTTTCAGCTTCGCGCCATATACTCATGTTTTGTTTCGACTTCATTTTGTTACATAAATTTATTCGATTTTTTTATTTTTATAATAATTTTTTTCATGTCTTTGTGCATCTAGAAAGATAGAGCATTGTCAGAAGCGTCGAAAAACGATGTTTTTGACGCGTAAGCATTTTTGGGCCCATAAAAGCACTTTAAAATTTCACCTCTTCCTATGAATTTCCATGCCGTGAATGTCTGATAGTATCATGCTTATCAAGATTAGACATGACTACTGTAGTTTATCTTAACACAAGAAGCTGATCAATGTTCAATCGCTTTACGTTTTAAGTTTTGTCTGTATTCAATATTGCATCGTGTCGTTGTAGCGCGATGAATCACTTTCTAGTCAAATTTCTAGTATGTACATACGTGTAGAAACTATGCTTATAATGACTCCTATTTTAGAAAAAAATGAATCCTTTTAGATCGGCTATGTTTTTTCGATGTCTGTAAATGTGCTCATTTTGAATATTTTCGTTATTATAGTGTGTAAAGTATCAGCTGAGTTTGTTAAGATTAACAAAAGTTCATGCAATCTAACCATATCTGATGGGTTTACTTTGAAAGAACTGGATGAACAGATTTGTATGGGAATTTCTAGATTTTTGTCATGGATGTTGGTGTCCAAATTTCTAACGCGTAGCGTTTAAATGTATTGACTTGTGGCAGTTTTAGCCCTAAATTGTAATGTGCATGAAAGGCGCTAATTTTTCCATCTGTCTTGGCGCATCCTTATCTGCTGGGGTTAGTTAAATAATGTTGATGAACTATAAAACGAAGCTAATATAAAATATATAACGATGTTGCCTGGCAAAAACTTAATAATAAGTTTGTTTATACGAGTACGGAAGCCGCCATTCTCAGATCCAATATTTTTTTATTCTTATTTTAGCACGGCTCTTCCTCTAATGTGGCCAAACCAGTTGCATTGCTGGCTGCAGATTTTTTGGCTAAACACAAAAGTAACCAACCATTTAATTATTACTTTCGATTGTCGCATTGAAATAGTCGATGCACATAAATATGCATGTATAATTTCATCTTTTGTTTGTATTCATAACAACTAATATTTTTCCTGTAATAATTTAATACTAAAAGATAATTAATGGATCATCATTTAGGGATTATAAGGATATTTCAGCGCAAGATAGAAGGAGTTATATGCTAAGTCATAACTAGAGCCCGGATTTTTAAGTGGATCCACGTAGGTAAGTGGATCCACGTAGGTAACTTTTTTCAAGATTGACTTGAAATCTACTCAGTGGGAAACGTTTAAGAACGAAGTTTCGGCGTGGTGGGATAAGTTTTATTTCCACGCAATTTAACACTATCCATGTAATTCTACGTAATCTGGGTAAGTAGGAAAATTTACACTTAATCTGACGTTTTTCTGTACTGATACGCATGTTAAACGATACTTACTACTTGCAATCTTAAATATACCGATGTCTAAGCTAAGTCTAAATGTACGACAGCATACGTGGGCAGCAAGAAAATTCTGGGGGGGTGCAAGATTTTTTTGAAGGTCGAAAAATGGCCTTAAAAATGGTGGTATGGCGATAAAAACACCATTTTTCGACGTTTCTCATCAAGCACTATCCATTGGCATCAAAAAATTGCGAAAAAAACGAAAAAAATTTTCAAAAATTGAATTCTGGGGGGGGGTATTTTGATTTCTGGGGGGTATTTTGGTTTCTGGGGGGTGCATACCCCCAAACCCCCCCACGCCCAGGTGTGTACGACAGTATAAAAAACAATTTATGTTTATCGATTGTTCTCAAATTAAATATGAAATCTGGGATTTACTCATGAAAATTGATAATAGCCAATTGACGCAACCGATTATTCAGCAGTCAGTACATATGTTGATGATGCTGTCTGATGCTGGCTAAAAATTCACCATTAGGCATGCACAGCACAGCATGGGTATTCCAGAAGGAGTGAAATTTTTAGGTGCCTTTTGGGCTCAAAAACATCAGATATGCGTCAAAAATATCGTTTTTTGACGTTCCTGACGATGCTATGTATATCCTTCTATAGCATAAAAAAATTGAAAAATTTGAAAAAAAATCGGAAAAATTTGAATAAATTGAAGAAAATACAGCTAAAAAATAAGAATGTGGCGCGAAGCACGAAACATTTGAAAATTGAGAATTTGAAAATTTGAAAATTACTTTTTTGAGCAAACGTATAGCTAAAAACGCTAACAGCTTTTTTTCTACGAATTTTGCGGAAATTTCTGAAAAATTTCGAATTCTGGAGGGGAAATGAAAAAATATCTGGAGGGTGAAAACTTTTCTGCCCCCTTAACCCCTGGAGTGGTATATTTGCCTTTTGAAATGAAACACACTATTGCAGTTGACTTGCGTTTTATGGATTTTTTCAAATCTTTTAATCTAGTAGTACGATATATGCTCATGTAATTTTCAATGGCGCCTTATTGACAGATCGTCCAGCCGCCGCTTCTGCTTTAAAATCTAGTCATCTCGTCCATTCGAAAGCGGCATTTCCTGTTACTTCTACGTCGGCCATTTCTGGTGCTACTGGCTTAGCTGGACTGGAGAAACTGTCATCTATACAACATGCCTCCACCGTGCAAGCGGGCAAGGGCACGTCGGTGCAGGCGGCCGAAAAGCGGTTGCAAATGATGAAGAAGAAGGCAGCTGGAAAAACGTCTTTGAAATAATTTTACTATGAGCAGCGACCGAACCGAATTTCGGGGGTCTGTGTGGGCAAACTCGTAAAAGTCGCGAACAACATGCTAAAAATTCAATTCTAGGGGTCTAACGTAATCTGCAGGGGTAGGTCCTACCTATTTTGAATTTGGGATCTTAGCCTCCCACTCCTGTCCACGTGTGCTGTCGGTGCTTTCTTATATTTTTTGTTCGATTTAGGCACCTTATGTTGAGGGTATATGTATATTTTGACTGCCGTACGGCGTACCGTACGCCTGTATACGACATTTTTATGAATAAAAGTAGCAGAACAAGCCCTTTATGTTGCGTTTCCCTGCAAATCTTTGTGTCTGAAAGCACTTGGCAGTATCACTATTCGCCTTTTCATGTTACCTACACTGTCTGGTTGCATCAAGCACCGATCGCACTCGCATGTCTATTATTACTGGTGGCAAGTAAAAGTTTTGGCAGGAATTATTTTGCCATCGAGCTAATCTCGCCTACGCTGTAATATTAATTTTTAAGCGCCGTTTTTGCTTAATTTGAAGTGATTTCATATTCGTTTGCATCAACAGTCCTAGACTTGCAATATAACTATAGTCTGTTTCACATAAGCTCGCGGTTTTCACTCGATGAGTTTGGCTGCTGTGAACCATCAATTTCTTATGCGTTGCATTGATCTATATTTTACGTGAGCTGTCAGCTTAGGTTCGAAAAAATTTTTAAAAAGTTCATTATCATGTGAAGCAGGCGATGCTTACATGCATGCTCTTATATTTTTAATTCCATACAACGGATTGTTTGTCCTACGATAGGTAAAAACAGCTAATTAAGATAGTTGAGCTTCCTAAATAAGCCAAACATAGCATTTAAATTTAGGTACTGTAGACGGGTAGCATGTATGAATATGACAATCACCATTTTTTCCACATTTAGGAGTTTTTGTGAACCGAAATTTCGATATGTGGAAAAAATTTTGGGCTCGATTCATATTGTGGGAACTTTTTGTAATGCAAAAATGCGTTCTAGAAGGGCAAGATTCCAAAATTTTCCGAATCTTTGCGCCGGATTAATTTATTTTCAATGTTTTTTATTGGTGTTCCTGCCGCGCCGATTGCAGCACTTTAATACAATACAAATACAAATATTTTATTTTCGTCGCACAAAAAAGAACAATAAGAAAAGAAACATTAATATACAATGCAATACAATTATAAATAAACATTCGACATGAATCATCATACGAAATGACAAGAACAAGACAAGAAAGTGTTTATTGTCACAAAAATACACGAAATTTGATAAAACGCAAATACATGATAAAGTAGTGACTGAACAAAAGGACATACAAAGATCACGGTAGGGATACAACTAGGTATGCCCCAACAATAAATTTGTAAAATCAATGTTTAGGAGCTCTTTTTTGAACAAACGGATTTTATGAGAAGAGTAGGGTGCCCAGATACTTTTGGTCCAAAATCAGGACAGGACGTTTGAAAAAAGTAGCACTTTTCAAAATAATGTTTATTACTACAATAAAGCATCAAATTCACACGTATTCGTGACGATATCTGATTCAGCAAATTTTCGTCACCCAAAATCTTTTTATACATTTCACAATACGATGAAGAATCATTTTAATTTGAAGCAAGCATTTCACGGTTTCAACATTCAATCGATTTCGATCGTCTGTTCACTGCATTTTGCACAAGGCTCAATATTAGAAGCTTCTTCTGATGAATTTAATAATTTACCGATTGATAAAAAAGGTCCACTTTGTTTCAAACAAAATAATTTATTGATTTGAAAACTCTGGTTAGCGTAATTTTTTCGATTCCTACATCAAACGCGGCTGTGGAACGAGTAATTTCCTTGTGCAAAAAGCAGTGAACAGACGATCGAAATCGATTTTGTTTCATCAAACAATGAATCTTTCATATTTAATTTCTGACCAGTGTGGATGATAGTGCGGTTTAAATTTCATTTGATTTGATCAGCTTTAATGAAAAGTAGCAATCTTATGAACAGTAAGTAACTGAGCGCAACATACTTTATTTAACGTTCAGCATGATAATCTGAAAATTTTTAAAAATTTCGGGACAAATCAGGACGGGAACCCGAATTTCAGGACAAAATCAGGACATTTTTAGAATCAGGACGAGCTTCTAAAAATCAGTACAATCCTGATAGAATCAGTACGTCTGGGCACCCTAGAGAAGAGACTATTTGATTAGGTGAGGAGAAGTGATCGACCGGGGCGACTTTTTTGGCCGGGGCCGGGGCTGGCCGGGGTCAGACAAGGAAAATATTATTGCATGACACATACTTGGGGTGGGCATAGGAAAGAAATAATGAGCGATTGCTCCATTCAGTAGTAAATGGCAAGCGCAAAGTTAGATGCGCCTTTTCATATCAAGTTTTATTAATATTTATGTCACAAGAAACAAATTTAGTCTAGTGTTTCATTGTCTGAATCATCAATAAGGTCTATGTCGCTGCTATTAGCGCACTCTATATCATTCGAATCTTAGCTACTGCTACTGCTTCTGTAGCAATTGGATGCAATAGGTATTGGATGTAATAAATGAGACATCACACATTCCCATAAGGGGAGGGTATAACCCCCTCAGGGTCCAAGACACAAGTCACCGTCAGACGATTTTTGGTGAAAACCTTTTGAAATTTTTGAACTTAATCTTTTAATTTGGCAAAAGTGTACCTAACTATTAGACTTTCACGAAGTGATACATTATTTTATTATGTGAGCTAGAGTAAATAGATAAACTATCACTATAAAACATGCATGTAATCGCTTAAAATTTTATGAGGGTCCCTCAGTTTACATGTAACGGCTGGAAATCTAGGGTGGGGGTCTCTCGCCATTTTTAGAAGGAGGGGGTTAGCGACTAGATCAAAAATGGTAAAAAGACATAAAAATAGCCAAAAAAGCGCAGGCTTTCGCCAAAAAATAGGGGAGGATAGTCAAATATTTTCTGACTTTCATGGAAGTTTGGGGCTTCAAAGCATGGATGGGAGATGGCCCAAACCCCTGTCACATGTACATTTCTCGGCCATTTTCAGGGGAAGGGGGTGAGCGGCTCCATTTTTGCAGCCGCTTAGCCTCCTGAAAATCTTTCAAATGGTAGAATTTGCAATAAGGAATTCTACACCTCTTTAAAGTTTTTGTTCTTCAAAAATCTTTGTACATGTACAAAGACGGTCCTGAAATGTCTTTGTACATCAGCAAAAATCTTCGCCGAATACAAAAAGACCGTGCTTCTAAATGTGATAATTCGGCCTGAATTTAGTTGATAATACAAGTTTGGCGCGAAGTGCCGAAATTTTTATGAGCTTTTGATGGAATTCACACATAAAATTCGACTGAGAAAGCTAAAACAACCTGTACTACAAAATCAGAAATATTACAAAAATTGTAATATGCGAATTAGATATTGTAATAAGCAACACTGCGCTTAGAATGGAAAAATGGAGAAATGTCAAATATTCAGAAACCCAAAAATTAGCCAAATACACTACTAAAGGTCGAAAAACTATGTTCTACCACACTGAAATCGTTACTGTACCATATTAAAGTATACAAAAATTTGCATGTACAAAACAGTCTTTTTTGTATTCGCCAAAGATTTTTCCCGATGTACAAAGACTTTTCAGGACTATCTTTGTTTATGTACAAAGATTTTTGGAAAGATGAAAACTGTAAAAAGGTATAAAATTCCAAAAATTTTTCGGCATTTCCCTCCGATATGAAAAATTGTCTGTCCTATATATCTTTAAAATGGCAAAATTTGTATTTAGAATGGAGAAATGTCAAATTTTTAGGCGCTTCGCGCCGTTTTGAGACAATTTTAGTAATTTTTGGCGTTAGAAACCCAGAAATTAGCTAAAATATACAATCAAAAGCCAAAAGACCCTGTTATACCACTAATTTTCTGGTCCCTCGATTTGGGATTTCACCCTTCCCTCAACTCTGGACCTTAGGAAACTATTTGAGACATATTTAGTTTATCGGATGGACGCAATTCTGCAGCGTAGTTTATATTCGCCTATAATTAACCTCCGTCCTAATAACTATTACACAAGAAACGCGTTTTAAAGCACACGGATCCCATTCAATTAATAAAAGTGTTTTTTGTAGAAATACTTTGTTGAAAACGTACAATTTCTAACTGGAAATAGAACGTATTTGTCAACTCTAAATTTTTTAGCCATAGCTATGAATGAATGAGTTAAAAGTAGCATTTAGTTTAAATAAGTTAAGTGGAGGAATCGAAAACATGCAGATTTTCCTGACCATTTATTCAGTAAAAGCTCATTTATACACAGTAGAAAAGTTATAACAAGGACTAAGTAAGTATACATGTGGTCTAATCAGTACAGTTCT
Source organism: Mermis nigrescens (assembly GCA_036768485.1). Lineage (NCBI taxonomy): Eukaryota > Metazoa > Nematoda > Enoplea > Mermithida > Mermithidae > Mermis > Mermis nigrescens. Next base: position 635,073 of record JAVLUZ010000218.1, on the reverse strand, counting down.
CAAAATTAACACTTGCCCATTGATAAATAAGTGCCAGTATCACAGCCTGTACAAAATACGAATTACACTAAATTTTTCCCCGGCCCCCGCCATTTTTTGACCTTGCCCCGGCCAGGGCCGGGGATGCTGAAAAATGGCCGAGGATCGCTCAGCCAAGCCGGCCGGGGCCCCGGTCGATCACTAGTGAGGAGTTCCAGATTTTTCGGTATCTTTGCGAAAAATCGTTGAGGTGAGCATTGGAACTGACAACTGGTAACGTAAGTTTACAATTGTTAACTGATCGGGTAGTGCCTTGACTAAAAATGAAAAATTCATTAGCATTAATACAAGATAAACCATTAATAATTTGACACACGAGACATAGACATATGTGAAGACGACGAAGTTCTAAAGAAGGCAGGTTAAGAAGCTTTAGGCGTTCAAGATAGGATAAATTGCTATTAAAACCAAAAATACGTTTAGTAAATTTACGCTGAACATTTTCAAGACGATTTATATCATTTGCATAATATGGATTCCACACAGAAACAGCATACTCAAGCATAGGTCCTACATAAGTAGTATAGGCCCTAACTAAAATATCTTTATCACGAGAAAGAAAAGCTTTATGTATTAGAAAACAACGAGAAACAGCTTTTTTAATTATGTGATTTAAATGTTCCTTACAATTGAGATTGTGGGAAATATAAACACCTAGATCACGAACGGAACTAATGTCATTTGGAATATTTATATTATTCAAAGAATAAAGCTTTTTTGGATTATTTTTACCAAGATGTAAAACTGCACATTTTTCCGAAGCAACAGGAATTTGCCAATTTATAGACCAAATATAAATATTGTCCAGATCTTTTTGTATTAAATGATTATCAGAAGATGGACCAAAGATTTTGACATCATCGGCAACGAGGTAAATTTTACTGTATTTAATCAAGTTACATAGGTCATTTACATAGATCAAGAATAAAGTAGGACTAATACAACTACCTTGGGGGACACCACTGCCAACAGGCATGAAGTCAGAAAAAACTCCGTTAATACAAACACGCTGAAATCGACCATGTAAAAAGGATTTGAGCCAATTAAAAAGTAGACCTTTTATTCCATATTTAGAGAGCTTATATAAAAGCTTAGAAAAGGGAATTTTATCAAAAGCTTCAGAAAAGTCGATGTATGTAATAGTGATCGACCGGGGCCCCGGCCCGGCTCGGCCCGGCAATCCCCGGCCATTTTTGAGCATCCCGGCCCCGGCCGGGGCAAGGTCAAAAAATGGCCGGGGCCGGGAAAAATTTAGTGTAATTCGTATTTTGATACAGGCTGTGATACTGGCACTTATTTATCAATGAGCAAGTATTAATTTTGAGAACTGTACTGATTAGACCATATGTATACTTACTTAATCCTCTACTGAAAAAATGTTCAGGAAAATCTGCATGTTTTTGATTCCTCCACTTAACTTATTTAAACTAAATGCTACTTTTAACTCATTCATTCATAGCCATGGCTAAAAGATTTAGAGTTGACAAATACGTTCTATTTCTAGTTGGAAATTGTGCGTTTTCGACAAACTATTTTTACAAAAAACACTTTTACATTCAATTGAATGGGAACCACGGGCTTTAAAACGCGTTTCTTTTGTAATAGTTATTAGGATGGAGGTTAATTATAGGCGAATGTAAACTACGCTACAGAATTGCGTCCGATCCGATAAACTTAATATGTCTCAAATAGTTTCCTAAGGTCCAATGTTGAGGGGGGATGAAATCCCAAATTGGAGGACCAGAAAATTAAGTGGTGGACTATTATTAGCCGACTCTATTTTGTTGTACGAGCCTCTTGTGTTTGTACAAAGATCTCAGAAAAGGTCTTTGTATGAGCTAACAAATTTTTTGTAGCTATATTATATAAATATATTTTCAAACATTTTTGCTTACTATAATATGGTACAGTAGCGATTTTAGTGTGGTAAAACAGGGTCTTTTGACTTTTGATTGTATATTTTAGCTAATTTCTGGGTTTCTAACGCCAAAAATTACTAAAATTGTCTCAAAACGGCGCAAAGCGCCTAGAAATTTGACATTTTTCCATTCTAAATACAGTCGAACTTGCTTAATGCGTACACCCAAGGAACCAAGCCCTTCTGTATGCATTATCCGAGTGCACGCATTATCCGAATACCCCGGATTTTAACAAGGAATACACTATTATGCGATAAAATCATTTTTTTTAGGAAAAATATAGCAATACAAGTCTGCTTTAACATATTTTCACGCTTAAAGTCACAAAAATTTTCGATATCATTCATTTCGCTGAACAACTTTGTGTCACAATTGTCCTGTGCCATTAAATTCGTATGTTCGATATACTCAGTTTTAAATCCTGATAGCTCGGAACCGTTTCTGTTTCTCCTAGATCGTCCAGGTCACGAAACTAAATATTATGCACATTTTAAAAACAAATAGGCGCAACACTCATCTCGATGTGCCTAAAGTTTTCGCATAACCACAGAACTTGCGGTGATTTGTCAACATTTTTAAATTTGTCCCCAGAGAAACTTCGTTTTTTGAAAACGCCATGACCAATCAAAAATAACAATTCGTTTAAGGCTTAATTCCCCTAAAACTTTAGAATTCTAAGCTTTTCAAAGAAAGCTAAAGATCCAGACTAAAAATTATACACATTTGAGAAAACAGGCTTGCACAACACATAAGTCAATTTGACCAAAGTACTCGTATAAACAAGGAACTTTATTAGAAAAAGAAAATGTATCAAAATTTAAAATGATGCACATCAAAGATAGCAGAGAGACGCAAACATTTCGAGCTGATCGCATTATCTGAGGTGAAAAAATACATGTTGTATGCATTAAGCCGGGTAGTTTAACATGCAGGCATGGGCCCATGGATGAAATCGGCTGTACGCATTACGCATTAACCGAGTACGCATTATCCCATGCTATTGCCTTATGTTTTGCATGGCCTTTCGGTCCGGACCTAGCAATACTGTACTCATTATGCGAGAAAACGCATTATCCCGTGTACGCATTATCGAAGTTCGACTGTACAAATTTTGCCCTTTTAAAGATATATAGGACAGACAAGTTTTCAAATCGGAGCGGAGTGCCGAAAATTTTTTCGAATTTACCACCTTTTTACAGTTTTTATCTTCTTAAAAATCTTTGTACATGTACAAAGATTGTCCTGAAAAGTCTTTGTACATCGGGAAAAATCTTTGGCGGATACAAAAAAACACTGTTTTGTACATGCAAATTTTTGTATACTTTAATATCATACAGTAACAATTTCGATGTGGTAGAACATATTCGACCTTTAGTAGTGTATTTGGCTAATTTTTGGGTTTCTGAATATTTGACATTTTTCCATTTTTCCATTCAAAGCGCAGTGTTGCTTATTACAAGATTTAATTCGCATATTACAATTTTTGTAATATTTCTGATTTTGTAGTACAAGTTGTTTTAGCTTTCTCAGTCGAGTTTTATGTGTGAATTCCATCAAAAGCTCATAAAAATTTCGGCACTTCGCGCCAAACTAATATTATCAACTAAATTCAGGCCGAATTATCACATTTAGGACCACAATTTTTTTGTATTTGGCGAAGATTTTTGCTGATGTACAAAGACGTTTCAGGACCATCTTTGTACATGTACAAAGATTTTTAGAGAAAAAAACTGTAAAAAGGTGTAGAATTCCTTATTGCAAATTCTATTATTTTAAAGATTTTCAGGGGGTAAGCGGCTGTAAAATGGAGCCGCGTACCCCCCTTCCCTGAAAATGGCCGAGAAATATACAAGTTACAGGGGTTTGGGCCACCCCCATCGACGCTTTGAAGCCCCGAACTTCCTTGAAAGTCAGAAAATATTTGATCACCCTCCCCCATTTTTTGGCAAAAACCTGCGCTTTTTTTGCTATTTTTATGTGTTTTTACCATTTTTGATTTAGTCGCTAACCCCCTCCTTCTAAAAATGGCGAGGGACCCCTATCCTAGATTTCCAGCCGTTACATGTATACAGAGGGACCCTCATAAAATTTTAAGCGATTACATGCATGTTTTATTGTGATAGTTTCTCAATTTACTCTAGCTCACATTCTAAAATAATACACCACTTCGTGAAATTCTAATAGATAGGTACACTTTTGCCATACTAAAAAATTAAGTTCAAAAAATTCAAAAGGTTTTCACCAAAAATCGTCTGACGGTGACTTGTGTCTTGGACCCTGAGGGGGTTATACCCCTCCCCCTTATGGGAATGTGTGATGTCTCATTTATTACATCCAATACCTATTGCATCCAATCGCTACAGCAGCAGTAGCAGTAGCGAAGATTCAAATGATATAGAGTGTGCTAATAGTAGCGACATGACTTTATTGATGATTCAGACAATGAAACACTGAACTAAATTTGTTTCTTGTGACATAAATAGTAATAAAACTTGATATGAAAAGGCGCACCTAACTTTGCGCTAGCCATTTACTACTGAATGGAGCAGTCGCTCATTATTTCTTTTCCTATGCCCACCCCAAGTATGTGTCATGCTGAGAAAATCGACAATTTTTGAATTTATCAAATTTTCCATGATTTTACTTGATGAGCAGCAAATAGAAATCAGCCTGTAATTTCTCACTAAAGCTGCGCCACCTTTTTTAAAGACTGGGGTTACATTTGCCAATTTCCATAAATTGGGGATAGTGCTAGTCAAAAATGATACATTAAAGATACTAAAGGCTCAGCAAGATAATTGAAAGTTTTTTCAAGAAAAATGACAGAGTCCATTGGGACCAATAGAAAAAGAACCTTTTATCTGATTTAAAACCAGTTGCACGCTCCAAGCGTCAAAATGAATGGTTTGCAATGCAAAACCAGTCATCGAATCTAAAAAAGGAAGATGATTATTATCAACAGAAAAAACAGAAGAAAAGTAGTTATTAAACAAATTTACCTTTTCTAAAGAATCAGAAACGATTTTGTGGTCATGAAAAAGAGGTGGAAAAGAGCGATGATTATTCTACCGATTATTGACAAATTTATAAAATGATTTCAAACTTTTGTCAGAAAGAAGATTAATTTCTTTGGAAGCAGAGAAATTTTTAATTTCAAAATCCAATTTTTTACGAAAAGATTTATATTTGATTTTTGTATCGGTGGAGTGATAAAGTTCATGTTTCTTCCAAAGCATACGTTTTTTAGTTAACATTCTTTTAATTAGTTTGGGATATTTTTGTTTCATGGGCTTGGGGTGAGTTAATGGGACAAATGCATAAATTAAAGAGTGAAGCACTCCAACAAACAAATTATACATATCATTTACATTAGAACAGGTATCAAAAAGATCAGGCCGAGAAATCTGAGACAGTGCTAGACCTAACACATTAAAACCAGCTTTACGAAAGTTAAAAAAAGATGATCTAGGATTTTGGACTGGCATCAAAATACAATCAAATATAATTGAATTATGGTCACTATTAGAAAAAGGAATATCAACTTTTACGTTAGAAATTTGATCAGATGCAAAGAGAAGATCTAATATATTATTATCATGAGTATTTTCTGTTATTAATTGATGTAAACCAGTGCCCGAAAGTGTGTCGAAAAATAGGGTATTAAGATTATCAGTAGGAACCGAACTTATCCAATCCAATTGATTTTTGGCAAATTAAAATCTCCCAAGATTACAAAAGGAAAAGGAACAGAACAAGCCCATTCAATACATCTACATAAAATTTCAGCATAAGCTAGATCAAAATCAGGGGTCGGTAAACCAAAATAAATCTGATCTTTCTATCAGAATCAAAAATCTCAGTTATTAGAATTTCGGGAGCTTTAAAAGCGGGTGGCGGATTTATTTTAATTGCATTAAAAGAAGTTTTAAGAAATAAAGCTACACCCCCACCACGTTTACCGTTTTGATCACAGCGGAAAATGCGATAATTTTTGCCAGAGCACAATAATCCATCAGAAATATCAATATGGAACCATGTTTCAGAAAATAATAGAGCATCAAAACTTTCCTCATTCAGCAAAAATGTAAGTTGCTAAGCTTGTTCAAAAGACCTCGAGCATTAGCATAAAAACATTGAAATTTTAAATAATCTCGGGGGGGGGCGGATACCTAATGAGCAAGTCACGGGCTATTAATATTTACATTAGGTTTACATTTAACCAGTGATCGTATCGGGACCCCGACCCCGACCCCAAAAACCCCAGCCTAAACCCTGACCCCAACCTCCGATCGGGGGCATGATTTTTCGAGTCGGGGTTGAACCTTTTTTCGGGGTGAAATATAGCATTCTATTTGTTGATCCATAGGTGAATTGTATAAATAGCAAATAAATTCGGAACAAGGACGATTCATTCACCAGCAAAATTAACATGTTAAACTCAACACTTCGCGATATTTCATAAAAAGTACGCCTGGTCGCCATGTTGTTAAGACGTTGTACATACATGTTCGCATATTTTCCATTATGAAGTGCGCCGAAATTACTGCGGAATCACAGGCGTAGCCTGGGGGGAATGGAGGCACATGCCCCCCAGAATTTTTCAGAAATTATGTTGATTTTTCTGGCGCAGTGTGTCCAGAACATTGAGTTTAAAAAGGCACAAACGTCAAAATTTTCCGGCGCTTCGCGCCGAGTCATTATTATTTATTGTTATACAGATACAATAAATTTAAAAGCTTGAATCTGTTAAAATAATCCAGCACTTCGCAGCACTTTAGTGATTTAATGTACTATTAGTTCATTGAATGAAACTGCTTGTTGAACATAATAGTAAAAGTGCGAAAATGTTTGCGTACCAATTTATCTATTCTCTGCTTTGTTTATCTTTCTTTACAAGGACACATAATTCTATTTTAAATGAAAGGAAAGGCCAAGTTTTCTTGTGTTTTTGCGCATCTTCTGTTTTCTGAACTAGTTAATAAGAAGGCCACAAATGGGCCTGAAAATGGTAAGAACAAAATTCTCATTGATACATCTTTCAATGACTTATTAGTTGCAACCCGTTCCTGCGCTACATACTTAGCAGAGGTCGTAAAAACGCATTTCAGCTCAGAAGTTTTGTGCAGTGTAGGTGTTCATCAATTTTATGTTTTTTTGGACTTAATTCAGAACCGAGATTTTGCCAATTTGCGAAAATTTGAACGTTACTAATTAAAAATTATAGTGCTTTTTGCCAAAATTTTCGGGGGTTCTGCTCTGGACCTCGCTGGGGGCGCTTGAGCGCGCCACACCAGACCCCCAGCCATACAATCTCGTTCTACATATTGAAAGAGATTTTTAGGAGGACAGAAAAGGTAAAAGGATTAGGAATTTTTTAAAATTTTCGGCGCTTCGTGCCACAATTAGTTTATCTATTCTGTATGATTTAAGCAGTATAAATTGAGTTTTAAGAGTAAAAACGTCAAAATTTTCCCGCGCTTAGCACCGCTGATTATTGTCTTAGGGCGGTAAAATATGACTGAATTTCTTGATGCTTTGCGCCACTTATGATTTCCGAACTGTTTGTCAATAAAAAGGCGTAAATTCTACATGAAAACGGTAAAAATTCCGTAAATTTTCGGCGCTTCGCGCCATTGGCTCCTCTATAATCAGTGCGCCATAGAAAACCGTGTGGAAGAATATGAAAAAGCGAGAGCGATTAGTGATTAAAATTGAAAGTAATGCTAAATTGCTAAAACCATGTTTGAACTTGGAATGAAAATAAAATGTTGAACATAAGCAGCTTTATTAGTATGCTCTACAAACAAGTGAAGGTATCGTTTTTATCCTTTTCAAATTGGTATGTAATCATGCAATGTTAATTGTTTATCTTCAACCCCGACCCCGACCCCAAAAACCGGGGTTTTTCATCCCCGACCCCAACCCCAATCGGGGTGAAAATCTGACCCCGTACAATCACTGCATTTAACGCAGTCAGCACGAAAATCAATGTATAGTCCTTGTTCACCTCGAGATTAGCGATCATTCAGCTCATGAACCAGTTCTGGCGTTGCCGTTTTCGTTGTACAAAAAATAGGTCAGGACGACAACGTAGATGCGTAAGTGGGCCTTTGGATTGGACACAGACTGTCTTATTAATCAATGAGATAAAACGATGCCTTGCCTGAGCCGAAGTCAGGCAAACTTTGACAAATTGAATGCGATTATCGTGAATGGGACCATCAACGAAAGACGCGAGTAACGTCGGACGACACTATATCATGACCGTCAGAATGAGAGTCAATTAGAGATTTTACCTGATTTATGTCCTCGACACTGTTCGATAAAGGCAAATTGAATAAAACGGCATTGCACTTTTTAGAATACCTCTCAATTGCATCATTTATCATGGCAGACAAATCGTTTTTATCATAATCAATAGAAGAATTTCGTGACCGTTCAAGGCGATCAATTTTATTTTGTAAGTCAGCAAGCTGAGTAGCAAAATTGTCTAAACGTTGTTCAATATGCAGATATTTTTTCACAATCGGTCTACAATGGAAACAATAGAAGGTGGAATGGGGCTTTGAATAAGTTTCATAGTCATGATCGTCAACTTTTAAGCAAGAAGTATGACCACAGTGTTCACAAAAATCACATAATAAAGCAGTATCGTCATCAGTGACTAACTTGTAGCAAATAACACAGTTGGCAGAATCTTCATTTGCAGCATTTAATAAAGCAAAGTTAGACGTACATGATGGTGACCTGGCACTTAAACTGGTATCGATATTTTTCGAAGCGCAATTTCTTTTACCCATGGTAAAATCAAAGAAATACGTATGCAGAATTGCAATATTGATCAAATTTAGTTAAAATAACGCATTGAGGCTCTTCGGCTCAATTGGTCGCCACACACCCTTTAGCTGAAGTTCACTCCCTTTAGCTGGGGTTGAAATCACATATTCTAAACGCAAGAAATTATTAATTAAAGTACATTTATACGAGATAAGTGCAAAAGACTGAAGGTAGGCGCGCAGGCAAATTTTATCGACAAATAGCTCAAAAACTTCACTGTAATTGAAATCCTCATCTCTGAACGGATTTTGAAAATTTTTGTAATGCAAAAATGCGTTTTAGAGAGCTGAACTTTCAAAATTTTCTGCTGCTTTATGGCAGTAATTATTTGCAGTCAACTGCAGGTAATGTAGCACACAGTGTAAAATTATATGCAGTCAAAAACCAGCGGCCTAGACTGCAGGTAATATAGTACACAATGTAAAATTATATGCAGTCAAAAACCAGCGGCCTAGACTGCAGGTAATATAGCACACAATGTGATATTATATTCAGTCAAGTTGAATGCTTATTGTTATGGGAAGCTGGCGCTTTGCTCGCATTTCAACCTGTAGTAGATGGTTTTAGAAGGCAATTTTATTTGAGATGGTTCGGCAGATTTGCTTCCTCACTAGGAAATATTTTTTTTGCACTGCATGGGTAGCACATTCAATAGCTGCCCAGTCACCCATTAGCGCATGTTAATGGACCATCATAAGCTCTGAGGCATACGTACATACACATATTTGATCAATCTGGAAGAAATTTATAACTGCACAATTACAGGGTGGTTCAAACAGAGACACATAAGATCATAATAAACAGACTAGCTTTATCACAGCCAATTAATCTTATGATGTCAAATCATTTCCAATAATTGACACAATGGTTGTTTAACCAGCTATAAAATTACATTTAAACGCAAGAAAAGGGCAAAAATGATTAAAAATAAAGTATGTAGATAGCGTAGGCATGTACCTTACTTTTCTGTTGGTACGCACCTACATACTTTCAAAGCATCTTATTTCCAATACTGGAAAACAATTTCCCAGAATGATGACAAGAACAGCGACAGCTACTCAATATCTATCAAGCAGGACCAGAGCTCACGCTGGCCCCCTAACGTGCGCTATTGGGTGACTGGGCAGGTATTGAGTCTGCTACCCATGCAGCGCAAAAAAACATTCCCTAGTGAGGAAGCAAATCTACCAAACCATCTCAAATAAAAGTGCCTTCTAAAACCATCTATCACAGGTTGGAATGCGAGCAAAGCGCCAGCTTCCCATATCAATAAGCATTCAACTTGACTGCATATAATATCACATTGTGTACCATATTACCTGCAGTCCAGGCTGCTGGTTTTTGACTGCATATAATTTTACATTGTGTCCTATATTACCTGCATTCAGTATTCCTGTGCCTGGTGCACACCCACCTTTTGTGTGTGCACACGTTTAGTACCTGCAGTATGTGCGTAAGCTGTATTATAAATGAGCGTATGATCATATTTGCGCCGCTGTTTTTTGATACATGCATAGGTACATACATGAGATAGGTTCTATAAATATTTGCATGCCTTTTGTTGGCTCGCTAAGTTTGATCAAGAAGAGCCTCTAAGTTGTAACCACACCTGGGCGTGGGGGGTTTGGGGGGTATGCACCCCCCTAGAAACCGAAATACCCCCCAGAAATCAAAATAACCCCCCAGAATTCAATTTTTGAAAATTTTTTTTTCGTTTTTTTCGCAATTTTTTGATGCCAATGGATAGTGCTTGATGAGAAACGTCGAAAAATGGTGTTTTTATTGACCTACCACCATTTTTAAGGTCGTTTTTTGACTTTCAAAAATCTTGCACTCCCCAGAATTTTTGCTGCCCACGTATGGTTGTAACCTATAGTTGTCGTTCTCATTTCCACCTTGTAACAAAATATATGTATGTAGTCTGCCTGTCAGCGTATATCAGCCCCTGCAAAAACAGACCTACATATATAAATAAGATTACCGTGGTCTTTTTAACCCCGGCTCGGTGCATGAAATCGCTCAACATCAGGACACCCTTATTACTGTAGCGCCCGACTTCATTGTTACCACACCTGGACAATGGGTTCAACCCCGGTTCAACCCGGTATCACCTGACGGCCACTCGGTATCACCTGGGAAAATGGCGGGTGTCACCTGAATTTGTTTGTGAAAAAATGAAGATACACACTGAAAAACCAATGTAGGATTACTAAAACATGTAAATGGATTATTTAGACATAGAGCCCAATCAGTAGTCCAACTAAACAACCAACCAACCAACCAAACAGCCAACCAACCAACCAATCAACCAACTAACCAACTAACCAACCAGCCCACCAATCAACCAACCAACCAACCAAACAACCAACCAACTAAACAACCAACCAACCAACCAACCAATCAACTAATTATAAGTAACTAATTACATAAGTAACTAACATATAACTAACTAACTAACTAACTAACCGATCAACCAACTGACCAACCAACTAAACAACGAAACAATCAACCAACCAACCAACCAATTAACCAACCAACCAGCCAGCCAACCAACCAAGCAACCAACTAACCAGCCAACCGACCAACCAATTAGCCAGCCAGCCAACCACCCAACCGCTCAACTAAAAACTAACTAGCCAACCAGCCAGTCAATCAACCAACTTATCAACCAACCAACCAACCAACCAAACAATCAACTAACCAATCAAACAACCAACCAGCCAACCAACCAACCAACCAGTCAACCAACCAACCAACCAACCAACCAACTAACCAACTAACCAACTAACCAACCAACTAACTAACTACTTAACCAACCAATCAACCAACTTACCAACCAACCAACAAAACAAACAACCAACCAATCAACTAACCAACCAGCCAACCAACTAACGAAGCAACCAACCAACCAACCAACCAACCAGCTAAGCAGCAACCAACCAACCAATTAACTTACCAACCAACCAACAAAACAAACAACCAACCAACAAACCAGCCAACCAACCAACCAACCAACCAATCAAATAACCAGCTAACCAACCAACCAACCAACCAACCAACCAACCAACCAACTAAGCAGCTAACCAACCAACCAATTAACTCACCAACCAACCAACAAAACAAACAACCAACCAACAAACCAGCCAACCAACCAACCAACCAACTAACCAGCCAACCAACCAATCAAATAACCAACTAACCAACCAACCAACCAACCAACTAACTAACTAACTAACTAACTAACTAACTAACTAACTAACTAACTAACTAACTAACTAACTAACTAACTAACTAACTAACTAATCAGCCAACCAACCAAGCAACCAACCAGTCAACCAATAGCAAACTAAACAGCCAACCAACCAACCAACCAATTAACCAATCAACTAACCAAACAATCAACAACCAACCAACTAACCAACCAACCAACCAACCGGCTAACCAACCAACCAACTCACCCACCAACCAACGAACGGACCAACCAACCAACCAATTAATTAACCAACCAACTAACCAACCAACTAACCAACCAACTAACCAACCAACCAACTAACCAACCAGCCAACCAACCAACCAACCCACCCACCAACCAACAAACGAACGAACCAACAAACCAAGCAAGCAACCAACTAACCAACCAACCAACCAAACAACCAACCAACTAAACAACTAACCAGCTAACCAACTAACCAACCAACCAACCAACCAACCAACCAACCAACCAACCAACCAACCAACCAACCAACCAACCCACCAACCCACCAACCCACCAACCAACCAACTAACCAAGCAACCAACCAGCCAACCAACCAACTAACTAACCAACCAACTAATCAGCCAACCAACCAACCAACCAACCAACCAACCAACCAGTCAACCAATAGCAAACTAAACAGCCAACCAACCAACCAACCAACCAATTAATTAACCAACCAACCAACCAAACAATCAACAACCAACCAACTAACCAACCAACCAACCAACCAAGGCTAACCAACCAACCAACCAACTCACCCATCAACCAAAAACGAACCAACCAACCAACCAATTAATTAACCAACCAACCAACCAACTAACCAACCAACCAACCAACCCACCAACCAACGAACAAACGAACCAACGCAACCAACCAACCAACCAACCAACCAAACAACCAACCAACCAACCAACCAACCAACTAAACAACCAACCAACTAACCAACCAACCAACTAACCAACCAATCAATCAACCAACCAACCAACCAACCAACCAACCAACCAACCAACTAACCAATCAACCAACTAACCAACCAACCAATCAACCAACCAATCAATCAATTAACCAACCAACCAACCAACTAACCAACCAACCAACCAACCAACTAACCAATCAACCAACCAACCAACAAACGAACCAACCAAGTCAACCAACCAGCTAACCAACCAACCAACCAACCAACCAACCAGCCAGCCAATCAACCAACCAACTAACCAACCAACCAACCAGTCAATTAACTAACCAACCAGCCGACCAACCAGTCAACCAACTAGCAAACTAAACAGCCAACCAACCAACCAACCAAGCAACCAACTAACCAACCAAACAACTAACTAAACAACCAATGAATCAACCAACCAACCGATCAATCACTTAATCAACAAACCAGCTAACTGACGAACCAATTAACCTTTCATCCTGAAATTTTCTCCAACTTTTCAGCTGAAAAACTACAAATGTTTTATACGTTTCACAGCATAAAAATACTAAAATTTCTGCGCATGGCGCCATCAATTTAACAAAACTTACTTATAGCCAATTTCAATTTTCGACAGATAAAATTTTTCGGCAAATAAAATTTTCTGCATTTTTTATCATGCAAAAAGGTGCAAAAATCGAGTGCAAAAGAATAGAAATATCGAAATTTTTTTACGCTCAGCACCAGACATACTTTCTTGAATTGCTTCTCTTCAGATAGTTGCAGACAGGGAAGGATTTAAGGGGGTCGGTGGCGCCCCCCTGGCCCAACATACTTGGCGCGATAAAGAATGGATATGTAATTTGCAATGATTCTTGAACGTAAATGATCTTGATTTCTCAAATTTTTCCTGCGCCTCACGCCGGATAATACCTATTAATGACATTTATTTATTTTCTTGGCGGTCTAAAAGCCATATTTTCGCTCAAGAAATGAATTAAAACGATTTCAAGAGCAGACACAGCTATTTCAGCATACTTTTATTCTATTTTTAATACATGCATAACCTTTAAAAATTTTCGACGCTACGCATCAAATGCTACAAATACGGGAAATCGAGCAGCAACTCAAGCTTTTAAAAGTCCTTCCGCCTAAAATCCACGAATTTTCCGAAACTTTGCGCTGGATTTCCACTAAAGTCAACAAAATTTAATGATATTTTTCAAATAAAATTGTCGAAAACTTCAAAAAATTTTTAAGAAATGTTGCTTCGAAAGCGATTTCAAATGAAAGTAGACGACGTAGAACGCGGAAAAAATGCCATTTGCACGTGAAGAGCAGTCGGATGTTTCAGCAAATACTTGTAGATGGACGAGGTGTTTTTGAGCGTTTCTCAGCAAGCCCTACACATATGTAAGAGAAAAAATTATAAAAAAATTATTTCAATTTCACTTGTCTTCAAAAATCGTGTCGTATAAATTGGCCGCTTAAATGATTTCTCGACAAACATAAGTTCGACCCTGCTGAAAAATTGTTTAAATTGTTCTATAATCAATTCAGGTAGATTGCAAACAAAACTTATGTGAACAGTAAATAATTCTGTGAAGCGTCAGAAAATTTTGACTTATTTCTTCATTTTATACCTAAAGATGGGCTGTTTAGAAGTCAAAAGTTATGCAACTAACAATAAATTTGGCGCAAAGCGCCGAAAATGTTGGGCCTATTAGCTCAAGAGTATGCTGAAATCTATTTTGGCGATTTTTTAAGTAGGTACGCTTCAAGAATTTTTAATTTTCCTCTAGGGACCCCTGTAAAAAATACTCGTACTTTCAAATTTTAGAAAGGGGGATTAGTCCCTTCTTCCCCCAAAGCTACGTGCCTGGTGAAGGCCATTTTTTGGACCTGTTTCGGCTGTTTTCGGAAAATGGAATACGGGCATGCCTTCTTACGGAAGTCCTAGATCCGCCACTGGTTGCAGAATTAGTGTAAGGCTTTAAAATAGATTGTGAAAGAGTAAAACGCTATAATTCTTCTCAAGTCACATAACTGATTTTTTATTATTACAAGCTGCAAAACTGAGCCAAAAAGGCAAAACACTTTGAAAATTCGTGTCATCAAATAAAATAGCTTCTCAGCGCATTATTTACATTCTCAAATTCGGGAGACCCTTACTGAACTTAAATCCTGGATACGGGTCGGGTTATGTACCGGACAAAATTGAGGCCCACAAAAAAATTTTGGAGCAATTTTTGTTCAATTTACAAAGACATATTGGGCAAAAGGCCTAGTTTTGTATTCGGCAAAGATTTTTTCCGATCTATTAGGACTTTTTAGGACCGTCTTTGTAAAAGACAAAGATTTCTGGTAGGACAAAATCAGTAGAAGTGTCAGAATTTCAAGAAATTCCCGAAATTTCGTCTGTTCGGTATGCATTTATAGCTGTAAACATTGATTGAGCGAATACAAAAACGTCAATGTTTTCCGGCACCTCGCGTCGATTACTGTTTTTTCTCTCTATAAACCTCCAGCATTGAGTTTAAAAGTTTGAATCAGCCAAAAGATTCAGGCACTTTGTTACAAAAAATGTTTGCACTGTTTATTTATTGGATGACTAAACTTGACCTGACCTGAACTTATGATAAATATGTCAAAATTGTTTTGCACAAATTTGGCAATTTTTTGTTTTATCCGTTCACAAAACTTCGAAATTGTGTTAAGGACTGTAGAAATAATAAAATTTTTCGAATTTTCTAAATTATTTGTCAATAAAAAGGCCGCAAAATCTGCTTGAAAATAAATAAAAATATCAAAATTTTTTTAGCTCTTCTGTATTTTTCATCTTTAGAAACCTATAAATTGAAAAACTTTGGGGACCGTCTTCGCATTTGTACGAAGGGACCTTGTATAAAAAACACTGAATAAAGGTATGTCAATCGGCGCTGGCGTCAGGGCATAAGACCCGCTACTGGGGCTTGGCATTTAAGGCTGAAGTCAAACATTGAATGCACATATTTCTTGCATTTCTTATTTTCAGAAAAAGTGCCGAATTGAGCCTAACAGCATGAAAACGCACAAATTTTCCGACGCTTTGCGCCAAATATAATTGCTGCATTGCTTATATACGGAAACCTGTAAAAGTGAGCATAAGAGAGTAAATGTATCGAAAATTTCCAGTGCTTCGCGCCAAATATAATTTCAATTGCATACATTCAGAAAGCTGCACAATTGTCCTTAAAAAGATGGAAAAATCGAAAAATTCCGGTGCTTCGTGCAAACTATAATTATTGCATTGCTGTTTAGAAAGTTGCAAAATTGAGGTAAAAGTGTAGAAATCTCAAAAATTTTCGGCGCTATAGCCAGGCATGATACTCGATTATTTCTATCGAGAAACATGCAAATTTGAGCCTAAAAGCATAAAAATATAGAAATGTTCTGGCGCTTCGCGCCATATATTATTTAAGCACTGTTTATATTCAGAAAGCTTCAAAATTCAGCTTAAGGGGATAAGGACGTCAAAAATTTTCGGCGCTTCGCGCCATAGTCTTATAATATGCACGTTTCTGCACTATTTGTCTTATAAGGCTGCAAAATTGAGTTTAAAAGAGAAAAAACATTTTATAAATTTTCCTTCGCCATTGTTTAGAGCTCTTTGAGAAATGCTCAAAAATGCGTTTATTTTCGCCTATCTCCTAATGGTTCTCGATATATCTGACTTCAAAGTTTGCGATCCACTTTGGATCCTGGATACCGGGCTGTTTAGTCGAATATATTTTTGCACTGGGTTAAAGTTTTACAGCTGCTGTAAAAGTTCAAAGGACAAAAATCTACCGGAATTTAACTTTTTCCTCATCAACTCTGAATGCCTCAAAATGAAGTCGAAGATATGGAAATGCCATAATATTCCATTAATGGTGCCGAATTTACTAATTTATTCATACGTCTGTTTTTATAAATTCCTAAAATTGAGCTGAATGTGAAATTATCAATATTTCTGCTGGATTTAATATTTTTATTTCCTGTTTCGCATGAAAAAAGCATTTAAATACCTAAGCGAAGTTTGAGGATGATTAGGGCTGCAACATGAGTTTTATACTCGTATCTTCGAAAAGCCATCATATTGAGCTGAAAAGGATAGAAGGTCAAGATTCTTTGGCGCTTCGTGCCAGATGTAATATTTATTGATGTTTTAAAAATAAAGAAGACCAAAATTTTCCCGCACTATTTGGCAGATATACTTAATCATTACATTGTTTATTTATAAAGAGGCTGCTTAATTGGACTAAAAGGAAATTTTCCATAAGGCCAATTTTGTTGCGGTAGTTGTCATGTCCTTGAAAAATCTGCGTAATTGAGCAGAGAATGACAAAAAGGCACAAACAAATTTTCCAGAAGTACAGAAGACAATGCAAACTCTAAAAACTATGGTTGGCAAGCTTAATTGGTGTATTGACTGATGATGCTAAATGCGAGCAAAATTGGGACGGATAAAACAAGCGCAAATGATGCATGCAGACTTGCAGAACGTTTCAAAAAAGTTATGAGGTGACATATTCCACTAACAACTATTTTTCGAACGCTTGACAACCATAATTTTTGGCCGCCGGTATCATCTGGAAGACCGGCCTTTGTCCACCTATGATTGTTACTCAACAGCTGGCAGTTGATTTCATCGAAAACTGAAGAAATCAGTTGTTTTGTCACAGCGAAATGCAGAATTCATGTCATGCAATAAAAATATTATTACTGTAAGCCATATTTAATATATAAAAATTATTACTGTAAGGCCTGTGAAAATAGACCTAGTGAACATAAGATTACTGTAGTCTTTTTTAACCCTGGCTTGGTGCATGAAAGCGCTCGACAATAGAACATCCTTACTACTGTAGCGCCCAACTTCGTAGTTGCTTAACGGCCGGTGATTGATTTCGCCGAACAGTGAAAAAATTGAAACACTCGTTATCATGCACAACTCATTAGCGTAATGTAAAAAATAATATTACTGTAAGACATGTATATACATGCAGTTTATGTTTTAGCCTACTGTTACTCGGTTTATAGTGTTTATATCGCTGTAACATCTAATGCCTTTTAATTCGGTTCAAAAATGTCGCAAGTGAAATCAGCGAATTTGAATATATAAAAAAGAGCGGCGCAAGTACTATCATACTCTCATTTATATTACAGCTTATGCAATTACTGTAGGCACTTAACGTGTGCACACACAAAAGGTGGGTGTGCACCAGGCACAGGAATACCCCTGCAGTCTAGGCCACTGGTTTTTGACTGCATATAATTTTACGTTGTGTGCTATATTGCCTGCAGTCTAGGCCGCTGGTTTTTGACTGCATATAATTTTATATTGTGTGCTATATCACCTGCAGTTGATTGCAAATAATTACTGCCCAGGTAATATAGCCAGGGTTGGCAAGCCCGGGTTTTTCGAATCTGGGTTTTTTGGGTTTTTGTGGGTTTTTTTTGGGTGCAAAAAATCATTGGGTTTTGGGTTTTGTGGGTTTTTTATGCACTGCAGCTTTGTGATTCTATGTCAGCAGAATTTGAACAAGATTGTGATGAAGAGGAAGTGTATACTATAGAGTAGCTGGGCTAAATTACAGTCACATTTATGTTCTTGTGTCAATTACAAAGCAGTGTGTGAAGATTTTATCAAAATCTATATTCGATCGTTTCTAAACACACTTGCAAGTGTGCAATTAAATTTTACGGAAAAATGGTTGCGAGCCTGATATGGCATCCCTGTTTCCTAATATTTTTTTGAGAGCCAGTGCATTTTTTGATTAAAATCTGGTAATGTCCGAGCATTGAAGAGAAAGATACATA
Source organism: Mermis nigrescens (assembly GCA_036768485.1). Taxonomy (NCBI): domain Eukaryota; kingdom Metazoa; phylum Nematoda; class Enoplea; order Mermithida; family Mermithidae; genus Mermis; species Mermis nigrescens. Next base: position 616,265 of record JAVLUZ010000218.1, on the reverse strand, counting down.
TATTATGTGGCAGTCGCAATGAATGGTCGATTTTGTTGTTGGATTTCAATATTAGCTGTATAAAGTTGTTGCTCTTTGTTTGTTTTGTGTCTTGCAGCTGTTGAAAGTATTCCCAGATACTGTATGTGGTTCCAGTGGTCATTTCCACTAAAAAACTCAATAAAACTCCAAAAAAACCGGAAAAACACAGAAAAACCCTAAAAAACCCAAAATTCAACATTTTCAAATCTGGGTTTTTTCCATCCCTGAATATAGCACTTAATGATGCAAAATTATATGCAGTCAAAAACCAGCGGCATAGACTGCAGGTAATATAGCACAAAACGTAAAATTATATGCAGTCAAAAAACCAGCGGCCTAGACTGCAGGCAATATAGTACACAATGTGTAATTATATGCAGTCAAAAACCAGCGGCCTAGACTGCAGGCAATATAGCACACAATGTGATATTATTTGCAGTCAAGTTGAATGCTTATTGATATTGGAAGCTGGCACTTCGCTCCCATTCTTACCTGTGATAGATGGTTTTAGAAGGCACTTTTATTTGAGATGGTCTGGTCTGGCAGATTTGCTGGGCGTGGGTAAAATCCGGAAATAGAAATGGAAAATGGAAAATGGGTAAAAGCCGGAAAATGGAAAAGTGGGTAAAAGCCGGAAATGGAAAATGGAAAATTTTTCATTTCCTTTATTTTCAACGGAACATGGTTTATTTTCAAAATTTTCGGTCGTAAATGTCAATTTCATGTCGTTTTTGACCAAATTTATCCATTTTTGAAGAAATTTCTAAAGTGTAACTAAAAATGGAAAGTCTACAAAAAAAATGGAAAAAACTGATAATTGTTCATTTCTTCGTCTTTTTCACTCAAAATTCTCTTTTGAAAAAATTGGCCTTCCAGATCCGAAAAAATCGTTATCCACTTCGACTACAACGATTTTGTCGCTGATGGAAAATCGCCGGAAAATGGAAAAATAGGGTAAAACCCGAAATGGAAAATGGAAAATAGAAAATTTCCTATTTTATTTATTTTCAATGGAAAATGGTCAATTTTCAAAATTTTCGGTCGTAAATGTCAAACTCATGTCGTTTTTCACTAAATTTCTCTATTTTTCAAAAAAAAATTTAGAAAGCGTAACTAAAAATGGGAAGTCTACAAAAATGGACAAAACGGAAAATTGTTCATTTCATTTTTGTTGAATTTTTTCCATTTTCAGTTGCGCTTTTGAAATTTCTTCAAAAATAAAGAAATTTGGTGAGAAACGACATGATCTCGACATTCATGACCAAAAATTTTGAAAATTAACCATTTTTCGTTGAAAATAGAGGAAATTGAAGATTTTCCATTTCCGGGTTTTGCCCTATTTTTCCATTTCCTGGCGATTTTCCATCTGCAGCGAAATCGTTGTAGTCGGAGTGGATAATGATTTTTTCGGATCTGGAAGGTCAATTTTTTTCAAAAGAGGGGAATTTTTGAGTGAAAAGACGAAGAAATGAACAATTTTTCGTTTTTTTCGTCTTTTGTAGACTTTTCCATTTTTAGTTACGCTTTCGAAATTTCTTAAAAAATAGAGAAATTGGGTGAGAAGCGATATGAGTTTGATATTAACAACCGACAATTTTGGAAATGAACCATTTTTCGTTGAAAATAATGGAAATGGAAAATTTTCCATTTCCATTTTCCATTTTCCGGCTTTTACCCATTTTTCCATTCCCATTTTCCATTTCCAACTTTTACCCATTTTCCATTTCCATTTCCATTTCTGGATTTTACCTTTCCTCAATTTGCTTATCAATATGGAAAGTTTTTTTGCGCAGCATGGGTAGCAGCTTCAATAGCTGCCTAGTCACCCATTAGCGCATTTTGATAGGCTAGCGTAAGCTCTGGTCCTGCATGATAGATAGTGAGTAGCTGTTGCTGTTCTCCTCATTCTGGGGAATTGTTTTATTTTAGTGAAAATAAAATGCTTCAAAGTTTATTCGACAATGTGAAACAATTATTCCGAAAAGCATATGCGAATGTCTGCTGTTAAGCAAATTTTGCTGGGCGTCGTTTCAAAGTTTATTTGACAATGTGAAACAAGGATTTCGAAAAGCATTTGTGAATGTTTCGGATTAGTCTCCGAAGCGTCAGGGGACTGTGACTGAGCGGGGTTACCAATGTCTTAGGCTTAGGCTTAGTTATGTGCATTCACATTGATGCCAGCGCATGGGCTAAGCCTGACATAAATGGAGCGAAAATAGCAAAGCGAGCAGAGCGATTTCTGCTCCATCTATGCCTTAGGCTTAGCCCATGTCTGGCACCAATTTGAATCCGCAAGCAATTGCTGTCGCCACACACTATTTTTCCAGTATCATATGTATCTGTTGTATAATTTTATTTCCACTAAAGTAAAACAATCCCCCAGAATGAGGACAAGAACAGCAACAGCTACGCAATATCTTTCTTGCAGGACCAGAGCTTACTCTGACCCATCAAAATGCGCTAATGGGTGGAAGGCAGCTATTCAAGCTGCTACCCATGCAGCGCAAATAAACATTCCCTATTGAGGAAGCAAATCTGCCAAACCATCTTAAATAAAGTGCCTTCTTAAACCATCTACTATAGGTTAAAGTGCGAGCGAAGCGCCAGCTTCCCATATCGATAAACATTGAACTTGACTGCATATAACTGCCTGCATATAATTTTACATTGTGTGCTATATTACCTGCAGTTGAATGCAAATAATTACTGCCGCCAGATTGATTTAATTTTGTATATTTGAGATTAATTTTAAGCTGCTGCGCAGCCATAGATGGGTGGCACCAAAGTTCTGGGGGTGCAAGATTTTTTTAAAGGTCAAAAAATGACCGTAAAAGTGGTGATATGGCGAAAAAACATCATTTTTCAACGTTTCTCATCGAGCACTATCCATTGACATCAAAAAATTGTCGAAAAAACGAAAAAATTTTCAACAAATTGAAATCTGGGGGTATTTTGATTTATGGGGGACATTTTGGTTTCTCGGGGGAGGTTGCAAAGCCCCAAACCTCCCTCACGCCCAGGTATGTGCACAGCGCGTATTGCAACACCTTTAACGTCAGCTTGTTTTAGAACTTTTCTATGATTGAAAATTCTCATCTTTGGAACGGATTTTGACAATTTTTGTAATGCCAAAATGCGTTTTAGTTTCAATATTTCAAGAATTTTCTGGCGCATCACTCCGGATTGATTTAATTTAATTACTTGCTATGATGTTTAGGCCGCGTCGCACGGACCTCGCAAAATTCAAGAAAATCGGGAAAATAAGATTTTTTAAACGTTATTTTGTGCTATTTTTGGCCTTTTTGGACTTAGTCCCCCAAAAATAGGATGGCCAGCTACGTGCCTGCCGCGTCGGGCCAATTTCAGCAATTTTATTCTGAGAATGCTTCTAAGAGAGACAAAATGTCGACTTTTTCTGGCGCTTCGCGCCACTTCAACAGCATGAGACTCCAGAAATCAATTAAAGTGCAGTAGAGAAGGTCTGAAAATGTGGCTTTAGGAGATAGAACATACTATTGATCGTTATATTCATTGCAGTAAACTGAAATGACAATTACAAAATGGTAAAAAGCCTCACCTTTCTATCCAGGATGGACTTTCTGCAAAAAAAACATTGATTTTCCAACATGAGCGCTCAATTTTTGAACGTTTTTTAGACCCTCTCAATAATGTGAACCGAATTTGTAATGTGGAAAAAATTTTGCGTATGGTTCACATTGTAAACCAAATCGCTAAGAAAAAACGGTGATAGCAACAGCGGTTTTATTGGCAGGATTGCCAGATGCTTGTAAATTACACTTGATTTAGTGCAATTCTAAATTTTTAGTAACTACCTAATCTAGTGTAGTAGGCTTTAGTGTGAATCTTAGTGTAATTTGAAATTTCTTGATGTAATACCAATGCAATGGAATTTTGGGCTTTTTAAACGCAATTTCGTCGGAAACTACGAAAATTTTTGGCGTTTTGCATCGGATTTCATTATAAAGCAGCAGCGAATTGTCGGCAACATTGCTGTCGAATTTTTTTGTTAAACGGCAACGTTGACAAGCAACAAAAACTTTAGAAAGCAGTAATATTTGATGCTATTTTCGTTAATTTTTTTGCATGATATTGTTTGTTCTGAACAATTATTTGCGCGCCTATTCTCAGATTCCAATCCAATTTTTTCTCGTTGTGTTCTCATTAGCAGAATCAAGTGCTTATTCTAAGAAATTTTCCGTTTTCCAGACTTTTCCACTCTAAGTTGCTTAATCAACTGATTCCTGATACATTTTCAAGCGAAGCATTACATGCGTTTTAGCATTTCTGTTTATTATCTGAACATTCCACCGAATATGAAAATCATGAAAAATCATCTTAAAAACCATTAAAAACTCACTAAAAAACCAAAAAAACCGAAATCTGTATAATTTTTAAACTCTGGTTTTTTTCCAACCTTGTCCGTATGTATGTGCGTGTATCATGTCACGACGACCGCTAAAAATTTTTTCATGTTAGGAACTCGGAACTCACCTATGTATTCAATTTGATGTCTGATCATCACTTTTTGTCGTTTATATCAAGTTTAGCCTCAGCGACGTTCGCTTTGACGCGATTTGCTATTTCTTACCTTGTATTGTAGTTCCTTAATTATTCCTTCTGACGAATACATATAAATACTATGGGTGAAGAGCGTTCAGTCGAAGAAGACTTCTCGAAGTTGACGACATCAGAACTGCTGGAACATAAGGTTAACGTCTATAATTATGGTCTCAGAAGTTTTTATTTAGAGCCTAACACATATATACTTTTTGCCTTCGTTTTCTTTATAATGCGTAATTTCCCTAAAAATGTCAGCACAATTTTGTTTCTACGATAGGTACGTACGTATTAATAATTTGGATCATACCTGGTAAATGAATTTTGGTTCTGAAGGTATCGGGCTACCTTTTGTTGAGGTTGGTTGGTTGGTTGTTTTTTGGCCGTTGATTAGATGTTTGGTTGGGTAGGTGGTTGGTTGGTTGTTTGGTTGGCTAGTTGGCTGGTTAATTAGCCGGTTAGTTGGTTGGTTGGTTGGTCGGCTAGTTGGTCGGTTGGTTGGCTAGTTGGTTGGTTGTTTGGCTGGTTGTTTGGTTGGATAGTTGGCTGGTTGGTTGGCCCGTTAGTTGATTGGTTGGTTGTCTAGTTGGTTGGTTGTATCATTTTCTCGCTTTTTTATTTTTGGATCAGCAAATTCTACCCCTCCCCTAATCAAAAACTGTTTTTTCTGGCGTTACCCAGCTTGGGTTCCGTAGGTACCGAAGTTCCTTCTTGCGCCACCCCGTGGCGCGGCATTGCTTATCTGTGATTTGGATATAACAGCTTAAAATATTCTTGCAAATGTGATTTGCTGGCGGACCTAAAAATCAGTTTTGCAGTTTTCAGCTCATTTACTTTTTTGAATAGATACCTTCTGCAACAAACGCTTTTACAACTATTTATTTTGAGTCCTTATCAATTTCCCTCACACTTAAGGATGTCGCCAAGAAATTCCTGATGATTTTACTTTTTGTTTTAAGTAACTCAGAATGTATGCAAGTAGAATAATAAGTGTTCCCTCAACCGAAGTCGACCATTCTTCCCATTCCTATAAATATTAGAAACTTACTTCAACATCCTTCCTACGTTATGCTAAACTTTTCTTTTTTTACTAAACTTTCTTTTTATGAAAGCTCGGAAGGTCTATCATCTCATCTTGTATATACATACTTAATAAAAATAGCTGCTCATTGATTCTCCGAATTATGAACTGTTGGCAGCATGTGGCTAGCTTGGACTTTTCAGGAATTCTATTTGCGAATACCTATACCTTCTCTCTTTTCTTTCCGCATGTCTCTTTTTATGAATGTCGTTTGTTTTTAAAATTTTTGATACATAGTCGTTCGCAGGCATACATGTAACAGGGATAATCGGGGACTCCAAATTTTAACGCCCGCCTTTTATTGAAAAAATTGAATTTTGTGGCCGATTTTAGTTGTTTTGGATGTTTTTGACCAAAAATTTGAGGTCATTGCCCCCATAAACATGGTCGGGGATTGCCATCCAATATTTCGAGCTGTTACATGTATATATGCTCGTGGTTACCTAACTATTTCTGTTTTTCAATTACGCTGCGTTTATTTTCAGCTGCCTAATACTTTTTCTTATTTTCATACCTTACATATCTGTCGTCGACTGATACGTTACTGAAACAATCTGAAAATCTTTGCAAGAAAATGCCTTTTTCCCGATTACTGTTTGTTACTTGCTATCTTATTTTGATGTTTGAGATTAGAAAACCGTTGTTCGGCTTAATTAAACTTGACTACAGTTAGTGTTATAAGATCTATCTGATTTTGGTATGCATTAGATAAACTCGGTTAGGGTGGCTAGTAGTGATCGACCGGGGCCCCGGCAATCGCCGGCTATTTTTAAGCATCCCCGGCCCCGGCCGGCAAGGTCAAAAAATGGCCGGGGCCGGGAAAAATTTAGTGTAATTCGTATTTTGTACAGGCTGTTATACTGGCACTTATTTATCAATGAGCAAGTGTTAATTTTGACAACTATACTGATTAGACCATATGTATACTTACTTAGTCCTTGTTATAACTTTGCTACTGTGTATAAATGGGCTTTTACTGAATAAATGTTCAGGAAAACCTGCATGTTTTCGATTCCTCCACTTAACTTATTTAAACTAAAGGCTACTTTTAACTCATTCATTCATAGCTATGGCTAAAAGATTTAGAGTTGACAAATACGTTCTACTTCTATTTGGAAATCGTACGTTTTCAACATATTATTTTTACAAAAAACACTTTTACATTTAATTGAATGGGAACCGCGTGCTGTAAAACGCGTTTCTTGTGTAATAGTCATTAGGACGGAGGTTAATTATAGGCGAATGTAAACTATGCTGCAGAATTGCGTCCGATCCAATACACTAAATATGTCTCAAATAGTTTCCTAAGGTCCAGAGTTGAGGGAGGGGTGAAATCCCAAATTGGAGGACTAGAAAAGTAAGTGGTGGACTATTATTAGCCGACTCTATTTTGTTGTACGAGATTTTTGTGCTTGAACAAATATCTCTGAAACGGTCTTTGTGTTAGCTAACAAATTTTTGTAGCTATATTATATAAATATATTTTAAAACACACACATTTTCGCATACTATCAGTATGTGACAGTGTTTTTTGTACAATGTACCTTTGTATATACATGAACAAAGATGGTACCCAAAAGTCGTTGTACATTTTGTACCAGTCTTTCTTTGTACACGGTCCGTTTGTGCATGTGCAAAGATGGTCCCCAAAAGTCTTTGTACATTTTGTACACTTAAATTTTTGGTTACTATAATATGGTACAGTAGCGATTTTAGTGTGGTAAAACAGGGTCTTTTGACTTTTGATTGTATATTTTAGCTAATTTCTGGGTTTCTAACGCCGAAAATTACTAAAATTGTCTCAAAACGGCGCGAAGCGCCTAAAAATTTGACATTTTTCCATTCTAAATACAAATTTTGCCATATTAAAGATATATAGGACAGACAATTTTTCATATCGGAGCGAAGCGCCGAAAAATTTTCGGAATTTCACACCTTTTTACAGTCTTTATCTTCCCAAAAATCTTTGTACATGTACAAAGATAGTCCTGAAAAGTCTTTGTACATCGGGAAAAATCTTTGGCGAATACAAAAAAACACTGTTTTGTACATGCAAATTTTTGCTTATTTTAATATGGTACAGTAACGATTTCAGTGTGGTAGAACATAGTTATTCGACCTTTAGTAGTGTATTTGGCTAATTTTTGGGTTTCTGAATATTTGACATTTTTCCATTTCCATTCTAAGCGCAGTGTTGCTTATTACAGAGATTTAATTCGCATATTACAATTTTTGTAATATTTCTGATTTTGTAGTACAAGTTGTTTTAGCTTTCTCAGTCGAGTTTTATGTGTGAATTCCTCCAAAAGCTCATAAAAATTTCGGCACTTCGCGCCGAACTAATATTATCAACTGAATTCAGGTCGAATTATCACATTTAGAAGCACGGTCTTTTTGTATATTCGGCGGAGATTTTTGCTGATGTACAAAGACGTTTCAGGACCGTCTTTGTACATGTACAAAGATTTTTGAAGAACAAAATCTGTGAAAAGGTGTAGAATTCCTTATTGCAAATTCTACCATTTTAAAGATTTTCAAGGGGGTAAGCGGCTGCAAAAATGGAGCCGCTTACCCCCTTTCCCTGAAAATGGCCGAGAAATATTCATGTGACAGGGGGTTTGGGCCATCCTCCATCCACGCTTTGAGGCCCCGAGCTTCTATGAAAGTCAGAATATGTTTCACCACCCTCCCCCATTTTTTGGCGAAAACCTGCGCTTTTGTGGCTATTTTTATGTGTTTTTACCATTTTTGATCTAGTCGCTAACCCCCTCCTAAAAATGGCGAGGGACCCCTACCCTAGATTTCCAGCCGTTACATGTATATATATATATATATATATATATATATATATATATATATATATATATATATATATATATATATATATATATATATATATATATATATATATATATATATATATATATATATATATATATATATATATATATATATATATATATATATATATATATATATACTGATTTACCCTCATAAAATTTTAAGCGATTACGTGCATGTTTTATAGTGACAGTTTATCTATTTACTCTAGCTCACATTCTAAAATAACGTATCACTTCGTGAAATTCTAATAGTTAGGTACACTTTTGCCATACTAAAAAATTAAGTTAAAAAATTCAAAAGGTTATCACCAAAAATCGTCTGACAGTGACTTGTGTCTTGGACCCTGGGGGGTAGTACCCTCCCCCTTATGGGAATGTGTGATGTCTCATTTATTACATGCAATACCTATTGCATCCAATCGCTACAGCAGCAGTAGCAGTAGCGAAGATTCAAATGATATAGAATGTGCTAATAGCAGCGACATAGACTTAATTGATGATTCAGACAATGAAACACTGGACTAAATTTGTTTCTTGTGACATAAATAGTAAATAAAACTTGAAATGAATAGGCGCACCTAACTTTGCGCTTGCCATTTACTACTGAATGGAACAGTCGCTCATTATTTCTTTTCCTATGCCCACCCCAAGTATGTGTCATGCAATAATATTTTCCTTGTCTGACCCCGGCCAGCCCCGGCCCCGGCCCCGGCCGGGGCCGGGGATTTTTTCCAGCCCCGGTACCGCCCCGGCCCCGGCCGAAAAAGTCGCCCCGGTCGATCACTAGTGGCTAGGGTTGGGCTAAAATCCAGGATTATTACTGCTGTACTTGTGTTTATTAGGTAAATCAGGTCGAGATTGCTCGAAAATATACAATTTTGGGCCGTTGTCTCACCTTAAAGTGTCCGGCATCTTAAAGTGTCCGAGTTTACCTTGAAGTTTCCGGGTTTACCTTAAAGTTTCCGGGCTATATTAGACAGCATAAATACATAGGAGAAGACGTTTAGCAAATGTTTGAATGAAAATGGAACATGGACATAGGGAGACGGAAATTTTGAGTTAATTAATTAATCAATTCATAATGATTATTCAATTGATTAAAATTAAATAACTTTAACTGAGTTAGAGTTTACTCAAATGATTATTCAATTTATTCTGATGAATTTTTTGCAGACCTAATCAATTACTAAGGATAACTTATCAAGTTCAAGTAATTGGCAATTAATTCATTTTGATTAATTAGGAGTTCAATTTATTATAAGTTAATTAATTGACTAAGATTGATTAACTAAAGGGCAAAACCAGGGAAAATGCATTCGAGCATTTCTTTAATCGATTCGATTGCCAATTTTATTGAACGACGTCTTTAATGTTGCTAACATAATTGTATTTTATATTTCAGTTCTTAGCTAATTAAAATTCATGAGAATGCCAAAATGGTCTAGCATGGCTAATTGACTCTACAGTAAGGCAGCGTGCACGAGTAAATATATTCCATAGGCGTTGTGCGTGGGCGCATTATACGTACCAATACAAATGCAGTAGCCGGACACTTTAACCTACGACACCGGAATTGCATGACAGTCACAGGTGCACAAGGTCAGGGTCGGCACCAGAACAATAAATGTTTTTGCTGTTTTAACGATAAAAATGGTCAACATAGCATATAAAACGTTTTTTCGTGGTAATATTGCATTTTTAAAGTATTTTTAGTCCATTTTGACAGCTTTATATCACTTTTAAGAATAAAAACGCAAAAAATTCAATTATGGGCGTTTTTTTGAGTAAAAAGTACTTAAAAATATTAATCTGTCGGAAAACTTTGACATTTTTACTGCTTTTGACCTCAAAAATGATGCTGAAAATGTTTCCCACTCACCCCTTCCTCATATGTGCATGTATGCTGACATTGCCTAAGTTTCGGACCCTTCAGCAGGGGTATATAATACCCCTTCATCCCTCGCTGTGTGCATGAATGTTGTTATGGAAACTTCTTTGAAAGCCCTGACTATGCATAGCATAGAACTTTTATATATATATATATATATATATATATATATATATATATATATATATATATATATATACAAAATTTGTCAAAGATGAAATTATATTTAGTTCTCGCTTAGCTGCTCAAATCAAACACCTTTCGAGTAAAAAATTTTCTATTCTAGTCCTGGAAGGCGCGAATCAAAGGCTACGAAGATGTTTGCTTGCAAATGCAGCAGGCCTCGAGTGAGAAAGACCAACTTTTCTCAAAATATATCGGTGGTATTAAAAGTTGGGTGTCGGATAGCAACGTTGTTGCTCTTGAGAAGGGCCTAGAAGCTGTTTATGTGTTCGTCGAAAATGCTGCAGTGGCGAATAGGTGAAATAGCATCATTGCCCCGTAATTTACATACATAAATACACACGAACATACGGACTCAGAAATTAAGTGCTTATCAGTAGACAATTTTTGGGGTTCAGGAGTATTGAACCTAATCACAATTACTAAAATATTAAAGCATCTGAGTTTTGGTAACAAATAATTGAAGAATGCCTAATTTTTATTTGGTTTTGGAAGCTCTATTTTTAAATAAGCAGCTGAGTAAAGGCTATACAGGCAATTTTTGAAAATTTGAGAAGAAATGTAAGTCTCTTGCGAAAGCATGCATCCCCCTCGTATTATGTTAGTTATTCTTACGGTCGCAAGATATAATTTTGTGTCACTCTAAGGTTCGGCCAAAATTTCAGTCGCTGATGTACATAAATTCGTAATTTTCCGCGCTTCTGGTGTTATAAATTTCTAATATCAAACAAAGGGATATTCTTAAAATATTAGGGTTTACAAAAATTTAATATTTCTATGCATTTAATACTTATATTTAGGTACATACATAATATAACGCATTCTGTTCAAAATGCAGTACAAAAAGAAATAGAAAGAAGGTATAAATTAATTTTTGTCGAGGGAATGTGACTGATGCGGCTTTTATATATTAATTGAATCTGACAACAGACGCCACTGCGCTTATTAATTCAATGATAACTAAACATTAAAATAATGATAATTTGGTTTTCAAGCAACAGAAAGCATTCCAAATTTATCATAAAGTTCTTATTTCATGCTTGAAATTCTTGAACAATACGAGATAAATGCATAATATTATAGACTGCTCTTACGTTGATTATTAGGCATTTAAACCGCACGCTTAGGGCTAAATAAACACTGATTAAGTACTTTTTTCTAGAAGGTACATTTAAAAATCGGTAATATTACTAAACTTGTGACCAAAAAATTCTATATCCGATAGCACCTCGTGCTAACTGCTAAAATTTCATTAGCACGAGGCAGCTTTCATAAGCATAGTACTGAAAATCATGCTGACCACTGACTTTATATAAATAATTTAGTTGTGATTTGTGAATCAGTTTTTTCTGAAGTAATTTTTGAGCCCAAAATGTCTTGACTTGGTATACATGTACGTAATATATATATTTGTACAACTTTATTAGATTACTAATTCAAATTATGCATACAGGACAGCTCAGGACATTTGTCCAGTTCTAATCCAAAAATGCCTGGCACACGCTAAAGCCAAGATACAGAAGAAGTCGCAAGATATATTGCTTATGTACATAGAAATCGAAAAGGCTGATGTCGTCACTGTAAGCGTTCTTGTTTATTGTTAATTATGAGGTACGTTGTCAAATGTGCTTAAATCTTGCTTCAGGACGCTTTAATCGAAGGATTCGCCAACAAGAACCCCAAAGTCATTGCGCAGTGCGTAGTATGCTTCACCTTAGCAGTTAGGTAAATTCTACAAAAGTGCAGTACTAGTTGCTTTGTTGAACATTTTTTAAATCGTTGCTTAGTTTTCGTTTTCGAAGCTATGAATAGAATGCGGTGTTTTTTAAAATATCATCTGCACGTGAATTAAATTATTCTCGGTCAATTTTTATTCGGCTGATTTTTGTCTTAAGTAATTCTTTATAAGTATATACATTTCTCGTTTCGAATAACTTAATCGATTTTGTACCTACTTCCCCTCACTTGGATATGTTTAAATCTTGGCTTATGACGTTGACTTGCATAAGTTTTTAAAGGGCAGGCGTGAAATATCGTCATGATCTTGACTCGCTTGTCTCCTTTTGCATTACGTCGTTCGTTTAATAGGCAATAGATTTACTCTAGGAAATAAAATATTTCAGTCCAGTTAAAAAAATCAGCTTATTCTAGTAAGATGTGTCAAATATTTGTTTAAATGTATGGAATTTCGATCGCTTTTAAATTTTATGATCTTTTTTCTATCATGTTCGTTCTTTTTCGGGCTTACAACGACTTCTTGATCTTTTACTTACGTAACTATCTACTTATATCTCTCGCTGTCCCTCTTTTACTTATTTTCATGTAACATCTCATTATTAACATATTTATCATGCGTTACCCCTTTTAGCAATTTCTCTGCATGTCCCCTTCTATTTAACGGACGAATTTTCGGTTTATCTTTCATTAATGTATTTTAGCGTATTCGGCGTGAAAGCCATAAATATAAAGAACGTAATGAAGCAAATCGCGCCTCTGTTAGATCACCGAGACAAGGACGTCAGAGAGCAAGCTAAATCATTATCTGTTGAACTGTTCAGGTGGATTGGCGACGTGGCTTTAAAGCCGCAGCTCCAAAACATTAAACCGCTGCAGGTTATTGATACACTTTATTTTAGACTGACGGGAAAGATTTAGATTATGCGCTAATATGCCCAAAAATTTCGTCAAAATTTTTCATCCTTTTATGTATATATAATTCGTGCATTTTCCAGCTGACAAAATTATACTGAAAAACTCACCAGGTACATATGTAGGTACTCAAAATGCGTCTAGAACGTAATATGCTCAATTCTGTGAAATCGGCTAATATTTGTGTTTTGGCATAAGGTCAGATTAATTTGCATAAGATTGGAACATTTGATCATTTATCCGGCTGAATATTGTCTAATATGATGGTTTATGCGCACATGTTCATGACAGCGATGTTAATATTTATCGCGTTACAACTATGACCATAATTATTTAAGTAACATAAGAATGCACGTTTGAACCAATCGAAAAACATTTGTCCAGAAAAAGAAATACTGGAGCCGTTTGAATTGGCATGTCTGGATGAATGAATGAATGAGCAGTCTGCTGCTTGCAAAATAAGTTATAATGCATGCGTTTGAAATTATACTGCTAGATATCGTTTGGCGCTGTTTCATGTTTCGAGCAATATATGTATGTATGTAGGTTTTGGTTTAAAAATTTTCTTAGGGTTATGCTTTACAAAAGTCCTGGTAGGGTTTACCTCCTCAACCCCCTCTTTCCAGTGTGCATTTGTGGGGAAAGCGGTTGGTTTGAAGTGTAAACGCTATTAAAAACCTGCTTACATATATAGATAAGGTTAAAAAAGAGAGTAATCGCGCCGTATCGGGCTAAGATGCTTTTCAAGATTAACAGAAGTGGATCCTTTCATAATCTTTTAGTCTGCTAGCTGACTTGGAAATTTAAACGACCGTGTTCTCGTCATATTAACATTGTACGTTTTCATATCAGATGAAATCTCTAAAGTGTTTTTGACTTTCTTCAGGATTTACGAGTATTTTCTTAACGCAAGAATTCAATTGTGATCAACGATTTTTAGTCATTTGAAAAGAACATTTAATTAAATAAGGAAAGAAAATTGTAAATTTGGATGGACCTATGTTATTTGCTTATGTTGGAGATGGGTCTAATAAAAAATTGCAGGTTGACGCAAAACGCCTTATTTGAATATTTTCTACTGTTTAGGAAATTCTGCCGATGAATTTTCATTTCTTTGTCGAGTCATACCTACCAATTTTTGTATTTGTTTTCTGATGCGTAGCCTAGGGCATACATATTCAATTTCGAAATGTTTGGTTCTTTCATGTTAAGGAACGTTAGAATAACTATTTTAATTATCAGTTTATTCTCGCAAAATTCGGTTGTATTTGATTGCACTCGTGAACAATTTCTTTATGATTATTTTGATCGTAGATTTGAAATTGGAATATATCAATTTTGAACGATTAAAAGCTTGTTTAAGACCTACGTACGTTTTAACTTTACGTATGTTTATTTTTTTGGCATTTATTTTTTAAGCCTTTGATATTTCAGCATTTTAATGAAGACTCTTTTCTGATTAGATGTCCGAACTAGAAGCCGAATTTGAAAAGGAGAAAGAAAAGGATGTCAAACGGTCGCCCAGTCGATATTTACGCAGTCAAAGGCCTCAGGAAACCACCGTTGCAGCCGATGGCTCGGAAAGCGGGATGGACTCCGAAACTGCGCCTAGTAGCTCGAGCGCTGCGGGTGATTAATGGTTTAATCAAATTTAAATTTAATTCAAATTTGATTTAATTAGTCGTTCAATTAAAATAATTACTCAGTTAATTAATTATGTATTTATTTTGTTTTTAATTATTGGACGATAGTTGCTGTTATTTAAAAAGCATGCATATTCTACCTACTTCATAGTAAGTTGTTTGAATTACGTACATCGTATGTATGTACATATGTACGTAAAGAAATAAAATGTTCCAGTGGTACCCATTGCCAGACATGCCTAGCATGGGAATTCTGGGGACGTGAGTGAAATTTTAAACTGCCTTTTTGGGCCTAAAAATGGTAGAAACGCGTTAAAAACATCGTTTTTCGGCGTTTCTGACGATTCTATTTTTCTAGAGCATAAAACATAAAAATTTTGAGGAAAAAGTCAAAAAAAGTCGAACAAATTTAACAAAATATAGTCAAAGCATGAGTATATGACGGAAAGCGTCGAAAAGTTGACACTTTGTGCAAATAGATAACTAAAAACGCTTATAATAGCACCTTTTGTACGAATTTTCAGGAAAGTTTTGGAAAATCGCAAATTCTGCAGGGAAGAAAATTTTTCGAAGGGGAGGGTGAAATTTTCCCCTGAACCCCCCATTCTTTTCCCCAGATAATGTATGCTCATTGGCGAAAATGACTATTTCAGGTACTCTGTCAGAAGGAGTGGATGCGTGGACTTTCTTGGAACCAACTGACCTTCTTTCTAAGCTGCCCAAAGACTTCTATGAGCAGATTGAGTCATCTAAGTGGCTAGAACGAAAGGAGTGTTTGGAGGCTTTGCTAAAATTGTGTGTTGAAAATCCGCGTCTTGATCCTACGTCAAATTATGGCGAATTAATAAGTGTCCTTAAAAAGGTAAAGTGCATAGATTTGTATGCATACATGTTTGGAGTGGCGTGGGAGGGGTAAAATCGAAAAGCTGCGGCCAGTTAGGTATGCAATCCAGGATTTTTCCATAAAAATGGCGTTTATGAAATATGTTATGTCGGAATCGCTTGAAAATGCATTAATTTGAATCTGAATTGCTTGACAGACCTACATATCTTAGTTTTGGACTCTTCGGCGGTGAGCAATATCACTTCCGCTATGTTTTCACCCCCTTCCCTAATATTCGCGATTTCTCCAAAGTTTTCAAAAAATTTTGTAGAAAAAATTCATTTTCAAGCGTCTCTAGCTATTTATTTGCTCGAAATTGTCAAATTTTTATCGCTTCGCGCCATATAATCTTGTTTTGACTATATTTCGATCAATTTTTTCGACTTTTTTTTCGAAATTTTTCTGTTTTTTGTACTCTAGAACGACACAGCATCGTCAAAAACGCCGAAAAACGATGTTTTTAATGCGTACCTACCATTTTTGGGCCCAATAAAGGCTCTTAAAAATTCCATCTCTGGACTTTCCTATTTTTTCGGAATTGAAGTGTTTGGAATCTTCAAAATATAAGCCCTTCAAAATTGCATGTCTGATGTAGACGCTAATGATTTGAATGCGTTGGTACAGTATGTAACGTACATAATATGTAGGAAATTTAGGCTATTGTAGTCTGCTTTCTCGACAATGTTTCAATGTACTAATCACGGTTTTATGAGTAACAACACGCTAATGAAATGTTAATTTGAACATCTGTACTCATAAAACTTCGAGTTTATCTGACGCATAATGACGCGTCTCACAACTACATACTGGACGTTTATTTACCGTATGGGAATTTAGTAGAAGGGGTTGATTCCAAAACTTTTTTCGGGAGCGCATTGTTGAGTTAGTAAACGAGAGGCACACGTTGAAAATGCTATTCTTCAACGGTTTTGACGATTTTATTTCTTTCTAGGCGATAAGAAGAGGGAGATGTCGAAAAATTCTATAATACTCCCTCAAATATGTATGTACATACAAGCACTCATACCTTAGCAACACAAGAAGCTTCAGTCTGTCCAACTATGGGCTCTTAAAGTTTGCTTGATACCCTAGTTGGGCTGAAAATAGGTGAAAAAAGACAATTTTGTTTGATTTTCTACTGTTTTCTCACATTCGTTTCAATATCAGCCCATCCGAATAGATCCTTCAGCTCGTTCCGCGGACGGTCTCGAATGGTCTGGAATGGGCTATTGCTCAGGTGTGCGTACACTGCAATACGGTCAAGAAATCAATATTCGGAGCGAAGCTTGCTAAAAAATCGTACTGTGAACTAAAAACTCTTAAAATAGCATTCTGTTAAAGAAACGGTGGAACAGCATTTATTTAGGGGGTCAACCAACCGCCCCTTCACAAGAACACGTATGCTTACAACCATACATGTACATAAGAGGGGGAATGGGGGATCCACACATAAACTCGGCCGTCCTCCCATCCCCCTAACCCATAAAATTTTTGACCGTTCCCGATTTGGAAAAAATGGGATTTCTAGGCCGTACCTATGTGTTTTTGGCCGTTTTTGGCAAAAAAATTGGAGGTCATTTACCTTACCCATCCTAAAAATGGCCGGGGACCCCCAAAGGAAATTTCGAGCCGTTACATGTTAACAACACTATTAAATTTTCTCTTATCTGGTGATCGGTTTCTGAAAAGGCTATTATTTCATTACATTTGTACATTTATGCTAATTTAGATTATCAGCAAAGATAGCAACATAAACGTTGTTGGAACGGCCGCTAAATGCGTAGCGGCCTTAGCATCAGGACTGCGCAAAAAGTTTGCGCCGTTCAATTCAATGGTAAGTTATCCTTAATTTTAGCGCTCGAATGGTGCACTCGATGATGACCGATAATTTTCATATTCAGCTGGTGCCAATCATTTTGGAAAAGTTCAAAGAGAAAAAGGCGGTCGTCGCGAATGCGTGCACTGAAGCCATTGATGCCATATTCAAGACGGTATATACATACGTTATTGAAACAATTTTACTAGCGAGAAAACGCACATGTGTGACTACTATTTTTCTTTTTCATGAATTTTTGGGAGCTTGTTTGATGGCGATGAGATTTGTTGATTTAGTTTCGGTACGTTTTAGCATTATATTTATATTGCATACATTTATTTTATTCTAGACCACGCTGGAAGCGCTTTCTGAAGATATCATCGCTGCGTTGGACAATAAGACTCCATCTGTCAAAATTCAAACGGCCTTGTTTCTTAGCCGATCATTCGCAGCCACGCATTCTTCATTATTTACCAAGAAACTAATCAAATTACTTTCTGCTGCTCTTGTTAAAGTAAAACTACCTTTCCGTATTACTTAAAGTAAATCAAGCTTTTCGTATTTTAACAAAAAACGCTGATTTATAGGAAAGGTACATGATTGACGGAAATGATAAAGACACCCGTTATATTCCGCATTAAATGCGAAAAAAATTTTAACATATCTTGAGAAGGGCTTAGCAGATTTTAATTGGAGTCTGTTTATTTAAAGCGCGCAAAAAACTGGGCCGCTGTTTTTTGTTGTATTCGGCAAAGATTTTTCCCGATGTACAAAGACTTCTCGGAACCGTCTTTGTACATGTACAAAGATTTTTGGGAAGACAAAAACTGCAAAAAAGGTCTAAAATTCGCAGAAGTTTTCGGTGATTCGCGCCGAAATAAGTACTTGTGTGTTCTATATATCTTTATAATGGCAGAAATTACATTTCTAAATGAAATTGTCAAATTTTTCGGCGCTTCGCGCCGTTTTAAGACGACTCTTAGTGATTTTTGCTTTCAGAAACCCAGAAATCAGCTAAAATACACTACCAAACTCTGTTTTTACTACATTAAAATCGCTACTGTACCATATTATAGTAATCAAAAATTTTTGTGTCCAAAATGTACAAAGATTTTCAGGGACCATCTTTGTACGTGTACAAACGGACCTTGTACAAGAAAAAACACTGAACTGGACTCCTTCACTTGCTCAATTTAAATTACTAACCTAGCTTTGTAAATTATATCACAAGTTTGAACGCATGTTTACCAATATTTTTTGGAGGTGCGTCAAAGTTTTGTTCTATTCTGTACATAAAGGTACTTGTCATAATGCACAAGGTCAAGGTTCGCAGGTAGGTTGATATTCAAGAGTATGATCAGCATGTCCACGAATCATATGTATGTGTTTACATATAGTAGGTATGTAAATGTGTAGGTAGTGATATGCTTTTTCGCAATTCAAATGCAGCGATTAAAATAGCATGTATGCGCGAGATACTTTTGTGCTGTCAGCATACTAAATGCTTTGAGGTTCATTGATCCCCCGGAAGAGTTGTGTGCGACTTTTAATTTGTATTGCTGACTCAATTTTAAATACTTCCTGTTTGACACAGAAATTCCAAAAATGATGCCTGAACGCTACATAAGCTCTAAATCAAAGAGCGTTTCTAACCCTAGATTTTAAATTTCAAAAACGTTTATAAATCGATTTTACATTGATACTTATTAAAAGAACTGGGCTTAGATTGACTCGCCGTCATTTTTTACTCTTTAAATCATAGCAAACCTTTTTTTAAATTTTTCGACTTTCACACTGCTAATATGGAGGTTCTTTACTAAAAATTAATCGTGCAAAGTGAAATATTGCATTTTGCTTTGTGATTTGAGTTATCGTTTCTGTGTAGCTTTTTATTCGAATGTATTGATTTATAGCTTATTTTTTCGTATTTACGCTAAGAAAATGATTATTCGATTCATATGAAATCTGAGGCGGAGGATCATATGCATACGGTTGACTGCAGCATCTAAAAAGTAATTTTTTAGGGTATCGGAACATCAGACCCAGAAGTTCGCGACTCCAGCGCATCGGCATTAGGTTCTTTGCTAAAAGCGGCCGGCGAAAAAGACGTCATGCCGTTTTTGGCCGAAATTAAGGATGACCATCTGAAGATGGATAAAGTAAGGACGGCAATTTGAATGTACACATCGTTTATCACTCTTAAATTCCTGATCTGGCATACATAGTTGCACAAAATGGGTCCCGTACTCTTTTTGCACGTACATACTACATACACAAAGTTCATATATGCCATTTATTTATACTGTTTGGCTACATTTCTTCCAAGACTGTATTTCGAGGTTTAAGATTTTTGTTTCGCGCGTAGGCTTAGTGAGTGCGGGAAAGGAAGCTCGATCAGTGTAAACTTTACTATTGCATGTACAAGACACGGGTCCCCGAGTACTTAAGTAAATATACCGTAAAATTCGTCATTGTTGCCTCAGACCACTTTGTGGATAAAAATTTTCTCAGTCAAACATTGTCTCAGCCTCTGCGAATGTATTAAAACTTTATGTTCTTAGATATGTGAATGTGAAATTGCGGAAATATGTATATATTTAACTTAATTTAAAGAATCGCTTAAATCAAAACTAGCTTTGCTATCCGGTTGCTTGAAATATAGAAGCATACGTACATATTTCAGTTCAAGACGAACCTTTGTTTATTATTTTAGGAATTTGTCGCGCGTATGTCCTGATTTAAGGGTTAAACATCTAGTGGATAAAATTTATACAGCTCAGATAAATGTTTTGCGTTTCAGATTTAAAATGTAACACTTTTCTTATCTAAAATAAGGGAGGAAGCGATCTCGCGCCAGAACCTAGTTCCCCTCTTGCCCAAAAACAAGATCTTGTCCCTCTCTGAATTTTAGACAGAAACTGATTTTTCAAGATCTGATTTCTGGCAATTTTGATTTAAAAATGGGAGGCCGATCAGCGCAAGTAAATTTTGTTCAGTGTATTGAAAACATTGATTCATTGTATCCTGTTTCATCGCTACAGTAAAACTTGTGGTACATATGTTTAAAACAAAGCAGGGATTATTTTGGACATATTTATTGATGACGTCGTTCAGATTAGAGAGTATTGCGCCAAAACGGTTCTCGATCCATCTGCGATGGCATGCGGTCTAGCTGCAGCGCCCGGTCCGTCAAAACCGGCTTCTAAGAAAGTACTGAAGTTTCTGTATCTTAATTATGTTTTTGCATCCTCGCTGAAGCCCATGATTTCCATTGCAATGCATGCTTATTTTATCTCTGTTTTTTCTGCTCTTGTTTGTATGCTCAAAGGTGTTCGTAAATATTCTTTTTTCATTGTCGGTCGCATTTTGTTTCATTATTTTCAAATCGATGTTTGTTCTATTATTTTCGAAAGCCCTACCTTTATATTCTTCCTAGTATGTGAAACTGATTCAAAATAGAACGAATTGATCGTAAACTACCTATTTTTCATATTGCTAGTTTTTATTGTAAAGCATGGGTACTCAAAGCCGATTTTCAAAATCGCCGCTTATTCGTCCGTTTAAACGTAAAATTCCTTTGGTTTTTACATTCAAAAAAATTTCAGTTTAATTATAGTTAGTTGACTGTACATTAGTGCTACAAGTGTGTATTGTATAGGTTATGTTTGTTTATGCAAGTATATGCATAAATAGTAAACCAACTCGTATCTGAAGATAAAGACCTTTCATATGTATATTCGAATAAGGCAGAAGTCGCATTCATTTTCTATCGAAGACTTAGATTAAAAATAAATTTAATAAATGAAAAAGAATTGAAAAATCGATAAACATTATTTTAAAAATAGTAAGATAAGAATTGTAGTCTACGTACCTGTTCTTGCGAAATCTGTTTACCTGGTTATGCACGAGGGTTGTTAATAAAGTTCGTTTTAGCTGTCTAATAACTTTTTCTGTATAAGAGATATCAACATGTGGTTTTTTGCATATGGTGACGAAACTTCTGCTTTACATTACTAGAGTCACCATTTTTTCTATTTTTTTCCGCCTTTTCTAGAGAAATTTTTTAAAATACCTCACTTTTTGGTTATGAAAAACAACTTTTATCTTGTCGCAGCTCGGGCACTGATTAGCATTTGATATCAAAATTTCGGTGATACAAAGACAGTTTATGACTTTCATTGATGCACTACCAAAAATCCCATTGTGATTAATTTCTCTTTTTAGTAATGCATTTTTCGTTAAAACTCAATTTTTTTGCTGATTTTTACAAAAAATTTGCTTCATCACAAATGCAAGTTTTATGAACAAAAGACATTCTAAAAAGTGCTTTACAACGTTGGATACTCTCAGCTGAAATATTTATCTTTTCCCTTGGAGAATGAAGTCATGGGACCTTCTGTTTAGGGCTATTTTTAATCAATTTTTAATCTATGTATGATAAAGCAAAATTATTCTATTGGAAAGCGGAAATTAGATAAGAAGAAATGATGAGTTTAGAGATGTAAAGCAGAAGTTGCAGAATAACGAGCAAAAAACCGCGTGTTGATAACTCTGATGGAAAAAAGTTGTTACACAGCTAAAACGAATTTAATTAACAACCCTCGTACATAATATGTATACCACTAGTTATTAACAAATTATTTCTCCTTTTTCTTTTGTATTGAATATATAATTTACTGCACTTTCTTATACGTATATATTTCACGCATGCGCATCGTGCAAAGCGCACGTTCCGATTTTTATATCCGAAGTTATCCAGAAAAGCATTTTGGCCAAGTTTCACTCATCTTTTCACTACTCGTGTTTTTGTTTAATTTTTCCACAATTTTTTCACTATTTCTCTTTTTTATCATTCGTGTCTGTTTTTTCACTTCTCGCTAGACTCTTTCTTCACTCTCAACTGCTCATGTCAGTTCAAACACGTTTCGGCTTCTGCACATATTTGTGTCAGTACGTAGTGCAAGTGCTTAGTGCAGTATTGGATAAATTTTGTTTTATTTGGCACGTTAGCGCAGGCTATTGTAGTGTAATATGTGCACAGACCGAACAGTCGAGTGGACCACCTGCCAAGCAAAGCGTGAAAACTGGTGAAGCAAAGCCATCCGTAAGATTGTCTTCCTGCACGCTTACTATCAACGCACATGCTATTCTTATTTCCTTGTGTTTATCATCATTCAAACATTTTCAGGTGGGGTGAGCGAGTCACTCTCTGTCAATTTTGATGTTATAATCATGGCCTTATCCAGGATCCAGCTAAGAGGGAGGGCGGACTCAACATAAATTGGTCTATATCTTTGGAAAATTTGTCGGGATGGCTCGCAAAAACCGCATCTTTCGACGTTTTGTTACATGCTCATCCATTGAGGCCATAAAAGTCGAGCTTTTTTGAAAAAAATTTTTGTTACCCAAAAGGCTAAAAAGTGTCATTTTTTGGTTGTGTTTGAGCCAAAATGATAGAAAGTACTGCACGTCCGGCGCGAAGCGCCGAAAATTTGAATATTTTACGTCAAGGACAGTCGATTTTTTTATTTTTCCGTGCATTATCTTACCTTTCAAAAATTTTTTCCGGTCAAGAGGGGGGTGAGCGGCCGCCCCCCTTAAATACGGCCCTGATTATAATATTAATAAATATAATTATTACGATATTAATACATGCATCATTGAAGCATTTCGTGTAGGCTACTTTGATCATTTTCCTCATTTGACTTGCCAAAAGGGCCTGAACGCAAAATTTGTTCGTCCCAATTCAGGAATTCATCCCCTTCCTCAACTGTGAACTTTGATAACCTGTGATATTATCGTTATTAATCATTTTTTATTCATATTCACTGCAAAGAACTGCCTTGTAGAGTTACATTCTAGAATATTAAAAAATCAGAAATGGCGTTTTTATTAGGGTTGCATCACGTAATCAACCGCTAATGAGCATTAGCATTGGCAACTTTCATTAGCACAGTAACAAATTGCAGCAACTGAAGAAATAATAAAATGAATAAAATATGTAACTAGATAATTAAAGCGATTAAAAGCGATAAGCAATTTTTTTGGTAAAATGTTGTATACTTGCGGTATGCAGCGTGAAAACATTTTTTGCATAGTTTGTCTTTAGCCACACAAGAACATAGGGGATGAGAGTAGGTATTACCCCTAGCTAAGGTTTCGGAAAATCAGGTACCGTCAGGCGATTTTGAGGAAATGTAAGGTGCTGCAAGACAATTTTGGAGCATACTCGGGGGAAAAGGCCAAAAAGTTTGACTGTAAATTGTAAAAATATCAAAATTTTTCTGGCGCTCCGCGCCTTATTGATAAATTTTGTATTTTTCATCGCTAGAAATACGGATTGGCCAAACTTTACTAATAAGGGTCAAGAATTAACCCTAACGTTTACATGTGCAGAATGTACGTTGACTTGTTGAGACCGTATTTGCGCTACTGCGAACAGACCTTGTACAAAAACAATGACCACCGTTAACTATACGACAATTTTTGCATTTCACTCCCCCTCCCTCTCTGACCACCTCTATGTTGCCCATGTATGTCTTAAGCCATTTTGTTTGAATATTGCTATCTAGTGGCTACCCGTGATTCGTAATTTTGAATTGTTCGATGCTGTGCTTTTTTATTCTCACCTATTCTTATCTCTTATTCACCTAAGACAGTCTTAATCATCCTGCCCCTCTATTGTTGAAGTTAAGAATTTGTATTTTATTTCCTTTAAGTAACTATAAAATTTTAAACCTTTGTATTCTCTAAATCATCCATGTGAAAAAATTCGAAATAAATTTTCGCGCCATTTTTTATAATTTAGCGGAAATTTTTATAGGCAGTCGTCTGTCATTCATTAGCCAGTAATTCTTCGTAATTGGCACAGTCTATCGCGTTTTACAACGCTTCATTTCTTCCAGGATGGTGACAAGGCGGCTAGTTCGGATTCTAGTGCAGCTTCGGCGAGTGGCAGCTCAAAGGCAGCTTCGAATGCCAAAAAAGTACGAAAATCTTTGCCTAGAATGAAATCTAAAATACCAAGATTGACGGCTCTTATGCGGAAACAATTTTAATCCCATTACTTTTGTTAAGTGTCATTGAGACATTTTAAATTTTAACATTCTCGTAATGCTCGTTATTATGCGTTGCTCTTTTGTAATCGTGCCTTAACTTTTTTAGTAATATGCAAATTCTTTTGTAATAAAAATTCACTCATTTAATAGCCTTTGCCATCGTTTCGAATGCCTTCGTTGCTGTAATTTAATTATATTTTAATCCGGCCGTATTTTGTATATTGCGAGAATGCATGCATATTATGTATGTATCTTTTCCTTAGTGAGAATGCATTGATTATCTTTTCCTTATCGTATCATCAGAATCAGACTTACACAGCAGTGGTTTGGGCTCTAGATGGTATAAGAGAATGGTTTTGATATAGGAAATAAGCAGATTGGAGCTGAATGGATGAAAAATTTACTTTTTCACAAAAGTGCTAGAAATCGTAAAAAAATCGTTGATCAAAATTATCGTTGTGATATTTGAGTACGTACATTTCATTTAGGAGCCAGCCCAGATTGACGCAATTGAACTTTCTAAAGTTTTTTTTGAGCGGCAGGGCTGGCCTCTAAACCTGACTGTTTTTTGCAGTGCACCATTCATATTTTACAACCAAACGTGAGAGAGCTCAAAATTTGATGAAAGTCGATTGTTCCCCATACAAAAGTAAAGAACTTTTCGGTTGGGCAAAATGACTCGGAGCTATTTACCAAAAAATTGAAAAATCGAATCTGACTACAGTTGCTGATTTTTTAATAGATATCTCCCTATTCTCTCCCGCGACCGCCGTGGTAGCCATTGTTCCGCCAAAATCACTCACTTGACAAATGAACAAATAAGTTTAGCATAATCCTGTCAGACGTTTCATGCTGTTTTTGGGACTTTCGTCAAACTATGATATTTATGAGCCCTTTCAGCTCATTGATTTCTTAATTTCTTACAATTTCTTTCTAACTTAAAATTTTGTCTTTCTTATTTCCTGGCGCTTCGCTATGAAATAAAAATTTCACCGTGGTTTAAATTGGGACGGCTATGTACGAGTACGTGATCAGTTCTAAGTTTCCCATGTCAATTTTCGCATTGAGCACTTTCCCAAAATATAATACTCTAGTTCTTGGTTGGATTCTTCATGAGTTATTGTAAAATACATTACATATTTAAATATGTACAAAGTCCTAAAGCGATTCATTATTCACCTAAAATCTTTACTGAATACCTAGTAAAACATGTAATTGAAGGTTTTTACAAATTTCATTGACATTGATGGTGCGTTTTTTCATTGTTGTCCTCTTTCTTTTCATTGTGAAACCTTTATTTGCACATAAGAGTTGTTTTTTACGATAGACCAATGACGCTAAATCTAAAGAATCGGCTCCTAGGGACTCTGGTCTGCTCATCGATACGAATCAGAAGCACCAGCGATTCCAGGAGGAAAAGGCCTTGAAAGTAAGCACAACGAAACTTTACTGAAATCGCGCTTTATTGACTCTTGAACTCGTAGGGTATAAAGAGAATCGAAATTGTTGAATTCAAGTCGTATGTAATTCTCTGTTGTCTACGCCCTTTTCATCGTTGTAGATACATGAATTTTCATACACCAACATGCACATACAAGCGCTCAAAACTCTGGATGGTGTAGTGGGTTGTTTTCGGAGGATGAGTAAATGATAAATATCCCTCTATTTTTGATCAAAAGCGGCAAAATGAATCTAAAAATGGCATAAAAGGTTATTTTTCGCTCAAACGTCGGGAAGGGGAAAAATCTTATTTCCTGGAGGGGGTTGTGACAAGGTCGATTTTGGTTGGGAATCCCCCTATTATGCATATGTGCGGTGTAGGTAGTGTGAATATTTTTCCTAAAAGCCGGTATTGGATCTAAGCTGTAATATTTAATATGTAAGTTGCTTAATCGTATCGCATCGAATGAATAACCCTCACAAAGTTACGCTCGTTTTTTTATTATACATACAGGGGAATGGAATATTACGCGTCTTTACCTGTGTTAATATTCTAGATGACTTGTACATAAGTAATTGATGACAAAGCTTAAATTTTGTAGGCTTTCGGTCTTATGTATGTAGCTATACATAGATGAAAAGAGAAAAACCCGAAGAAATATTGAGCTTCCGACAGATGAATCTATTCATGTGTTTTTGATTAACAGATTTTGAAATGGAACTTTACCACACCGACGGAAGAACACGTTGAGCAGCTTCAAAATCAATTGGCAACCGTTTGCAAGCCTACCTTGCATTGTTTGCTGTTTCATTCAAATTTTAAGCAGCATTTGAAAGCAATCGAAATGCTACTTCAGGTATTTTTATTAATTACGTAGATTATTATTTGTCTAATGTGTAAGTTGGATTCATTTTTGTCATCATAATTATACAGTAAGACTAAACGTCATTCTCGGGGAGTTGATTCCTCTGGATATCTACTTGTTTGCACTATGTACTACTTGCTTGCACTATGTACTATAGCGGAAAATTAGCAAAAGGCTGGAAAAGGTGAAGAATTTACTTTACTATTGTTATTATTATTATTATTGTTGCTAATATTACTATTATTATCACTGTTATTATTGCTTCATCAAATATCCGAATAAGGTTGACTGAGTAAAGATTATGCATTTTTCAGGAACACCGATGATAGCCAGACATGAACGTTAGGGGCAGTTGGGGGGGTCAAGACTTTCAGAATGGAAAAATGGGAGACTTCCTCATAAAAACGAGGCAAATTGAAGACTAAACAGGTGAAAATTGAAAATTGAATGCAAAAGTGCTTGAGGTGGATTAGAAATTATGGAATAGCGTAGTTTCAACGCTATTTCAACATTTATACATTTCAGTTTTCGTATCATTTTGGCCCAGAAAAGCTTAATTTGAACCCTCCTCCAGACCGGCTAAACCCCCTCTCCTAATCGGCCATGCTGTGCATCTATGGTGGTTAGCTTTTGGTATTTTGTCAAGCAATAAATGCACATATATACTCGATTTTCGACTTTTTGACAAGTTTCTTAGAAATGATTTCAGAAGCTGCTTTGAAATGCTTTAAATATTTCTGACCTGGTAGCGGGTTTCAGACTGATTGTGTTTTCATATAAATTTGAATACTTTACTGCAGGCCCGTATCTAGGATTCGGCCAAGGGGAGCCGACCTAACATAAATTGGTCTATATCTCGGAAATCTCGTCGAGATGGCTCGCAAAAACCGCATTTTTCGACATTTATCGACATGCTCTACCCATTCCATTAGGATCATAAAATTTCAACTTTTCGGAAAAACTTTTTTCTACTCAAAAAGTGTCGTTTTCTGGTTACGCTTGGGCCAAATTAATAGAAAATACTTCACGTATGACGCGAAGCGCCGAAAATTTAAAGATCTTACGTCGAAGAAATGCAATTTTCCATCTTTTGTGCATTATCTTAGCTTTCAAAATTTTTTTGGCCGAAGGGAAGGGGCGGTCGCCACCCCTAAATACGGCCCCGCCTTACTGCACCGTCAGGTGGAAATTTTGGATTCAATCTGTCGCTGTTTTAAGATACATTCGTAGGCAGGGGCGTACGCAGGATCTTTTTAGGGGGGCGGTGTAAAATTGGTTACCCTATATTTCGGAATATGTTCGCTGGGGCACCGAATAAACCGCATTTTTTGGCGTTTCCGAACATGCTCTAATCGCTAAGCTCATATTCGAACTTTCTGAAAGACAAATTATTCTCTATCAGTAAGTTAAAAAAAGACATTTTTCGGCCGCGCTTGGGCCTCAATTGACGAAAATAGTAATTCTATGGCGCGAAGCGCCGAAAATTTCAAGATTTCTCGATAAAAAGATGCCGATTTTCATTCATTTCCTTACCTTTCCAAAATTATTTTTGGCTAATGGGGGCGGGCGCCCGCCCATGTTCGTAGGTATACGTTTTTCGACTATTCATCGCGTCGAATTTTAGAATTGTCACTCATTACGCTGCTTAAGAATCATAAATGGGCACGATCGGATTTCTGGGATTATAGTGGCTTCCCTGAGACGTGCGGGGTTGGTCATGACCAGGCAAGCACGCATGGGAATTCTTGATGTGTGGGTAAAATCCAAAATTTTTCAATGTGCATTTTTTTAGTCTCAAAACCGATGGATGGGTGAGCGTCAAAAATGCAATTTTTTCATGCAATCCGATGTGTAGTTGAGAATTTTTTGCTGCTAACATAAGCTTCATTTCCATTATTTACCAAAACTCTTGCGGAGTGGTCTGGTTTGCCTTGCGGATCGTTCAGCCGCCAGGGTCAAGTCATTTTAATCTGAATTGACAGTATGTCCATGTATTTTATGAACTATCATATTATCAGTAGGTATAATTCATAACATATTATATTGAACATATGTATAATTTTTACAATCTACAACATAACATAATATATGTAATAATATACAATTATCAAAGTCATTATAACTCAAAATTATAGTGTTCTCAAAATGAACCTGATGCTTCGGTGAGTTGTTCCGACTTGCTTTTGAAATGGAGCACGCTGAGGTTTTTCGAAACGAATCCCTCTGTGCTGATCAAAACGCTCGAATATCTGCAAATTTTGCTTCAATTACTGATCGAACGTAATCTCGAAATGCACGATTTCGAAATTGGCGCCTTCTTGCCTTACGTCTTGCTGAAATCTGGCGACCAAAAGGACGCCGTGCGTCAAGAAGTTCGCAAACTGTTGCACAAATTGGCTAAATTGCATCCGGCTGCTAAAATCTTTCCTTTTCTCCTAGACGCTTGTCAGAA
Organism: Mermis nigrescens; assembly: GCA_036768485.1. Classification (NCBI taxonomy): domain Eukaryota; kingdom Metazoa; phylum Nematoda; class Enoplea; order Mermithida; family Mermithidae; genus Mermis; species Mermis nigrescens. The sequence continues at coordinate 586,864 of JAVLUZ010000218.1, read as the reverse complement.
AACGAAGAATTCGAGGTACTCTATGCACATTAGTGTATAAAGTAGATATTATTTGTATACAAGTATATATTATCTGTACATGGGCCCGTATTTTAGAAGTCGCCCAAGGGGGATCTAGAATAAATTAGTATATACTTCGGAAAATTCTTTCAGTAAAAATCGCATTTTCCGATGTTTCTAAACATGCTCTATATCCATTACAATATAAAAAGTTCTAACTTTTAGGCTGTAAAAAGTGACATTGTTTGGTCGTGATTGAGGCAAAATTATTGAAATTACTTCATTTATGGCGTGAAACGCCGAAAATTTGAAGATTCACTAAAAGAACAAGCAGTTTTTCCACAGTTTTTTAGAGGAGCGATCGCCTTTACTAAATATGTTATGGCCCTGTTTGTGCGTGTCCATGTATGAATGTATATGATTTTTGTTTGTACACATATAATGTATGTATGTATTCCACACATACACACTGGGTGATGGGAGTATCCCCTACAAGGACTTTTGGAAAGCATAGCCCTCTTCGGGTAATTTTGGACCAAAGTCGATTGCTCGTAGCACAAAATCCCACTAAATTTTCATACATGTACATAAAAATTTTTTGAGTTTTTCTTAATTTTTATATAAGTCGGAGCTCTTTTCCAGTACTTGATCAGTCATCAGATGAGTAATTGCTCAATCTTTAATTGGTAATAAGCCTTTTATATCCGTTTAAAACGGCTATTGTACCCTACTAAATATGTACATTATGTAATATACACATTTCTTAAAGAATACATACATTTGAAAGAATTTGGGATCGAGCAAGAATCTATAGTTGATTCAATAGAGTCTAATAATATAATTGTAACTTAAAAATCAAATTGGGCACTATATGTATGTAATTGCTAGTTGCTATTATGTAGCTAATCGAGCTTAGGATTTCGGGTACTTATCATCTCAAGTGCAGCGTTTTTATTTTTGCACAAGCCTCTTTGCATTATGCGAAAAACCTCCCGAATGTTTCAATCTTTTTGTACGACTTAATTCAAGTAATTATTTTATTAAGCATAATGCATGTGCATATGTATGTACATCTTATGCACGTTAATAAATAAGATAACAAAGTGTTTGCGGCTGACTGCTTCTTAGACGAATATGTACTTTCAAACTTTCATGAAGATAAACGTCCTATGCTTGGAATTTGACCAGTTATGTAAAGTCGCCTAATCGCGCAAAAGCGCATAAAATGCGCCAACTTTTATCTGTGCCACGCGCAAAATTTTTTACCGTAATTTTTCTTTGCACGAGGTCTAAAACGTTAAGTATGTGCAAAAAAATATTTAAATGCTTCAGTACGATAATTTTGTAGGCAAAAAGCCGAATGCATCGAACAAATGGGCGCCTTCATCGATGTATTGGGTGTGGGAGTCTGCGGCACGCCTCCAACGCAATCTCTGCGTCAGTTGGCCCAGTGCATTGGCGACAAAGACAACGCCGTCCGTAATGCCACTCTTAATGCTTTGGTAGCCGCGTACAATAAGATGGGCGACAAGCTGTATAAAAGCATTGGCGCGGTATACTTTCTTTAATTGATTACTTAATCTTTTAAAGATTTTAATTAATTAAATACTTAACGTTAAATTGTTAAACTCCTGCTTGTCTTCTGATGCAAAGTCAAAAATTTTGTGATTTCGCTATTAATAACTCGGCGAATTTGTAGGGAACAAATTTTTGCTCTTATGGAATTTTATCGCAGCAGTCACAATTTTAACCGAAGAAGAACGTTTTGAACTTTTTAACAATTTCGCAACAATTGAGCCGGTAGTCATAAATAGGTTGTACTACGACGTAATCAATATTAAACCAATATATTATTTTTCACTGCTTTACTGAGATTTATTCAGCCTTTTTCAGTCTCTTAAGGCAATCACTAATTGAAACAAGAAAAAATTAAAATTAACTTGAATGTACGCAGATGAGTTCAACTTTGCCGTAATCTGGTCGAGATTATCACGTGCATACTCGTATTCACGTTAGAAATTTCTATTTAGGTAGAATAACAAATTGTATAATGAATTTTAATTTAGAAAGTTGAGAAATTGAATAACATTGATGTTAGAATCGTAACTGATTGGCAATCCTTGATTCTAACGAAATCGCCGGAATATTAGACTAGCAAAAATCTTGACGTGGCTGGCATATTCAACACTTTATATTCATTATGAATTGCATTCATGGTCTATTACTTTACGAGTAGCAAAAATATCATTAATATACTTATCAAACGTTTATTTTATTTCTAAATTCCTCATTTTAAGTCTTTATACCGAGAAAACCCTTTAGCCCCTTTGCAATTATACACAGTGGCTTAACTCGCGGATTAGCCTCGATTAATTGATCTGATTAATTGACTGATAGATTGGTTACAGCTTCAGTTGTTTCTTCTATTTTCGCTCAAAAAAGGCTTTTTTCTCCTATTTCTAGCCATAAATCGTTATTTTGCTTTTTTAAATCGTACATAAGTTTGACTGTCCCGTTGATTTTTTCATTCAATATCGAAAGCTCAGCCTACTATATAAACCCTTTCCATCGGCTTCAAGATTTATTGGTTAGATTGTATCATTAAAACCTCATAGCATTCAAATCCGTTTTAGAAAACGGGAAAAGCGAATAGAAATATAACAAAATTACAAATAATATAAAATATAATAAAAATACGAAATAAAAAACAGAAAATGCAACAAAGTAAAAAATGTAATAAAATATAATAAAAACGAATGAGATATTAATAGTAAATGTTAGTTAGTTTTGATCGTATTTCGTATTAAGCGGTTGCAGGCATACATGGGCAGCGCAGCGACCAAATTATGGGGGTCTGGGTGGTGTAAAATTGGCAAAAATCCAAAAACATGCCAAAAATTGTGCGCTCTATATATCTTTATAATGGCAGGAATGGCATTTCAAAAGGTAAACATGTTAAATTTTTCGGCGCTTCGGCGCCGTTTCAGGACGATTCTTGATTGATTTTGCCCTCAGAGACCCAGAAATTAGCTAAAATACACTACCAAAGGTCGAAGAACTCTGTTTTTCCCCTAAGACGAAGATATGTACTTGATTCACCTCTGCTGCTGGTGCGGGTGCCTATCCCCCGATTCAAAGCCCTAGGCCAGCGCGTCTGAACTAGACCAAGTCTGGGTCACGGGGCCGGTGTGAATACAGAACGCTGTTACCATCCGCCACACAAGTGCAGCTTCCCATTTATCGACCCCGGAGGGATGAAAGGCTGGGTGGGCCCGCCTTAAAGAATGCGTCAACGTGGATTCGAACCTAGGACCTTGCGATCCGTAGGTTTAAGGTTTACTCGGCGTCTCTCCGATCATAGTTGAAGGCCCTTATCCAACATTCGCTTATTGAAAGGACGGACCCAAGATGGATTAGTTTATATCTCTAAAATCTCGCTTTGATAGTAAAACCGCATTTTCCGAGTTTTTAAATATGCTTTCTTCGCTAAGGTAAATAAAATTCGAGCTTTCGTTGAAAAATTTTCTTTCCAGTCAGTAAACTGCACAAAGTGTCAATTTTTCAGCCGCGATTGATGCAAAATTCTGGAAAATTCTTCACATATGCCGCGAAGCGCTGAAAATTTGATCATTTCATGATAACTATGGAGATGCTTTTTTCATCTTTTCTTGCATCGTCTTGCCTTTCAAAATGCTATTCTGCTGGGGAGGTAGAGCAACATCGCCTTCCTAAATTCGGCACTTACTGATTATATTAGTTCAGATAAGTGAAAAAGATTTCGCCATGTTGCAAGAACGCATCAAACGTTCGTCAAAGCTGAAACCTGGTGAAATGCCAAACGTGGCCGCTTCGACTGCGAGTCTCGCGACGAGCGTGGCGGTCGAAAAACGACCCAAAACGGCCCAAGCTGCTTTAGGGCGCCAATCGCCCATTCCACAGTCGGCGCCTCAGAATGGGCCGATGGATAGCTCGGCGGACTGTCGTGAACGCAAGCTCAATCTTTCAGAAAGGTGAAAAACGATTGGAAAAAATAGAAAAAAGTGGAAAGAACGGCTCAGAATTTTCGATTGGGAATAACTGACCATTTGTAGGAGGAGGGGTAGTTTATTGTACGTGTTCTTGAGGCGTTTTGTTCGACCTAAGAATGGCTGCTGACCCATTATAGGAGTTTCAATTTTGCAAAGACCTTGGAAAATGTCCTGGTTTTCTTAGCGTTTTAGCGATATTTTTGTGTTAAAGTATCTGATTTTCCAAATTATCTGAAGAAAAATGTCAAACGTAGTCTAGCCTATGTATCTATTGCTCTCTATTACAATTGTACTTGCATATTCAATTGAGTTGACGTACACATATTGAGTATCCATTTTTACGTGTTGGTGCATACATATGTACATACCTATGTACGTAATTGACAGCTTTTTAACCTAATAAATATGTATTGATTAGAATCGAAAGAAGTATTATAACGAAATTTTGCGATAATAATAATAATAATAATAATAATAATAATAATAATAATAATAATAATAATAATAATAATAATAATATCTATTAGCCAATTACTACCGTAGAAAATGCAATAAAAATTACAAGAAAAAAGGATTTAACGAACGATAAATGTCGAAAGAACGAAAGAAAGTTTATCAGCATAGCATAGTAGTGGCTGAGACGTACAGGCGGATCGATTCAATTGAATTTTTTCTAAAGTTCTTATTTTCAATAAAGTCCGCCATAAAGGTGCAATTGTGCCAAAATGTCAAACGCAATGAATACAGCACATACTTACGTATATCCGACTCCGCTCGAAACGGTATACATTTGTTGATGGAAGTTCGATTTTCATGTCTTTACGCGCTTTTAAGTCTTATTTGTTGAAAAGCTTTCCCTCGTCATCAACCCAACAGTCGGCCTTTATTTTAATTTTTTATCGAAAAATCAAGCTTCTCCTCTAGTTTTTTTTCGTATTCGGCAAAGATTTTTCCCAGATGTACAAAGACTTTTGGGGACCGTCTTTGTGCATGTACAAATATTTTTGGGAAGACGAAAAACTGCAAAAAAGGTTTAAAATTCGCAAAAATTTTCGGCGCCTCGCGCCGAAATGATTAATTATATGTTCTATATATCTTAATAATGTCAGAAATTGCATTTTGAAAGGAGAATGTCAAATTTTTCGGCGCTTCGCGCCGTTTTGAGACGATTATTAGTGATTTTTGCCCTCAGAAACCCAGAAATTAGCTTAAACACACTACCAAAGGTCGAACAACTGTGTTTTTACCACACTAAAATCGCTACTGTACCATGTTATAGTACCCAAAATTTGTGTGTACAAAATGTAAAAAGACTTTTAGGGACCATCGTTTTACATGTACAAACGGACCTTGTACAAAAAAACACTGCTTTCTTCCACATTTTTTGATACGTTCGTCGCTTCACATTTGTACTTTTTGTCGATAGAAACTGGGCCGACGGCGATAGCCATCAGAGCAAAGGTCAGTTCAGACTGGAAATGTCTAAAATTTTCGACCAACGTCAATTGGCAGCGATCGGCTCTCGAAGCCGATTGCCCGAAATGTCATTGCGACCGGAAGTTGCTCAAATTTTGCAAGATCCTTATCAGATGCCCAGAATTAACCGGCGATCGCCGACTGACCGGCGTCCGGCTACGGCCGTCGGTTTTTCGACCACTCCGGGGCCTTGCTCCAATGAAGACGTGTTGTCTATGCTGGACACCACCATCAGCCAGGTCACTTCCAGTTCGATTAACACGGCGCTGCAGTCGTTAGTCCAGGTTAGGTTCTTTGAACATTTTTCGAATCTGTTTTTTTCGTCGTTGTTTTATACAGACGTTTGTTAATTATTTGGTGATAGTTTTATCATTTTATCTTTAAAAAATTTTATTGCACCCTTTTTCTCTTCGTACGTCATACATATTTCTGTTGCGTGGGCAAGTTTTTTATTTTATCTCAGGAGAGTGTCTACTGTTATTTTTTCAAAGATTGCTTAAGAAATGAAAGGCGCTGGGAAATCGAAAAACTGACCAGGCGTTTTTGATCAGGATGCAATTCGCTTGCTAATGTTTTGTTCTGCAAAAAATGATTGAAAATTCAATTCATCAAAGTTCAAAGTTAGATGACATGAACACGGTCAAAAGCTCTGGCAGGGGTAGGAGTAAACCGAGTTTCCTCGGGGGGGGGGGTAAATGAGTAATTTTGCACCTGTTTTTATTCTTCATGAATATTTATTCAATGGTTAAATTTGCCTGAAAGCAATAAAAGTAAGGGCGAAATGAATGACATTTAACATCAAATTTTTACAAAATAATGAAAGAAAAGTGTCTGTATGAACAAATTGAACAGTCTATTGTTTGAAAAATTAGTAAACGTGCTTGAAATTACAATCTTAGCCGTCATTTGATGCTTTTTCACGGTTCAAGCAACCAGTTTAGGTAAAAAATGGCCTGAGGGCATATGTACATGCACATAGGGGGTGAGGTGGTATTACCCCCTCCTGAAGGGTTAGCCGGACAGGTACTGTCCGGCGATTCTGAGTTGATGAAATGCTTTTTTGCATCAATTTTGAGGTCAAAAGCAGTGAAAACGTCAAAATTTTTCCGGCGCTTCGCGCCAGATTAATACTTTTATGTACTTTTTACCACGGATTTTTTCGTATTCGACAAAGATTTTTCCCATTGTACAAAGACTTTTCGGGACTGTCTTTGTACATGTACAAAGATTTCTGGAAAGACAAAAATTGCAAAAAAGGTCTTAATTCGCAAAATTTCTGGCGCTTCGCGCCGAAATGAGTAATTGTGTGTTCTATATATCTTTATAATGGCAGAAATGGCATTTCAAAAGGTAAAATGTCAAATTTTTTAAGACGATTCCTCTTGATGTTTGCCCTCAGAGACCCAGAAATTAGCTGAAATACACTACTAAAAGTCGAATAACTCTGTTTGAACTACACTAAAATCGCCACTGTACCATATTATAGTACCCAAAAATTTGTGTGTATAAAATGTACAAAGACAACGGACCTTGTACAAAAAACACTGTTTTTGCTCAAAAAGCGCCCAAAATTGATAATTTTTTGCATTTTTAAGTATTAAAACTGATACAAATGCAATCAAACTTGACTGAAAATGCTTTTAAAATGCGATATCACCACGAAAAAATGTTTTATGTATAGGCTATATTTACCATTTTGATCGTTAGAACGGCAAAAAATCGTGAACGCTAAATTTAATGTTTTGGATTTTAGGGATTTCACCCCCTTCCCTGCCGACCCTGACTTTGTGCATCTATGCCTGAGGGGGTATCCTTCTCAATAGTTGTGGTTTGGGATACCCACATACCCCAGTGTGCATGTGTGTTGGATATTTATTTTTAGAATTGATGTTCGCACTTGGGCAGATTAGTCTTCAATCTGAACTGTTCCTAAGTATAATCTCATTTGCTTTAAATAATCGGTTTTTATTGATCGAAAAGGAGCAAACGAAAGCAGTAAAAAAGGAGCAAACGTACATATGTACATACATAGCAACAATTGGTAACTATAGCATTTAGAAACGGTAATTTGACACCATGAAATTTAGTATGTAAGTACCTAAAGTTGGATTGGAAAATGAGATAGAGATAAAAAGAATTAAAAACTTTTAAAAGTTAAAAAAAAATCGTCATCATTTGTAATCTCAAGTCCCGAATGTTATTCTTTTTGACTTTTGTATTTTAAGTGAATATAGGTGCATATCTTACCTACCTTTTGTATTTTTCAGACTTGCTAAATTTTAGGGCCATTTTGTTTGCGAAAAATTTGATAATGAAATTAAGTCATGATTTTGTTCCAGTTGGACGAAATAATGAAAGATCCGACAAAGCTGAATTTTCTAATCGGAAAAGTTGACCAATTGTTGATGGCTGTCTATTTTCAACTTCGATTGGCGTACAATACGCATATGAAGGACAACACTGTTAATCAACAAGAAGTGTTGCGTCTGTACCGACACCTTTGTGTTGTGCTGTTATCGGTAAGCAACCAGATGTGCCTTACTTTACACTTTACTTTACTATCCTGTTTATTATCTGTCTGACATTACTAATCACGTGCCTGCTTTATTTTTTATTATCAGTAGGTGCAGAATATTCTTCCAAATACAATCGGGATCCAGTGGCGGATCTAGGATTTTCTAAGGGGTGGTACTTCAACTTTTTTCAAAAAAGTCGAAAATAGATGCAAAAATTTGCCTTTCACGTGCAAGCGTTTTTCAGCGTTTTACGTTGTCCGCTTGTATTTAAAATCATTTTTGACGCATCATTTATGAAAAATTTTAAAATTCTCGACGATTTTGCGCGAAAAAATTATTAAATTTCTTCGGCTTCAGCAGAATTTTGCACGAAGCGCTAGAAAATTCGTAAAATTTACGCGGAAGGACGTTTAGAAGTTTGATTTACTGCTCGATTTCCTGTATTTGTAGCATTTGACGGTTAAACGTCAAAAATTTTCAGAAGTTATGCTTGAAAATATAAGAAATCTATACTGAAATAGCTCTTTCTGGTCCTGGAATTATTTGAAAACCCATTTGATGAGCAAAAATGGCTTCGATATCGCGGAAAAGTAAATATATGTCATAAATGACTGAAAAATTTGAGAAATTATGATCACTGATGACCGAAAATCATTGAAAATTATACATCCATTCTTTATCTCGCCAACTTTTTTTGGTCATTGGAGGGCATCCGCCCCGTCACCCCTTCTCTTAAATCCGCCCTGTCGGTAATCAGTTAACTGGTGTATCAATCTGCTTGAATTAAAGACTATCTACAAATGTCATTTTTTTGTCCTTTGCCCTAAAAGGCAAGTTCTCGGCAATGAGCAAAATAACAAATTACCAAAGCATATTTAACTGTATGTAGAATATATGCACGCACATGTTTCACTTTGTTTTCGTGCAAGTGTGTATCAGCACTTTCGAATGATATCGATGCCGATGAGCACAGCACATGAATTTTTCATAAAAACTTTGATTAAATGGAAAGTTGTTTTCGTGCGAAGAAGAAGGTTGTTAGAATTGTAAAAGAAGAACGAGTTAATCAGTCGATCATCTGACGGTAAAATTGCTCAATAGGAAACTTGCGAAAAAATAAAAGATTTTCAATCAAATAAATTTAAAAAATAGAAAAGAAAAAATAAAAGCAGGTCTTTTTAACCTTACGATTGTGCCAACTTTAGCTGTCATCGGCTGGTACATTGATTCAAGAAGCTTCCGACTGTGCCCTGAAAGATCTGATTTGTCAGTTGTTGACCGTATTAATCGACGAAAGGCTAAAAATTACGGGGGAGGGTTCTGAACTAATCAGATCGATCAATTATTTGCTATCTAACTTCGTGAACAAGTCGGATCCCACTTGCTGCTTTGTTGCTTTGATTCGACTGCTGCGTGATACGCTGCACAGCCAAACTGCGTCGACGAAATTCAAGGATCTAGTGATGAAAGTGGGCTATTTTATGCTCGCTTAGAGTTAATCACCACAAACAAAATATGTGTATGGTACTAGAGAATAATTTAAAAACTACTGAATTTCGGATTCATCCTTTTTAAGTAGATAACAAAATTGTAAAAAATTATTTGCAGAGAAATATATAACATCTTTTTAACTGGTTGCAAAGATTTGTTTCGTGCATTATATACCAAATTCGCGCGGTAAATCATTCCGATCGGATGAATTGACGGATTAAGAAGGAAATTGCACTCATTTGACATAGACAACACTTTTGAATCTGAATTCTACGCTCTAAATTTTATTCTATAAGGAATTGTTGAGAAATGCAATGTAGCAATGTAAGCAGTAAGCTATCGAGATGTGTAAAGCTGCTTAAAATACGACCCATACATATGTGCATCTAGGGGTGAGGGTGGCATTATTCTTACCTCAGGATCCATGACCCGAGTCACTGTCAGCCGATTCTGAGCTACCGAACACTTTATCATGATATTTGGGGGCGAAAGTAGTGAAGTTTTCGATGAATTCTTGTAATTTTTATAGGTAAAAGCTACGAAACGAGTTAAAATGGATTAAAAAGCTGTAAAAATGCAGTTTTGTTACCTCGTTAGAGAATTTCTGGCTTTTTTTATCATTTCCTCATTGGAATTGCAAAAAGGTCCGAACCTCAAATTTACTTGTCCCGATTTTAGATGTGCATGCGACCTCTTACTCTTTTTAAAACCAGTCCTGACTCCTGATCGATAAAAAATTGATTAGTATACTTATGTACATACAGTGGCATTTCTTATCACTTGAATGAAGTTTTTGTAGTCAATCTCGCCCGTTTTATCCGTCGTTTGATGTGAGAAATATGCTGAATTTAAATTTTTCTTCAAGTAGCATATCTTTTAAAAACGAAGATGTTAAATTTAACGTTTGTAACTAAATCTGTTGTCGTTTTCGATATCAAGCAGCGCGCACATAAAGCATATTGCGTTCTTTTTGTTTAAATGAATAAATTTATAATCTTTACAATGAATAAATATATGTATGTAATACATCTAATGATTTTAGTGTCTGTGGAAATTGACGTCTCAGATTCCTGCGATTTCGGATAAATTGCACGTTGATCGCATTTTATTAGAATGCCATCAGTTTTTCACCGATTTTCCATTGGCCGTTTGGAAGCAAATGCCGAGCAATACGCCAATGCGCACTATTAAGACTATATTGAATTCTTTGTGCAACGTTTTGGGCGACAAAGTAACGTAATTTTTCTAATTTAGGCCAGTTTTTTGCGGGTAAATTGTAATATATTGGCAGAAAGTCCTTTATATTACTACCTATGTGCGGATTTGACTGCGTTAGTTTGGTTTTCTGTTTTATTCATTTTATTATATGTTTACAATTAATGGATAAGTCGCTAAGTCAAGTTGAATATTCTGAAGCAATGATCCGTTTTTGTGAAAATTATTGCGAACTAATTTTTTGATTTCCTAATTTTTCGTATAAAAATTAGAAAACATCACAAAGATTTAAGATAAATATGTACACATGCACACGTTGATATGTACATACTGTTTAGTAATCAAAGAAAAGGAATGCAAAAAAGCAGAACAGTTTCAAACTCAAAAGGATTGATAAAACTGTTGATTGTGATAATTCACAATTGAATGAAGCATTCTATTTTGTATTTTAATTCGAAAAAATATTCAATGTAAACTTTAAAATATCAATTTAATCCTTCGCATAGCAGGCAGTACGATGGATCCCTTTTAGGGTGAAATGTACCCCATACTTAAAGAGGGTCCACTCCGTCTATTAAATTGAATTGCTCAGAATACTGCTTATTGAAAGTTGCATGCATTTTGGTGAACATACGTGCACATATGTAGGCAGGGGTGAGAAGGGGTACTGTTGCTGAAGGGCCCAAAAGTTAAATACTGTCGAGCAATTTGAGTTGAACAAAGTGTGTTTTCAAGCGATTTCGGCGTACAAATAGTCAAAAACTGAATTTACTGTCATAAAAATCCTTTATTTTACCCCTCCCTAACCCCAAACTCTCAATTTTATCCCTCCTTGGCCAAAGTGACCCTGTGCATCTATGAATAGGACAGGACTACATGAGAATTTTTGTTTCGGGGCCTAGTCTGATTTCAGTAAAATTATATTCATGGTTTTTGAAAAAATTCATAATCTTCATTATCATGTGTACGTGTAGTAACGGCTCAATATTTTGGCAAGGGATTGCGTAGTCTGCCATATAATGAGATACATAAATGACCTATTTTCGGCCAAAATTGGCAAAAAAAGCCCATTTTGAAAATGGCATAAAAACAAATATTTTTTCAAAAATATTGGAGCTTAAAAATTTTATCATGTGGAAAGGGGACAATACGGCCGACTTTAAGTGGGGATCCTCTTATTTCCCTGACTCTGTTTTCATTCTCCCTCGCCAATCTGAACTTGTGCACCTGGTACATAAGTGTCTATGAATATATCCATTTTTAATTTTACTACTTACGTAATTGCAGATTCTAGACCATGTTGGTTCAGTTGAAAAGGCTGAGACGAGCGAAGCTATAATTTTTGTCAAAAAGTGCCTTGATGAGATTTATGCGCAGAAAGGACATGCGCAAAGTAGAAAAGCATCCAGTACTTCAACGGTAATGATCACACCTTGACGTAGGGGTCGGGGTATGCCCCCCCCCCCGAGAAACCAAAACACCCCCCCCCAGAATTCAATTTTCGAATTTTTTTTGTTTTTTTCGCAATTTTTTGAGTGTTCAATGAGAAACGTTGAAAAATTGTGCTTTTTTCGCCATACCACCATTTTTTGAACTTTGAAAAATCTTGCAACCCTTCCGAAAATTTTGGTGATGCCCACTTTATGGTAATGACTGATTTACGATCTTGAATACAATTTTTAACAAGTTTTGTCCATTATACGTTGACCTAAAGTTTTTTATAAAAACGCATTCCTTTAAAAAAAGTGAAATGAAGATGATTCATTGCATATTCTGTTATTTACAACGTAATGTAAGGTATAATCCCGCATTCTTTGTCCAAATGAATTAAGAAATGCCTCACGACTTAAAAAGAAATCTTGTTTTATTTAAAATGCATAGAATTTTGTTTATTTGACGAATACATAATTTAAATAATTTAGTACTTTAGCAAAATTAAAAACTAAATATTGTCGTATGAAATACATGTACCTACATACAGTGATCGGACCGAGGCTACTTTTGGACCCTCGGCCGAGGCCGAGGCGCCTTAAATCCTTTGCCTCGGCCGAGGCCGAGGCCGAGGGTAATGCCGAGGGTCAAGCTTATATACCTATACCCATAAATAGTGCTCTTAGAATATTTTGTATGCACAAGAGCTAGAGAATAATCGTAATATTGAACACTTTATCGAATGTCATTTTCAATAATAGTAGATTAAATGTGTGAAGGATATATTGAATAAAGTAAGCAGAATGAAAGCATACTCAATTTAACAAGTTGCCGTTGAAGACTTGGAAAATATAATAAAAAATATGGCTGAACAAGCACTTAAAAACTTTTATTACTATACATAAATAAGAAAACAGTGTCAAAGAAATAAACGAACAAACGAAATAAGCTAAGTAAAGACAGAACTGTGGTCATTGTTGTGCTCGCTTTTGCAGTAATGCATGTTTAAATACGCTTTTTCAGTCAGCCAATTCTGGTGTGGTAGGTAATATGACAGAAACTGCACTGTACTTTCCGATCATAGTTTCCCAAGGTCCAGAGTTGAGGGAAGGGTGAAATCTTAAAATGGGGGACCAGTAAATTAAGTAGTGTCTTTGTATGAGCGAACAAATTTTTGTAGATATTTTATATAAATATATTTTTAAACATACACATTTTTGCATACTGCCAGTGTGTGACCTGCAACCGGCATGCAGTCCTAAACAGTGTTTTTTTGTGCAAGATACCTTTTTACATGTACAAAAATGGTATCCAAAAGTCTTTGAACATTTTGTACATGCAAATTTTTGTGTACTATTATAGTATGGTACAGTAGCGATTTAGTGTGGTAAAAAAGGGGTTTTCGACCTTCGGTAGCGTATCTTAGCTAATTCCTGGGTCTCTGAATATTTGACATTTTTCCATTCTAAATGCAAATTCTACTATTTAAAAGATATATAGGACAGACAATTACTGATGCGCCGAGAATTTTCGGGAATTTTACACCTTTTTACAGTTTTTGTCTCTCCAGAAATCTTTGTGCACGTACAAAGACAGTGCTGAAAAGTCTCTGTACATTATGAAAAATCTTTGCCGAATACAAAAACCGTGGTCCTAAATGTGATAATTCGGCCTGGATATAGTTCATTAGATTATTTGGCGCGAAGCGCCGAAATTTTTATGAGCTTTTGATGAAATTTACACATAAAACTTGACTGAGAAAGCTAAAACAACTTGTACTACAAAATCAGAAATATTACAGATATTGTAATATGCCAATTAAATCTTGTAATAAGCACTACTGTGCTTAGAAATCCAATGCAACATCAGGATAAATTAGCCAATTTTATCTTTGAACGGCTAAATGTGCTGAGTTATTAAATAGTACTTGTTTTGCATAAAATTTTTAAAAACAGTATAAATGGATACAAAAGATATTTAAATCTGCATAAAAATGCCTAGATTACACAAAAATTCATTTTTGAGTGTTTAATGCCTCTGCTCCAATCTAAATACAGTATATGTATTAGCGATATTTTGCGCGAAGCGTCGAAAATTTTTTGAAATTTCCTAAAAAAAATACTGAAAAACGATATAATTAATATAATATCACTTTGTCCAAGAAAGTATTTTAACATTGTATAAAAATGGCTACGAAAAATGCACGAGCCGAAATTGATTTTTGGCAAAACCTGCATTTATTGTCCATTTTTAGGTGCGTTTTTGCGATTTTCGGCCGAAAATTCGTAATCATTTACGCCCTCTCCCATGAAAATCGCCGAAAACCATACGTGTAACAGGAAGGGCTTTAGGGAATTCCCCACCCACCCAGGGTTGGACGTCTCCCCCTAACCCTTCCCTTTAACGTCAGAAAATTTTGACCCACCTTCCCCATTTTTGGCGAAAATTTGCGCTTTGTTGGCTATTTTAGGTGCTTTTGCCATTTTTGACATAAAATTAGAGTCGCTAATCCCCCACCCGAAATTACTAGCCGTTACATGTATGCCGAGGAGCCCCTCCCGAAAATTTTGAGCTGTTACATGCATGTTTTATAGTGACAGTTTGTCTATTTACTCTTGCTTACATTCAAAAATACTGTATCTTTTCGGGAAATTCTAATAGTTAGCTGCACTTTTGCCTTAGTAAAAATTAGGCTCAAAAATATTCAAAAGGTTTTCACCAAAAATCGTCTGACAGTGACTTGAGTCTTGTACCCTGAGAGGGGGTAATAAACCTCCCTCACCCCTCCCTTCGGGAATGTGTGTTTCCGATTCATGTAGCAAGCATGAGAATTAAAACTTAGTCATCACATGAATAATAAATTGGCACTTGGCTGTATGTAACTTTGTGTAACTGGGTACGCGACTAAAACCACAAGAAAAGTCTATAGGTAAAAA
Source organism: Mermis nigrescens (assembly GCA_036768485.1). NCBI lineage: Eukaryota > Metazoa > Nematoda > Enoplea > Mermithida > Mermithidae > Mermis > Mermis nigrescens. The sequence continues at coordinate 571,771 of JAVLUZ010000218.1, read as the reverse complement.
ATAGCCTTGGTACTGCAGATGCATTCTAAATAGTTAATATTCAACGGACATATTAAACTTATTCAAATTTGATTTTAACCCTCGGCGCCTCGGCACTTTTCAGCTTCGCCCTCGGCGCCGAGGCCGAGGCTCCAAAAAACGCCGAGGCTTGCCGAGGCCGAGGCCGAAGCCTCGGTCCGATCACTGCCTACATACTTATAATTTTTCGTTTTTAAGTGATAAATCTACTTTTTGCTTTAGGGTATGAGCAATGGTTTTTCGAGATCTTCCAATTTGACAGAAGAATCGAGGGCTCAGTTTAGTCGTATAATTAAGAAAATCGCCGTCAAGGAGCACTCTCACGAAGTAAAATTGTATATGTAATTCCTGAACTGCGAAGCAAGCACTTTCACGTGTCCTATAACTCATAATTTTATATTTGTACACATTTGGAAGGAGCCCCTATGCACTTATACTTTATATAAAAGTTGAAAAATCGCTCCATTTTCTAATTAAAAATTCATCGAACTTCTAAATTATGTACCTAATATTTTCATGCAGTAACTTTATGCATGTACGTACATATGTACATATGTATGTACGTTACATCCAGAATATTTATTTTTTTATATTTCTTCTTTGTTTTATGGCGCTTAGCACTGTTTGGATGAGTCCTGTTGTCACGATGCATAATGCTCGTATGCATATGCAGAAACGTAGCTGTAGGGGGATAAGGGATGACTAGTAACCCAAAATTTTAAAAGTTCGAGTATGTATGTAGTTTTTAGAAGGATAACCCAAAGGCAAAAATTAAAAATTTTTGAAGCCCTAGTAAAAAACCGCCTGAATAGATTTTAGCACACTTTTGAGTTAATAAGCCCAGAATTTTCGGGCAAATTTATTGTTTTAGGTTTTAGTATAACGTTTATCTTCAAAACAGTCCAAGTTTGAGTACGACATGCTCTTTAAATATGATTAAAAATCAAATTAAATTTTTAGAGTTTTTAACACATTTTCAAATTTTTCTCCTTCAATATGTACGTAGAGCTCGTTGAGAAACGCTTGGACACAGCATTATTTTTTGTCAATCTACAAGTAATTGCTGTGCATAGGTGGGCAGCACCTAAATTCAGGGGGGTGCAAGATTTTTCAAAGGTCAAAAAATGGCCTTAAAAATGGTGGTACGGCGAAAAAAACACCATCTTTAAACGTTTCTCATCGAGCACTACCCATTGGCATCATAAATTGCGAAAAAAACAAAAAATTCTGGGGGGGGTATTTTGGTTTCTCGGTGGGCGGTTGCGTACCCCCAAACCCCCCCCCCACCCCTTCCTACGCCCAGGTGTAGTTGTGATACCCAATTTTACACTTTTAGTCCCCTCTCCCAAATTCAGGAGGCCGGCCATGTACATATGTAAATGCTTTCATTGTATTGTTTATATCTGTTCCTTACTTGCAGGGCCTTATAGAATTACACGAATTCTTGCAATGTCACCCAGAGTTCGACATGAACCATTTTTATAGAAGAAGCAATTGCAACGAGCATTTCAGGCAGTACATTGAATCCAATTTGAAACGATTAGAAAACGAAAGGGGGCAATTGAGGAAGAAGTCAAATGCAGGCTAGTTTCGTTTTCGTTTACATAACATTTCACACTGTATATTTCCTCATTGTAATGGTTTTTCCTTGAAATAAGGTTCTTACAGCTTACATAGCATAATAATGTACTGCAAGTGTATGTATATATGTAGGTGGGTCAAAATTCTGGGAATCAAAAATTTTTAAAGGTCAAAATGGGGCCGAAAATAAGGCGGTAGGTAGCTACAACAAATATCTGACCTTTTTCATCACGTTCTATCCACGGGCATCAAAAGATTACGAAAAAATTTGTGAAAAAAATTTTTACTGGTGCGTGGCACTGAGGAGCGTATCCTGATAAGCAACGGTTGAAGGATTTCTCATGTAGTTTTTATACCTAAAAACATACATGTAAAGGCTCGAAATTTCGGGGGGTGTCGGCCGGTTTTAGGGGGGATGACCTTGAATTTTTGGCCAAAAAACGCCTTAAAAGGGCCAATTCAATTTTTTATATCGGGGTTGAGGTCAAAAATTTTCTGGCTTTGTGGGGGACGCGGACTTTGGGTGGGGATCCCCCATTCCCCTGTTACATGTATTCCTATAACCCAAAGCTAGTAGATTGAATTGGTTTCAGATGTTCCTTAATTTGTATATGTTGAAATTTTTGACGATCGAAATGGCTTAATTAAGCGTTTTCCCTCGATTTCGCAATATTTTCGTTTAAGTCAGAACTTTGAATGCGTATCCGTATCTTAGTTTAATCCGCATAAATTTACTATAAACGCTATAGAACGAAAGAAAAAAAGGAGCATAATCGTTTTGCTTTTATTCTAAAAAATTTAAAATTGTGTTTCTTTAAAAAAGCGATGAAAAATCTTATTTTTTCTTTTCGGTATCAAAAAATATTTTACACGTTTTCTAAATTGTCCATTTTCAGTGCAAAGTGTTTTCAGATTATTAAATTTATATTGACTATATCTTATTTGACTCGTTTAAGATGTTGATAACGAAGGTTGTAGCAGTAGCGTAACTAGCGAAAGCGCAATAAGTTCGATTGAAGCATTGCAGCGATTGCGAGAACGGGGAGGATTGATGCCATGTACAGTAAGAAACAGTTGAGTAAGACTTTTTGTCCGATCAGTTTATTTTGTGCGCATTTTTCGCAGGTTTTGACGCCTTTGAAGCCGAATTCGCAGCGGCTAAACACTGAGATGGTACATTACTATTTTATATACTTATCTTAAATACTTTTCAATAAATACTCGTAATAAATAATAAATATAATTTAATGAAAATGTTGGCTCTGATGTTAAAGCATAGATATAAAGTTTTTTTAAGGGTCTTCCTGATATTCAAAAATATGACCATAAACCACAACTGAATCACGGCGATTCGCTCAGTGGTTCTCGGTTTTCGAACGATCGTCCTGTTAGTGAGTCGGATGTCCAAGTGGACGATGACATATCTGATCTGAAAATGCGCCTTGAAAAAATCAAACACGAGCGTGGTCAGTAGTGATCAGTGTTGACCAAATTCAAATGCTTAGCGATAGTCGTGTAATGCGTGCATGATATAGTAACTCTAAGACTTGAGAGGATCCCCCTCGCTTGCTTTTATGGTTTCAATATCATCTTTTGTGATTGGCATCCAAGATCAATTAAATCTTGGCAAAAAAGATGGGGAAACTGCTTTCGATAGAAACTAGAAAAGGCACTTCAGCTCAATTCTTCGGTAGAACAATATTCAGTAAATTCAAACGCTAGACGGATTAAAGGATACTGTGAAGAAATTGTTATCCAAAATGTCTCAGAAATTTCGATTGAACAAGATCTAGGGAATTAATAAACTGGGTAGATTGAAGAATTCTGTGAACAGATTTTTATCCAAAATGCCTCAATTTTTCGGTTAAACAATATCCGGAAAATTTCAAAAACTAAACAGATCAAAGAATACTGTGTATAAATTTTTATTCAAAATGCCTAATGCTAAATAATTTGTGAGAGGGACGTCTCACTGTAATTAGGTCAAGGTCAATGATGAATTTTTCCGCATTTCTCAAGATGTGTGGGCGCGCGTACCTAAAGCTTGATTCGTATTTTCGTCTGATGCGTACGTATACTTGTAAAATTTATCCGATTCGTATATTCTTTTACTTACGCAATAATCTTTCGTGTAACTACTCGTATTTTGGTTAGCTAAGATGCTTACTACTACAGTGTAGAACTGTGCGTTATGTTTTGCGTATGGACTTGTATTACCATTTTACACTTAGTATTGTGTAAACGATTCGTCTTCAAATGCAGATGAATATAAAGATTGCTTGATTGAGCTGCCAGGTTTAGGTGCTGTGGTTAAACTAAACTAGGATTAGGAGGTGCACCACTGCCTTTTATTTTAATCTTGCTTCCCTGTACGGTTTTTTTTATTCGGCAATTATTTTTTCCGGATGCAAAGACCTGTCGGGCGGGATCGTTCCTGTACACGTACAAAGATTTTTGGGAGGACAAAGACTGTAAAAAAGAACATCTAAAATTCCCAAAATTTTCTATTAATTATCCGGTCTACTCGTATGTGTCTTTATAATGACAAAAATTGAGTGTATAAAGACCAAAATTGTCAAATTTTTGTATTTTTTATTGTAAGAAAATTAGAAATCGGCTAAATTACACTACCAAAGGTCGAAAAAATACCAACTTTGGCACACAGATATCGCTAATGTACCATTTTGTGTAAATCTGACAATTTACAAAGACTTGGGTTATACTTGAACGTGTACAATGGGACCTTATACAGAGAACGCTACTTCTTTGTTTTTTATTCAGGATATAAAGTATCCTTTTGAGCGGAAAATTTTCAGTGATCAATCACGATTGATTATCGATCAGGCAAAGGGACAAAGGTTAAACTATTCGAAGTACTGGGGAAAGCGCTATTTTATGTACAATAGAACATAAGGCTCATTTACTACATAACTTTTCCTGGTCTTGCCAGTCGTTCAGTATGAATCATTTATTTTGGTGCCTTCATTTTTAGCTTATGCGACATCTATCTCGCTTTTTAACGCGCAAATTCGTTCGTTCGTTTATTCCGCTGTTTGCTCACATAGCATGGCGTTCTATATTCATTGATCGATCAAACTTTCACTCGCTTTTTTAAGTCGACATGGTGAATCTTCGTGTTGTACACATGCTTCGTGTTATTGCATTCGAACGTACGCCATTAAAAGTGCTTTTGTCATTTATCGCAAACATGTGCATACATATTAAAGTCGATAATACTGATGATATTTCGATAACGTTTTGGTTACTCTTCACAAAAAAATTCCGGTATCAACACTGAAAATTTAAAGATCAAGTTGCTGTACTTTCGTAATTTATTTAAAATTCTTTGGATTAACTGGATTTATGCATGTACACCTTGTGTAAAGACATGGGCGTGGGGGTTTACACCCCGTCAAGCAACGTCGTCCCGAGTGACTTTTTGCCCAGCTCAAAAGATAATACATACTGGAAGAAATCATGCAGTAGGTAAATTGTATGTACGTAAGATGCATACGTACATGACCATTGGTGGGCAGCACCAAAATTCTGGGGGTGCAAGATTATTTAGAGGTACAAAAATCGTGGTATGGCGAAAAAACGTCATTTTACACCGTTTCTCATCGAGCACTATCCTTTGGCATCGAAAAATCGCGACAAAAACTGAATTATGGGAGTATCTTGGTTTTTGAGGGAGGATTATTTGACTTCCTGGGGGTGCATACCCCCACGCCCATGCGTGTATGTACATAACGATCATGGATTCTTTCGGGCACTAAATCCTATAAGGCGTTGCGGATTTTCTAGTTTTTCTTGGAATCAGCTTGTACTCGAAAATGAAGTTGCTAGGCGGAAGCCATGGTATTGAAAATGACTTAATATCAAAAATATTCCGTTTTTCAGCGATTATCTCTTTGTGAACCAATTCCATCTCCTTATCTACGAGCCACTGTTCATAAGCTAGCCTCGCCGTTCGTCTTCGTTCCCTTCTAATTTCCTGTTCTTCTTTTGAGCGGTTGATAGATGCGGATCTCTTCTGCTCTCGCTTTTGTTTTTCACGGTTTTCTGTGTTGATTTTCCTGTAATGTGTACATGCACAGATTAGAAAACGTCGAGTCGAGCGCAGGCGAAAATCTTGCCTTCGATGAGGAGAGATTCAAGCAAGCCAAATTTTTTAACTGAATGTCTTAGTTTCGGTAAAATGCTGGTTTATGGTTGAATCAACTCAGTTTCTGACTTGCACGTTGCCGCTTTGGGCTTCTAGACCCCAATGAAAACATGGGAAAATTTAGAGGCGAAAATACGGCAAATGACCGTCTAGAATGAATGAAAATCGACAATTTTGCGAATCTGCTTTAAATTGATCAGAGACTGTGGAACATACGTTTTTAGGATATTTTAGAAGGTCTACGACGTTCTAGCGCCGCCGTTTTGGAGCCAGCAACTTATAAATTATTCTGATTAAATCAATTTTCAAGCAATTTTAAAATAAATTATATATTCAGAAAACAGGTTCTAAAAGCTACAAAATTCCATATTGTTCTCCTCGATTCGATGAGTATACATTTGTGTACGACTGAAAAACTGTAGAAAATCCAATGTATTTTTAGATACATACTATAATCATCTCACTAAATTCAAAGTTATTCTAAAAGCAATTTATACCATCAGTAGAGAATTGAATGGGCTTTCAGAATCTGTATTATACTTTAATCGTAAATGAAATGTAAATAATTATTAATATTATAAATAGTGTGGCGCCAAAACGGTCTATTCCGTATTTTAAAGCATTTACGCTAGGTTTTGAAGCCATTTTGGCTAAAAACTCTTTGTTTGACATCATACCAGTTGACCACTTGCAAAAGCGGTGATTCTGTGCAGCTAAATGCTCGAGCTGCTAATGGAATTGATGCATGTACAGTTTTTACGCTGCATGCTTAACCCTCCGTTTACCGTGTCCTATGCCAGAGGCATAATGAATCACTTTTGTCGCATTTTTTTCTGTTCTACCTTATCCATATGTCCAAAACTTTGTCTAGCCTCGTTTTGGCTTCAGTTACATCGTTTCTAATGGTTTAGCTCGAAGAGGAGTTATAGTGTAGTAAGAAATACGCATTTTTTGGCCTATTTACAGTGATATCACGAAAACTCAAGATGGGAAAATAAGGTTCTAATAAGAAAATTTAGTGGTTTATTCCTTTCCAGCTCTTTAAATGCAACCCCTGGATGTGTTTTACACAACAGAAATCTAATTTTTCTTGTTTTTGCATAATATCCAACAGTTGCCTTTTCATATGCATTGTGATTGTTTTTTAATTATACCTCTTTCAAAAATAATTTTCACATAAAATAACATACATATTCAGAAAGAGCATATAAAAATTGCACTAAATGAAAGTAATAGCTAAGAGAATGTTAAAAAGGCATAGCTTAATATTCACTAGGAGTTTATGCCATGATGGTGCACAGTGGCGAATCTAGGATTCTCCTAAGGGGGGCGGTACCCCTAAGGGGGGCAGAACCCTGACTTGGGCGGAAAAATTAGCCATTTTAACCCGAAAATCGCTAAAAATCGCTCAAAAATGCTTAATTTTGCGCACTATTTTGGGACAATGGGGGCGGCCACCCCCCCCTCCGCCCCCCTATATCCGCCCCTGATGGTGCACTTCGACTGCAAAAACATGATGGTAAACGGAGGGTTAAGCCATGAATTCTTTCAAGAGATGCACACGCAATACAGACCATAAATAAATCCAAAACATTCACGTTGGGGGCTTCGCGTCCGACGTCCGAACCCTATTTGTAGGTTGATAAGATGAGTTTATGAGAATAAGATAAAATTAGTGCTCGAATATACAAAATCAGATCTCATTCAAAACGATTCGAAATTATCTACAAAAAATAAAGCCGATTGGTTTTTGCCTTTTTAACCTTTCCGATGACTATTAAGAGCCACTTTCTGTAAGATTCAGCCCGACCATGTACTGAGCATGGACAAGTCAAGAAATAACTACCCCTGATTTTAAAATATATTATGCAGCTTTTAACGCTGAGCTTAATGGTGCAAATCATTTTAATGAAAACGAATATTCGTTGTGTAAAGTAACAAAAATAACCGATTTTGTCAAATTTGACAGGGTCTAGCATTTTTCATCATAACTCAAGATCATCGTGATAAAATGTAATAATTCTTTTTTTGTTTGAAGAATAAATAATTTCTACATTTTGTAAATTTAATTTAAGCTTACTGTATCTCCAATATTTTTTGATATTATCAGAAACAAAACATCATCAATTTCGTTTCGACTTCAATTTTTTCAACGATTTCCGATCTAGCGCATATACCATATGCGAACCCTCATTCATATTATAGCATTTTATAGCTTATCACAAGAGGCTTTTATGATAAAAAATAAAAAAAATTAAAGGACCGCTTTCTGAGCAATAGATGTTTGAAAGGAAGATGATATGCAAAGAAATGGGGCCTATTCGTGCAAAAAAATTATACTAATTAAATGACCTCTTTTAAGTAACAGACCTTTACCGAGAACGTGGTGTGCTAAAAAATTATGAAATTTGTGAGATTTTGACAGGCAATGTCAAGATATTTTCTTATTAATTTTTTTTAAAAATGTGAGTCTCGGTCCACAATGCAATATGTTGTCAATTTTTTTATAAAAATCAAAGACCACTTTTTGAGTTTCACATAGTTAAAAAGTATATGATGTTCTGAGGAATGATCAAAATTAGACAATCTTGAAAGTATAAAGATATTTTCTTCTAGCAAAGAAAAATGCTCCGATGGAACAAAAAAGATGAATATACTTGGAATTGTGGATTATTAAGGATGTAAAAGGAGAGGATAAGGAAAATCTACCTAAAGTCGCAAAATCTGCTAAAAATCAGACTTTCTCTAAGCAACGCAAAAATCGATGTATATTCTGCGGCCTCTAAAAAAGTGTCTTTTTTAAATAATGTTCGAAGTTTCAGATAAAAGTGTACGGAATCTATCAAGGTTACTTTTTTAAATTGCTGGCACCTGATTGATAGAAAACTAAGAGGTATTGTATTTAAAGTTGTTTTATTTTGTTATGAGCATTATAGCAAGCAAAGCAGGGGCCGATTGATTAGTGCACACAATCGTTTCGGGCATGCTAGTGTATCTACATTTAGTCTGTTTCAAGTCAACTTACGCGTTCCCTACTGTTTTAAACCAACCATGTCTCCAATTGTCTTCGATAATTGCTATTTCATTCAATTGGCTTAGAAGACGGTTAGTTTACTCAATATCATTTCTCATAGCTACTGCATAGCTAACGTGCTGCTTTTTCAAGCATTTGTATGGTTAAATATTTATTTTAATCTGTTGGCCGCAGAATATACATCGATTTTTTGCGTTGCTTAGAGAAAGTCTGATTTTTAGCAGATTTTGCGACTTTAGGTAGATTTTTCCTAGTCCCCTCCTTTTACATCCTTAATAATCCACAATTCCAAGTATATTCATCTTTTTTGTTCCATCGGAGCATTTTTCTTTGCTAGTACCCCACTTTTAATTAGTTTGATTTGAGTACATCAGTCAGTAAACACATACAGTAACATGCCATTATAATGACAGCAGTCCAAGAACACAGAAAACAATACTGTTCTTAACATCAGCATTATCCTTTTCAAACAAGACAACCTTACATTATTTTAACAGATCAATGTTTTTCAGCATTAACTTTACGCAAATATCAAGTGTAAGGAACATTAACGCTCAGATTTGGAAGTAAAATAAATTTGTAGTATAAACTACATTTTAACAACAAATGATTAGTGCACACTTCACACAACTACTAGGTGTAGAGAAAACTAATAGTCAGATTCTCAATTCTGATTTTACGTAGAACATTTTGAAAAAAATTAAGCTTCCGCAAGGCTCTAGAACAAGAGTTGAGTTAATATGCAGTGTAAACTTTACACAACCTCAGAGTTTAAAGAAAATTTCAGTCGGATTCGTAATTCTGATATTACGATCAACATTTATGAAAAAATTAAGTCTCCACAATGGCCCAAGAACAAATAAATATCAGATGTGTTAACGTAGACTCATGCTACGTTCACTTCGCTTACTTAACCCGAATCTCAAGCTTATGCGCTCACACGGGGGTGCTCGCCCTTTTTAGGAGGTCGATCACCAGCCGGCGATGCGGGGGTAAGCGGCCCGGCCTATTCAAGGTAGCCCGTCCCTCTACGCACGCACCTAGTGAAACTTACTTAAGTAGTATGGCATGTGACCCTAGCCCGCAACACAAAGTATATACGGCTATGTTTTGTGTTATAGGCCCCGCCCACCCGATCGCAGAGCAGCAGCCTCTCCTGTGTTATAGCATAGGCGGAGTAGCGCCCTGGCTTGCGCCCTGGCTTTTCTCTCAGGGCGCAATGATGAGGCATGGGGGAAGGGGAAGCTGAGCAAGCCAATGAATTAACATACATATTGTAAGGTGACACGATTAAAAAATTGGCGAAACAGTGTGCGTAATAAGCGCATTGACGAAGCATTTTTTGCAGCTGGTAATATCGCGCATTGGCAGCGAATTTATAATAAGGATTACTGGCGAAGCTACATAGACTGAAACATGATGAATATAATAAGCGCATTGGCAGCGAATTTATAATAAGCGCATTTTGCTCAAATATGCAATGACTATATTGCTATTTTGACTGCCGCATGATGCTTTAAAATATCATTTTTAATAAAGCGAATAATGTAGAGGATGGTTAGAGTGCATAACATTGCAATACAACTCAAAATCTCATTTGAAATGATATTCAAATCTTCTTTATGTCTGCATTTTATATCGCTTTCCAAACACCTGCCTTCAATTTTTATTCCATTAAAATGCTCATCAATTTTCAAACAGCTTTTACATTTAGGCACAAATTTCATAGACTCAAGTTTTGGTAAGCATGTTGTCAAATTTTTCCAATCGGAAACTTGAAAATCACAGCTGTCTCTCAAAATCATGTTTTGGACTGATCTTGGAAGCCTACTATAGTCTGCTAAATTATGACACACTACCGTAGACTCATTCGCATAATCATCACAGTATGCGTCAATCCCGTATGTAAAATGCAAAACCACTAGCAAGAAAATCATTTTTTATATTTTCTGATCGATGGTTTGTATTTATAACCTACTGGCGTCTAAAATGCAATTTAACTATAGTCTTGCCAAATTCAAAAGGCACAGGTTTATCTTGATCACTTTTAATGTTCACTTCAATGGTATTGAATGATTTTTTGAGCACAGGTATATAATGTGGAGTAATATATGCATGATTAACAATATCCATATATTTTCCTTCTATATTCACAACCTGCAGAAGTGGTGCAAAAACATTTCCAACGATTTGAGGTTCAACTATATCACAATACACGTAAAAATTATGCATTCCACCCAGCATGTCAGGAGAATGATGGGCAGCTATGATTAATTCTTGTGCGACAGTATAATTTATATCGCTAAGCTGACTTTCTAGAAATCCTAGCATATACATTAAATGCTTTGTCAGCTTTACACTTCGAATATATTCAGTATTGATTGTTAAGTGACAAAATTTTCCATTTTCATCATACTTTATACCGAAATATTGCATGTATTCAAATTTTTCTTTCAAACTAACCATTTTTATTCCCTCACTGATTGTTTTAACAAGATCATGTATATTTAGATATCTTGCTCGAGGAATAAGCATTTTTATTCGAACATTATTTTTTAAATCGTAAAATTGTATCATATTCTGCTCCTCGGCAACATTGTGCCATGTATTTGCATAAATTATTTCGGATAACCCAACATCCCAGTCACCAGTTAATGCGATTTGTCTAGGCAGATTGGTAACAAATGTGGCTGCAGTATTTGTTTCTTGGGAATTGCTCGGAAGCGTTACGTAAAACTGTTTTGTATCCATGTTTATAATTCTAGTTTATTAAAGTATTTATTAATTTTTTTACTGAGCATAGAAAGAACAATGTTTGTGAAACTTATGCCTTGGCTCATGCAGACCAAAAAGTAGATACACATATGACCACAGCTAATTGAAAAAAGCCCTTGTACTTGCATATTATTGTATGTAAATGAGAGCGCATTATCAGAAATGTATTGATGTAATTGAATATTTGGTTCTAACCCATAGCTGTCAAAATAGTCGCAATGCTTCTTATTTTGAAAATAAATTGCGACCCAGTGCGATCCTGGTTCCTTACTGGAGTCCAAATTTACAACCAGAGCCGCAGGGTAATTTTTTATAGGTGGCAGAAGATCTATGGGGAAAACGCCTGCAAATATATTATCATGTCTGAGAATTTTGAATATTTCAATAGTGTTCATGTTTATGCATCATAGTCATGAAACGTGTTTCGATTTTTATCAATCATTATTAAGTTATCAAATTCAGCATATATAATGATTTCAATGCCAGAATCTGGCAAATTTTCAGAAAACCTAACAGCGATGCTTGTTGTTCCTTCACGAACTAGGTCCCAGTGTCCTCCATCATCTGCGTCAGGGGTCAAATCGAACACAAAGAAGCAGTGACTTGTTTTAAAATCTTCTCTGCTAATAAAATTACCTTCGTGCCCAATATCTAATGCATCAAACATCTGAGTATAAGCTTGCAAGTACCTGTCATGTTTAAATGAAATGCTGAGTGGGTAAGCAGGATATGTTATACCTCCACACGTTACTTTTACATCATTTATGCTGAACGGTTTGAAGTTGAATGGCGATTTTGCCAAGTTGCCTCGATAAGCACTGCCTTCAACACAGGCAAACACTATACGCCTAGGCAGCTGACCAGTGAACAATGTATAATTGGGCGTTTCTCTCGCATAGGGTGCCCAGATGTACTGATTTTATCAGGATTGTACTGATTTTTAGAAGCTCGTCCTGATTCTAAAAATGTCCTGATTTTGTCCTGAAATTTGGGTTCTCATCCTGATTTGTCCTGAACTTTATAAAAATTTTGAGATAATTACGCTGAACGTTGAATAAAGTATGTTGTATTCACTTACTTACTGTACATATATAAGATTGCTACTGTTCATTAGAGCTGACCAAATCATATGAAATTTAAATCGCTTTATTATCTGCACTGGTCAGAAATTAAATATGAAAAATTCATTGTTTGATGAAACAAATGAGTTAAACTCATTATTGGAAGGTTCTTCTGATGAATTTAATAACTTGCCGATTGATAAAAAATGGTCCACTTTGTTTCAAACCAAAAAATTTCTTGATTTGAAAACTCTAGTTAGCGTAGTTTTTTCGATTCCTACATCAAACGCGGCTATGGAACGAGTATTTTCCTTGTGCAAAAAGCAGTGGGCAGACGATCGAAATCGATTGAATGTTAAAACCGTTAAATGCTTGCTTCAAATTAGAATAATTCTTTATCGTGTGGTGAAATGTATAAAAAGATTTTGGGTGACGAAAATTTGCTGAATCAGATATCGTCTAACAGCAAATACGTGTGAACTTGATGTTTTATTGTAGTAATAATCATTATTTTGAAAAGTGCTACTTTTTTCAAACGTCCTGATTTTGGACCAAAGGTATCTGGGCACCCTACTCTCGCAGGATTTGAAATCTGCAAATTAGTCAAAGCTACACGCCTTATGGGATATTTTGCTGTATATGAAAGCATTGTTTGCTCAAGGGCTAAATTCACAGTGTCCAAAACCTCAACTTTTCGAATAAATAATTTCATTTGGGAGACTTTTAAGTCAAGGCTGACATCCTCAAAGCACTGCAAAACAAATGCATTATTATTTCTGTGTAATTCTAGGCGGAAATCGGTAAAATTAACTAAATATCTGTCTTGCAAGAACATGTCAATGTGCAGTGGGGCTGCGACTTCCACAACATTTTCATCTTTGAACAATTTTGAACGTTTCTTGAAAGCTTCATTCTCTTTTGTGTCAACATCGCCTCCACCTTCATGAAAGTACAGCGCAGATTGCAAGTGTGAATGTTTGGCATCGTACCCATAATTCAATTCAGTTTCGAAATATGATCTATATGCATATTTATCAGAGCTGTCAAAAACTAATTTGCCTCCTAAAAAGCATTTTACTTGCTTGAAGAAAGTCTTACCAATAAGATTGATAGGCGCATAGTCAGGCACTGCTGCTCCAGCAGCAACAACTGGTTTTTTGATTCTCAGTAGCATATAAATGTAGTTTTTATTGAGCTGAATATAATGCGGATCAGGAGGTACTCTAAATTCATAGGGCCCCTCATTGGTAATAGGATTTGTTGGTTGAATTTCATGCCAAAAACCGCGTTTTATCACTACTTGAGTAGGAGGGACCGTGTAAAGGTCCAATTCAGTTTTAGTACTGGGAATAGATTTTCCGTTTACGAGAGCCATTTTTTTGTTTCGAAAAAGCATCAATCATGCTAGTATTTATAGACTTTGGGCGACTAACAAGACCCTCTCCTTGCTGCTGCTGAAGGGCATGAGAGGCTTCATCAAAAAGTTGTGCAGCTTCTCGCTTTGAGTGTTCTTTAGTTGACTCAAAAAGCGGTTTTCCTTGGGCCAAGTCAGACGCTTTGTTTGAACCTGCAACTAGAGCATGTTTTCCAACTTGCTTACCAATTTACTGCAAAACTGGGACTGCCATTCTGAAAAGCGAACGAAAAAAGCTGCCAAGACCCACGCCCCGCTGGTATGGGATGCCTTTATACCCTTCCAACCCATAGCCTGTTTGGGCAGCCTGCCCTGTGTAATAGTCCAACCAAATGTTGTAATCGTTAGGATTGAATTGAACGTGCATTTTTGTAATTTTGTTTGAAGGAATTAAATATGATAAGTATTTATAGACTTTCATCCCAGTCGAATTCACTACCTGCAGCAAAAATCTCCTTACCTTGTCTATTTGCTATACTTTCCAGTGGAACATTTGTGCGATTAAACACTTTCAGCAATTCTTTTGTGCCAGGATGCCTACTTATTTTCTTACGCTCATGTGCAAGATCATTAACTAAATCTGTAATGTTTGTGCCTTCAATTTTATTTCCATCTATCACAAGCTCGCCATCAGGCTCAATTTCAATAAATGGACTTGTACGAATGTAGTGAAGAAGGAGTTTGGCCTTTGGAATCTGATTTTTTGGCATACCAACGAGCACATCTTCATCACTCAAAGCATTTTTTGCATCTTTAACTATACTAGCTCTATATGGCTGCTGCTTTTGTTCATATAGTCGTTTAAATCTAGTTAAGCGCCTGATTGTATTTCATGAGTTTTATTTCAGGAGCTACACTTTTGCTATGCAAAACTTTTTGCATTTTATTATCCAAGGAATCTAGCACAACATCAATAGGTTTAGTCCGCTCACTGATTTCAGCAGGTATAAGAATCATCTTTTCAGTATGTTTCATTTTCTACCAGCTATTGCATCAGCTAACAAACTACCAGCTATTGTAAGTATAGGAGTAAGTAAAAGAGGAAGGAAACCACCTTCCTGTATTATAATATCTTTCTTTTGTTTTGTAGTTGCCTGCCTATTCTTTGCCAGGTATCTTATTTGATTCTGATATCTTCGAAGTTTATTTATATCTTTCTCAGCAAAAGGAATATTACCATTCAGAAAGTTGTTTGCACAGTCACAGAGACAAAGGATTTGATCTTTGCTGGCAGTATTTATAATTGCGGTTCTTTGAGGTTTTTTTGCTTGACTTAGGAGATGTAAACAACCAATATTGCGTGTTAATCGTTCTTTACCCATTTTTTTGTTGCAATGTCTCTACTAGTATTTATAGATTTCTGCACATAAACAGTTGGATGAGGGCTAAAAATATTTGTTTTAAGCCTGAGCTCATCTCTAGCATTTTGAGTTAGATCAATTAAAAGGTAACCATGTGGCTGAAAAGTAGCGTCTGAATAAGCTTCTAGAAAATATTTAGCGTTGGCAGGATAGAGCTGTCTGGAAAGCATTTGTGCCTGTAGCTGATCAGCAGGGTGTTTGAATAAAACTATATAATCAGAGTTGATGCGTGAAGTTCTTAGACCATCAAAGAAAACGTTTTGAACAATGTGTATAATGCTAATGTTCCAATGATGACAACTCCTCGTAAAAAGTTGAACAATCTGGGCATTACCCTTGCTCTGTTGCATAAGATCATCGAGAATCAAAAGTTGGGGCACATGACTGAATTGTTTTAAGTAATTAAAATCAGGAAGCCCTTCTATGAATAAAACATCATTTAATTTTTTATAAAGAGGCTGATTTTCTGCAAAGCACCACCAAATCTTTTTGATTTTAATATCAATCAAGTGTGCTCTTTTTTCGATTAATCGCGTGACAAATGTTGTTTTGCCAGACTTGGTTGGTCCTGAAACAAGGCAGGTGAAAGGATGTTGGAACATCATGGTTATATGTATAAATATAAGTTTATCATGAAGTATTTATAGAAAATGGTAACTATACAGAACATTGTGCTGACTACAGCACTACCAAATACGCTGAATCTAGATGATATCTACCCTAAATTGCCAAATACTGCGCAATACAATCGCTCAAAATTTCCAGGCATCATATTTCGATTACCTCAGGCAACATTGCTGATTTTCAAGTCGGGTAAAATTGTATGTGTTGGAGCTAAAACTACGCAAGAAGGCGAAAATACGATAAAGACATTCATTGATATACTGAAGATGGAGAATTCCATGTTGAAAATAAAGCCAGTGCTGTTTGTTGGCTCAGCTAACTTGGGATTCCGCATTGATCTTTGTAAGTTTTATGAGCTGGTGAAAAGGAAATGCATGTATGAAGTAGAATTATTTCCCGGATTAGTATACAAATTTAGAAAAGTGACTTTTTTACTCTTTACAAGTGGAAAAATGATTCTCACAGGTGCAAAACACAAGCATGAGTTGCATATAGCATATAAAATAGTTTCAACAATGCTTGAGAAATGCAACTTAGATACGTAATATTCCAAATTTTACAAAACAATTTCCAAACTTTACAAAAAATATTCCAAACTTTACAAAAAATATTCCAAACTTTACAAAAAATATTCCAAATTTTACAAAAAATATTCCAAACTTTGCAAAAGTACTATGCTTAAGCACGTAAAATTAATTCCAAACTTTACAAAAAATATTCCAAATTTTACAAAAAAAATTCCAAACTTTACAAAAAATATTCCAAATTTTACAAAAAAATTTCCAAACTTTACAAAAAATATCCCAAACTTTACAAAAAATATTGCAAAGTGTAAAAATCTGGCCTTTAGACGTTTACAACTTTATCAGGTTTGAGACCCAGGAATCAAACTTTTCTGGGTACCCTCGCCAGCGCACTAAATAATCAGTTTTATTGCCTTTCTTACGCGTTTTCAAAATCTTTTCAACAATAAACAAGTCATCCGAGGATATATCAATTTTTTGCAGTTCAGGTTCGTAAAAAATACCCTCAACTTTTTCGCCCATTTGGTCTTCTAAAACGTAAACGGGCGGTGTGCGAGCAAACCTCTCCTTAATTATGAAAAACTCCTCTGTCCAGTTGGGCCAAAATCCTTTCTCAAAAGCGCGCTTAACTTTACTCAGTCGGACTTTATCACCAATATTAAATTTAAAAACAACGTTCTGTTTATCAATCCTAAATGCTTTATTTAAAATTTCCGTCTCATTTTTAACTGTAACATTAGCTGGCGAGGTACCTATCGTACGATGCTTGGAGTGATTATAGTTTTTCATCAAGTCGGGTAATACGTCAATAAATTTATATGAATTGCTCTTGGTGAAGTACCGCCACATACGTTCTTTAAGCGTGCGATTAAAACGTTCAACTACGCTAGCCTTCATTTCGCTTTTAGTCGTGAAAAAATTGATAGATTCAGATTTAAGAAATTTTTGAAATTCTTTGTTTGTAAATTCGGTCCCTGCGTCTGTTTGCAGCTTGTACGGTTTTCGATTTGATGAATGCAAAATGCTTTGAAAAGCGGTCAGAACATCTTTTGAACTTTTAGATTTCAAAGGGATGGACCATGCGTATTTTGAAAATATGTCTATGCAATTCAAGAGATACTTAAAATTATCGTTAAACTTGCTTAAGGACTGCAGATCTACAATATCACATTGCCATTGCTCATCAATGCTACTTACTAACACTTTATTTCGAGAATATCTCTTGAGGGCGGGTTTGTGTAACGTGTAGGTGGGCTGCTTTTCCAACCATTGTTTCACGTAGGACCGGTCTATTTTTGGCTTTACTTTTTTAGCCCTCTCATATAGCTGTTCCACGCTACTATATCCCGTTTTAGGGTCGTAATATATGTGCTTTAACACTTTTTCCATTTTTTAAACATTTTATAACAGTCCATCTATTTATTAACATCATTCTGTCTATAAATAACGATTAGTAAGTATGTAGTTTTAATTTGAAAATGGAGCAGTACTTTGAAGTACATGAGCTCCCACACATTTCTGTTCGTAGGTTTAGGACAACCGCTAAGGCATTTTTGTTGCGTTTCAAGAAATGCCCTAATCTCTTTGAGATTTTCGAACAGATTTTTGAAAAAGCTATTAACCTGATGTTGCGTGGCTGTCCTTATGACAGTATGGTAGGCATTGAAATTAGACAGCCAAGCCTCTATACGCCTGTGTTAGTACCATTCACTCAACGTCAATACATAAATGCTGACAAGGTTTTGAGTATTATAGAAAAGGTGGCTCAGTCCCAAAAAGACTTTTGTTTAAGTGAAGACTTGACTTTCAAAGTAGTTCTGGTGGACAAAAAACCCCAAATGGGTACCGGTTATGACTTTGAAGTAGGTGACTTTTGCAAAAATGGTGGGGCATATATTAAAATCACATCAAACGATAATTTATCATTAGCCAGAGCTGTTGTAACAGGTATAGCAAAGCTAGACAACTGCCCTAAGTGGGAATCTGTTCGGAAAGGTGACAAAGGACGGCACACTCTGCAAAAGCAACTTGCATTAGAGCTGATGCACAAAGCTGATCTAAGCATTAATGACGAGAAATATGGACTTGAAGCTATAGACAAAATTCAAAAGAGTCTGGTGCCAGACTACCAAATAAAAGTTTATCATGGCAATATTTTGTACTTTCAAGGGCCTGAGGCTGAGAAAGTAATTCACTTGCACGCTGCTAATAATCATTATGATCTAATAACAAAAATGCCTGAGAAGCCCTAGGCTTGGCTGGCATCAATGCTGTAAGCAAATTGCTTCGCCAATGCGCTAGCAGGTTATTAGTGGTGGGCAACCACCATTTTTTACACACACACATGATGCCTCTGAGAGGCGCTAATTTTTTTGGTTTTTTTTATTTTTCAATTCAATCAAATCGTTTATAATACACGACTAACTCGCTCGTTTAGGCAATTTTCATACATGCTTTCCCATGTATTTTTGCCATTTTGATCGAAATCTTGCCATAAATCTAAAATAGGCTCGATTTCACGATTTATTAGGCATCGTTTCACATAAAGCGCAAAATTCCAAAATGCTTTCCGATTATCGAGGCTTTTGCGATTTTCTTTGTATTCTTCAGAAAGCAAACTCCAAAAGCAGGAGCCAATGTTTTGTACATCGTGAGAAGTGATGTACCTTGTACTGGCTTTATCAGCCAACTTGGTCACAAAATGATTAAAACTCAATTCACCTTGAGAACTCATTTTGTAGATACTTTTTGTCAGATATCGCTCATATTTATAACTTTACAAGCCATTTTTCGCTTCTTCAACCTGTTGAGCAACATATTTCTTAATCACCATGTTCCCAGCCTCCTGGGATGCCCTATTATACTCACAACATCTTGGGCACATTTGAACGTTAAAATACCATTTTCCTGAATTTGTTTCAAAAACGTCTTTTTCAGACGAATTTTTTTGACAAAAATGACATAAATGTATCATGAGAGGGTACATGGGACGCTCCAGATTCCTCCCGCATAACTCAATAGGCGGTCGTATTGTCCGCCCATAAGGTTTCTTTTCCTCATCCGTGAAAGGACGTTTTTTCAGTTCGATAATTTCCTCCATTTTGAAGTTTTAAATTAATAAAAGAATTAATAGTATTTATAGATTTTGCAAGTCCAAAACGGCTTGGAAATTGGGGGTTGAACTTCTAGTCTAGAGCGGCGGTCTACCCCTTGAATGATTAAGATGCAGTAGACCGTGGACCTAGACTATAAATAAATATTTCATCACACGCACTTAAAATGGATAATCCTGGCGCGAGCATTGTCAATTTAATGCTATTGCTTCGCCAGTCAACAAAATGCGCTTATTATAAATTCGCTGCCAATGCGCTTATTATATTCATCATGTTTCAGTCTATGTAGCTTCGCCAGTAATCCTTATTATAAATTCGCTGCCAATGCGCGATATTACCAGCTGCAAAAAATGCTTCGTCAATGCGCTTATTACGCACACTGTTTCGCCAATTTTTTAATCGTGTAGGTTACAATATGTATGTTAATTCATTGGCTTGCTCAGCTTCCCCATGCCTCATCATTGCGCCCTGAGAGAAAAGCCAGGGCGCAAGCCAGGGCGCTACTCCGCCTATGCTATAACACAGGAGAGGCTGCTGCTCTGCGATCGGGTGGGCGGGGCCTATAACACAAAACATAGCCGTATATACTTTGTGTTGCGGCCTAGGGTCACAGGCTATACTACTTACTTACTTAACCCTTTTGAGACTAAGTACCTAATTAAAGTAAGTTCCCGGAAACCTAATTGAGGGCTCAGAAAGATTATTATTTAACTTGTTTTGGACCGAATTCCGGTGCTTGAAAATATTAAGGGTTCCTAAGTATAGTGTAGCACAAGGACAGAATTCAACAGCACGGAAATTCAACCGAGCCCAGCATCGTTAATAAAATAATTAATTCTTACAATATTTTTTGGACAGAAAATTATAAAGTAATTAAGAAGCGACAGCATGGAGGATACATGCTGCCGACCGTCGTGTTACGCTAATCGGGTAAAATCAAACAATGTAATTAAACAAGGGCACAAAAAGCCCTGCCAAAGGCATACAACAACTGATGCCAATTGGCACAAACACGAATGATTAAAAACAAAGCGTACGGCGAAAAGAAGCGATGCACATTACGCAGGAAAACTAACAGACGAGTTCTGCAGCCAAGCAGATAAAAAGGCACGTACGGAGTCTGCTCACGTACGGCGTCGAAAAGAAAAAAGATACGCTCGGCGCGGAAGCTGGCGGAGAGGCTCTCAGGCTCAAAAATTAATTGTAAAATGTAAAATCTTAAAGTGCTGTCAAAAATGCACTCGCACGCAGTTTTAACTGACGCGGAAAAAGAGGCGTAACAACACGAACCAAGAGATATGACAAGGATCTATGAATACGACGATAGACCTACAGTGGCGGATCTAGGATTTTCCTAAGGGGGGCGGTACCCCTAAGGGGGGGCGGAACCCTGACTTGGGCGGAAAAATTAGCCGTTTTAACCCGAAAATCGCAAAAAATTGCTCAAAAATGCTTAATTTTTCGCACTTTTTCGGGCCAATGGGGGCGGCCGCCCCCCCCCTTCCCCCTAAATCCGCCCCTGTAGACCTATGGGCAAAAGCTTACGGTAAAGGTATGTACCAATGAGACAGGCACAAATATGAGACACACACATATGATCTTTTAACACACGTAAGATATAACACACATATCAATTCGTACTCAAGTCGCATTAAGCCCGAGTGCCCATTTTCCTATCCCGGATTTTGATTGAAAATATGTGTGGGAAAGGAATGAAAAATATGATAATTTTAGGGAAGGTGGTCCCGGGCGACTCGCTTAAGCGTTGCGCTTAACGGTCGAGTACGTGCGTATGGAAATAGAGCACAAGAATGTACATCTGGGGCAATCAATCGGTTTTTTTTTCATCTGTTTCAAAAAACCCAAACCGATTTTTTTCCCAAAAAATTTTTCAGTTTAAAGTTCACAAACATAAGTTTAGCACATACAAACGTACTAAACGTACTAATCAAAGGGCCTACAAACTGGCCCAAACCGAATTTATTTACACTCCACTTTCACTGTTCAGAAGTCGGGAGAAGTCGAATAGGATAAAAATGAAGTACTTTCTAAGGGGTGGCGAACAGAAATATGAAGTGAAGAAGTTGGGAAAGGACGGATAGGATAAAAATAAAGTACTTTTTAAGAAGTGGCGAACAAAATATGGACAAACACGTATTTTTCACTGTCCACACATTGTAAACTTTAAAAATCTGAAAATTCGGTTTGGGCCAGTTTGTAGCCCTTTGATTGCAGTACGTTTGTATGTGCCAAACTTATGTTCCGCAAAATATTTGATATGATTTACCAATTAAATACGAAAAGACCTGTTTTTCCGCCCATTTTACACCTCAGATTTCGAACTTTACACTTCCATAAACAACTCAATATTACGTTTTTTTGAACGCGGTTTGCTTCGACGTGTAGCCCTTAAAAATTACTTTATTTTTATCTATTTAAATGATCTTAACTCATAACCGAAAAAGTTGGCAGAGAAATCTTGGACAAAATCTGTTTTTTACTCATCCACTAGAGTGTAAAGTTTAAACCCCTGGTACTGTGTATTGATTGTAGAAAGTTTGAAGGTCAGATTCGTTATTCTGACCTCACAGAGAACATTTTTTAAAAAAAATGCATCATCGACGTCGCTCTGAGCGGAAAAAAATTTTTCAGTGTAAAGTTTACACCTGCACTAATGACGCAATATTGATTGTAAAGAAACAAAATAAATTTTGACGTGTAGCGCTTAAGACGAGGCAGATTTTAAAGGTAGTTACCACGTTCTTTCTACTAAGTGGAGAATATGGCAGGGGAAAAATATTTTTTGTCTCAGACTCTTTACAATAAACCGCCTCTAAATTCGAAAATATTACTTTTTAAGAAAAATAAAAAAGTTTCTCCTAGATTTTATAACCGTCTACCTTTTGAAACCAATCAGACTGCATAGAATGTAAAAGTGAGTTAGATATACTCTTGCACATGAAAACAGTAAAACCGTCTAATTTACACTCCTGTGCAACAACCAATGAGTGTAAAGAAATTTTAAGACCAGATTCGTAACCTACTAATTAGGAAAAACATTTTAAAAAAAATTCATTATCCACGACGCTATGGGCGGAAAAAATTTTTCAGTGTAAAGTTTACACTTGCACTAATAACGCAATATTGATTGTAAAGAAACAAAATAAATTTTGACGTGTAGCGCTTAAGACGAGGCACATTTTAAGGGTAGTTACCACGTTTTGTCTACCAAGTGGAGAATATGGCAGAGCAAAAATTTTTTTGTCACAGACTCTTTACAATAAACCGCCTCTAAATTCAAGAATATTACTTTTAAAAAAAAATTTAAAAAAAGTCTCCCTAGATTTTTTAACCGTCTACATTTTGAAACCAATCAGACTGCATAGAATGTAAAACTGAGTTAGATATGCTTGGCCACATGAAAACTGTAAAAAACCGTCTAATTTACACTCCTGTGCAACAACCAATGAGTGTAAAGAAATTTTAAAACCAGATTCGTAACCTACTAATTAGGGAAAACATTTTTAAAAAAATTGGCCCTCCGCAAATTATTTGAATTTTCGGTGTAAACTTTACACACTCACGACGCGCTCGGTATTGAGTGTAAACAAGAAAAAAATGGGGGCACTAAGTTTTTCTATTATCTACCTTTTAAAAAAACCGCACCTCTCAGATGTGTGCCGTTATAGCTGTGAGGGGGGACACAAATTTCGCACTCGCTGTGAAAAACAAGGATGGCCAAGTATATTATAGGTAGCGCTATCGCGCTACCTATGATTTAAATCCTTTGATATAAATTGGTTAATTGGTTGTCATTTACACTTCAGCACCTTATTAAATGTCATTGGAGAATTTTTGAGGTAAAAAGAATAAATATAATACCTACGTACTGTTTGAGCAAGATATTTACGTTTTAATGGAACGTGGAAAAACTTCATAATTATCATATTGAAAGAATTTTGAGTCAACACGTCAATCTGTTTTTCTGGTAACTTTATACATTTGGTAATCGTTCGCGCTGAGACCACAGATTGGGCGTGGGGTCTAGACCATACGTGTTCTGAGAGGGCGAAGGGTTAAACTCCCGCAGAATGGCTTCAAACCCCACAAAATGGTTGCGACCCCCTCCAGAATTGTCGATTTTTTAAAATAATTCTAAATTATTCAATTTCCTCGATTTTTCTTAAATTTTTTCAAATTTTTTTCCATGTTTTCATGTTCTAGAAAGAACTACCATTGTCCGAAAATCTAAAACAGTTTTTTTGACGTGTACCTAAAGTTTTAGCCCAAAAATAGCACTTTTTGATAAATCTAAGGGCTTGATGCCGCCCCCTTCCTCCGGAATTTCCATGCTGTACATGTAAGGTCTAGAACGTATAGTCTGTTACATTTATCTTTGCGGTTTCGTTTAAATTTTCTTGCAAGAATCAGGCTACAAAAGTGGCTTGAAATGTTGATGCAGCAATGCGGTTTAGCAGCGGTATACGTCTTCATATGACCTGATATACTGCAGAATATCATATTTACCGTATTACTTTAAAACGCTTCTGTAGCCACTTTAAATTTTTTCAATAACCTCAAAGTTAAATAAAACAGACTATGGGTGGGCGGCACCAAAGTTCTGGAGGGTGCAAGATTTTTTCAAAGGTCAAAAAATGGTCATAAAAATGGTGATATGGCGAAAAAACGTCATTCTTCAACGTTTCTCTTCGAGCGCTATCCATTGGCATCAAAAAATTGCGAAAAAAATTTCGAAAATTGATATCTTGGGGGGTATTTTGGTTTCGGGGGAATGCATACCCCAAAACCATTATGCCCAGGTTTGGTTTAGACCCCTCGAGAATATGGCGGACACCCCAACTCAAATTTGATAGACCGCCTAGAATTGAATTATCGGTGATATTTTTCCCGATTCTGCCCCATGGGACCCCAGTAATTTTTTGGCTGCCCATGTATTACTTTGACACGTTATTTATGCATTTTAGTGAAATTTCAGTTAAATAGACATTTAAAATAAACTTAATTTACAGAGAAATTTTTAATTTGAACAGTTTAAACCAAAAATCGCTTGGTTTTTCTTTTCTCAAATAAAATTCGTCAGTCCTTGAGAAAAACTGCAGAACTAAATTACTACATTTTAAGCAGCAAGTCAAAAATTTCGTTACCAGTACAATGTTTCTTTAATGAATGAAATAAATTCGTGCGTACTTCTTAAAGAAGGAAAGAATAAGAAAAAATTTTCGTCATTTTGAATCAAAATTATTTTAAATTTGACAATTTCAAGCCATTAACTTCGTTAACGTCTATAAGTTGGCATTATGTTTTTCCCGTCTTTCTTACAAAAGTCTCTTACAATACCTACCTTAACAACATGTCACACACCAAATGATGGACAAAATGTATAAAAGTACCTATGTACCAGCAAAAATAGGAAAATACATTGCTGCATTGACTCACAAGTCACATCTCAAAATTTGATGATTTAATAGTTACTCGACGTTTCGTTAAACGCCTGTTGCTAAAAACGTGGTCATTATATTTTTCATTTTTTCCGCATGATGCTAGATGAAAAGATTCAATGAGTTAATTGTAGTGTTTGACAACCATTTTTTATTAGAGGATTTTATTAAGAAAAAGAATTCTATCAAGAAAATATCCTGATATTCTAAGTCAAAATAGTCGAATTGTGATCATTACTCAGCACTTCATATTCTCTTTTAATATGTGTAACTCAAAAAGTAACCCTCTGTTTTTTGAATTTTTTTACAAAGATCCCTAATAGTTTTTGACAACTTGTTACAAAGTGAACAACGGCCCGCATTCTTAAAAAGTAAGAAAAAAGCACCTCGACATTGCCTATCAAAATCTCACAAATTTCGTAATTTTTAAGCACACCACGTTCCCGTTTGAGGTCTGTTACTTAAACAGTGGTCATTTTTAAATATAAATTTTCCATTTAATGCATAAGCCCCCTGGTTTCATTCAAACATCTATTGCTCAAAAAGTTGTCTTCTTTATTTTTTTATTTTTTATCATAGAAGCCTCTAGTGATAAGCTATAAAATATTATAACATGAACGGGGGCCCACAATGGTATAAGCGCTACATTGGACATTGTCGAAAAAATTTAAGTTAAAATTGGTGATGTTTTATGTTTCTAAATATATCAAAAAAATTAAGGGATACTGTTAGTTTAAATTAATTTTACAGAATGTAAAAAATATTTATCTCTCAAGTAAAAAAAATTATTGAAGTTGATCTGGTCGATTTTATGTTCTGATCAAAAAGTTAGACCCCGTAAAATTGGACAAAGCGTTGATTTTTGATATTTTACACTCACTTTAAAGAACAAATATTCGTCTTCAGGAAAAATCCTTTGCGCCATTAAAATCAGCGTCAAAAACTACTTCATATGTTTTAAACTGAAGAGAGTTTAATTTTTGACTTGTCCAACCTCGAGTCAAGTCTTACAGAGAGTGACACTTAAGACTTCGATCCCTGATCGACCTCAGCTCGGTATGCTGTATCAAAACTCATGAATGCATCCCCTCGCCTTATCAACAGTGGAGCTAAGTAGGCTAATAATTGTACTGTAAGATGTATTTTAATCAATAACGTTACCTACCTTAGCCATTACAATACCACCTCTAAATTTGTGGCTGAATGAAACGTAAATCAGCTTACCATTGCTGGAAAGCAGCTTCGATTTCTTGCTTTTTGCGCCTTTCTTCCTCCATCCGCTGCTCCTCCTCAATCTGCTGTTTAGATTTTTTCGATGCTTTCGCTTTTTCGTCTTTTTCTTTCGCCCACGCTTTGAAAGTCTTAAGTAAATCGCAAATCTGGGATGATTATGATGAGGCTTTAAAATACTTATAGAAGCTCAATTTATCCTAATCATCAATACACATTGTATGATGGTATGAGGGTGAGAGAAAAAAGTAATAGATTGTTCCAATCACTTTTCCTCTGATGAATAAATTTATGCACAATCACCGTCTCAAAAACATCTACTTAAAACAATTATATAATAGTACCTCAATATTTTATTGCTCTATAACAACATACCACTTATATAGCCTACAGTAAAGAATTACGATTTTCGTACGACAGGAACAGTATTTTCCGAGAAAAAAGTGCAGTACATTTGAGACAAGAAATTTAAAAAAGGCAGAAAGCACAGCTTTTCTCAATGACGACATACCGTAATACGATCAGTACAGTAAGCTTGGCCGTTTCTGTTGTTTTTTAGGTCATTTCTTTATAAACCAACCCAAGAATGAAAAAATAAAGAATATTTGTTTTGGATTCTTTAGAACACAATGGAAACTGACTATATCCTCCTGTTAATAGAACGCTGACAGTCTTATAAGTAAAAAATTGCAATCCTTTAATTTAGAATTTTTTATATTTAGTTCGCAGTTGAAGCGGTCATTATATTCACTGCTATTCATCAATTTTCGTCATTTTTTGCGTGCCCTTCGAATTTTCGTAACTCACACATTGCTTTAGTAATTATATGGTAAACTCGATTCTCATGACATTTTTGGCCCTGATTTTTTCCATTCCTGAAACTGAATTATACGAAAAAGAGCATTTTTATTCGAAGACGTTTACTTTAAAAAACTGCATCATGGTTTCCATAGCAGCAAGGGCGTAGCCAGGGGGGCGTAGGGGCATATGCCCCCCGGAATTTTTCAGAAATTTTTTTGATTTTTCTGGTGCATAATTGTGTCCAGAAAATTGAGTTCAAAAAGGCAAAAACGTACAAATTTTCTGGCGCTCCGCACTGAGTCGTTATTATTTATTGTTATGTAAAGATCCAATGACTTTAAAAGCTTGAATCAGCTGAAATAATCCAGCCTTTTACATCACTTTAGTGATTCAATGCACTATTTGTTCATTGAATGAAACTGCGCATGCTTGTTAAGCAAAATCGTAAAAGTGCGAAAATGATTGTGTACCTACCACTTTGTCTAATCTCTGCTTTGTTTGTCTTTCTTTACAAGAACAGAATCTTTTTTAAATGAAAGTAATGGTCAAATTTGCTTGTGTTTTGCGCATTTTCTGTTTTCTGAAGTACATTTTCTTAATAAGAAGGCCACAAATGAGCCTGAAAACAGTGAGAACAAAATTTTCATTGATAGATCTTTCTATATCTTGTTGGCAGCGGCGTTGCTACGCTATATTTTTAGCAGAGGTCAAAAGACGCATTCTAGCGCTTAAGTTTTGTGCAATATTTAATTTTTTTAGTCACAATTAAGAAAAAAAATTTGACCGATTTTACGAAAATTTTAACGTTACTATTTATTATTAAAATGCTTTCTTTACAAAATTTTCCGGGGATCTGCCCCAAACCCCGCTGGGAACGCTTGAGCGCGCCACCCCAGACCCCCGAGTCGTAAAATCTTGTCGTACATGTGCAAAGAGATTTTTGGGAGGACAAACAAGGTAAAAGGGTTAGGAATTTTTAAATATTTCCGACGCTTCGCGCCGGAATCAAATTGTTTGTTCTGTATGCGGTATAAATTGAGTTTAAAGAACAAAAGCGTCAAAATTTTCGGGCGCACAGCGCCACCGGTTATTGTTCCGCCTTTTTGTGAAGCTCCAGCGATGCGTTTGAAAGCCTGAATCAGTCGAAATATCTTCATACTTAGTAATTCACAGTTTTCTTGTTAGAAGCTTGAACTGACAAATTTGTTTCGTGCAAATTTGATAATTTTCTGTTCTCTCAGACTGTTAGTATTCACAGGGCTACAAAATGTTAAGGGCGGTGAAAAATGACTTGAATTTATTGGTGATTTGCGCCACTTATGATTTCCGAACTATTTGTCAAAAAGGACCGAAAATTCTACATGAAAACAGTAAAAATTTAAAAAATTTTCGGCGCATCGCGCTGCTTTACACTTTTTATATTTTTGATTGTAAGAAACTCATAAATTAGCTAGGCATACTTAAGGCAGAAAAACGTAAGTTTTACTATACATGCATAGCATTAATTACATTCGGTGCAAAAGAAGTCTTGAAAAATTTCCTATGTATGCCCCCGAACCAAAATCCTGGCTACGTTATACAATTTTGCATTGCTATTCCGGGCTTAAAAACTGGTTATCGGAGAAATTGTTCTTAAACAAATAAATCACTGCATGTCATACGGAAAGATGAATAGTCTATAATTTGATTTGTAGGTGTCACAATATTCTGCACACAATTATCTTCATGGCCTAAGACTTTGACTAAAACACCTAAGCAATTAAGTATGATCTTTTACGACGTTGCATTATTACTTTTTCGGCATCCTGCTGCTTTAGCTTTTTTTCCTCCGCCTCTGCTTCCATTTTCTTTTTTGTCTTTTCCTGATTAATTTTCAGTTTGTTTTTAATCTCTTCGTCTTTCACACGCCTCCACGCGTCATAAACTGCAGCTGCGCGCAATTTTCTTTCGTTGCTTGCCTAAAATGAATAACAAAAATTTATATAAAAAAGACGCCGAAACAATATGTTTCGAATTCCATTGACTCGGTAACCTTTTCTTTATCCATCGTCTTTTCGTCCAATAATTTTCTGCTCATTTTCGCCTCGACTGCTTTTTGCTTGAACCATTTCTGATACAAAAAGTCAACCTATAATTATTTTGCCAATGATTATTTCATGAATGATTGACTTTGGGCAAAAAAAATTTAACATTCTAAGATTATCAGTCGGCTTCTCACTATAAATTATTAAAGTTTAACTTTCAACTTCTCATATACTAAAAACGCTGACTTTTTTTTGAAAATACCTAAATAACATATAATAATTACTTGATAAGCTTCATTCCGTTTTGAGCGCAAATTTGTCAAGTCGTCCATTGAAATTGCTATCGAAGGTAAAGATCTGGTATTTCATACAAATAATATAATTATAGCAATCTTTAACGAACGCACATATCGCATAACAGCTAATCGTGTCAATCTAGAATTTTGGAATTATCAATGAATGTAAGAGAACAAATAGAGTAGGTACATGTTTTACGCGAAAAACGTCTTTTCATTTTGTTCTTGACGAAAATCAAATTTGCATGACTTAAAGCTAACAAATACATACCATTTAGAAAAGGTAGATTAGATTTGATTTGATTTTGATTCATTTTGATTTTAATGTATTTTTTTACAATCGCACGAAAATCAATTTTCAGCGCGCAGGCGAGCTGCTACAAAAGTGGTTTTTAGGCGGTCTACTGCAATACAGTTTTTCATAGTAAAGCTTTATTTGCATACCAATTGTTATGCACAGTATCGTGATTTTTGCTTCAATTAAAACCGCTTTTGTAATCGATTAACGTTGACTCGGAAATTGTGATCCCCGCACAAGTTTCCGTGAAATGGCAGTTTTGGTAGCTTTTTCATTAAAAGTTAAGCATTGAAATATAGCAATACTGACTAGAAATATACGTAAACAATATGTCGTCCATTCAGCATTACACTCACGTTCGCCTTATAGAAAAAATTTTCAGATCAGTCTTTTTCAGATTTCATTCGAAAGTTTCAGCATTTGGACTATTCTTATTTTTTGGAAACAAAGTCTTAAATTCTCTAGCTAATTTTATTTAGCTAAATACAGATGTTAATACCATTTTACTAGCTGTAGTCTGTTTCACACAACTTCGGTCATAAATTTTAAAACCATCTCCGACAATAAGCTGACAGATTGCGATTATAGCATTGATCTGATATATAATTATCGTAACCCTCGGCTTACTGCCGATGAATATTCTTAGAATTTATGCACGAAGTTATGTGAAACAGACTGTAAATTAAATTATTCCACTGACAGGTGCGATCATTTCAGCATTTAAGGTAAACAATGTTGCGAAATGTAACATTTCATTATTAGATTCTTCTCTGGAGTCGTCCTCAGCAATGAGCTAAATATAAAGCAGAAAAATTGTCAGATTTGCGTCTAAATCCACTCCTTGCCGAAATTTTCTCGAATCAACTGATTCTTACCGTTTCCCTGTTTGGATGATCTCAGTAGCGATAGAATCGACTGTCGTTTTTGCACTATTCTTACGATCTCGAGAATCAATTGAAGGCCTGCTTTCACTTTTATTGCTGCTTGATTTAGAATTTGGACGTGTTTCAGTGCCAGGTGAAAAAGCATTCTCCTGCAAAAGAATTTTCGGGTGATTTACCAAACTTGCAAATTTCATTTCCTAACCAAGCCTACAAACTTACATTTACATTTATACCAAATATAACAAGTTTTTGTAGACGAATCACGTTCACGGTACATAA
This sequence comes from Mermis nigrescens, assembly GCA_036768485.1. Lineage (NCBI taxonomy): Eukaryota > Metazoa > Nematoda > Enoplea > Mermithida > Mermithidae > Mermis > Mermis nigrescens. The sequence goes on along the minus strand of JAVLUZ010000218.1, from coordinate 540,830 downwards.
ATGTACATTATGTATTTGCATGTATGAATTATTTTTGCAATTTAATAAATTCTTATGAATCATAGATTAATTTGCGATCAAAATTTTGTTAATCGCATTGACACTTATGTACATTATACTCTTTCCTTGCAAAAAACTGTTGCTTGTAAAAACCGGATAATAACTTCGCAGTTGTTATTGTCATGCGCATTCAGCGAAGTGAGATAAATCTTTTTAATAAAAGTTATTATTTTAATATTGAGAGTCTTGTGAATTAATTTAGTCTATATCTTGTAGTTTTACTTTATAATTTTTAAAACAATAATTTTTTAAAATGAAAAGTGAGATTCACAAATTTTTAAATCCATTTTAGTACAAATTATTAATTTTTTCTTATGCGTTTATGCGTGATCCCTTTTTATAATTTTGTAGAAAATCCTTCATCTGTATTACTTCTCTTATTGATATACGGATTTTCTGGATATAGTCATAACTGAATAGGATATCCAAGAAATATTGCAATTTTTTTTATAAATCAAGGTTTGGGAGTTATTAGCTTTTGCCGTTCCGCTGCGTCACAAAGCGCGCAAAATTTCAGCTTTTTAGTACTTTCTGACTTACAATTAAAGTTTTTTGCGCAAAAAATTGGCATATCGATCCAAAGAAGTAGATTCCGATACCTTGTGGGGACTTCTAGCGCACACATCTAATGCGGCACATGAACCAACTTACAATATTAGCTGTTGAACGCTTTTCAACAAAGCAGACTATGTTCTTAGTTAAAACTTTACCAAATAATGTTGACAATGGAAGAAGAATTTATGTAGCACAGCGTAATGAATTAATATTCTTTTTTCAAATTTATTTTCCATTCATTTACTTTCTGTCGAAGAAAATTTATACAGCAATGCAATACTTACCTTTTTGTCAGCAACAGTCGTTATGCTATCATCTTTAGTCTCATCAAGCTTGCCACTCGTTCCGTTACTCTGTTGACTTTTATTATTTTCATCAATGTCGTTGGCCTTGGCGTTTACTTGACCTGCAGTGACGATTGTATCTGAGGCATTTTTTACTTTTCCCTTGTCATTTTCGTTTAGTGAATGCAATGGCATTCTTAACTGCGTTCACTCTCATCAATCCCAAGAAATGTTATTGCGTCTTTGTTTCGTTTTGTTCTTGTTGCTATAGGAACGATTCTCATGGTATAGACCACTCTACTTTTTGTATGTGTTCTTTGATTAGTAATTTTTGATTCTGATAAACAGCAATGTTTTTAAATTGCAATTATGAGTGCAAATGCGTTTATTGTTTTATTTTATCCATTTATAATTTTAGAGTAATTTTTCTCAAGGCAGCACGGAATCTAGGCTTGAGTGATTCAAATTCGTCTTTTCTTATCTGAAGCTTTGTGCTACTCGAACTGTTTATTGTCCTGTTTTACATATTTCTACGGGAATTAAAAAACAAACAACCTAAATTAAGAACTTCACAGCGGATTTAACGTTCCAATGAAGTCAGTTTATGCAGAACTTTTTGTATTTCAAGCCCAAATGTCAGCCTTTTTTTGAGTTTGCATTGTTAAATTCAAAGGTGTTTATGTTGTTTATTATGCTTAGATTCAGGTCAGATTTATCAGTAGGATTCAAGCTAATTGCCATACAAATTTGGAAACTGATTAAACTTTGACTCTTGTATCATTAGCACTTCATGCCTCTAAAATCGACTAAAAAAATTTACATGATGACAAAACCCGGCATTTGCCCTGTGAATACGATCCAGGACAGCAAATGCAAGGAATGGCATTCTGACTGAAGTTTAAAGACTGGCAGTCGGTACTTCTTACGGGAAGTGAAGGAAAATTGATTCTTAAAAAATCTTAAAAAATATTTCACCAAGCGCTAGCAGAAAATTGAATACCATTACAACACCGAATAAACTCATTTTCAATATAGGGCCTATATTCAAGCTTATTCAGATTGGCAAATCAAATAGCCATCTCTGTCCTCAGCTGAACAAATGGCAGGGATTAGGGAACGTGAATGGGCCGGCCTGTGGCGGGCTTGGGTGCGTCTAGAATTTTAAAATTTAAAAAAGTCATGTGGAATTCAGGGATTCTGCATGGATTTTTGTTACTGAAGGTCCAACCAAGCTCCCAAAAACCCTCAAGGGCCCCCTGTGCAAGGGATCACGCATGGGCGTGGGGTGATTTGGAGGTTTGCACCAACCCCCAGAAGTTTAAACCCCCGCAGATCACTGTAGACCCCCAGAATTCTATTTTCAGTAACATTTTCGGTGATTTGACCTATCCTGACCCCTAGAATTTCGGTGCTACCCATATATGGGTGGGACCTGTAACTTTTGTTAAAAAATATTAATTACGTTATTTCAGCGCACATACATGTAATGCTGCATTTATCGGCCGCATATTTCCATTCTGATCATAAAATTTGACAAAACTTCATCTTTTTCATACCTTATGTATTTCGCCTTCAAAAATAGTGCTCAAGAAGGTGGCATCGAAATTACTTCACGACCAAGAAGCTTATTCGGCATCCGACATTGGATGTAATCGCTTTATAGCAAGAACTAATCTCATTGACAAGTAATGCATTATGTATCAATCACAGGAGCACCATCTAACTTTTAACCAATGATTACGGTTCTATGTCATCCAACTTAGAGCAGTACGCCTTTAAAAATTTGTACTTCAACATCCAGTCCCTAGAAATAAACTGGTTTCATCTAATATTTAAGTGTAGGACGTTTGCACACCGTCATCATTTCTATTTTTATGCGTTTATCATGTCACATTTTCATTTTTTAGAATACTGTCCTATCAAAACTCTTGCTCCCAGTCATACGTGGGCAGCAAGAAAATTCTGGGGGGGGGTGCAAGATTCTTTTGAAGGTCAAAAAATGGCCTTAAAAATGGTGGTATGGCGATAAAAACACCATTTTTCGACGTTTCTCATCAAGCACTATCCATTGGCATCAAGAAATTGCGAAAAAAACGAAAAAAATTTTCAAAAATTGAATTCTGGGGGGGGTATTTTGATTTCTGGGGGGGGATTTGGTTTCTGGGGGTGCATACCCCCTAAACCCCCTCTACGCCCAGGTGTGCTCCCAGTTTTTTAAGGGAGCTTTGTTCATGAACATAAGTAATCATGACACAAAGAGTGAATTTTCACGCGTAAAAACGAATTACGTCTCTTAGATACAATATATATCAGTCTGATAGATCTTGATTTTGTTAATTCAGCTCCGATATGGGCGTATCACCGGAAGGAAGCACCTTATATATTACGCACGCTTAGATAGAAGAGATGGGTGCATATTCGACCATTAAAATTTACAAATGCATAATGATTGAAACGGAGAGTGACTTTTTATATGAAGCAATTAAATAGCCAGAATGAGGTTATGGATGTTTTATTGTATGTAATTTAATTTTAGCGCGTACGAGAGAAGAAAAGAATATTGTCCAACAAACAATCGATTTTTCACTACGTTATCCTGAATTCACCAAAAATTAAAAACTGAGTCTTATTCCACCGATTCATATTTTTTCATTGCATTGTATATCGTTACTGCAATTAAAAGCTATAGGTATTCTTTTGTTAAATTTAACTGGTAAAAACTAACAATTTCCATCGAACAAACGTAGCGTCGCATGCAATGTTACAATAAAATTTTAATCATCGCGAGAATCTACTGATTAATTGAAGCGATACGCAAGCAATATTCAATCGAACCGTACTATAATCATTTTGCGAATAAGTTCCAAAGAACAAATATCGAGAGTCGCAAGCAAAAAATTGTGTGTAATTTAATTCCTTGGGCTGAAGTATATACACTAGTGAGTTAAATTATGCTTCGGTAATTGCATTCCTCAAAACGTGTTCATTTTTTTGACAAAAATCTCTCTAACTTTCCCGTAGTACGCGCGCCAATAATAGATGTTTCTATGATTAAGTCGTAATTTTGTCTATTTTTGACACATCGAACAGTATATCTGTCGATTGACGTTATTTTTCATCCGCATCTTCAGTCACTACTTTTCATCGTGTGCGCAGGATGATTGTCACAGAAAAAGTGTTTCCATCTATGATGACACCGATTCGCATTTAGGGTCAAACATGCGCTTCGTAAAATGAAGACTTCTCATCTTAACATTTCATGTTCCATTCAAAGATGTGCTTGATTCAAATTTCGAAGTTTCATTCTGACTAGCGGAAAATATTCTTGAACTAATTTCCAATGATTTTTTTTAAATTCCCACATTTAGGTAAGCCACTCAAATGCTTCTCCTGCGAATTCCGACATTAGCATTACTTGTGAAGGTGTTATCGGCTGATTATTGGTTAGACGGCGTTTATTCTATCGATCCATCAGAATCAATGCAACACGATGCGCCACAAGGTCCGCTTAGCTTAACCAGAGATGGCGTTGATTTTATGACGAATCTATGCACGGATTATTTTGCGAAACTGGCCAATCAGTCGCGCAAGGGCGGACCTATGCAATCGGGTAAAGTATTTTGCGATGTGTTATTTGTAAATCGAAGATGGCGACCAGACATGCACGTGGGGGTTTATGGTGGTCCTGACGGCGCAGAATGGAAAAGTGGGAAATTTTCTCGAGAATATGAGGCAAAATGAAGGCAAAAAACGAAACGTTTTCTTCAGAAGTGCTTTAAATTGATCGGTAACTTTTTGATACCATAGTTTCAACGCTATTTTAGCGTTTATACCAATTTTGAGGTCATTTTGGCCCAAAAAGTTCAATTTTTGACTCCCGTAGACCGGCTGACTCCACAGATCGGCTATGCTGTGCATCTAAGATGACAACTCTACATAATACTATGTATTTTAATGTATAGAGAAATTTCAAATATTTGAGTATAAGGGACAAGAAAATTCACGAATTTTTGGTTGGACAGAAGCATCGTAGGGCAAATCCGAATTAGATTCTGAGATTTTGGAAAAATATAACTTTGAAATGTCTCAAAAACGGAGTTATTTAATAATTTAAGAAATTTTGAAAAACTTGATTGGGGCTACCTTTACTTGCATAGCATGGGATTCGGAGGGTCAGACGAAAATAAAAGAAGCTTTAACTACTCAACTTCAATGTAAACTAACATGACCTCAGAAAATCGTGGAAAAATTAACTTAGACGAAATTCTATCTCTTGATCAATAGATGACCTTGAGCACTTTAGCAACGATATCGATATTTTGCTTTCTTCGGCAATAATTTTACTTTATTTCACTGTGCTAAAAACGCAACGAACTATTGCGACATGGAAGCCAAATTATTAATTAATCGAAACACGATTCCCTAAATTGAAAAACTTGATGAAGTACCGTAAAAACAAGCATGCATTTGCTTTGTTTTATCCAAATTATGTTTAATATCTTTCTCCTTTGTTCAATGATACTGCCAACAAGCACTTCGGCTTCATTCAAATTGTGTTGACATTTATGATGTGAAAAACCTAGATGCAGGCTTTTAGCACTATCTATAGCAGCACATAAAGCTTTCTTGGTTAGCTAAGACATGTGAGCGTATTTGAGAGCGTTTGTTAATTTCTACGCTTCAGAAATTTTGACGGCCAAAGAAGACCAAAGTAATTATAGTAATTATATCACCAGGCACGTATCATTGGCCTCAAATGATCAGGGAAAAAGTTTAAAACCGAACTTCGTTGAAAACTGTTAAATACTCGTATGTATGCTTGTGAGCACATATGGTCGTTGCGAGTGGAAGGCAGATTTCCCAAACCCATAGAATTGAATTTTTGATACGTTCTTGAGATTTGTGCCAGTTTTTCGCTATTCAGACCCCTCATAATTGGGCTGCTGAAAATCCTGGGAGGTCAAGGCCGGGTCCAAACATTTAAAATAGTTTGCAAAAATTATAAAGGTCGAGCTTATTAAAATTTTGCACAAATTAAATACGACTTCTAGCCGATCTTCTGATTGTTCAAACTTATTAAATAGTTCCTGTTTAGAATAATATTTTGATGCATGCATATGACAACAAGATTGTCTATTATCAATATGCATTACATATGTTTGTGTACGTAAAAAACGTTAAATTCACTTTCGCTCAATACTCTACTTCACAGCTCTTCATTTTACTCAAAGCATATTCCGACGATTAAGTAGAAAAGCAAAATTGTTAATACAGTACAGTGATTATGCGGGAACAACCATTGTTATAGGTTTGTTGTTTGATTGCAGAAAATCAATCCAGTAATTCAATATCCGCATCGAGTGGTCTTCTGAACATTTGCCACTCATTTTTCAAGGAAAGAGGAATAAAGCTGGATAACGACGGCAAAATACTAGCATCAGTTCCCGCTGTTTCGGAGGAAACTACTACCGGGTCTTCGCCTAGCCCATAGAAGATTCAGACTTGTGTACATTGATAGTTACTAAATATTTATTAGGAGGACGCAGTGCTCAAGGAAATATGTGGATTTGCTTACAGATTTGTACCTACTGTTTTCACACATATGTCTGATTAAATGTGTACTTAGGAAAAGCGAATTTTAATTCAGGAACAATTTTAGTTCAAAGAAAGAAACAGCTTTCTTCGGGACAAAAATTGAAATACGAGATTAATTTTCTACTGTTATATGAGGAATAAGTAGGAACTAAGTGAGACTTTGAATCATATGTTCAACAACCCGAGAGAAAACCCAGAAAAAAATCATTACTCATTATGACCATACAAGACAGAAACACGTTTAACACCCTTGATTTTCAACTTTACACTTTACAAATCAAGAAAACGCACTTTACAAATCAAGAAAATTCGCCGCGACTTATACCCCTTCAGAAATACTTTATTTTAATTTTATTTGACCTATTCGACTTATAACGGAGAAATTGGCGAATAAAAAAGGGACAAAAACGTATTTTTTCACCTTGCACCCATTGTAAACTTTACAAATCTGAAGCTGACTTAAAATGTCAAAAAATTCAGTCTGGGCCAGTTTGTAGCGTCTGAATCGTACTACGTTTGTGGGTGAAAAACTTCTGTTCCGCATCCTACTTAAGATATTGACCAATCAAAAAAGGGAAGAAAACGTATTTTTTGTCCAATGTTACACCCCTAATTTCAAACTTTACACCTGCAGAAGTAACTCAATCTTGAGTTTTTTAAACGCGGTTTGCTGCGACATGTAGCCCTTGGGACGTACTTTATTTTTATTCTATTTAACTTGTCCCAACTTATAACTGGAGAAGTTGACGGAGATATTTGAGACAAAACTTGTTTTTTACACCATCAACTAGAGTATAAAGTTTAAATCCCTATATCCAACTCCGTATTGAGTGTAAAAAAGTTTGATGGCAAACCGAAAGCAGCCATGGAGTCGCAGTACATTTCTTTCAGTAGTTGACAGACAACAAAACAAAGTTCATGATTTCTTATACAAGAGTCTGAACTTTATTTTACCTCAGCATTTAAACTTTACACCCTAGAAATAACTCTGTAGAGTTTAAAGAAACGCGTCCAAATGCGATATGTAACCCTTGAAACGCACTTTTATATGATGTTTCGCACATCCCGATTTATAATCGGAGCGGTTAACAAAGTAAAAGAATGTAAGTTTTTTCGTTCAACAGACTGTAAACTTTAAACTGCCACATCTAACTTCGCATTGATCTTATACAAACGCAGTCAAATTCATCGTGTAGCCCTTAAACCGTAGTGCATTTGCATGAGAAGGTTTTTAGAGGACTCTTACACAAACAATTTGGCAGACATAAACAAGTCGAAAACTCGACCAAAATATTTTTTCAATTGCAGATTGTTCTGCTCTTTACACTGCCACTGCGAGAGTATCAATTGAAAAAAGTGCCATCGAGCTTACTCAATGGTCTACCAAAATTTCAAAAAGCAATATGTTATAACATTACATTGAAAAAATGGAAAGAAAAATTAAAAAAACCTCATAATATTTTTTATTATATATCTTTAAAAAAACCGCACCTCCCAGTAATGTCCTAGTGTTGCTGTAGGGGGCCCTCAATATTAGGAGTATTCAACTATATTATATGTACGCAACGCGCTACCTATGATTGTGTTCAGAACAAATCTGAACCAATACTTTTTTGAATGACACCCATTTGTAAGCGTTCAGAGAAAATTGTGAGGTCATCTGCAAGGTTTGCACCAAGGTCAGATCAAACCTCCATTTACCATCATGTTTTTATAGTCGAAGTGCACCATCATAGCAAAGACTCATAGTTCATATTAAGTAAGACACCGTCTTTACATGCACTGACAGTTATTACTTTCACTAGCAAAGAAAAATGCTCCGATGGAACAAAAAAGGTAAATATACTTGAATTTCTTCATTGTTAAGGATGTAATAGGAGGGGATAGGGAAAATTTCCCAATATGCGCAGAAGCCATAGGAATGTGCTAAACAGTTAGACTTCCCCTAAACAACGCAAACATCGAAGTATATTTTGCGGCCTGTGAAAAATGAGATTGTAGTCACAAAACGTTCTCAAGTGTTTCGCAAAAGAGCATTGAAGACACTTCCATTACTATTAATTAATCAATGTATTATTCATTTAATGAAATCTTAACCTTCCGCAATGCTCTAGCGTAAAAGATAATAGTGTAAAGTGTCCAACTACATGGCCAACTCAATAGTCTGCATGAATAATCACTAAAAATTTCTTTAAATCTTCCAAAATAAAGTAATCAAAATACTCGTCATCGTGATCGAAATTACTACGGAAAATCTGCAGAAACGCGCATAGGCCGCAGAATATACTTCGATTTTTGCGTTAGTTTAGGGAAGTCTAACTTTTTATCACATTCCTATGGCTTCTGCGCATATAGGGAAATTTTCCCTACTCCCTCCTTTTACATCCTTAACAATGAAGACATTCAAGCATATTTACCTTTTTTGTTAAATCGGAGCATTTTTCTTTGCTAGTTCCCTTCTTTTATTTAATATTTTAGGCCATATATCCATAGATGCGCAGCGCCAAAATTCTGGGGGGTGCAAGTAGCTGAAGGAATTTCTTTTTCGTCTCGAACCCTTTACACTAAAATGATCACAGATTAAGAAATATTGCGTTGAAAGAGAAAAAATTTTACCATTTGAGATATTGTAGCCTTCTACATTATAAAGCCAATTGGACTGCACAGAAACCAAAATTGAGTTAGATAAGCTTCAGGACACGCTAACGGTAAAAAAACCCGTATACTTTACACTTTTGTGCAAGAACGATTAGATGTGAAGAAATTTTAGGCTCAGATTCGTGATCTACAACTCAGGGGCAACATTTTTGAAAAAAGATGGCCCTCCGCAAATTGTTTGATATCCAATGCTCTGGGCGGTAAAATTCTTCTCAGTGTAAACTTTACACTTATGATAATAATGCAATATTGGGTGTATAGAAACAAAATAAAGTAGGATCTGTAACGCTAAGGTCAGGGCACATTTTAAGCATAATTAGCATGGTCCGCCTACTTAGCGGAGTAGCTGAAGAAAATTTGTTTTTCGTCTCGAAGCCTTTAAACGATCACAGATCAAGAAATATCGCGTTAAAGAGAGAAAAATCGGTCATTGAGATATTATAACCCTCTACATTATAAAACCAATTGGACTGCACAGAAACCAAAATTGATTAGATAAGCTGAAAACACGCAAGGAGTAAAAACCCGTATACTTTACACTTTTGCGCAACAACCATTGAGTGCAAAGAAATTTTAATGTCACATTTGTAATCTACAACTCGGGGCAACATTTTCAAAAATAAAAAATTGGCCTTCGGCAAATTGTTTGATACTCAATGCTCTGGGCGGAAAAGTGATTTTCAGTGTAAACTTTATACTTGTGCTTATAACGCAATATTCGGCGTGTAGAAACAAAATAAACTAGGATCTGTAACGCTAAGGTCAGGGCACACTTTAAGCATAATTAGCGTGTTCCGCCTACTTGGCGGAGTAGCTTGAGAAATTTTCTTTTTCGTCTCGAACCCTTTAAACGATCACAGATCAAGAAATATCGCGTTAAAAGAGAAAAAAAATTGTTCCTCCGAGAACCAACTGGACTGCACAGAAACCAAAATTGAGTTGGATAAGCTGAAAACACGCAAGGAGTAAAAAACCCGTATACTTTACATTTTTGCGCAGAAACCATTGAGTGTAAAGAAATTTTGAGGTCAGATTCGTGATCTACAGCTCGGGGGCAATATTTAAAAAATTGGTCCTCCGCAGATTATTTGATTTTTCGGCGTGCACTTTACACACTCATTGCTAACTCGGCATTTAGTGTAGACAAAAGAAAAAATGGTACATCGAGTTTTCAAATTATATATCGTTTAAAAAAAACCGCACCACCCAGATGTGTGCCGTTGTTGCTGTGAGGGGGGACACAAAATTAGCGCTCGTTGTGATAAACATATAAGAATAAAGGTGGAAGTAAGCGTAAAGCGCCAAAATTTTGAGAATTTTGTGGTCAAAAGAACTTTGGAGAGCTAAAATTCTATTTTGAACAAGAATTTTCACAAATTTTCCTTTTGTTCTTGTTTTAGAGATTTTCATTTGCCCGGCCGGTCTTTCATTCGCACTGTGTAAAAAAGCCACGGCATGCAAGGCAACCGACGAATAAATTTATTTATGTACAGGCACATGTATCGGCAAAAGCACAGCACACTCAGACTGAAAGCGGTAGGTAGCTAAAATATTTCACTAACAAACGGTGGCTATGCGCATCATTTCCATCAAATCAGTTATTTTCTCTCTGGGTCTACCATTGGCCATTCCGCGTTCAATTTCCGCGCGATCAATGTTCTTCCAGCCCTTCCAATCCACCCACTTTAAATTATTCTTCGTTAGAAAGTATTTGATCAATTGTTTGCCAGGTTTTTCGACAATCGAAATCCGTTCGTTTGCCGAACCAATGCATTCTTGAACGACTATTTCGGCCGTCCGTTTCGCCGACGATTGGGTCAACGCCAGAACGCCGCGTGGGCCAGTTACGCACCAGCCGCAACCGTATAAGGGAGCTAACGATGTATCGTTGGAGCGATCGTCTAAATTCGAAACATACGTCAATCTGGAGGGGTCAGCCGTCTGAGAAGAGGGGAGAAAAATTGACCTTTTTTGGGCCAAAACGAGCGCAAAAACTAATATGAGCGCTAAAATAGCATCAAAATAACGTTACTACATAGTTTCTGGTCACTTTAGAGCACTTTGAAAGAAATTCTCAATTTTCATCCATTTTTGGTCTTAATTTTGCATATTTTTTCATAAAATTTCCCAATTTTTCCATTCTGGGGTGTAGACCCCCAAACCCCCCACATACATGTCTGGTCATGTGCAATGAAATATGCACTATCGCACTATCCAATTTCGCATTAAGCGAGTTGTCTTACTATGTTAATACACTGCATTTTGTCGGAACCAGGCGTACTGTATGCAGCTAATTGGAAAAGTCCATGAAAAGCCCGGCTAATGCAGTTTTTCACTTAAAGCACACTACTACGACTGGTCCCGACAGTGCGTAAGCAGGGTTAGACACCTCGATGGTTAATGCAAAACTCGGATAGTGCGTAATGCACGCGGCTGACCCTATAAAAAAGGCTAACCCGATGTTGTATCGCAGCTTGGGCAATTATACACTTAGAATTTTGAGATCAGCTGCACTAAATAGATAAATATGTCTTTGTTCCAAGTGCAAAAAAAATTTTAATAAGTTGCCAGCGGTTCATGCGTCAGGGCGAATTGTTTACACCTCACTTTGATATGTTTTAAACCAAGAGTTTCTGGATTGTATTACATTACTGAGCACATAGGTATCTTTTTTAACAATATATGCTGTCAAAAAATTAACTAGCACATTGCTTGAACCCCTAGAGCAGGTGCGCGCCCTATAAGGTTTAAAAACTTCAAGATATCGTCAGAAAAGAGCAAACTGATGGCAGAATCAATGCTAATTTAAACTTTAAAAATATCAGAGTAGGTTGTAAACAAATCGCTCAAACCATCGGCAGCTGGCCAAAATTTTTTACGCGGTTGGTTGGAAAGAAGACTTTTTTATATATCTAATGCAACTAATCCTAAAAATTTATGTTCATATTAGCCGAAGATATGAATTGTAACATCGGAGTGTAGCCTTTTTTATGGGCCATCCTGTAAATCAGTGTGTAAGCACACGCTTATAACACACCTAGGATAATAAGTGAATTTTTACTACTCTACTGTGCATACATGGGCCTAGGGAGGAGAGGGGGTATTACCCCTACCTGAGGTTTTGTAAAGCCAGGTACTGTCAGGCGATTTTGAGGAAACGAAAGGTGCTGCAAGACAATTTTTGAGCCTACTGCGGAAAATAGGCCGAAAATTCTACCTGAAAATGGTTAAAAATATCAACATTTTCCGGCGCTTCGCGCCATATTGATAATTTGTTGTATTTTTCATCGCTAGAAACCTATAAATTAAGCGAACTTCACTAATCACGGTCAAAAAACCAAGTTTTCTGCATATAACGTGCTACTGTACCATATTATAGTACCCTAAAATGCACACGTACAAAATGTACATAGACTCTTGGGGACCGCCTTTATACCTGTACAAAGAGACCTAATAAAAAACAATGACCACAATTCACTACACTGTTTTTTGCACTAGCTTCTTTGTACATGTACAAAGATCTCCGGAAAAGTATTTTTTTACATATAATATATAGATATACTATTAAATATACACACTTTTACATACCACTAGATTGTTATCCGTGACCCACACGCTTCACAAAAAGTGTTACTTTGTCCTAAATTCAGCTGGTTAAATTAGTTTGGCGAAGCGCGAAATTTCATGATCTTGTGTTTAATTCACACTATAAAATTCGACTCTGAAAGCTAACATAATTTGTTTTACACAATCAGGAATAGTACAGCGATTGCAATATGCTGAGTGAATCTTATAATGGACACCAATTTGCTTATGAATTTAATGCAACGCAAAGGTAAAAAAGTAAATTTTATCTTCGAATGGTAGAAAACAGTGCAAAGTTGTTTGATAATTCTTTTTTCTGCAGGAAATCTTATAAAACAGTAGAGATATATGCAAAAGATGCTTAAATCTGTATAAAGATGCTCAAAGATAGATTTTGGAGCGTTTAATGCCCGCGCTCGGACCTAAATAGAATGTAATTACGATATTCGCCGCTAAGCACCGGAAATTTTTTGAAATTTTGCTAAAAAAAGTCAAAAAAGCGTTAAAATTACTATTACTTTGCCCCACAAAGTCTTTGTACATTGTACAAAGATGGTTCCAAAAATCTTTGTACGAGCCTTAAAATCTTTGTCTCGTACAAAAAAACAGTGATTCACTATATGACCATTCCTGGATTTCACCCCCCTCTGGCCACCTCTATCTTGCCCACGTATGCTACTGTGTACAACCTTATTCTAACAGCAACAGCCTAACAAGAATACAACATCCGCCTCGTCTATATTCCTCCTGCCATAGCATCAAAGCAATAATAGATTTATTTTTCAATTAATGTGAACATTATAAGAATATCGCACACTCCGGTTAATACACGCACCGGATAATGCACACTTTAGACCCTGGTCCCTAAGGCGCGTGCATTATCCAAGTTCGATTACATATCGACAGCCGTCATCTGTAACCACTACTTTTTAAGGAAAAGGAAAAATTGCGTTTTACAATTACAAGTAATTTACTTGTCTTGGTATTTTGATATGAAAAATTACATTTATCCGATTTAAATTCTCTTTCTCTTTCTAATAGCAATTTATTTCTCAACTCGATTACCAAGAAGCATGTAAACTTAGGATTTCGTTCTGGATTGGCATACAAAACCATCATTTTAACGGAAAAAATTACTCAACATTCGAAAGCCTAATGTCCCAAATGGCATACACATTAAATGTTTAGGCAGTCAAAGTTGCTCAGCAGCAGATAAATAGTTTTGCCTATGTTACAACAGATAAGTGTTTTTGGAATGCACCGTTTTGACTAAAATTAGCAGATAAGTCCGTCCGAATAGCCAGCCGTACAGTCAAAAATATCGAATTTCGAGTGCGTTGGGTGCACGGTTTTTTTGTATTCGGCAAAGATTTTTCTCGATGTACAAAGACTTTTCAGGACCGACTTTGTATATGTACAAAGATTTTTTGGAAGACAAAAACTGTAAAGAGGTGTGAAATTCCCAAAGAATTTTTCAGCGCTTCGCGCCGAAATGAATAATTGTTTGTCCTATATATATATACTTTAAAATGGCCGAATTTGCATTTAGAATGGAAAATTTTCGAATTTTTCGGCGCTTCGCGCCGTTTTGAGGACAGTTTAGTAATTTTTGGCAGCAAAAACCCAGAAGTTAGCTAAAATACACTACCAAAGGTCGAAAAACCCTGTTTTACCACACTAAAATTGCTACTGTGCTATATTATATTACACAAAATTTTGCACGTACAAAATGTACAAAGACTTTTGGGGACCATCTTTGTACATGTATATACGAATGGACCTTGTACAAAAAAAAACACTGATTAAGTGGGACCATTTTTTCGGAATCAGCGAGGTCTATTAACCAATAAAATGTAAAAATCTTGATTTAAAAAAATCTTTAGATAAGTGCATGAATAGCGAAAAACATTTGGTTAGCCGGGACTCGAACCCGGGCATAAGAATTCTGGGGGAAGGGGGCAAAAATTGTTAAAAAGCGTCTTTTTGGGCTAAAAAACAATGGGTACACATCAAAAACACTGTTTCTTGACGTTTCAGACAATGATAATTGTTTCTAGAACATAAAAACGTAAAAAAATTTCGAAAAAATCTAAGAAAATTGAACAAAATATAGTAAAAAATGCGAATATGGCGCAGAGCAGTCAAAAATTGTACAAGGTCCGTTTGCATGCACAAAAATGAGCTAGAACGCTAAAAGTCTTAGCACATTTCGTATACATAAATTTTGGGTACTATAATATGGTACAGTAGCAATTCTAGTGTTGCAAAAGAGAGTTGTTCGAAACCTTGGTTACGTGTGGTAGCAATTGATAAATTTCTGAAGGCAAAGGTCAGCAAGATCGTCTCAAAATAGCACGAAGCGTCAAAAAATTTGGCATTTTTCCTTGAAAATGTAGTTTCTGAGATTATGGCGATATATAGAACACACAATTGCTCATTTCATCGCGAACGCCGAGAATTTCTGCAATCAAGCATCCTTATCGCAGTTTTGGTCATCCAAAAAATTTGCTGTACAAAAACGATCCCCAAAAATCTTTGTACATCGCGAAAAATCTTTGCCGAATCATAAACTGTGGCGCAAGGCGCCAAAATTTTGATTTCTGGTGGGCTAATTTTGAGCTAAAATGCTCAAGGGGCAGACTTTTGAGAATGCATACCCCAAACCGCCACGCCCGGGTGTGGTCTAAACCATTTTGCGGGGTTCACTGTTTTTTTTGTACGAAAACTTCGATGTTTCTGTACAATGGAAAATCGGCCGTAAACAGCCTCTACTCTGTGTACAAAGATGTACAAAGATCGCTCCAAAAATCTTTGTGCGAGCCTCAAAATCGTTGTCATTTACAAAAAAGGAAAAACAGTGGGGGCGGTCAGTAGCCATTCTGAGGGGGGGGGTTGAAACCCACCCTCAACCCCCTCAGAGCACGTATGTGTCTGACACCTAGATCGACTGTTCCTTTTGACCGGCCATGCTGTGCGTCTAGACACGGTAGACCCCGAGAATCTAAAAGACCCTTCAAAAATCGATAGCCCTATAATTGAAATTTTGGTGCTGTTTTTAGGCGATTTTGCTTCATCAGACCCCCAGAATTCAGCTGTTGTCCATGTATGTGTGTATCTAAGAATACGACTACTAGCAAGAATAGATTATGCATTAGCGTTTTTAAAATTTCTACGACGCGAAAAAATACGAAAAGCCACCGAATTTTATAAACTAATTTCGCCGGTAAAAATGAAAAAATGGGCGACTGGTGGGCGTTCGAAACTCAAAAACAAAAAGCTACCGCAGGCTCCCAGCATTCCATTTTAAAAAGATTCTCTTCGTTTTTCTCTCATCAGTGAACAGCTGATTGAGCCTGACGAGAAACGTCAAAAAATGTTGTTTTTTTTGCAGCTCACCATGAATATTTTGTGGCTGCATTTTAAATCTTTGAAAACGTACATGTAACAGGCGGATGGGTGATCCCCAACCCAAAGTCGGACGTCCCCCCATTCCCGAAAGCCAGAAAAATTTTGACCCACCGATTTTTGGGAAAAAACGAATTTTTTTGACCGTTTGGGCGTTTTTTGGCCAAAAATTGGAGGTAATTAACCCCCCTCCCCCAATTTCGAGCCGTTACATGTATGTTTGAAAATCTTTCATGCTCCGAAAATTCCCAAAATTATGACCGTCTTCATGTATGTTAGAAAAATAAAATATTCCTTGCTTCGCCCACCTTTCAATTCCAATCGACAGCAATCATTATTAACGGTTCGCAAAAACCTTTCCTGCGGATCTAAATAAATCAACGACTCAGAACCGCTTAAATTGAGAGTTTTTTGACCCAAAGAATACACGATCAGTCCGCAATCAATTCGTTCGTATTTGGGCGGTTCTACGGGAACCGCTCGCATCATCGCGTGATTAGAATCGTCGCCTATCAGACGATTGATCCGAAGATCAATGGCTGAGACGTAATTTCGGGCATCGGTCAAAATTTCGGCGGGCGAACGCGAAAATTTAAGGGACCAACTTTTCTGATGCTCAGTCTCATTAGAAACGACGGATGAATTGGCAGTATCGGTCATTAGCTGAGTTAATCGCCTTTTCGGCCGATCCAACTTTTCGATCAAACGACGTGTTTTAAAAAATAATGGATTTTTAGGAAAAAAATGAAAAATTTCCGAAAATTAGATTTGCAGGGGTGACGTTTTAATGCAATTTACGCGATGTTCTCGTTATTTAGGTACATAGAGACAATGACAGCAATGAACTACACAAAACTAAGTCGTCCCGATATCAGAAACGAGAACATCCTTTTCTACTTCCTGCTTTGTAACTTCTATATTTGTTTAAAATTAAATATATTTGTCCATTTTTCACCCAAACACTCGTCTGCGTTTATAATTTAGAATGAAAACCTATATATACATATACATGCATAACGTATACTTATTTTTAATTAAAAGCTGAAGGGCGAATAGACTAAAAAATCAAAATAGTCCACGCAAAATGTCCAAGACAACATAACTAGTGACAAGCATAGGTGGGCAGCACCAAAATTCTGGCAGGTGCAAGATTTTTCAAAGGTCAAAAAATGTCTTAAAATGGTAATGTGGCGACAAAACACCATTTTTCAACGTTTCTCATCGAGTACTATCCATTGGCATCAAAAATTGCGAACAAAACAAAAAAGTTAATCTGAATTCTGGGGGGTAATTTGGTTTCTGGGGTAATATTCGGACTTCTGGGGGTTGCATACCCCCAAACCCTCCTCCACGCCCACGTGTGGCCACAAGTCTTGTCATGACAAGTCGTAAAAACTAGGGTTCCACCACTTACTTGTCAAAACTAGTAATTTTTGACGAGTCAGACAAGTAAACCTTCGTAATATAATGAGTGAAGCGTTCATGATGCATTAGTATTATGTATTGCGTTAGTGTACTAAAACTTATCTAATTAACTTTCTTCATCTCCGTAGGCGAAATAAGACAACTGGTCTCAAGTACGTCAAGTTTAACTTCATTATATTTAGTGCCTCAGACCATCTATAACTTTTGTTTTACTTATTTCATTATCACGTTCAAGAAATTTTGCCGCTGATTATGAATGGCAGGAATAAATTTGAAATTTCGTTCATTAATTTACATAAAATAAAAGTCGCGAGCTGATATAAAAAGGGGGAAGAATTTCATGAAAAAGCGCTGATTATGTGATTTTTACAATTTTCCTCGCCTACGATGATTTTCGCATCATCAATGCTGAATTGGGTTTTTATCCTAAATCTATATTTTTTCGCACGAAAACAGCAAAATAACATTAGTCAAGGCAAATAACTATCCTAATTTCGACTTGTCGAAATTGCACTAGTTTTGACAAGTAAATTTTTTACTTGTCATTTGGTAGACGGTTTACTGGTATAATAAAAAATTTAACTTGTCAAAACAATTTTTTTCACTAGATTTGACAAGTGACAAGCCCTTGACCGACAAGTATTTTGTGGAACCCAAATACTTGTCAGACTAATACTTGTCAGACTTGTCAAGGTTTGGTGGAACCGGGCCCAGAAATCGATCAACCGATAAGTCGCTGATTAAAAAGCTAAGTTTATTTTTAAAGTATGGGACCAACTCTCGTGCAAGAATGATTAATATAGAGGGTAACTCACCTAACTATCAAACATGTTTTTTCTTATTAACTTCGTTAGTTTTTATTATTTTTTAATGATTTTGTAAAGATATAGTTAGAAGGTTAAATAGGAACCTGACTGACAAGGTTTGATCGGTTTTGCTTGTTCACGGTGTAAACTGCAGAAGTTAGTGTAAAGCTTAGATTTTTGATAGTATTTCCTTTTAAAACTAATGCATTTTGCGATCAATGCATATCTCACGATTCAAGCCACTCAAGCAATTAATGATAATGAATTTTGAGTATCTGAATGCTGTTGAATGGGTTGGGTTTACGCAAATTCACGAGAAATTGCTGGCAAAAGTCAGTACAATTTTTGCCTAGCGAAGAAAAATTATTTCTTCAAGATTGCTATATTTTACACCTTATCTAACCTAATCGTGCCAACCTTTGTCAGCCGAAAAACTTTCTCAAAATATTAAGAATTGATTGACGTTACTCGAGATAAGACTTTGGATATTAGGTGAGACAGTCTCCAAAGATAAAGGTTTATACAAACTTCTGTAGCTCATAACCACAAACAAGCAAAAGCAACCAAATCAAGTCATCCAGTTTCCTACATATTAGACCTTCCAACTATGTTCTAAAAAATTACTCAAAAAATATTGAGAATGAGCGGCATTATTATGAAAAAACAGGAGGGACAGTTAGATAGGTCACCCTGTATTCAGGTTAGGTAAGAATATGCTTGTAGGTATGTACATACAATTACACTTATATGCGTATTTATAAACAAAGTTGTACATGTTGCCAAAATAATGCGTCTTCTTTGCTATACAAGGTTATTTAGCCTATCAGCCAAGCCAGAACGATTCAAAATATTATCGAAAACATTAAGAAGTTAGGTAGAGGGGGGGAGTAAGATTCTTGAATTTATACTCAGTTTCAGATAATTTAGACAAAAGAGAATCATGTAGATCAGTGATGCTGAACATTTTGATTCAGTTTTTGACTAGAGTAAAAAACTTTTTCAACATAATTACCTATATCAACAAAGAAAGCAAACGAGTTTATATATTCAAATTATTACTTTGACCTACAATTTCCAGATTAAAAAAGCATAAATACATTACTCTTAGTCGGTCCCGTGATGAAATTCTAAATTTATTTTCATAATAATCTTCACTTCTATGTATTTGTAATAGAGGTTTCGGAATAATAAATTTTGGTATTGATAATAATAATGATAATGCTAATAATAATAAATTTTGTGGTTTCGGAATCAAGAAATTTTGAAGTAAGAAAAGTAAAAAACTAATCTTAGGGGCAAAACACCATATTTTGGCATTTCTCACTATTTCTAACATTGGCGAATACCAGAAATATTTCCAAAAATTAAGCACTGGATTGGAATGTTCGCCTTTTTTCTAAATTCCGACAGTCTACTCCAACCCCCTATATGTGTGCACCTATTGACTAAGTGTAAATTAAGTAAAAACTTATCATCAAGCAATGCGGTAAAATCCGATTTGTCAAACAGCGCAAGACAATCGGGCATTTTAGTCATTTCCCGCAGTTCAGCTATTGTAAAGGAAACTTGCAAAGGGCCTCGGCGTCCAATCAAAATTACTTTTCTGATTTGACTCTGCGCCAACGCATCTAAAGCATCAGCATTAATATCCGTCTTGAATAAACGCTCGATTGGACTGAGCAAAATTCGCGCCACATCGAGTGCCACGTTACCGTGTCCCAGTATAACGGCGACGTCACTGTAACGAAGCTAGATGTTTTTAGATAATATTTCGAAATAATGAATATGTAATTAAATTTTAAATAATTAAATGTATCAATTATTATTACTGCTTACTAATTTATTAAATCTATGTGTTAGCAAAGTAAAAAACAAAACAAATAAAATCGTCTGCTTTAAAAATTAGGCAGCTAACGTCACATCAAAGCAACTGAATCAACAAAACAGTTTGAGCTTTTTTGCGATTTGTTTGACGCCAAGGAATAAGCTTGATAAAAAGTCAGGAAACGGTGCTTTGTTTTGCCTCAAACATGTTTTTCGGTCGCTTTTGGGCGACTGAAATTTTTTATATTCTTGAATTTCCAAAATTTTCGGCCCTGCCCGTGAATGCTTATTTCATCTGTACACATCAAGTCTTCTAGAGTAATAAGTCAGCAAGGACTCCTCCACATAAATCCTGGATATCGTAGAATCATCTACTCTCAGCTTAACTTACGTATTCAGTTCAGCCCAAGTTTTAAATAAGGGATGCATTTATGCAAGACTACATTACGTAAATGATTGCAAGTAAGTACTCTAAAATCTTGAGGCGAATTAGTGACCGTTTTAAAAAGAAAAAGTGGTTTAGTAAAAATTTTCATTGAAAACGACCGAATTTTCAGATGAGACAGGGAAATTTTTTTAGCTAAATTAGAACTTAAAATAACAAACACATACCAAAAGTTTGGGGAGAATTTAGAGCAGATAAAACCGCAAAACACGAAATTGAGAGCGCATATAAACTCTGAATTTAGAACTAAGCATTTGCCGCGTATTATTTTAATAGTTTAATATACCCCAATTACACTTTATCGTACTGAAAAAGCTTATTTATAACGTAATTACCATAATCATCGAAAGATGTTTAAAATCACTCTTAAGTTAACAGATTAATCACCCACGAGAAAACTACATGATTCATATAGTACTTAATTTATTGAAAATAAGCTGATTTTTTTAAATCTACGCAGCTTATACGAAAAAATAGATATTGATTCTACGAAGTATAAATCTTAGTTGACAGTGTATACCTTTTTAGTCCGACTAATTTCACGGCTTTTCCAATATCCGTAGTTGAACCGCTGTACTTGAATAAATTGCTAGAATTTCCATTATAATTAGGATATCCATTGTACCAGTTTACGAAGGACCTAGCCGAAAAACAATTCTCAGCCTCTGCTCCTGGAATCAATAAAGGGTTTTCTTTTTCGGATCCGTAAGCAAGGACGACAGCGTGGTAAGCCTGAAATGGCACACTAAAATCACGTGGATAAAAAGAGCAAAATGAATTAAAACTTGAGAAAAAAGGAATCAGATCTTGAACTTAAAATCAGTAGAAACGTAGCACGATTAAAGCGAACAGACACGGGTTTTTAAGTTATCATCACGTTAAGAGCTAATCTTTTTGCCAATTCAGACCAAAAAGCTGCAAATTTTGTACAATTCGGCTCTAGTCACATAGCGAGATCGTCAGAACCGACATAACATCCATATATGCACGTTAACATATCCAATAACTCAATTTAATGTAGTAACAATCATAGGTTTTACTCCTCCCTGACCCCAAAATCTCAATTTTACCGCCTTGGCCATATGCATCTATATAACATCAACATCTATAGCTTTTTAGCTTCGCAGGGCTGTAAATGCGAATTAGTTACCAAGTTTCCAAGAAAAAAGTCACAATTTTAATTTTTTCGTGCTTAAGATGGAACACAGAATAGTATTTTTGAAGCAATGGTAATGATCCACTTATAAAGAAAGTAGAAAAACAAAAAAATAAGAAGCTAAAGTCTACGAATAATCATGCTAGTCTCGTGGATCATTTTGTAAATTAAGAAATAGTACGTGAGTATTACTGGAGTAGGTCCACACTTTTTTAAAAATCATTTGCGTTAAAGAATAAAATAATCATATTTGTAAATCGAAATCGCTGATCTCAAATCCGTTTTCTATTTTCAGCGTGCATGCATCGTTGTTGCAGTATACCTACAGTACACCTCAACACTTTTTTAAAAATCTTTTTGGTTAAAAAAATCAAATGCTATATTATTAAATCGACATCGCTGATCTTAAATCCGTCGTCTATTTTTGACTTGCATGCATCGTTGTTACAGTATACGTAGAGTACACCTCAACACTTTTTAAAAATCATTTTTGTTAAAAAATTAAATCGCCATACTAGTAAATTGACATCGCTGATCTCAAATCCGTCGTCTATTTTTAGCCTGCATGCAATGTTGTATACCTACATTCAGTGATCGGACCGAGGGTACTTTTTGGATCCTCGGCCTCGGCCGAGGCCGAGGGGACTTGAAATCCTTGCCTCGGCCGAGGGTAATGCCGAGCGTCAAGCTTATATACCCATACCCATAAATAGTACTCTTAGAATATTTTGTGTGCACATGAGCTAGAGAATAATCGTAATATTAAACACTTTATCGAATGTCAAACAATTCATTTTTATTTTCAATAATAGTTGTTTAAATGTGTGAAGGATTTATTGAATAAAGTCAGCAGCATGAAAACATACTTAATTTAACAAGTTGCCTTTGATGAAGACTTGGAAAAGTTTATAAAAAATATGGCTGAACAAGCACTTAAAAACTTTTATTACTATAAGTAAGAAAACAGTGTCGAAGAAACAAACGAACAAACGAAATAAGATAAGTAAAGACAGAACTGTAGCCATTGTTGTGCTCGCTTTTGCAGTAATGCATATTTAAACACGTTTTTTCAGTCATCCAATTCTGGTGTGGCAGGTAATATGACGGAAACTGCACTGTACTTTCCGGTCATAGTTTCCCAAGGTCCAGAGATGAGGAAAGGGTGAAATCCCAAAATGGGGGACCAGTAAATTAAGTATGTCTTTGTATGAGCGAACAAATTTTTGTAGATATTTTATATAAATATATGTTTAAACATACACATTTTTACATACTGCCAGTGTGTGACCTGCAACTGGCATGCAGTCCTAAACAGTGTTTTTCTGTGCAAGATACCTTTTTACGTGTGCAAAGATGGTATCCAAAAGTCTTTGAACATTTTGTAAATGCAAATTTTTGTGTACTATTATAGTATTGTACAGTAGCGATTTAGTGTAGTAAAACAGGGTTTTTCGACCTCTGGTAGTGTATCTTAGCTAATTCCTGGGTTTCTGAATATTTGACATTTTTCCATTCTAAATGCAAATTCTACTATTTTAAAGATACATAGGACAGACAATTACTGATGCGCCGAAAATTTTCGGAAATTTTACACCTTTTTACAGTTTTTGTCTTTCCAAAACTCTTTGTGCACGTACAAAGACGGTCCTGAAAAGATTCTGTACATTATGAAAAATCTTTGCCGAATACAAAAAACCGTGGCCCTAAATGTGATAATTCGGCTTGAATTTAGTTGATTATATTAGTTCGGCGCGAAGCGCCGAAATTTTTATCAGCTTTTGATGAAATTTACACATAAAACTCGACTGAGAAAGCTAAAACAACTTGTACTACAAAATCAGAAATATTACAGATATTGTAATATGCCAATTAAATCTTGTAATAAGCACTACTGTGCGTAGAAATCCAATGCAACATCAGGATAAATTAGTCAATTTTTTCTTTGAACGGCAAAAAAGTGCAAAGTTATTAAATAGTACTTATTTTGCATAAAATTTTTAAAAACAATATAAATAGATACAAAACATTTTTAAATCTGCATAAAGATGCCTAGATTACACAAAAATTGATTTTGGAGTGTTTATTTCCCCTGCTTCAATCTAAATACAGTATATTAGCGATATTTTGCGTGAAGCGCCGAAAGTTTTTTGAAATTCCCTAAAATATACTGAAAAACGATATAATAAATATCACTTTGTCCAAGAAAGTATTTTAACATTGTATAAAAATGGCTCCAAAAAAATGCACGAGCCGAAATTGATTTTTGGCAAAACCTGCATTTATTGGCCTTTTTTAATGCATTTTTGCGATTTTCGGCCGAAAATTTGTGATCATTTACCCCCTCTCCCATAAAAATGGCCGAAAACCATACGTGTAACAGGGGGTTTGGGGAATTCCCCATTTACCCAGGGTTGGACATCCTCCCCACACCCTTCCCTCCAACGTCAACCCACCCTCCTCACTTTTGGCGAAAGTTTGCGCTTTGTTGGCTATTTTTAGGTGCTTTTGCCATTTTTGACATAAGATTAGAGTCGCTAATCCCCCTCCTTCTAAAAATGGCCAGGGACCCCTACCCGAAATTTCAAGCCGTTACATGTATGCCGAGGAGCCCCTTACGAAAATTTTGAGCTGTTGCATGCTTGCTTCATAGTGATAGTTTGTCTATTTACTCTTGCTCACATTCAAAAATACTGTATCACTTCGTGAAATTCTAATAGTTAGCTGCACTTTTGCCATAGTAAAAATTAACTTCAAAAATTATTCAAAAGGTTTGCACCAAAAATCGTCTGACAGTGACTTGAGTCTTGTACCTTGAGAGGAGGGTTATAACCCTCCCTCACCCCCCTTTGGGAATGTGTGTTTCCGATCCATGTAGCGAGCATGAGAATTAAAACTAAGTCATCACATGAATAATAAATTGGCACTTTGCTGTATGTAACTTGGTGTAACTGGGTACGCGAGTAAAACCATAAGAAAAGTCTATAGGTAAAAAATAGCCTGTGTACTGCAGATGTATTCTAAATAGTTAATATTCAACGGATATATTAAACTTATTCAAATTTGATTTTAACCCTCGGCGCCTCGGCACTTTTTAGCTTCGCCCTCGGCGCCGAGGAGGCTCCAAAAAACGCCGAGGCTTGCCGATACTAAAGTACACCTCAGATTTTTTATTTTCAGATCTCAGATAACTTACTTCAGAAAATTTATTAACTATCATGGCACAAGATATTCATATGCATGAATTTTGCCATATCACAAGAACTGAAGAATCAGCCACCGAATTCGCACGAGAAAACGGCTCGCTGCTTGCTTTTCATATTAATATTGTAAGTGCGGTGCACATACACACTCATCAAACTCATGCGCTATTTCCCTACAGCTCGTTTCGCTGTTCGGATGTGCTTTCCCAGCAGCTCGTTTTGCTGTTATGGATGTGCTTTCCTGTCAGCTCGTTTTGCTGCTCGGACGTGCTATTTATAGCTTTTGCGCTTCTTTTGCGCTTTAACCCGTCGAGATGACGTATCATCTCCGGCTTAGATAGCGCAAATTTTCAAGTGATTGAGCACTGGTTCGGCTCGCTCGAGCGACCGAACACTGCGCAGTGGCGGGTCTTCGGACCTGCCCAGTTTTTAGGCTTCTCAATTACAATATCTTGTGCCACGATCTTAATAAATTTTCTGAAGTTATCTGAGATCTGAAAATAAAAAATTGGAGGTGTACTGTAGGTATACTGTAACGTAGGTATACAACGATGCATGCGGGCTAATAATAGACAACGGATTTGAGATCAGCAATGTCAATTTACGAATATAGCGATTTTATTTTTTAACGAAAATGATTTTTGAATACAGTGTTGAGGTGTACTGTAGGTATACTGTAACAACGATGCATGCAGGCTAAAAATAGACAACGGATTTGAGATCAGCGATGTCGATTTACGAATACAGCGATTGTATTTTTTAACGAAAATGATTTTTAAAAAGTGTGGACGTACTCCAGTAATACCTAGTACGTGACACTAGATCATAATAAATGTTGTTACTTTTCTTAAATCCAGTAAGCTAATATCTCGGCCTACAGTTACGTTGCCGAAGAAGCTTAAGCGTCCATCGCGATGACATTCTTGCTCAGCTAATTTTTCAAATGAATGTATGCAATTCTTAACTTCCGGATGGTCAGGCGCCACACCGAATCGCACTAAGCCATATGGAACGGGCAGCTTTTCAAACAAATCTACTGAATATCTGAAGTCAAAAGGTTTTGCTGATCTATAAGGAAACAGCGCTGTTAAAAGAAATTAATATGTAAAGTACTATCATGCACGCAACGTAAGAGACTGGAAAAAAAGCATACGATCCAATGCCTATCATCACAACCAACCTAAAATTCACGATTCTTCAACAAAATCCGAAAGCTATTCTGCCTCGACGTTAAAAATTAAAACCTCCGCTCATTCGCCAAATTTCTCCAAAGTCCCTCAATTTTTGTTTGAAAAACTCATTAAGGAGACTAACGAACAAAACTAGTTAGCACGGGAAAGAGGGTTCCAAGTCACATGCTTATTGATAAATTACATCTGAGCAGACTGTTATCTTCAGTCTATAATTGCATACCGTCTCTAAATGCCTTCCACTTACATGTGAAAAATCGAATAAAAACAAAGCAAAAAGACATTTTCTTGATCAGATTTTGAAAATAACATCAAGGACATTAAAGAAGATGAAAGATTCATCTTTAAGACCAGTTTCTACTGAATTAGTTAACGATGATGTTCACTGGGTGACACCCAACTATTCAGCGTCGAATTTTCACAGAAGACAAATCTTTTTTTAAATAATTAGTCAACAGCAAATTAATAACATGAAAAATTTCTAACAAGCTGGATTTTTCCGGTAGTTCTGGATCACCTCAACACAATCACGGAATTCTAAAACAAGATAGTTGAAAATTATTAAGTCAAATTTAGCATCATTTGAATCAAAAGCGTTTTAATTGCACATGCAGGTATTTTTAATTATCTTCAAACCTGTAACTAGACAAATTTTGCGATAAAATCCTCAGCAGTGATTGACAGCAATAAAAACCAGCCGGTCCTGCTCCAACAACGGCAACATTAAAGCATGGCGCACTTGACGACTGCACGCTTTTATATTGTAGGTTTGCCAGTCTATTCAATCTTAGAAGTTTTTTCAAAACTATCATCATATTCTAAAAAATGGAAGGCAAACAAAAAACAAGACTTTGAATACTAAATAAATTTACTTGACTGATATCATCAAAATCCGGGTACTGTGATCCATACATGGGCATAGGGGCTACTGCCCCTACCTAAGGTTTTGTAAAATCAGGTACTGTCAGGCGATTTCGAGGAAACGGAAGGTGCTGCAAGAGAATTTATGAGCTTACTGCGGAAAAAAGGCTGAAAATTCTACTTGAAAATGGTAAGAAATATAAAAAATTTTCGATTGACAATTTTTTGTATTTTTCATCGCTAAAACTTATAAATTAGCCGACCTTCACTAATTACGGTCAGGAAACACAGTTAACCGCATGTAACGTGCTACTGTACCTATTCAAATACGATGACCACAATTCACTAGTGTTTTTTAGTAATACTTTGTACTAAATTCACCTGGTTATATAAGTTCGGAGCGAAGCGTTGAAATTTTCATGAGTCTTGTTTAATTTACACATAAATTCGACTCAGAAAGCTGAATAACTTGTGTCCAAAGATGATGAGTCATTTTATCTTCAGATTGTTTAATAGTTTTTTCTGCATAAAATCTTTAAAAACAGTGGATGGATGTAAAAGATGCTAAAATATGTACAAAAATACTTAAAGATAGATGTTGGAGTTTTTAATGCCCGCGCTTGGAGCTTAATAGAATGTTATTATAATATTCGGCGCGGAGCGACGGAAATTTTTGAAATTTTGCTAAAAAATACTCAAAAAAGCGCTAAAATTACTATTACTTCGCCCCAAAAAGTTTTTGCACATTGTACAAAGATGGCTCCGAAAATATTTGTATGAGCCTCAACATCTTTCTA
This sequence comes from Mermis nigrescens, assembly GCA_036768485.1. Classification (NCBI taxonomy): domain Eukaryota; kingdom Metazoa; phylum Nematoda; class Enoplea; order Mermithida; family Mermithidae; genus Mermis; species Mermis nigrescens. The sequence goes on along the minus strand of JAVLUZ010000218.1, from coordinate 512,984 downwards.
AAAAAACAGTGATACATTATGACCATTCCTGGATTTCACCCCTCTGGCCACCTCTACCTTGCCCCTGTAAGCTGGGATTAAACCATGTACAGGTGCGTATATGCTGACAGCTACTTCTTTCGAGGGGAAAACGTATTCCCTGCTCTACACACGATTAAGAGTGCATCCAGATGTATTTCTTTGATCGTGAAAACTTAAGAGAAAATTCTCTTTTACATAAGTAAAGGACAAGCAAGAGGTCTGATTATCGTCCTAAATCTTTAGTTATACTTTAGGTGTTAAATGATGACTGAGAGAGAACCATCATTGCCTAAAACTAGGGTCCCGGATTAGCAAACGTCAACTTAAGTGATGAAAATTCTCTGAGTTATTTTGGGATTCGACTGCAACCTGATTTCGATCAAATATAGCAGTTTTTAATCGATTAAAATGCAACCGATTGCTTAATTTTTTACTAAATGTTGTATTATGAACCAGCAATGACAATTTTCGCAAGCCATGCAGACATAAAACAAACAGGAAAAAAGAAATATAGGCGCATATTTATATGTAATTTTATATGAAATCACAATAGACGTTGCAGCAAGAAAGTCCTTACTTGCGATCAGAACAAAGACATCGCACACTACCTACCTATCGATGCTATAGTGTGCGATATTATCGCATTCAGCAAAATAAGCAATTACCCAGCTCATGAACATTTATCCGAGTCATGCTATCGAGTTTCCACATCGTATTTATGATCCCATATGCGATCGCTGTTCCATTTCAAGCAAACCTTTTATTCAACGAAGATTAACATTTTTGCATAATGTGGCACGGGACATTTCATATTATTCGGAAAATATTCAAGTAGTCAGAAAATGCTTTACAATAAATATTTAAATTAAGTACATATATAGAGATTCTACGCATATAGCATTCAAGAAAAATTTAATGATCGTTTTGTATCTTTGCATCGCATGCCATTACATAATCTAAAGTGCACAAAAAGTAAAATTCGTAAACAGTACGTCACATCTATAATCGAAAAATAAAGATGTTGGAATGCTACAAACCTCTAATACAAGCAACCGGCTTCTGGAATTCTTGTTTTTTTTTGGAAATTGCATCCTATAGAGAAAACGGGCACTTTTTGACCTTTTCTTATTTTCTATTTATATTTTTCTATAATTACTGGTGTTTCCGTTCGCATAACTACATAATATACAAGCAATACAATCAGAGAAGGACGATAATTTAAGTTCAGTAGTCTTAAAATTTTAAACGAAACTAAGGTAATAATCAATAATAATGAATCTTTATTAGGTATACAAAGAACTCCGGAGAACAATATAAAAATGTGATCAAAAATAGTAGTAAAATCGACCAAATAATATCCTTTCAAGAAAGTAATTGGTAATCAAATAAACAACACCGAGAGAAATAGTGATATAAAGAGAAATAAAATATAAGATATCAAAAAATATACGATCAAATAAGTATGTAGGCTTCACACATGATCAAAAATTAAACGCGTATTCACTCCAATAACGAATAAAAACGGTAATACAAGCGAAGCAAGTGACTATGTTTAACATGACATGGACCCGAGGAACGACTATACGATACGATTTATGTAAATTTGGCGCAAGGCATCGAATATGAACACCAACCAATTTTCACTGGGCAAAATGAGCAAGTGAATCATAAGACTAAACAAAGCGCACATATAACAAAATAATGTCTAATAAAGCCCGTTGCACAGAGCCTTTTGCTTTTTGTTCAAATTTACATTGAAAAACCACAAGAATGAAGTTTTAATTTAAATCAGTCACATTTTAAAATTACTTAACAAAATCTCTTCTGTTCAAAACATACGCATAAGGTTGGTATAACAAAAAATAATAAATGCCGATTTAAAGGCAAAGCATAAGCTCCAGGTCGCACGAAACGGACTTTCGCCTGAACAACGCATGGAAGCAAAATGTTTGTAGCTTTACAACGTGGAATCCGACCAACCCATCATAAATTTTTTAAGTAGCGCTAGGAAATACCATATGCAACATTAAGGTATGTCAATAAATACTATATGTACACTAGTGTTTTTTTTGAACTCAGCAAAAATTTTTCCCGATGTGTAATTGTGTGTTCTATTGTATTTATAACGGCAGGAATTGCATTTTGAAAGGGAAAATGTCAAATTTTTAGGCGCTTCGCGCCGTTTTAAAACGATTCTTAGTGATTTTTGTTCTTAGAGACCCAGAAATTAACTAAAATACACTACCAAAAGTCGAACAAGTCTCTTTTTACCGCACTAAAATCGCTACTATACCATAATATAGTACTTACCTAAAATTTGTGTGTACAAAATGTGCAAAGACCTTTGGAGACCATCTTTGTACACGAACAAACGGACCTTGTACAAAAAAACACTGATGTACACACAGAATGATGACTGATATAAATAAACAATCAATCTAGAATATAAGCTTAAATAATAGAAAATTCGTGTGCAAAATTTTTTAAATATCACATAGGAGGGGTATTATTAAATAAAAAGTGACTAATTTGAGAATTTTCAGCCGATCGCTTTAGAAGATCCAATCATGTACATATTTTGGCTAAAAAATTGCACGGACTTGTCAACGGCAAGCAACTGAAGAATCTATTTTTTAGCAAAACAAAAAGTAGGAAAGCATTATGTACCAAGGATTTGGAGAAAAGTTCAGAAAAGTCGGAAAGAGCTAAAAAACCTGAGAATAGAATAAAGGAAAACCTGGAAAGGTTACTGCGATTAATAATTCTCATAAAAAAGTTTTCCTCTATACCGATTGTAAGGAGTACCTGCTAGAATTACGCTACCGACCTTAAAAACAATAACTGAAAATTTCACGAAGGGACAATAAAGATCAGCCAGCGAGCAAACAAAGATAAGTGCTGGATAAACTCGGCACCTTCATTCAAATAATCGACCTTCCCGTGATATATGCAAACGAATTAAGGCAGTAAAGAGCCCATTTTTGTACAAATCGAAAGAACGCGCCCGGGAATACAGAAATCGCGTCAAACAACGGATATCAACAATAAATGTATTTAAAATTCCAAAAATATGGTAACTTCTAGAAAATTGCAAAAACAGTTTCGGATGCATCAGCTTTTGGAAACGCATAAAAATATTAAAAGGCGCAGAGAGTAAATTATACGGAAATTCGTCAGTCATTTCGCTCAGAAATATTTTCTGAGCTAAATACGCAGAGCGACTTTATGTAAATTTTTGTACAAACACCTATTAATCGACTTGAGCCGGGATAATATACCAAAAGCTATGCAGCCTAAAATTTAATTTTGGCCAAAGAAATCTAAAGCTAGGAAACAAAAACCCCTGTAGTAGCTTAATCAGAATTGGTTCGACCTGATAAAGAAGAATCTTGCGCGCCTTCCCGCATTTTTTGCATATTTTTGTGAAAAATTCAGACTATTTCAACCCATTTCGAAAAGCTACCAAATTCGGCGATCGAACCAAGTTGCGTAGTAAAAAAATAGCGTCATCGACGGCAGGCGTCGTAAAGTGAAAAAGCGAGGAGCGCGTTACGACCATAGTTGAGCGGCAGCCAAATTCTGAGGGGTTCGATGGAGCAAAATCGCCAAAAAGAGGACCAAAAATTCGATTCTGGGATCTATCGATTTTTTGAGGAATGGTCCGAAGGCACGTATCTCTGGATGAATGGGGGTCCGACCCCCCAAAATTCGAAAAACCGGAAAAATAGGACTTTTTAAACGTTATATTGCCCTATTTCTGGCCTTTTTGGGCTTAGCCCCCGCTCAAAATTGGTGTTAGTCCCCCCAAAATAGGATGGCCAGCTAGGTGCCTGGGGGTCCGACGGATCCTGGGGGGTTCAGACCCCCACGCCACGCCCACGTGTTGTTACGACGCGAAATGGAAGCGACTCAGGTCGGAAAAACCCGAAATTCAAGCCGTAGTTTGAACGCTATTCGCGGCGTTTTTGAACGCCTTTCCGGCGGCGCTAGTGAACGATTGAGCGTTCGCCTCTTCGTCGTCTTCGGTCAGCGTTTCGGGCGCCCGGTAGACGACGATTTGAGGCGGCCCAACGATTTTTCTGGCGACGGCAACGCGACTTTCGTCGTCATCGTCCGATTCCGGCTCCGACGAATCGGGCGACGACGACGCGGCGCGAACTAATTTGCCGCTCCGCCTCTTTTCACATTCGCTGATGTAAGGCAAAGGAATGCCCAGCAGGCCGGACACGGCGACCAGGGCGCCCATCACGTAAAAAGATAAATTGAATGTTTTGGTCTGATCGAAGAGGGAACCTTAATGAAATTTTTTTTTCAAAATTTTTATTCACAATTTTAGTCGCATCCCAAATAAATACCGTAATGTATTAATTACTCTTTTCAATTACAACCTGGCCCGTATTCAGGCGGGGCGGGTGGGGGGCGGCCCTACTCGGAAATGTAAAATATTTTTGAAACACACAAGGGTCCCCATAACGGAAAATTGAAAAATTCTCGGAGTAGGTCTGAAACCAAAACAGATTTATAGCGTACTTTTGAGATAGTAAACTCGAAATTTCCCGGCGCTTGGCGCCGGATTTTTGTTTATATATACTTTTTGTCCTAGCCCGCCTAAAACCGCTCAAATTTGAGTTAGACAAGTAAAACACGTCGGATTTTTTTAAACGCTTTGAGTCGAATTATTCATTTTCTGAACTCTTTTTCTTTGTAAATCACAAGGATTAACTAAGACAGAAGCTAGGAAATTATTTGTCGATTGAATGATGAGAAATCAGTTATAAAGATCATTTAAATGATAGACCTCGATTTGCGTTAAATAATATCAATAATGCAACCAAAACATCCTGAATTTCTGTTAGGGTCTAAACCATGCGATGTATGGTTAGAAGAGATCGATCAAACCTGAATCATAACTGCAAGTAATCAGCATTGTAGCTTGAAATTTTGTTGTCTTGGCCCTAGTTGCTAAATAATAAACTAACTTAACGATTTTTGACGAAAGACCACGATAAAGAGTAAATAATATTTTATTTGGAAAACAGATAAAAAAATTATTAAATAAATAATCAAATAAACATTTAAAAAATATGTGGCATCCACGAAAAAGGAAGGGTTAGTATGTTCATGCCAATTTTTTTTGGCATTGATCGAAAGTCTGTTTTATCGTGAATTAGGTTCGAAAAGCATTCAACTAATTTTGCCCTGCTGCAAATTTTAAATAATTTTCATGATCTTAAATAGAATTCCCCAGCCATTTCCATATGAGCTACAGTAACCAAACATTACTGATACATTACTCATATCACATATGCTTGATTTATTATGATGCAAAAATTATGACTGCGAGCAATGTATATGTATGTATGTAAAGTTAGATTACTGCAGCTCATATGGAAATCGCTGAGGGGATTCTAAATAAGAGCCGATTTTCAGTCAAAAACAAAAAGTCTCAGCCAGTGTTTTTTTGTATTCGGCAAAGATTTTCCCCGATGTACAAAGACTTTTGGAGACCGTCTTTGTACATGTACAAAGATTTTTGGGAAGACAAAAACTGCAAAAAAGGTTTGAAATTCGCAAAAACTTTCGGCGAAATGAGTAATTGTGTGTTCTATATATCTTTATAATGTCAGAAATTGCATTTTGAAAGGAAAAATGCCGTTTTGACACGATTATTAGTAATTTTTGCCCTCAAAAACCCAGAAATTAGCTAAAATACACTATCGAAGGTCCTGTTTTTGTCACACTAAAATCGCTACTGCACCATATTATAGTACCCAGAAATTTGTTTGTATAAAATGTACCTACAAAGACTTTTACGAAACCATCTTACGGACCTTGTACAAAAAAACACTGGTCTCAACGACGATTTATTGAAATCATAAAAAGATATAGTAAACTAGTTTTCCGGCCTAAAATCGATTTTTAATTGAAAAATTTAAAAAACGAGGAGTCGATGTGATTCAGGCGTTAATCTGAGGACCAGATGCCGATTCAGTTACCTGCAATTGGAGAACCGATCAGTGAAGCGACACCCATAAATAGCAAAAGAAGACCGTAGGCGTTTGTCAAGCGCTCTAAACCTAATAATTGCACACAAATCACCGAACGTAGCGAGGCAAAGCAAGCTGCAATGAATATTAATATTTTTACAATAGAATAAAATGGTATCTTGGTAAAGATCACGAAAAAATGTTTTGTGACAGTTCGGCAATTTTATGCTACATTTTTTACAAAAAGTCAAAATTATGTTTACGCTGAGACTAAATTGAACTAAGTGCCATTAAGAAGGCCAAAACATCTCATAATGTTTAAAATATCAAAATTTTCCGTTTCCTATATTTTTTATTGTCACAGATTAAAAGGCTAAATTGCGTACACAGCTAAAGGTCGAAAAAGTAGTTTTAGCATACAGAAAGCAGTACTGCGCTACACAAATGTAATAGTACGATAAAATCTAGTCATAAAAGGCAAAATGACCTCGTACAAAAATAAATGACTATATTTCGTTCAATTCCATAGAAAATTTCTGCGAAGCGGTTATGCTATATAAAGAAACAGCATCGTCAAAAAGGAAAAAATTAGTTTATGACCCGTAATATCCATAATTTTTAGCCCAAAAATACACCATACAAATTTCTTCGATGCCACCCCATGACGTTCATTTTGCAAATTTTTGGCTACATATACATATATATACGCACCGCTGGAAGTATAAAAATTCTTGAAAATTAAAAAGGCTGATAGATAGATAGGAAAAATCGCCGTTCGTCGATATTCCGTATCGAATTCTATCCATCAACACGAAAAAAATCGCGAAAAAACGGAAAAAAGTTCACAAATTAAATTCAGGGGGTCTTCCGAACTCTGAAGAAGGGTGTATTTGTGATTGAGCCCAGACCACAACCCCCGCATCCACGTGTGGCCATAAAACGTACAACGAACTGACTCCACAGGACGATTGTATAAACGTAATAGAGGGATGAAGGATTCCCTACCGAATATGCATGAGCAAAGTAGAGGCGGCCAGGGGGGTGAAATGGAGGAAGGGTCATATAGCAAATTGTGGTCGTTGATGTTTGTGCTAGGTCTATGTACAAGGATGGTTTTTAAAAGTCAGAGCACATTCTGTACATGTAAATTTTCGGGTGGTACTGATATAAAATGATACAGTGGCATGTTCTATGCGGTAAACTGGATTTCTTGGCCCTTATTATTAAAGTTTAGCTAATTTATGGGTTTCTGGCGATAACAAAGATCAAATTAATCAATACGGCGCGGAGCGCCGGAAAATTCTGATATTTTCATAGTTTTCAGGTGGAATTTTCGGTATTTTTCCGCAGCAAAGTTAAAGATAGTTTTGCAACACCTTCGTGTTCTCAAAATCGGCTGACACTAAGTGATTTTCAGAGACCTTTAGTAGTTGTTACCCCCCTCTCACCCCCTATGCCCATGTGTGCTACCGAAAATCAGAAGTATTTCACGCCCCCGATTTTTTGCAAAAAAGCTAACGTTTTTTGGCCATTTCTCTGCCATATTTGCCTTGCCATAAATCGAGGGTGCTTAATCCCCCACCCCACCCTAAAAATGGCTTACTACCCCCAAAATTTGGAGCTGTCGCGCGACTAAAGTACAATGAACCGAAGCCTACCGGTGCCAGTGCCGAAAATGACGCAATAAAGAATAAGCAAGCCGTACGACCGCCAATGCGGCACCATCATGGTGGCCAAGCCGGCCAAAATAAGCGCCGCGTTGTTGATAAAAAGGGCGGGCGAGCGAGGAGGCTCGTCGTCGCCGCCTTTGGCTCGACGCCGGCGATGGCAACGCAAAAAGCGCGGCAAGCCGTCGCTGATGTAGCCGCACAGGATGCGGGCGACGATGTTCGTGACGCCGAGCGCCGAAACGAGCAGCGTCGCCCGCTGCGACGAATGGCCGAAACTTTCGGCCATTTTCGGCAAATAGATGAAAGGTACGAAAAAGCCCGTCAGAGTGAAAAAACCGCTCAACGCCAAAATTATGAACGTCGGGCTGGCGAATAGACTGAAGTCGAGCAAATTTCTCAGCGTATCCTGCGTCGAAATCGTCGAATGCGCTGAGTTATCATGTACGTAACAGGGAAGATGGAAGAAGGCACACGGGCACACTGGGGGTATAAGGGTATCCCCCTTACAGGCTTTTGGAGAGCATTACCCCCTCAGGCCATTTTAGACCAAAACTGATTGCTTGAAACATGAAAAAAGCGTTAAATAACGTCTAATAGTGTAATTTGAAGTCTAAATACTTATTTTTCGAGCAGAAGACTGTTCAATTCATTCATTCAGACATTTTTATATTATTTTGCATAAATTTGGTCTTGCAGGTCATTTCAGTGCCCTTATTGTTATTGTTTTCATCAAATTTAGCTATACATATTCATGAAACTAATTAAATACGAAAATTCGACATTTAATGAGTAAACAATTACTCTTTACCCCCCCCCCCCAAGGAAACTCGGTTTATCCCCTCCTAGAGCTTTTGACCGTGTGCATGCATGGAAGAAGGATCCACAAAGTTGATCGTCCCACGTACACACATACACAGCATGGGAATTCTGGGGGGGGAAGCGGTTTAATTTAAAAGTTCCTTTTTGGGTCCGAAAATGGTAGGTACGCGTCAAAAACATCGCTTTTCAGCGTTTCTGACGATGCTCTATCTTTAGTGTAATAGTCAAAATGTAGTCAAAACATGAATATAATGGCGCAAATAGATAGATGAATAGTTAAAGATAGTTAAAAAATAATTTTTTTAGATAGATAGAAAAAAGGGTTAAAAAGAATTTTTTTATAAATTTTTAGAAAATTTTTGGGATTTTTTTTAATAATATTTTATAATACTTAAAAACAATTTTTTTACATATAAAGAAACGCTTCAGAAAACATCTTTTCTACAAATTTTTAGAAAATTTTTGGGATCTTTCAAAAGATCATCAATTCTGAGGGGGTGAAAAAATTTTTGCAGGGGAGAAAGGGTAAAAATTTTTCTGGTGTGGGGGTGAAGTCTCCCCCCAAATCATGTATCCCGTCCCCTCCAGAGCCAAACAATTTTTTCCTATTCCCCTCCCCGATTTTTGAAAAAATTGTCTTTTTGGCCAGAAATTCTGGATCATTTATGGCTCTTTCCCCCTGAAAATAGCCGAGGACCTCAACCCGAAATTTCGAGCCGTTACATGCACATATGCGTGTTATCGTCGTCCGTCGCATCCTTTAGAAAGCAAGGTTATTTATTTTCATATTTACAGAAAAAGTATTACGATTGTCGTTGCACTAATCGACGAACGAAAATTTCGGCAATTTTTAGAATTCTGAAATTTGGACCCCTCCCCCCAGCAGCACAATGTCGGTCAAGCTAGTCATAGATTTCTATTGAAAGTTCACTTTTTTCCGTTTTTTATCTAAAAAACATGATCTGCTTATTACCTGTTTCTAGTTTTTGTCCATCTGACAAGAATTTAATCTATTCTACTTATTTGTATTTGTCGAGCGATGAAGAAATCGAATGATGCAGTAATAAGAGCATTAGGTTTCCCAGCGAATCTAGGCGCCAGGTAAAAAAATGTCCTACACGTCATGTTTTAATTTTAAATATTAGCAACTAACTAGTACAACTGCATTTTTGTCGACTGTCCTTTTGACCAAGGAAATCTTTTATGGTTTCACATATAATCATTAAAAAATATCAAATTATTCATTCGTGTTTGTGAAACAGCGACTAATTACTAGTTGGAGAAATACTAGAGAAACAAGGAAATATTTTTGTCGAGGTGGAGACATGCTAGAGCAATACCGCTCAACGTTGCTGCTTCCTCTTCCTACTAATTTCAATTCTGGAAATGTTGTTTATTGTCAGCAATTGACATTTGCAATATTTATCATGATTCAGTGCTGTGTTATTTCAAATTAAGATTAATCAAAAGGGCTTTTTTGATATACTTGATTATCATAGATGCATAACAGGGGGGAGGGGGTAAAATCCCTGAAATCCAAAAATAGTAAATTTAGTGTTCGCGATTTGGTGCTATTCAAACGACGAAAACGGTCGAAATAGCCTATAAAAAGCTTTTTTGTGGTTATACCGCATTTTTAGTGCATTTTGACTGCATTATATCGTTTTTAACAGTAAAAAAATTATTACCTCTGTTCTCAAAAATGATGCAAATAACCTTCCTCAGCTCAAAATCGCAGGACCTGACCCTTCAGCAGGGTATAATACCCCGCCCCTCTATCCCTACGTGCAGATTCCGGATAGAGTAAATCTGTCTTGGATAAAAATGTGCACAAATTGCTTGTAAATGCTCGTACGTACGAGTACAGTACACGCATACGTAAATGGTAATGTAATCGCTTGAAAAAATCAAATACTATCATCCATGCTATCAATTACAAAAATGTTGTTTGTAAAGCGACTCCTCTGGACATCTTTGAAGTCTTACACGCACGAAGAAGTAGTTACAAAAATAGTAATAATAAACTTTTAAATCAAATGCAAAAAATGCATTTAAAGCTTGCTATGTGATCAATTGTCGATTTATCCTCCTCCTAAAATTTCGAATACGCTCATACGTACATATATGTAGTATGCTTCCCCATAAAAATTCAATCCTACATCAATATTTGCTTAAAAATTGCTTTTTTAAGCAAAAAACCAGGCTTCTCGGTTTTTTCTTGCTAAAAAAAGTAAATTTTCTAATTATCTATTACTTTAGATTTGTAGTTTTTGATTATGGAGTTGTTTACGTAAGACATATATGTGCTTATGAACACTGACTTAACATAAATGGTCAAATGTACATTATGCAGGCGCGCATGCAATGCAATCTAAAGAATTTCACAGTACGTAAATTCCGACAATTTGTTCGAAAGTGTGGTTAGTCAGCTATATACTTATTTTGATTAGGCATTATATATGTATAGCAAATGGGACTTATTTTTCATATAAAATTGCTATAAAAACCCGTTTTGACCGAAAATTTGAGAAGCTGAGATTAAAATTTGTTCACAAAATTCATGTTTTATACTGGAAAATCAAATAGTAATAATATTAACAACGAAAAATACTGATATACGTTAATAATATTAATAAGAAGAAGAAACGAACGAAAGAATAAAAATATAAATTTTGAGAAAATATAAGTAATTAATTATATATATATTATCAACAGCAGTCATGAAAGTTGAGAACTTACCCGAATCCCCTTTTTTGCCGATTCTTCAACGTCTGGTACGGCTTTGCCCGGGCCTTCCTGTTCCAAAGCGACCGGTATACTGATTGTGCTGGCCAAAAAACGCCTAACATCCGGCTGTGACTTGAATTGTGGCAAATTCTGAACGCTGCCCGAATAAAATATATCCATCCGACTCAAAGGCCGGTTCAATAACGCGACGCTTCGTTTAGAGACGGCTTCGAAAATCGGTTCTTGGTCCATATCTGTGTTATCAGCCTGAAAAATGAGTTTATTTATGTCGAAAAAATGATTCGATGGAGATTTGAAAAAAAATTATTTGATGTTTTCGACTGATACGTACCCCTTGAAATATTTAAAAAAATAAAAACTATAAAAATACATATCAGTCAATCTGCTAAGTTTATTGCAAACGTATTAATTTTTCCATATTCTTACACTTTTTTCATTTGTTTGTCTAACAACAGTGAATTATCCACTTATATAATGCATCGTTTAAAATGAGCACTTTTTAAAATACGTCCTAGAATTATATTCTTTACCTTCTGACCTCAAGAATGACATTTTAATACGCTTCAGTTTGAATTTCACCCCTCTGTTACTCCTACTTTGCCCATCTGTGCCATGATACCACTTATTTTGTATCTGATACTTTTTAAATGGCATTTATGTAGAATAGCTTATATTCACAAGAAAATACTTATTCTCCTTTAATTTTTCATGAGAAATCGTTTAATCCATCAGTAGAGTCCCTAAATTTGTCAACATTTTCAGTCTTACAAAAAGTCCATTATGACGCATATATCGACTGCGATTATTGCTTTCTACGCGAAATGAAGAGAATATTTGATTTTCTATGCAGAGAATACATAAATCAGGAGGATGGATGGGGAACTCCTCACCCAAAGTCGGTTGTCGCCCATTCCCCAAAGCCAGAAAATTTTTTACCCCCCTCCCCCAATTTTTAGATAAATTGAATTTTTTTCGCCATTTTTAGATACGTTTGCCCGTTTTTGGCCAAAAACTGGAGGTCATTTACACTCCTTCTCAGAATAGCCTTGGATCTCTCCACCCGAAATTCAGAGCCCGTTTACGTGCATAGGCATTATTTTAAAATTCTAATTCATACGGCGTGAATCTACAAGACTCGATCAAAAAATTCTTGACCTTTCGGTTGAACTCAAAAAACTTTAGTTTTAGTTTTAAATTAAAAGTTGAATCAAAATTTGAACGACTAAATCCTATTTTAAGGTAACAGCGATGAAGAGCAAGAAATGAAGTGCAGAGGAGTAAAGGAGAATAAGGATAGAAGAAAGTAAAAGTAAAAAAGAAGAGATCAACAGCGATTTCAATAAAATAAATACTGTCAAGTGGGCCATTACTGATTCGGCATCTTGTTTAGCAGGCAAAATATCCCTAATGCGATGCTTGTAATGGCCTTCAAGCGGATGAGTTCGCTTCCGGTAATGGCTTAGATCCATTGTTGACCTTGTAAATATCATTTAATGATGAGTAATGAAAAAATACAAATAAGAATTGAAGGCTGAATATTCGTTTACCAGTCGTCATCCCTCCAATGCCTCCTTCAATGTAAAAAGATTATGTTTTTAAGTTTTTCAACATAACAGTTTAGTTACATACTAGGCTAGCTTCAATAAAACTGTTTCATAGTTGCTATCTTGATGAAAAGAAGACACTTCTTAATTTTTAAGCAGTTAGATATAGAATATATGACTTTAGCAAGTCAGCCGATCTGCCTCTCTACTCTTCACTCACATCCTGAGTGAAAAAGTGCATTTTTCATGTTTGGGATTTCCGTTTTCATGAGTCAATCAACTATTTTAAGCATTGGCGTACGTAAGGGTGGAACGGCCGTCCCCCCAGCCCCAAAATAATTTTGGAAAGGTAAGATAATGCATGTGGAAAATAATGGAAATTAGCAACATTTCATCGAAAAATCTCAATATTTTCGGTGCTTGGAGCCAAAGACCCTCGGATCATTATTTTCTACAATTTCAGCCCAGGCGCGGCCATAAAACGTCATTATTGATAGCATATTAAGAGAAAATAAATTTTTTTCCAAAAAAGTTCGAACTTTATGAGCTTACTGAATAGAGCATGCTCGGAAACGTCGGAAAATGCACTTTATTTTGTGCCCCGGCTAACATATCCCGAAACATAGGGTTACCAACTTTGGACCGCCCCTCCCCCTAAAAAAATTCTGCGTACGCCCTTGATTGTGAGCATACATATAAGAGCTCGAAATCGTGAGTGAGGTCTTCGATAATTTGAAGGCGGGGGGGGGGTAAATGACCTCCAATTTTCGGCTAAAAACGGCAAAAAAACACATGAAAACGGTCAACAAATGCAATTTTTTCCAAACACATGAAAACGGTCAATAAATGCAATTTTTTCCAAAAAAAAACGGGGAATGGGGGATCAAGAATTGTCTGGCTTTGGGGGGTTAAGGCGACAAACTCTGGATGGGGAATCCTGCCATCCCTCCTGTTACACAGATGATCGTAAGTCATATGGAAGCGTCTGGCACGGATTTGAAGTTGAAATTATAATTTTTTCAAATTTCAGCTGAAGACTTAACGACCGAAATTTTCCTTGATACATACTAGTAGATTAATCTGCACTAGATAAAGATAGCCTTGTCCTCAACTTCTGATCACAGATTCAGGCATCTCATAGCTAAAGTTACAGTGGTACATATTTTAAATGGTAAAAAAACCTTAAAAATGGACGGAATGCATAACAAACGTTGAATATGTAAACGAAAGTTGAATATTTATTATATATGTAGCAGGTGTAACAAATGAAACGGGAACTAAAAAAATTGCTTCTTATCAAAGAGTCAAGATTAGACTGAAACTCGTATTAGAATTTGTTAGACAGAACCTTAAAGACATTAACGATTAAAAAAACAGATGTTTCGAATGATTATTGCTCGTAATATTTTTCGTTAATAACTTGTTACAGTAATCTAAAACCAGACTAGCTAAAAGATGTGCTAAAAACCTGTCCGTTTCGGCAGTCTTTTTTGGATGAATTTGGACAAATTTCAATATTTTTACGTGGGAACCCTTGTGAAAAGAATTAAAATATTCTGGGGAGTATTACCCCCACTTCGTCCCTGAGTCACATGAGGAATACTGTATCAAAAAAAACAAGTTACCTGAATACTCGGTGTGCGGAGCTCTTCCTACGACGTTTAATGGTGGACGATTCGCTATCACCGCTCCGAAATCGTTCAAACTTTACATTCGGTGCCAAAAGGCTGCCGTTGGGCGATGTAATTTTAGAATAGGCGTCGTCCGCTTCGACTACATCGCCGTTAGGTTGCTCGAAAGGCTGCGTCGTATCGCTGTTCTAAATATATGACGTAAACCGAAGAAATTGGAGTTCAAAACGTAAGAAAAAACTTGAAATCTTAAAATTAAATAGTCTAAAAGCTAAAAAACTACAATCTAAAAATATAAAATATAATATAAAAATAAGTCGAAAGAGACCTAAATATGCAAAAGACGTAAGTCTGAAGTGGGCTTACTAAACTTAATAACGCCAATTACTAAACCATTCCTTAGATTTTCGGTGGCATGTATTTCAAAAGAAAGATCTTGACTTGTCCTGCCAAGGAGAAACTTTTGAAGTAATGTTGATTTCGATTTTTTTATGTCAATAATAAAGTCAGTAGGTTTTCAATTGTATTTTTAGTTTCAGAACCGAATTCTCAACCAGGATATATGTAAAGAATAGAAAAAATAATAGTAATGCATTAAAAAAGTTAACTTACGAACTTATTTAAATACATTAGTGTTTTACAACGCTCGTCTGAAAGAAGACAGATTCAAGAAACTGGTCTATTACAAATCTCTGCAAATCTTAATAATACGGATACACTTTAAATTCTCTACTGGCGCAGGAGTATATTAGAGGAAATGAATGTGAAATTATGAATAAAATCAAGCACAATGACACTTTCAATTAAAAAATCCACACTGAGCACCGGCTGACCCTCTGCTGTTGACATCGAACTGAATGATGTGAACCCAAGGTCCAAACACCTTTAATATACAAAAACTCATGTTTGATTCTTATGCTACTCTATCCACCAATTTTTGTAAGGGGCAAAGATTTTGAGGCTCGCACAAAGATTCTTGAATGGATCTTTGCACAACTTTGTACACAAAGTATAGGCAGATTCTCGCCGATTTTCCATTGTACAAAAAATCTAAGTTTTTGTACAAAAAAGAGTGTTTATATCTAACCTAATAATTTCAGCATTGCAAGTTTGAGATAGGAATTACCCGAAATTAAGCCCTCAAAACAAAATGAACTAATACCTCATAATGCGTGAAACCATATAATTCGAAAAAAAATCAGCAGTATACATGTAACAGAATTTGGGAGATCCCTCACGCAAACTTATACGTCCCCGTATCCTTTCCCTAAAAACAGAAAATTGTTGACCCCCTGATTTTTTGGAAAGAATTGTTTTTTGCCATTTGTACGTATCTTTTGACCGTCTTTGACCAAAAATTGAACATGTTTTGGCCGTCTTTGGCCAAAAATCAAAGGTCATCCACCCCTTACCCCTTAGAATGGCCGGGGACCCCACCTTAAATTTGGAGCCGTTACACGCTCAGCGAAATCAACCAAATTTATCTACTGACCTTGGCAGTCGAGAGGTCCATGTTGGACGATTTGTGTTGCTCTTCGTCGTACGCATGCAATTTTTGGCTAATTTCGGCAATCTGACGCTTGGACGGCTTGAGAGTACGATAGAAAGATGCAAAAACGAGACAATGCAAAACAATGCCGCTCAGAAAGAGCATAGTCTGACGCCAAGTGAAATGTTCGAGCAGGAAGCGAATGAAAGGGGCGCAGAGGAAAGTGCCAATGCCTGAGCCACATACGGCGACCCCCGTGGCAAGGGCGCGCCGCTTCTCGAAATAATAGCTCACTATTACGATGCTAGGCAAGTAGACGAAACCTAATCCAACGCCTGCCATATTTTAAGACATTTTTCAGGAAAAAAGAAATACTTTATTTTATAAGAAAGAATTAAGGGAATATAAATAAATCCCACATAAATCGGCCGTCCATACTGATCCCAAAATTGCAATTTTTCCCACCCCGTAACCTCCATGTATGTTCAGGCTTATTTGAGTGTGTCTTATCGTTTTTGACCAAAAAAAGATATGTTAGCAACATCAAAGAAACATCCAAAGGATTTTTGAAAGTTGGCTGAAAATAGGCAATCTGCAAGATAAATTGCATCTCAGAACTGAATTTCATTAATTTATTTAATAAGAAGCTGTCATTTTACAAGGCTGAAGAAATCGTTACGTTTAAAAAATCGGTTAACAACAGAACAACGGTAATGACGATAGAAAATTCAATTTGTTACCTAACGCATTACTGTTATTGTGATTTCCATCCTTTGTAAACGCCTACCTCCGCCAAGTATGAACCAATAAAGCCAGGTTCACGATCCAAGATTTAAACCCTTCCTATTTTTGAACAAAGAAACTTTTTGGCCGTTTTTGGCCAAAAATTCGGAAGTCATCCACACCCCTCCCCTAAAAATGGCCAAGGAGCCCCGACCAAACTTTCAAGCCGTTACATGCATGATTTGCTCTATAATTTCTTCGTTATCTCACTGTTTTCAAAAAGACGGAGCAAAAAGCTAACAACTGAAAATTCACGGATGCCTTAAATAACTTATGACTTCATTCCACTCAAACCTATCTCTAGCGCTTCAATAGTCATCTCTTTACGTGAAACAATTTTGAAGCGTCTTTTAGCAAACATTTTTCTCAATGAAAAAACTTTCCTGTTGCGTTGTTCAGCTATAAGAACAGTAAGTACACTAGCCAAAATACACATTGAAACTTTAATACATGTCAAGTCAAGTTGGGTGCTTTTAGAAGCTATCTGAGGCATACATGTGATCGTTCGAAAATTTGGGTGGGGTCCCTTGTTATCTAGGGAGTGAATGATTTCCAAATTTTGACCAAGAAAAGGCAAAAAACATCTAAAAATGGCCAAAAAGCGCAACTTTTCCCCGAAAAGGGGTCAAAAACTCTCTGATTTTGGCGGGGACGAGGGACGACCAACTTTGTGTGGGAAATCCCCCATTCCCCTGTTACACGTCTGATTTAGGGAGTTTTTTAGAGGTCAAGTTGACTGTATAGTGAATATATGTATTATATTCGGCTACGACTCACCCCTAGTAGGCCGAATGTTAAGTACAGAAACCATATGTTGGTGGCGAACATGCTTAATATGAAACCCGCACACGCTATAAAAGTTCCTATCATGGCAGTAATTCGACACCCAAATACGTTGGCAACCGAGCTAACAATTGGTCCTGCAATTAAAAAAGGTGTATATGAAGAAGTGCCCGCCTACACAAGGTTCGCACGATTTTGAAAGGAAAAATCGGAATGAAAACTAAAAATAAAATAAAAACAAAATTATGAGCAAAAACGAACAGGCTAGACTGACAAGCAATCTGATTTACGAACTTTGAGTTGATTTCTAAATAAAAAAATAAGACAACTTGTACAGAAGGCCTTAAGCTGAGTCAAGAACATGAAACGAGACGGAACATTAAGGTATGCGCCTATACACTTTTATTGATAATAAACAAACATGCAGGAACTATTATGCACTGCACAGACCAATAAGCCTGTATGTGGTAATGAATAGATTCACAAATAAAAATCTATAAATCTATGCCGCCCTCTATGAAGAGATCAAAACCTCTAAAAGAATCAAATTCATTATTCACCTAGCCGCACAAATACGTTTATGGGTGAAATAGCACAAAAAGTTAATTAATCATCCGAAATAAACCGGATGGAAATTCGGCGTATTTTATCAGAACATTGCATGTATGCAATCTTATACATATGTACCTCGAGTTAGACAAAAAAATTAATGCCTAAAAATTAATGCAGCACGACAACCATGACTATAAGAAGTAATAATGTCTGCACTGACACTGATGATTATTAATAATAAGTTTTTAAAATAATAATTAATAACGAGTATCAATCTAAAATGATTAATATTAATAAATAATGATTATTAATATAAATTACCGTTTAATATTTAGATTACGATACAACCGTACATGTAACGGCTCGAAAGTTCGGAACAAGGTTCCCCAGCCATTTTTAAGGAGGAAGGAAAATGGCTAAAATTTTTGACCAAAAATGGCAAGAAAGTACATAAAAATGACCAAAAAAGCGCAATTTTTTGACCAAAATAGGTTAGATTCAGGCAAAACCTTTCTGACTTTGGTGCGGGGATAAGAAGACGACTGACGCTGGATGGAGGAATCCCCCATCCTACCCCCTGTTGCATGCCCGAATACATTACACTTAAATGCTTATACGAGGGTTGTTAATTAAGTTCGTTTTAGCTGTCTAATAACTTTTTTCTATCAGAGTTATCAGTACGCGTTTTTTTGCTCGTTATTCTGCAACTTCTGCTTTACACCTCTAAACTCATCATTTCTTCTTATCTTCTTTCCGCTTTCCAGTAAAATAATTTTGTTTTATCATAGATTAAAAATTGATTAAAAATAGCCCTAAACAGAAGGTCCCATGACTTCATTCTTCAATTGTAAAGCACTTTTTAGAATGTTTTTGTTCATAAAACGTGCATTTATGAAGAAGCAAATTTTCTGTCAAAATCAGCAAAAAATTGAGTTTTAACAAAAAATGCATCACTGAAAAGAGAAATTAATCACAATGGGATTTTCGGTAGTGCATTAATGAGAGTCATAAACTGCCTTTGTTTTACCGAAATTTTGAGATCAAATGCTAATCAGTGCCCAAGCTGCGACAAGATAAAAGTTATTTTTCTTAAACAAAGAAGTGAGGCATTTTAAATTTTTTTTAGAAAAGGCGGAAAAAATGGTGACTGTAGTAATGCAAAGCAGAAGTTGCGTCACCATATGCAAAAAACCACATGTTGATATCTCTCATACAGAAAAAGTTGTTAGATAGCTAAAACGAACTTAATTAACAACCCTCGTCCATCTAACGTAACCAACCAATCATAAAATCTTTAAATGTTTAAGTTAACTTGAAGAAATTTCCATTTCTTCCCTTAAACCAGGCCCGTATCCAGGGGGGGCGGGGGCGCCTCTCCCCCAAAATGGGAAAAAATTTTTTGTTTTTCCCAAGGGTCCCCCAAATGGAAAAATAAAAAATTGGCGAAGTTGGTCTGAAACACCGCCAAAACAGGTTTTTAGCATACTTTTGAGCTAGAAAACACAAAATTTTTCGGCGCTTCGCGCCGGATTCATTGTTTATGTAAGGTTTTGTCTTCTAAACCGCTGAAAATCGCTCAAATTTGAGTTAGACATAGGAAGTATGTCAATTTTTTTCTAACGCTTTGCGCCGGATTCATTGTTTAGCTATAGTTTTTGCCTTCTAGCTTACTCAAAACAGCTCAAATTTGAGTTATGACATGGGAACAGGCTCTGTATCCAGGGGGCGGATAGGGCTGCCCCCCCCGAAATGGGGAAAAAATTTTTGTTTCTCTCAAGGGTCCCCCGAAGGGAAAAATGAAAAATTGGCGAAGTGCGTCTGAAACAGCGCCTAAACAGGTTTTTAGCGTACTTTTGAGCTAGTAAACTCAAAATTTTCTGGCGATTCGCGCTGGATTTATTGTTTACGTATAGTTTTGTCTTCTGAACCGCTAAAAATCGCTCAAATTAGAGTTAGATATAGAGAGCATGTCAGTTTTTTTCTAGCGCTGTGCGCCGGATTCATTGTTTAGCTATAGTTTTTGCCTTCTAGCTCACTCAAAACAGCTCAAATTTGAGTTATGACATGGGAACAGGCCTGTATCCAGGGGGCGGGATAGGGCTGCCCCCCGAAATGGGGAAAAATTTTTGTTTCTCTCAAGGGTCCCCCGAAGGGAAAAATGAAAAATTGGCGAAGTGCGTCTGAAACAGCGCCTAAACAGGTTTTTAGCGTACTTTTGAGCTAGTAAACTCAAAATTTTCTGGCGATTCGCGCTGGATTTATTGTTTACGTATAGTTTTGTCTTCTGAACCGCTAAAAATCGCTCAAATTAGAGTTAGATATAGAGAGCATATCAGTTTTTTTCTAGCGCTGAGCGCCGGAGTCATTGTTTAGTTATAGTTTTTGCCCTCTAGCTCACTCAAAACAGCTCAAATTTGAGTTATGACATGAGAAACATGAAATTTTTCCGGCGCTTCGCGCCGTATCTATTGTTTATACATGTTTTTTTGTCTTCTAGTCCGCTCAAAACCGCTCAAATTTGAGGTTGATATGCAGAGCATGTCAATTTTTTCGGCGCTTCGCGCCGAATTATTAATTATCCGTATTGTTTTTCTCTGTAAAGCACAATGATTAAGTACAAAGGCAAGAGATAAGAAATAATTCGCCGATTAGGTGATGAGAAATCAGCTTAAATGATAAATTTGCTGTATATCAAAATGAAATAAAGTGAAAATTTTTTAATTTTTTTGTTGAAATTTTTCTTCACCGTTGTATAGAGCTCGCCGAGATACGCTCAAAACTGTCTTTATTTTCGCCCATCTCCTGATGGTTCTCGAGATATCTGGTCTCAAAAATTTTCGGCTCCCCCCGAAAAAAATCCTGGATACGGGCCTGCCTTAAACGCCAACAAAATCCATGATTTCTTATCGAAAAGTGATTAATACACCCTTTTTCGAGCAAAATTGAGCAAAAGCGATAAAGGAAAAAAACAAAATTCTACGAAAATTTCCAACGGCTTGCTGCATTAATTGTAGAGAGCGGATGTCAGGAAAGCCAATGTATAATCACATTCATTATTGCACGAATTGGAATAACAAATCTTACCAACTAGCAGATAACAGCCAGACAACAGAGACAAAGCCCATGCGGCCATGCTAGAGCTTCCTTCAGTAAACTCCTCTTCCCATATAGGCAAAAGTCCTTGGCCGACCGTGAAAATTATCCCGTCCACCACAGCGTTAGTGAAAAAAGAAGCTATAACGATCATCCAACCCCAACCGCCATCGGGGGGCACTATCACCGCCTCAGCTACAAGCTCCTCCTCTCGCTTCTGTACCTCTTTCGTTACCTTTTCGTTTTTATCGATTTTCATATTCTACTTAATAATAAAAGGCGAAATGGACCTTGGATGAATAAGTGACCTTCACTAATTTATGCTAGCAGCGGCGGTTTGTTCAAAAAAATTTCGCTCTGGCGGAAACGAAAGAAAATTGTAGTAGTATCGATTAAGTCACATGTGTAGCGTTCAGGCTGTGCTTGGTCTAAATGAGTATAAGTACACACAACAGTATAATCGTAAAATAATCGTCTGTGATTCTACCGATAGACACAAAGATTTTGGAGAGCTCAAGGAATCAAAGACAAATTTTATATCCAAAAAAGCACTTTTTCCATAATCGAATATAAAATACGGACAAATAAAACAACTATTAAACGACAAACTGATTGTCGCCTTCAATTTATAATCTTCAAAAAGCTTATGATGCTCATTTGTTAGGGACATTAAAATTTAGGATAACTAATACGCTCAAGAATTATATTAAAACCTTCTCTTGGAATAAGCTGTGTGAAAAATGGAAATTTTTTTCTATTTCAAGATAGCCGGCATTGGCGATCCCGATTTCTTAAATCAACCGGTCCGTAGCTCAGTGGGAAAGCTCGCGCTTTACTCATATGAACCGTTGTTCGGACCCACGGTTCGCAAAATAAAAGATTTTCCATCTTTCAACTTCGGGTAGAAAGCGGTTTGAGAAACCCCATTATTCATCCTTTTCGATAAATGGATAGATGCATAATAAATAATAAATAACATGAGATTTTTATGCCGAACAAGATTTTCGGTTTTTTGTTAACGAGATCCAATGAGGTCGCGGTTCTCATCAATTGTAAATCAATGGCTCCAATATATATCCCTCACAGGGTGTATATGTTCAGGGGTAAAAGAATCGCCGTCATCTTCTGGATATGTTCCAAACGACTCTACTTATGGACTGTCACAAGTAAATGCATCACGTGCCTGTTTAATGCGTCCTTGTCCTACTAATACAATAAAAGAAGCAAATAATGTACAACAGATGACATCAGAAACACGTACAAGTTGCGGCGCGGCATGCAATAAACAATAAATTCTAAAAAAACCATTGCTGACGCTTTGTGTCAGCAGGTAATTGCTTGACAGCGTGACCAAGGCACATAAATCAAAGTAGAAATGTTACCACTGACCCGTTTTAAAACGAAATATTTGAGATCGCCTTGCTTTTTTCAATTTAATAACCATTGGTAACCTAATCGCTTTTAATCCGGCAGAAACGCTGATCAATAACACATTACGTCATACTAGGCTAAATTATTGGACTGATTTAAAAAAAGAAACGGAAATGTTACTTCAGTCAAAGAAACTTTCAAAAAATTATCAACCAAGCGGCAAGCGGGAAACAGACATACGTCAGAATTTTATATTTTAAACAAGGCAATGTCGCGCTGACAAAAAATTTGATGCGATAGCAATGTGTCAGGTGTCTAAAACGTAAACAAGTCAACTGGTTAATCCGGAAAGAAAAAAATGACATCGATTGCTATCTAACCTTAGCTTTAGTGCGTTTAAATTTAGTGATTCACAATAAGCTAATGGCTGGACATTGAGACCGTATTCATTCCTTAATTGATACCTCGCATCGCATCGCATGCGCAAACAGTGAAAGAGACCTTTGTGCAGATAGACCATTATCAGATTAATCAGATAATTTTTTTCCGAAAAACTAAATTTAGAATTAGGATAGAAAAAGACGCAAATTCAGAAAAGATACGCTACGGACCACAAAGCAACCGGATTTTAGGATTAATATAGGCCGATAAATGACGTGCAATAGTCACGGATAGATAACGTACCTACCCAATTATTAAAGTCACATTTAGTCTGATGTATGAGCAAATCTTATGGTATCAAAAATAAGTGGAATGATAAGAAGCGAGATGGCGGGCGATACACCGTTCGCTGAACATGTTTATGTCAACCAGACAGGGTCAGAAGAAAAACCTTTTACAGTGGGCAATGACGCAAATTATTTGCTCATAAGGCATATACGTGCCAGTGTATGATTGGCGGTACCGCATTAATATTGTCTGGTTCACCTTATACGGAACGGATAAACAACATTGTTTTAAAACGCAAAGCTACATAATAATGTAAGAAGAAATAAATCTGAAAGAGTTTTCCAATTTCTTCGAGAGCTGAGAGATGAAGAAGTTGTAAGCGTATTATAGGCCCTATTTACGCAAATACAGACTTTGGTTAAACAAGCAGTTCTGAATGACGCAAATCCGGAAAAATAATTCTAAACCACCACCTATCACAAAAAATTTTGGAACGAGGAAGCGGTAGATATGAGTTGCTTCAATGTTTTCTTACTTTGTTGTCTAGCGATTAGCGCAAATGTATGTATTAAGGACGCCAAGCGAATAAAGCACTAGCGGCTAACTATTGTAAGGTTGACACCACTTCAGTCAATCATAAAAAGCACGAATTTAAAGAAGCCATGTAAGCTTGCGAAGCATGGGAATCTGAAGGATGGAACCAAAAAAATTTTCGAATGTGCCTTCTTTGGACTCAAGAAAAAAAAACATAAAAATATAAAAATTACAAAAAATATTAAATCAATGAACTAAATATAGTTAAAAAGACACTTCTGAGTAAACAGATAGCATAAGCATTTAAAACAGCCTCCATCTGATTAATTAGAATGAATCGAATCCACGTTTTTTCCGTCCCTGAATGACTACTTTATTTTTCAACCATTTTTATGGTTTGATTTCAAATGTGAACAATTTTTTTGCACTCCGTCTTCATCGGTAAAGTCTCGTTAGAGCACTTTTGAGCAGTCTCGTTAGAGCACTTTGTATCGTTATAGCACCAGTCGCGTTATGGCCCTAAATGCCTCGTTAGAGCACTCAGGTGTCCCGTTATGGCACTTCTGTGTCTCGTTAGAGCACTCGAACGGATTGACCCTAAAATATCTCGTTAGAGCATTACAATTTGCCTGACGTCGTCACAGCGTACAGTTTGACCTGGAAAACGTCATAAGTAAACATAAATAGGCAGCAACAATAGGCATGTTGTGCCAGAAGATTTAACAAACAAAAGAAACATGTGAAATCCATAAAATCGAACATTAATCGTATAAAAGCGATTGCTCCTTCATTTTGACTGCCTATTCAGTAGCTTTTAGCTTAGTAAAATGTACCTTTATCTGTATTTCTGTTAATAAAAAAATGTTACGTATCTTTTAGCTTAGTAAAATGTACCTTTATCTGTATTTCTGTTAATAAAAAATGTCACGTATCTATATTATAAAACGTGTATTAAACATCATTTAGCTGTACTTGTCTAATTTTTGCATGAAATACGGAAAATACAATCGGAAATTGCATGAAATAAGGAGAGCTGAAGTTCCAGATTTCGCGAAGTGTCTGTTTTTAAAGCTAATTCTTGCATCATTTTCTGAGTTTTACGTCGTCCGTTTTTCGTTGTTTGAAGAACTACATGATAATATACTATCAACAATAAAGTTTCAAAAATTTTGACTAAAATGTTAAAAAGTCATATAATTTCACATTATCGATTTTCCCAAGTCTACTTGTGCTTTTTTGCATCTCAGTCTAAAAAATTGCAAACGCTGGGCAGGTTTTTATTAATACGTACAATGGCCTACCAAATGATGCCGATTTTGTTCAGCGTGTCAATATTGAAATTTCACGCTATTTAAATCACTTACAACATTTTCTGTAATTTTTCGTTTAATAATTTTTTTGAGCAACAAAAATTTGCTTATTTTTATGCATGTGTACACTAATAACGTAAACTCCGTCATTTTCGTGTATAAAGCATGGTAAGACGATTTTGGTGCTCTAACGCGACATGTTAGTGCTCCAACGAGACTCATAGGTGCTATAACGCGACACACTGGTGCTCTAACGAGACAAAGTGCTATAACGATACAAAGTGCTATAAGGAGACGATTGGTGCTCTAACGCGACTGGTGCCATAACGATACCTAATCTCTTCATCACTTTGCGTCCATTCATCATTCAAGAAACTATGCCCTATAAATAAATAGACACAGAAATGGAAACAATTGGGATCATATGGTAAGCGAATATGGAATAAAAATCTGCCCTTTTCATGTCTTTAAGCCATTTCAATAAAAAAAGACTTTCTCAACTTTTAAATCGCATTAGTTTACATTAAACCGCCTGCCAATTTTCAAATTTTTGAAACGAGACCGACTTACTTATCAATAAGGGTCGGCCGATTATTCATATATTTTGAGCTATCAGTCATTCGATAAAAATTAAATCAATAAAATGAAAATTCACCATTTTTGAGAGTACGTGAAGATAAATCGTCTATTTTTGATCAAAGCTTTACTACTCTATCACGTGTCTAGAAAGACTTGATGATGCATGAAAACTTAAATACTAACGCAAGGTTCATTAAACGTTTTCCGAACAATGTTCTAAAGTTTAAGACAAACTTATGCGCATCAAAATACAGATGAAACTATGTAGCCATTGAATTTTTAAATACTGAATTCAAGTCGACAGATTAACGCGGTTTCGAACATATAAAGTAATATTAGGACTGGTCCTAGCATAAAAAAACCGCGACGCACCTGAGCATATCATTCGGCAAATGTTTGATTTAGTTACTTAAGATATTAAAATCCCACTGAGCCGTATGCATGTACAGTCTTAGTTCGAATCACAAATAAATCTGCTCTACGTATGTAACTTTGATGTATGGTCTGAATAGCGTTGCAACAAAAACCGGAAAAATGTAAGAAACGAAGCGCACAATTTAAGAGTATATTAATATTAAATTAAGAGCAACATACGAAAAAGTTGCTGAACATCATATAATTAGGCGTCACGTGGAAGAAATGCGACTGCGATTAATAAAGCAATTCGAATTGAAAAAATATAAGATAAAAATGAAAAAATAAAACAATTCTTAAAAATTCAAGGATCCGGAAATAAACCGTGATATGTAATCGAGGGGCTCAAAAAGGATGACAAATTTATATAAAAAAGTAACTAATCGACGTTCGTAACAATTTAAAACTTCTGTCAAAAAAATTACAATCAGACATGCATACAGCAACAAAAAATAAAAAAATAAGTATAATTCATGTCCTTTTTAATTCCCTTTTTCAAGAAGTATAAATTATTTCAGTGTGATCTGACTGGACTGATAAAGCTCTTATTTATTCTGAAAACGTGTATTCCACGGTAATATTATCGGAAAAAAATCATTTGCATGCATCTTTTAAAACAAAATTGCCTTGAAAAAAATCATTTGCATGCATCTTTTAAAACAAAATTGCCTTTTAAAAATACCTTGAGTAGATATAAAATGGCTCGCGAGTTGCTCCTAAGCGATATAAACAATAAGAATAAGAGCGAGACTAACAGAGGCCAATGCCTGTAAATAAAAAAAACTTAAAAAAGAAGAAATCGGTCGCAAAAATGAAAACTAGGAAAGACTGCATAAATCTCTAAAACTTGAGACAAAAATATGGTGAACCATCACATATGGACGGGGGCCGCCCCGAAATTCAAAATACGCTCAGATTGAACTTTTAGCGATTTTTGGTGTAAATGATAGAGCTCAATGAAAACGTCGAAAATTGGTTTTTCCTCTACCTATCGTAAATTTGATTAGGTATTTTGACCTTTGAAAATTTTGAATTATAAAGACCTCCAAAAGTAAAGACATTTACTATGTATGGATAACATCTAGTGGAAAAGTATTTTTACAGGGCGATAAAAACACTCGATTCAGAAAAGACATTAAGTTTAGCATACTGCACTTCTCTGTATAAATTAAAATATAGAATCGATGCGAAATAAGAATTTGAATCGACAGCATTTCTTGCGAAAACATCCAGTTTCCTTATTCACCAACGAAAAGCGTCCAATGGTGCATAAAACAGATTTAAATTTAGTTTTCGTAACGCATGAAAAAAGCAATGTTCTGCAGGCTGATTACGTGGACAAAAATGAAGTTTACTACGTATAGGATTTAAGCCTATATACTAAAATTAAGAAAGTTGAGATGGTATCCTAAGTTTCGACAGATTTATTCCGTGCGTAAATAAATAGTTCTTAGCAAACGACAAAGCAGTATATGTAGATCATTGCCAAAAGTAATTGAGACAAATTAAAATTAAGGAAAAGATCATAAGTTGGTAAGAGATGGCTATTTTCGTGCCAGACTAAAAATACACGCGCAGATTATCGGCATAATCACAAAGAAGCAGATTACAGCAGATTACAGAATGCTGAAAACGAATAAGTTTAAGCAATCATTTCAAAACAGGTCATTTCTTTCTAAGGAAATTTCAATATCCTAATGCCAATATAGCTCGCCTTTTTGAACTAAAAATATCTATAGAGCCCTTTTCAAAGGGACTAGATCATAGATCCACATATGGGTGAGGGGGGTACCCCCTGAAGAGTCAGCCGGACAGGTACTGTCCAGCGATTTTGAGCCAATGGAACGTTTTTTGCATCATTTTTTAGGTCAAAAGCAGTAAAAACGTCAAAATTTTTCCGGCGCTTCGCGTCAGAGTAGTACTTTGAAGTACTTTTTACTTAAAAAGCGACCAAAATTAATAAACTGTTACATTTTTAGTGTTAAAAGTGATAGAATGCAGCAGTTTTTCTGTATTCGGCAAAGATTTTTCCCGATGTACAAAGGCTTTTCGGGGCCGTCTTTGTACATGTACAAAGATTTTTGGAAAAACAAAAATTGCAAAAAAGGTCTAAAATTCCCAAAAAGTTTCGGCGCTAATCAGTAATTGTTTGTCCTATAAATCTTTAAAATGGCAAAATCTGCATTTAGAATAAAAATGTCAAATTTTTCGCGCTTCGCGCCGTTTTGAGACAATTTTTAGTAATTTTTGGCGTCAGAAACCTAGAAATTAGCTAAAATACACTACCAAAGATTGAAAACCCTGTTTTGCCACACTAAAATCGCTACTGTACTATAATATAGTACACAATAATTTGCATGTACAAAATGTACAAAGACTTTTGGGGACCATCTTTGTACATGCACAAACGGACCTTTCACAAAAAAACACTGGCATGTAGTCAAAATGGAGTAAAAATGCTTTTAAAATGTGATATTATCACGAAAAAACGTTTTATAGGCTATTTTGACCATTTTGATGAACTTTAAATTAACTGTTATGGATTTTTGGGATTTCACCCCCCTACCGAGCCTGACCTTGTGCACCTGTTGCCTGGATAAAATCCGGAAGCGAAAATGGAAACGGAAAAACGGAAAATAAGTAAAATCCGGGCGTGGAAAACGGAAATGGAAAAAGAGTAAAACCCGGAAATAAAAATGGAAAAATGAAAAATGGGTAAACTTTGGAAATGGAAAATGGAAAAATAGGTAAAAGCCAAAAAATTAAAAATTTTCCATTTTTGACTTTTTTTAATGGAAAATAATTATTTCGCTAAGAGATTAAATTTCTCTTTCTTGGCCAAAATGAAGAATCACCGGATAATGACAAAATGGGTAAAAATACGAAAAATTGAAAATAAAAAATATTTCATTTTCAGTTTTTTTTTCGAAAAAATGGTTTTGTATGACCGATTAAGCTTAAATTATATATAGATATGAGATGTATATACTTAAATGAATTTTTGCGTTAATGACCTAGATGGAAAATGCCGGCAAATGAAAAAATTTTATTTACCGGGTCTGACGCATTTCCCATTTTTCAAGAATTTTCCATTTAGGTCATTCCTGGCCATAAACACGAAATTTCGATTAATGACATCGAAACTTTCATGATTATGACTAAATCTTTTACAAGAGAACTATTTTCCATTAAAAAAAATCCGAAAATGAAAAACAGTTTATTCAAATCCAGAAATTAAAAAACAGTTAATTATTCGTCTCCATTTCCATTTTCAGAGATTTTTCATCTTGACAATGAATACAAGATTTCAAGTAAGAACATCGAATATTCATCAATCTAGCTTGAATTTTTAATAAACGAAGAAATTTTTCAAAGAAAAAAATCGGGAAATTGAAAATTTTTTATTTTCTATTCTGTTTTACCAATTTTTCCCATATTCCAACGAATTTCCATCTTAGCCATGAAAACGAAATTTCAGCCAAAGACATCAAAATACTCTTTATTTTAGCCCAATCTTTCATAAAAGAGCTATTTTCTTCTCCAAGAAAAAAATCCGGAAATGGAAAACTTTCTGTTTACCATTTCCCGACTTTTAATTTTTTTTCCATTTTCACGGCGATTTTCCATTTTGGCTCTGAATACAAACTTACAACATCAAAACAGGCATTCAAGATTTAAGCCTAATTTTTCATAAAAGAACCATTTTAAAGGAAAAAATCTGGGAATATGAAATTTTCCGTTTTCCGGGTTCATCCCTTTTTTCAATTTTCGGATTTTGCACATTTCCGTTTAGGGATTTTACCATTCCCTTTTGAAAACAGGAAAATAGCTATATACCTATCCTTTTAAGGCTCAGAAAAACAACTAATTAATTACTTATCTATAAGTAATTTCTCATCTCACATGGCATTTTTCTGGAGTCAAAAAAGACGTACTAGTCTACTCATACTTGTAACGCTTCGAAATTTGAGGGGCAGCCATTTTAAGGGGGATGGGGTAATGATCTACAATTTTTGGCCAAAAACGGCCAAAAAACACTTAAAAACGGCCGAAAATACATAAAACGGCCAAAAAAATCGATTTTTCCTAAAAATCGGGGGAACGAGGGATCAAACATTTTCTGGCTTAGGGGGATGGGGAGGACAGCCGACTTTAGGTGGGGGATCCCCATCCCCCCTCTTACATGTATGAGTCTACTCTTCTGAGCCCCAGAAAGACTAAAGGTCAAGCGATGTTTTTCGGTCCAAATGGCCATAAAGTAGTAGACTAGTATCTATAAGCTTTTTGAAGCTGAGGTTGATAATACCATACATGTAATACACAGGTGGGCAATGCCGCGCCAGCGGGTGGCACCAGAAGGCACTTCGGTACCTTCAGAACCCCCGCTGGGTGGCGCCAGAAAAAACAGTTTCTGATTGGGGGGGTAGAATTTTTTGACCCAAAAATAAAAAAAGAGAAAATGATACAACCAACCAACTAGCCAACCAACCAACCAGTCAACTAGCCAACCAAACAACCAACCAACCGGCCAAACAACCAACCAACTAGCCAACCAAACAACCAACTAACCGAACAATTAACCAGCCAACTAGTCAACCAAACAACCAACCAACCTCAACAAAAGGACCCCGGTACCTTCAAATCCAAAATCTATTGCCCAGGTATGATGTAACTGCGAGGTTTGGGAATTCACCCAAAGCTGATCGTCCCCCATACACCCAAAGTAAGAAAATTTTTTTGACTTCCATCCCCGATTTTTGGCGAAAACTTGCGTTTTTTGCCATTTTTAGGTGCTTCTATGACATTTTTAGCCAAAAATTGGGGATCATTTTACCCCTCCCCGTCTCTTAAAAATGGCCGGGAACCCCTACCCGAAATTTCGAGCCGCTTCATATTTGAATAATCCAACATGAGCTCAAAAAGTAGTATAAGCGCTAGAATAGCGTTAAAACTAGGGTATTATTTGCACATTTTCTGGTCAATTCAAAGCACTCCTGAAGAAAACTTTCCATTTCATCTGGTTTTAGCCATTATTTCGCCTCATTTTCCCCGAGAAAATTCTCACAATTTTTTCATTGCGCAGGGCTCAAACGCTCCCCACGCGCAGGTCTGTCGCGTCGAGCCGCACTGATAAATTAGGTAAGTACTGTATTTTTTACTGTACGATGAAGACTAAAGTGCAGCAAATGGGTTATGTCAGAAATTGTTAAAAATAAGATTTTACAAAACTTGCAGAAATCGTTAAAATAAGTCGCGGAAAAATAGTTCATGAAAATCCGTCTGAATATTGAGGGAGCTATAGGACTCTGAAGTTCACAATTCAACAGTGCTTAAGAATAGGCAGCTTTACATTTATCCTTGTAACGCTTCGAAATTTGGGGCAGCCATTTTAAGGGAAATGGGGTAATGACCTACAATTTTTGGCCAAAAACGGCCAAAAAACACTTAAAAACGGCCCAAAAATACATAAAAACGGCCAAAAAAAATCGATTTTTCCTAATAAATCGGGGAACGAGGGATCAAACATTTTCTGGCTTAGGGGGGATGGGGAGGACAGCCGACTTTGGGTGGGGAATCCTCATCCCCCCTCTTACATGTATGAGTCTACTCTTCTGAGCCCCAAAAAGACTAAAGGTCTGGTTTTCCCTCATTTTCATGAACTTATAGATGTTTGGACGAAATTTGCATAAATTTGCAAATTATGAAAGAAAGAAAGAAAATTTATTACTAATACCAACAGTTAAAATACGAAATGACAAGATATATAATAAATGCAATTACGAATTAGTAAAGGGACATGCGAGTCAATGGAATGACAAGTTTTACGCGCGCCCCACAAGATATCTAGATAAATCAAAGTTTGCTAATCTAGATTTAAATATGTTTAGGTTAGGGAAGAAACAATGAAGTCAGGAAGATCGTTCCAAACTGCGATGTATTTGTAAAAGAAATCAAACTTTTCTAAATTAGAATGTACAGTAGGTATGACTAATTTAAATCTATTAATGCTACGGGTAATATTATGATTAAATACAAAAAAATCATCAGCTTCCAAACATGATTTATGACAAATAATTTGATACATCATACACAGACAAATCTGCAAGCGTCTTAATTCAAGTCTGCACAATTTAAGTTGTGTTAAACGATCCTCGTAAGAAAAAATATTATTATAGCCAAAAATATATTTAGTGAATCTACGTTGAACAGCTTCCAATCTATCTATATCCTTAAGATAAGAGGGGTTCCATACACTGCAACAATACTCTAATAAAGGTCTAACATAACAACTATAAGCTTTAACAAGATTACCTTTATCACGCGAAAAAATGATTTGCGTATTAAAATACATCTAAAGAAAGCTTTTTTAATCAAAGAATTATAATGTTCCTTAAATTTTAAATTTCGAGGAATCAAAACTCCTAAATCACGGACAAACGGATCACTAGAAATAATTTCCCCATTTAGTCTATAAACAGCTTTTTGATTATTATTACCCAAATATAGAACTTGACTTTTGGTTCGAGAAATAGGTAAATCCCATGCAATTGCCCAGTCAATAATCTTATCTAAATCAGACTGTAATAATTTACAGTTACGACTAATATTGAAAATTTTGATATCATCTGCGAACATATAAACCGTACTACAAATATTATCACATATATCATTTATAAAAATCGAAAAGAGCGTAGGTCCAAGGACACTTCCTTGGACGACACCGCTGGTAACAGGCACATAATCTGAAAAAGACTGATTAACGCGAACACATTGGGAACGATTAAACAAATAGGCCTTTAACCATGCATACAAATTACCGTTTATTCCATATCCGTTTAACTTAATAAGAAGTTTTTCCATATTTACTTTATCAAAAGCTTTAGAGAAATCTAAATATATTATATCAACAGTTTCTTTTTTAGCTAACGACTGAATCCATGAAAATTTACACTTTAACAATTGTGTTTCACAAGATTTATTCTTTTGAAAACCAAATTGAAAAGGAGATATTAGTTTATTAACCTTAAGAAAGTCTAACAATTGACTATTAATAATTCTTTCCATAATTTTGGCAATAGAACAACAAAGAGAAACGGGCCTGTAATTATCCACTAATGCTGGATCCCCCTTTTTTAATATTGGAATAACATGTGCCATGCTCCAAAGCTCGGGAATATTTCCAGACAGAAAAGATACAGTGAAAATACTAACTAACGGCTTTATCATTTGAAACGACAATTTTTTAATAAAAAGATTACATATGCCATCGGGGCCAACTGCAATAGACGTATTTAGATGGTTAATGGCTTCCAATACGCGATCCTCACTAAAAATAATGTCAGAAAGCGAAAAATCACAGCGCTTCTGAAAAAGAAAATTCGCGTTAGTAATGTCACTAGAAAACACTGAAGCGAAATAATCATTAAAAATGTTAGCCTTGCGTAATGAATCGGTTATAACATTATTATCAGAAAATGTTAGAGGAGGAATTTCACTGCGACTTTTTAACCTATTATTTACAAAAGTATAGAAAGCTTTAGGATTATTATTCTTGAGCAATTTGTTTTCTTGAGAAGAGAAATAATTATGAATAGTTCTACGTAGAGCCTTACAATGATTTCGATATTTAACTTTAGTTCCTGGAGTTTTACACCTTTTATACTTATCCCATAGAGAACGTTTTTAAGAAATAATTTATGTAAGCTTTTAGGGTATTTAAATTTTAATTTAGCCCTAAAAGTAGGTACAAAACTAAAAATAAGAGGATTTAATATACTTAAAAAAACATTATACATGTCATTAACTGTTGAGCATGTAGAAAAAATGTCAGGCCAAGAAACAGAGGATAAAAAAGTAGCTATACTCTCGTAGTCCGCTTTATTGAAATTTAAGCTAGGTTTATCTCCATCTTGAAAAGTTCTAGTTAAAATTTCAAAAGAAATCGAATTATGGTCGCTTGTTGAAAAAGGAGGAAGAACCTGGATATTAAAAACGTTATATGCAGCAAATACTACATCAATCAAAGTATTATCGTGAGTATTTTCTTTAACTAACTGTTGCAGACCACTAGCTGATAAGTAATCAAAAAATAATTCGTTTAATGGATTAAATGTAAAAGTACCATGAAACCAATCAATTTTAGGCAAATTTAGATCCCCTACTATAATAACGGGATGACAACTATTAGTAGCCCATTCAATTAAATTACATATCCGAAGTGCAGTATCAAAATCATACTGAGGAGGTCTATAAACTAACAAACATCTTATAACATCTCCACCTTTTAAAATTTCAACTACTAAAGTATCAGACACAAACAGAGAAGCAGGAACTTTAACGCATCGAGCATAAAGATGAGGTTTAGCAAAAATTAAAACTCCACCTCCCCGCTTATTCTTACGATCTGATCGGAGAATAATATAATTTTTTAACGGACATAATAGACTGTCGGAAATAGATTCATTTAACCAGGTTTCACAAAAATAATATATCGAATCTTGCAGTATTTAACAGAAAGTGAAGTTCCCTAACTTATTCACAATACTACGAGAATTACATAGCAAACATTTAATATTAACAAAATAACGGGGCGAATTTACCTAAATATTAGACGCGTGTTGACCATGTTGAGCACGAAATTTGGGATTAGATGGTTTAGGGGCTGTAGAACGAGGATCATAGACTCGTACAGTTTTCTTCTTCACACAGTCATCCCTAAAGTCGATATATAGATTAGTCTCGCCCGCGTCCAGTCGTTGGTGCAACTCGTCGTTAAGTTCACGCTGACGTTTTCGCTGAAGAAACGACAAATCCGGTCGCTAAAAGGGTATTTTTATGAAAAAATTGGTAAATTCGTCATCAGTATATCGGAAATGACACGAAAACTTATTTTTTGGAGAAAAACTATAAAATTATGCATTTAATGTACTAGTGCTAAATCGCGAAAAACACGGATGTAGCGATATAATCATAGGCATAGCCACGATTTTCGCCGAGGGGAATCCAAAAAAATTTTTGTCTAAAAAACCTATAAAAACTGGAGGGGCCCTTCAAATGACCTGTTTTTGACTTTTCACATCATCCTGCACTATTTAAGTAATACAAAATTAATTTTTTAAAATTCTTTCGACGTTTTTGACGGAAAAACGCTTCATAATGCGCGCAAAGCACTCATGTTTTTGACTTTTCCTGTAAAAAAACGACAGAACTGCCAAAAGATAGAAGAAATCGGCGCGAAGCGCCGAATTTCCGATTTTACGTCGCAGAACAGCATCATGCAACCATATTGCTCAGTTCTTAAACATGTCAAAATAATCCTTAGGGGTATTCCCCCTTCCTCCCTGGCTACGCCATTCGATGAAATCCGAAATATTCTGCAAAAATCAAACTTGTTTTCCGCGCCTTATTTAACGATTTCAGCACGTTTTGCAAGAAATACAGAACAAACTACAAAATCAGGTAGGTGATTCCATAATCCAAGCAGATATATTTATTGAAAAAATCGGATTTTAGTAAATTAGAACGAACAAGAGGAACAACTAGCTTGAGGCAATTTGTGCAGCGGATAGTATTTTTATTAAGCATAGAAAAATCTGTCATGGAAATACAAGATTTTTGAAAAGCTAAAACTAAATTTTCATCTCTTTATCAAAAGTCGAAGCAGATCCATGTCCAAGATTTAATTTCGGGAAAGAAGCACGATATTAAAATTTCACTGCAAGCAAACACGACGGGCACCAAAATACAAAGGTTTTTCGCCACTTGAGGAGTTTTTTCACGATTCAGCTTAGCTCAGTTACCTAAATATCTCCTTTGAAAAACGGTGTGGTTACAGTAAAACAGTTTTTATATTATAACGAAAAACTTATGTAGCTAGCAAAACTTTCTTAAATTTGCATTCAATAGTAACTAACAAAGGTATATCACGCGTACAGGTGTAAAGTTGCTGTTTCGTCACCACCCAGTGAAGTGCACCAAACCTTGATATATCCGATGTCTGCAAGGCTTGAAAGATCGGAGACAGATTATGGTTGATATTTTTTCAAAGCATTTCTACATAGCTTAGCTATCTATTTGCTCAACGTGTCAAATTTTCGGCGCTTCGTGCCATTACCCACGTTTTGACTACATTTTGTTCACTGTGTTTGACATTTTTTCAATTTGTTCAGGAGGGAATTGCCAGAAACGCTGAAAAACGATGTTTTGACGCGTATGCACCATTTTTGGGCTAAAAAAGGCACTTTAAAATTTCAACCCTTCCCCTCGACGATGTGCATACAGTACGTGACCGAAAAATTTTTTTCTCAATTACGAAATCCATGGCTTTAACTTTTTTGGAGGCGTAATCTAACGCTAATTAAATCATTTTATGATAACTTCACCTTTTTTTCGATCATTGGATTTTTCAACCACTCCAAACAAGAGCATGGGGATGAGGGAGGTACCAACCCTGAGCTTTAAGAAACGGTTAACTATGCAGCGATTTTGGCCAAAAAAACCATTGCTGTATAGCCTTTTTGGGCTCAGAAAATTAGCTATACAGCCTTTTTGGGCTCAGAAAACTATCTAAATAGTCTTTTTGAGCTAAGAAATGCTACTGGTATTCAGTTGTCTTTTCTGAGTTTCAAATGGATATATGTATAGCTATTTTCTCAACTCCAAAAAGATTAATAGCTGTTTTCAGTCCAAAAAGACTATAAAGCTATGTTTGTGAATCGAAAAAAGCTGTATAGCTAGTTTTCTGGGACCAAAAAGGCTATGTAGCTAATTTTCTGACCCCAAAGGGACTATAGAGCCATTTTACGAAGCACGTAGCTATCTAGCAATTTTTGGTGTTCACCCCCAGAAAGTTTGACCTTGCGCACCTATAGCATGTTCTGAATACTTCTAATAAAGCCATTTTTAATGACATTCGATCTGTTTACACAACAGCGCAACAGAAGCACACTATATAAACAAAGGACAACACTTCGCACCGATTGAAATGCGTAAATGGACGTAATTTCATCTGAAAGTATAATCAAACGACCAGATGGTGCCTATGTTTATCCTACCTACCTAATTGACAAAATATCAATTTTATCAACCGAAACACCCGCACAGATAAATATGCGAAATCATCGAATTATGTACTATGTAATAAGGGTTGTTTACAATGTGCTTCACGCGTCAAGCTTACGCAATTCCGGCAAATCAGAGCTGACTACAACAATTTGAAAATGAGAACTGCTGCAAAATTTGGTAAGCAAAACAATATTTTCAAATTATAATCGTAAATAAAGCCATGTAGAAAATTTGCGTTAGATGCATAAATCTTTACAGCAAAAAATGCGAAACCCAGTTCTGTTAGACATGGACTTAGACGCCCAATTTGGAACTGTACTGTCATTGTACCGCCCACTTATTATATTACGCAGTAGACTGCAACGTTTGCAGCCAACGTAGTAGCATTATAATTTTTCATGCGACCCTCTGACTTCCCTCCCACTCAGATGCTTTAGCCAAGCTACTGAATTCCTAACCAAAAAATATATTCTCGAGCACTAAAATATTAAAATATTACATATTAATATAAATAAAAGTAGATATAAACACAAAAATATTTGTCAAGCTGCAGAGCTTGTTAATGAGAAACAAACGAAATAACTTGCGAATGGAAAATAAATTCAAAATCGATAACTTTCAAATATGTAGCTTAGAAAATATGAGCATGTTTTAATGAATATTTTAACAATGTTTAAAAAACTTTTAATGCGCTGTTTTGCCACCATACATTGGCAACGATAAAATTCTAGAGGTATGCACCCAAAATCCAATTCTGGAGGGGTCTATCGATTTTGGGGGATTAAACGAGATACTGGGGGCTCAAACCCCCTCCGCGCCCATGTGCGCTTGCCACTACTGAAAAGCCATGTAAATTCAACTTTGCTTATGAACTTTATTCTTTTAAATTTAAGCAAAGCACATGATCTTATTCTAGAAAAATTAAATCATTTTTCAAACAATAAAGCACTCTTGCCTGCCTGTACCTATAGAACGGAAAGTCACGAATAAATGCAAAGATGTGAATTTATATTTGCTTGAGAAGGAAAGAAAGGAAAAACGGATTGCAAGCTGGCTAATTTTCTTGACTAATTCTGAATAGTGAAATAGTGGCATTCTTATGAATCCATTGTTTCTGAAAAATTGTTCTTCCAGACTAGCAGCACCTACCACACCTGGGCGTGGGGAGGTTTGGGGGATATGCATCCCCAAGAAATCGATTTTTGAAATTTTTTCTGTTTTCGCAATTTTTTGATGCCAATGGATAGTGCTCGATGAAACCGTTGAAAAATGGTGTTTTTTCGCCCTACCACCATCTTTAAGGCAATTTTTTGACCTTTGATAAAATCTTGCACCCCCACGCCAATTTTCTTGCTGCCCACGTATGGTGCCTACTATTTGTTGGTCAAAAAGAGTTTCATAAAGATAATGATCAAGTCGATGCATTCGGCAGGGATTTTAATTCTTCTTATCATTACTATTTGCTCCCCTTAACCTATATTCTACTGGCATAGACAGAACATGCAGGCTTTTTGAAAAACTTAATCATTTGATAATCATTCTATTAATAGAGTAGAAATGATGAAGTCGCTGATAAGCTGATAAGCAGGCACACAAATAAAAAACCGCGTTTAAGCACAATAAGCTGGAATTCAAGTAGATGAAAAAAATTGTTTATTTATCTGGCAGTCATTTTATTTTTTCCAAAGCGACTTTTATTGCGTCGCGTTTACCAGCATAAAAAGTACAGCTGATACTTTATCACGGTATTATTATTTTATGCTTTTTGAATCACACTAGATTTACTGAAGCACTTTGGAATGTTAGGTCCGAAGAGCGATCCGATTAAACTCATGTAATAAAAGGGAAAACTGAAATCAAAATTTGAGTAGGCAGGCATGGGAATTTTCAGTAGAATCACGATAAAGGCAAAAAGATGGTATAACCACACATTTTTCTTTTACGATTTTTATAGGGTTTGATATGCTTGCATCAAAAAGCATTGTACAACAAATAAATAGTAAGAACTCGATTTACTTGGCTTGAAACAAAATAGGCTAAATAAGTCTGTACAGCTGAAACTAAGGAAAGCTGTCACAAAAGTGCGTACTATCCTCAAACAATAATTTAACATTAAAAAAATTAGAGTAAGACAAGTCAGCTTCGTAAAGAGCGGCAAATATTTTCGAGGTACGGTTTAAAAACTAGCCATTCTGATTACAATTGAGGAATTCTCTGTCAAAAAGTTGATCCAACGCCGATAATCAAAAGAGATGAAAGAATCAAATTTCGACGAAAATTCGAGAGACGAGCACAATGAAGCCTAAGCAGCGAGAAAGCATATCATTTCCTTACATTTTAAATGCAAATTGGACATCGTCATGCGATATCAGAAGAAAGATACATGTTGTGTCGCCCAAATTTTGCATACATGATAAAGAATAGGAAATACCGATTAAAATTTCCAGTTAGCTTACGCTGCTAAATGCAGGCTACCAAATGCTATCGCTCGGCTGCTGAACATAATGCTGCTAAGTGCAGGCTAAGTAGATTTTTCTACTGCTAAGTCAATTATCAGGTGCTATGTAGTTATATAACATGCAAAGCGACTAATGTGTATCTTTAATCAAAATCTGCACTTCGAAATATTCTCTTTTCGGTGCACAGTTGTTTTGAAGGATGGAAAAACCTCGTAACGTTTGGAAGCGCAAAAAAACTTATTGTAACCATACAAGGGCCAGGAATCTGACTGAAACCAAGAATCCAAAAGGATCTAACCAAAATTTGAAAGACCCAGAATAGAATTTTAGAAATTATTCAGTTTTTCACAATTTTTTGATGCTAAAACATAGAGATTAATCAGAAACGTCAAAAAATGCGTTTTTCGCTCTACTGCCAATTGTTCAACCCTTTTTTGACATTCGAAAATTTTCGCACCCAACACAGACCCCTTATAATGTAGGTCTTGCCCGTGAATCCTGCAACTATACAAAAATAGCGACCAAATTCTGGGGGTCTAGATGAAACAAATGTAAAAAATAGCACAAAATATGTCAAAAATTATATTATGGGGTCTACTTTAATCTGTGAGGGTGTTCCAGATTCTAGAGGTCTTAACCGCCGAACCCCTGCACGCCCAAGTGTGATTGCACAACCTCTATTCACTGTATATAATACACATCTTGGATTTGAACCTCTGACCAGTATCACCATGTCCATTTACAACGAAGAGAAGTGGGAAGGGTTAAATTCTGGACAACATTGGGCTTAGGGCATAGACAGCCCCAGAGGCAGAAAGATAATATCTTCCGGAAAATAAGACGAAATTAAGACCAAAAATGGATGAAAATCACAAAGTTGAAACCAGAATGCTTGAAACAGAAGATGTAAATGAAAATTGTTTGACGCTATTTTAACAGTTATATAAATTTCTATGCCATTTTAGCCCAATAAAACTTTCTGGGTGACATCAGACTCTTCTAACCGCTCAGACCGATCCTGCTGTGCGACCCTAAATGTACAAAAGCCAAATGCTGAGGGTCTGGGTTGGGTTCGAAAATTTTCGAAGGGTAAAAAAGGGTAGAAAAACTGATAGTATAACGAAAAAAACAATTTTTCGACGTTTCTAATCCCATCCATTATCGTCCAAAAAAATCACGAATTAGCGAAAAACCTTTACAAATTAAATTCTGGAGAGCCCTTCAAGTTTAAATTGGGGCCTTATGCATACATGCACAGTATGGGAATTCTGGGGGGGGGTTGAAAACCTAAAGTGCCTTTTTTGGGCCCAAAAATGGCCGGTACGCGTTAAAAAACATCGTTTTTTGGCGTTTCTGACGATACTCTATCCTTCTAGAGCATGAAATCATGGAAACAAATGTCGAAAAAAGTCGAATAAATTGACCAATATATCGCTTAAAACATGAATGTATGGCGCGAAGCGCCGAAAATTTGGCGATTTTGAGCAAATAGATAGCCAAAAACCCTTAAAAAGACACTTTTTCTACCAATTTTCAGGTAAGTTTAGGAAACTTTTGAAAAATCGCCAATTCTGGGGGGGGTGAAAAATTTTTTGCGGGGGGTGAAAAATGATTCTGCGGGGGGTGAAAACCCCCCAAGATCATGTATGGCCTTATGGATTCCAAAGAGGCAGCCAGACCCCCTACCATAGGTGGGCGGCACCAAAGCTCTGGGGGTGCAAGATTTTTTCAAAGGTCAAAAAATGGCCGTAAAAATGGTGGTATGGCGAAAAACACCATTTTTCAACGTTTCTTATCGAGCACTATCCATTGGCATCAAAAAATTGAGAGAAAAACAAGAAAAAATTTCAAAAATTGAATTATAGGGGGTATTTTGGTTTCTAAGGGGTGCATACCCCTCCAAACCCCCCAACGCCCAGGTATGCTCCCTACCCCCAACGGCGGTGTCTGCGTGCGAATATACTGTGCGGCATTCCGCGTCACCGGTGTATAGCCTATTAGAGTACGATCTCGATATTGAAAAATAAAAAGTACTGTAGAGAAAAAATATAAATATAAACGTGCGTACGAAAATGCAAGTAGAAATATAACATACTCTACGAGTATAATTAACACTAAAAGACGGGCGATCACGAAGTATAGAAATCTCGAAAAAATTTGATCTAATTTAAGTGCGTGAAAAAAGCGCGTGGGCGGACGCTAAGCAGCCCCCGATTCACCGAAAACGTGAATTGCAGGCTGGGCGAGTTGGTCGGCGTTGTTTGCATCGTAATTTGGGCTAAGATTCACCGGCAAATTATTCGACTGATGCGGTTGTTGTGAAGTGCTATCGTCATTTTCGTGTTCAATTATCATGTCTAAAGCCTGATTCGGGGGCGTCGACCTCGGACTGCTGCGCCAAACATCGGCGCAGCTGTAAAAATGGAAATGAATCAGCTAAATATAAAATTAAATGCATAATAAAATAAATATTTAAAACTGTTTCTTATTATAAATTAAATATAAAAACTATAGT
This sequence comes from Mermis nigrescens, assembly GCA_036768485.1. Classification (NCBI taxonomy): domain Eukaryota; kingdom Metazoa; phylum Nematoda; class Enoplea; order Mermithida; family Mermithidae; genus Mermis; species Mermis nigrescens. Next base: position 470,949 of record JAVLUZ010000218.1, on the reverse strand, counting down.
AATAATCATTAAATAACAATGCAATACAAACTCCAATATTAAGGGTTTTCATCATCCAGAATTTGCGATTTTACAAAAAAATTACAGGAAAAGGCGCTGTTTAAAACGTTTTTAGCTATCTGCTTGCTCACAAGCGTCAAATTTTCTTTATTTTGCGCCAAAAACTCTTTTTTATTTTCAATTTATTCGAACTTTTAGTTTTTTGGAATAATTTTGTTTTTACGCTCTAGAAAGATAGAGCATCGTCATGAACTCCAAAAATGAGGTTTTTGACTTTTATCCACCTTTTTTTAGTCCAAACAGGCACCTTTTCAGAACTCCCATGCTGAGCATCTCTGACCAGGACTTCGGTTAAAAAATCAAACTTGCATTTTCCTGAAATACCTACCATACTACTTTTCGTACCCCTAATTTACAGTTTTGGCCATGAAATTATAACACTTAATAATCCGTAGGTAAGGGTCGATTAAGATCGCTAGGCCTGTTATAACACAGGACGTCGTCATATCTTAACACTTTAATGTTAAAACATACATGCGACAAAGTCCTACGGCGTTCCATGTTTAGTATAGCGACGTGCTATCCATGACAAAGCTCGAAGACGTATGTAAGTTTTCAAACTTAGCGGTCAGCAGTGTTTTTTTGTACAAGGTCCGTTTGTACATTTACAAAGATTGTCCCTAAAAGTCTTTGTACATTTTGTACACACAAATTTTTGGGTACTATAATATGGTAAAGTAGCGATTTTAGTGCGGTAAAAACGGAGTTGTTCGGCCTTTGGTAGTGTATTTCAGCCAATTTCTGGGTTTCTGAGGGCAAAAATCACTGATAATCGTTTCAAAACGGCGCGAAGCGCCTAAAAATTCGACATTTTTCTTTTCAAAATGCAATTTCTGACATTATAAACATACATAAAACACACAATTACTCATTTCGGCGCGAAGCGCCGAAAATTCTCGCGAATTAAAAACCTTTTTTGCAGTTTTTGCCTTCCAAAAATCTTTGTACATGTACAAAGACGGTTCCCAAAAGTCTTTTTACACCAGGAAAAATCTTTGCCGAATACGAAAAAAAACACTGGCAGTCAGAAATGTTTTTCAAGAAGTAGCACAACTCAATCAAACCGCAGCAGATTAAAAGGTACTGAGAGTTTTTCTATTTTATTACTCTCGAGCGCATAAAATCTTTCACTTCTCCGAGCATTTAGTTGATACTTGAAGGCTGACTGCTACTATTTTTTACTGATATGTAAGTCTTTCTTTATGTTTATTTGATGTGATTGAAGAACACCTTCATTTTTGAATTTTTTAGATGCATGACCAGAACTCGATGACTATAAACGATAGACTCAAGAAGTACCTACTACGTATTACAACGATATGCATTGCGGATACTGTATTGAAAATTACTTCCAAGAGCCATGTGGTTGAGCGAAAGGTTGAGTTGCAGCAACCTGCGCAATTTCATTATTAGCCTTCAAATGCTGGAATTCTTGTTGCAAGTTGCGCATGTTTTCCACCGGGCTTTCAGACTAAAATATGAAAATAAATTGAAAATTACATAATGTTTAATTATGTATGTCAGTGAGCCGAAGGTCTACATAAATAAGACGCTCAAGCGCGCACAGACGAATGAAACTAGAAATAATAAATAAATACTTGTATAGGATAGAGAAGTATATACACTTAAAATATATACATACAATCTTTGCAATTTTGAAGTTTTGTAGCTATTTTTAAACAGAGAAAGAAAGCTACCATTAAACTTTACGACGGGGAAATTTTCAAATGAAAACTTACAAACTCAATATTTCGATTACAAATATAGGAAATTAAGACAAAAAATTTAAAAGACAGCAGTCGAACGAAAATTTCGCAGTTATAAAAAGCAAGACCTGAAAGCACGCAACATTTAAGACTTCATTTTAATTATCGTTTATTCCAGGCACTAGCTGAAGGTTAGAAATTTTGCGAGCATTAGAGTCGAAATCGCACACGCCACGGCAAGATTCTGAGAACGTCCCGACATTTCCTACGTTTTTCGTCCATCTATATCCGCTGTACTTGGGAAATTGCAAGACAAAACAAAACGATGTTTCAGAAACAAATTTCGGAGTCTTGCTACACATGGGCGTGGGAGTCTGAGGGGTCTGGACAGTACGTGGGCAGCAAGAAAATTCTGGGGGGTCAGGATGGGTACAATCGCCAAAATTGTTACTGAAAATATAATTCTGGGGGTCTACGGTTGGGGGTACAAACCCACGAAACCCCCTCCCACGCTCATGTGTGGTCTGGACCCCTACGACTCTCCTAGAATCGATAGATCCCAGAACTATATTTTTGGTGCTACTTTTTTTAATTTGGCCCCATCGGACCCCCCCCCAATTTTGTTGCTGCCCATCATGGGCGTAAGTAAAGGTACAGGGAGGCGGGGCGAGCGGCCGCCCCCACCATTGCTCAAAAATAATTTTGGAAAGGTAAGATAATGCATGAAAATTTATGAAAACCGGCATCTTTTCAACAAAAAATCTCAAAATTTCCAGCGCTTCGCGCCGTAGGATAACTATTTTCCATAATTTTGTCTCAAGAGCGGCCAGATAAAAACGTCATTTTTAATAGCATATTAGGAGAAAATTTTTTCGAAAAGTTTGAATTTTATGAGCTTAACGGATGAAGCATGTTCGGAAACGTCAGGAAATGAACTTTATTTTGTGCCCCGGCGAATATGTCCCGTATATATAGGGTCCCCAATTTCGGGCCGCCCTTCCTTAAAAAAATTTTGAGTACGCCCTTGCTGTCCATGTATGGTCGTGTCCAATCTGGCATAGAATATAAGAGATCTGCGTTTCCGATTATCCAGCCCTCATCTCAAGTCCTTATGAATATGGTCAAGGTGACCAGGAAGAAACAAATCAAGATTCTGCGGTCAGGGAAGGGTGAAATCCAAAATTTCCGATACAGTAAGTTAAATTTAGGAATTGTTTGATGTCGAAATCAGTAGTCATTTGAAGTATACCAATTTGAGGCTCAAACAGCTGGACAATACTCAACTTTTACTCAGACTGTGCATATAAAAGCTCAAAGTTCAAGGGCGGTAAAACAAAACTTTCTGATCCAAGGGGGAATAAGGAACGGTTAACTTAGGGTGAAACTGAAAAGTGTCAAATTTTTGGCGTTTCGAGCCGTATACTCATTATTAATTGTAATTTCTTTATTTATTCGAATTTTTCTCATACTTTTCGTAATTTTTGTATGTTTTTACGCTCTAAAAGACACATCCACGGCAAAAATACAAAAAATGATATTCTTAACGCGTATTTATCGTTTCTCAACCAAAAAAAGGCTTTTTAAAAAAACCTCAGCCCCCAAAATTGTCATGCTGCGGATGTCTGGTGAGGTACCCCATCCCCTGTCACATGTATGTATGATAATACCCCTCTTAACCCTCCCTATAAACATGCATGCCTCACACTGACGTATAGTCGGAGCGGAGTCCCCATCCCCTATTGATTACACGCTCAATTAGGCATACAGTAACCGAACCCGATTCACGGCGCTCTGATAAAGCGCTTCCAAATGGCGCAGCGTTTCCGGCGTCAAATGTTCCTGCGGCGCGTCGGCGGCGAGCGACGAAGTCGGCGTCGTCGTCGCGCGTCGCGCCGCCGACGAAACGGCCGCGCCGCCCGGATACGGTTCGTTACGCAGAGACGACGACGCTGCAGCCGTCGCCGCCGCCAACGACGTCGACGGACCGATCGTATGGCGCTTGGCGCTACCGCGCAAGCAACGCTGATAACGCGTCGCCGTCGTTTCTTCGACGCCGTCGCCGACGGCCGATCGACGTCGCGAAGACGACATTTTTGACGTCGAAGTGGCGCCGCTGGCGTTTATAAACGCGTTCAGGTTTTGGGCCGCTGCCGCCGCCAATAGAGCGGCGTTGTAAGCGTTGAGCGTCGCCGCTGAAGCCGCGGCGGCAGCGTTAACGTCGCTGTTCACAACGTCGGCAACGCAACCCGTGATCGCATTGGGCAAAGCTAAAACGTCGTTTTATACTTGCAGGACGCCAAGTGAATATGGCATTAGACTTAGGTGAGGGGAGATCACATAACTATGAAATAAAGTATCAAGCATACATGTAAGAGGGGGATGGGGGATCCCCCTACCCACAGTCGACCGTCCACCCCATCCCCCAAAGCCAGAAAATTTTTGACCCCCCCCCCCCGATTTTTGAAAAAATCAAATTTTTTTTTAACCATTTTTTTGTGTTTTTGGCCGTATTTGTTCAAAAATTAGAGGTCATTACCCCCTAAAAATGGCCAGGACCCTCTTAAAATGTTGAGCCGTTACATGTATGGTAACTAGTATTCACTACATCCACTAAGATCCGCTATCATTCCAATATAACAAAATTCTAAATTTTCCAAGAAAAATCATCTTAATTTGATAAACACGTTGCGAAAATGCATTTTAACACATCTACGAAAGTCAGTCGATTTAAATTTCATTCGTTAAATCATAGGTAGCGCGTTAGCGCGTACCTGTAATGCACCTGGGTACCCATAACACCTGTACATCTCCCCTTTTAGTTATAACGGGACACATCTGGGAGGTGCGGTATCACAAAGATTATGCGCACTTTTTTTGTTTACACTCAATATTGAGTTTGTGATGAGCATGTGAAGTTTTGGCGTAATGTTATAAAATACATTATAGCAAATTTCGATGTTTTTCCACGGCTTGTGAACGACTCAGTATTAACGCCTCGAACAATTTGGAAAGAACGTTACTTTTAATTGATAACTATTCACTCTTATCACTGTTGATTATTCATCATTTGCTTAATTCATAACATTGCATTTTGCACTAAGAAATTATTTTATTTCTATTTCAAATATTTTCGGCATTTTTATGGCATTGCGAATCATCGCGAATCTGAAATTAAAAATCATAAGATTGGTCATCAGAAAAACTACATAACTTGCTTCGCGCATCATTGCATTCTTCTCAATCATCTTGCATTCCAAACTTATAATATTCGTAATGTTGTAGCTAATTTAATAGCATAAGAATGTGGCTCGTGACTCTTAGCTTTTATCTCGTATTATATATTCACGTGTCATTCTACGATTCGGTTCATTATTCGATTACCGTTCGCTTACTGCCATTTCTCGAACTTGTTTACTTATTTTTACACTTAACTATAATAAAACATTAGCACGTGTTCGAAAGCCGGGTTGTCATTAATTTAATGGTTTTGAATTGTAGAGGATAGAATGCTCCGGATGACACTTTTTTATTTCCTGAATTTCGGATTAGTTCTCGCGGGAGTGTAAAGAGTGTTAAAATTTTGGGATGAAAAAACACATTTTGGTCGAGTTTTCGACTTGTTTATGTCTGCCAACAACTCCGATAATGAGTCACAAGAAATTTTCTCTGATAGAAATTTACTACGGTTTATGGTCTACTTTCTGCTTCCCAGCAAACTTTTTTACGCTCAATACGGAGTAAGATCTAGAGTTTTAAACTTTACACTCTAGTGGATGGTGTAAAGAACAGATTTTGTCTAGGATTTCTCTGCCAACGTTTCCGCTTATAAGTCGGGATAAATTGAATAAAATAGAAATAAAGTACCGTCTAGGGCTACACGTCGCAGCAAACTGATTGGTAAATATCTCAAATATTTTGCGGAACAGAAGTTTTACACATACAAACGTACTACAATTCAAAGGCTACAAACTGGCCCAAACCGAATTTCTTTAAACTCAATGGGGAGTTAGGTTAAGATTTTTAAAGTTTACAATGTGGTGGATGGTGTAAAATACGTTCTTGTCCGTTTTTTTGTTCGCCACTTTCTCCGTTCAAAAGTCGGGATAGGTCAAATAGAATAAAAATAGAGTACTATCTAAGGAGTACACGTCACATCAAATTGCGTTTATTTACAACAATATTTAGCATTTTCGGGAGGAGTAAAGTCAGAAATTGGGTGTGTTAAATGTGTTTCTGTCTGGTTTTTTCTTCCAACTTCTCCGGTTATGAGTCTGGGCAAGATCTCAAGCCTAAAATGTACCAGGAATCAAGCGTGATACGCCAGTTAAGCGCGTTTGTTTACACTCAACAGTGGTGTAAAGTGGTTTACATCTAATATTAATTTGTCTTCAGGCCATTGTGGAGACTTAATTTTTTCATAGATGTTGACCGTAATATCAGAATTACGAATCCGCCTTAAGTCTACTTTACACTCTGTGATTGTGTAAAGTTAACACTGCAAATTGATTTTAGGTCTAGAGCCTTGCGTAAGCGTAATTTTTTTAAATGTTCTACGTAACGTCAGAATTACGAATCTGTTAGTTATCTCTACAATCAGTAGTTGTGTAAAGTTCGCACTACTCATTTATTGTTAATGTGTAGATTATACTACAATATTTTACTCCCAGAGCGTTGCAAAACGTGAGTTTTTTCAAAATATGTTCCGTAAGGTCAGGATTGCGAATCTGACTATATGTTTTCTTTATACCCAGTAGTTACGTAAAGTTTACACTGAAAATTAAATTTAGTTTCAGAGCGTTGCAGAAGCTTAATTTTTATAAATGTTCCACGTAATGTCAGGATTACGAATCCGAGCGTAAGCGTTCTTTAACCCAATATTTGCGTAAACTTCATGCTGAAAACCTTTGATCTGTCTAAATAAGGTAAGGTTGTCTTGTTCAAAAAAGATAATACTGATGTTCAGGACGATATTGTTTTCCGCGTTCTTAGACTGCTGTCATTATTGTGGCATGTTACTGTATGTGTTTACTGACTGATTTACTCAAATCATTCTAATTAAGAGTAGAGTACTAGCAAAGAAAAATACTCCGATGGAACAAAAAAGACGAACATACTTGGGATTGTGGATTAATAAGGATGTGAAAGGAGGGGACTAGGGAAAAACTACCTATGTATATGCCTAAAGTCGCAAAATCTACTAAAAATTAGACTTTCACTAAGCGACGTAAAAAATCGAAGTATATTCTGCGGCCTCTGAAAAAGCGTAACCTGCTTTAAACAACTTTTAATGCTTTACATAAGAATGTATAAACATAATCTAAAATGTTTACTTTCTGTAAATAGCTTGCAAGTTGCAACGCTGACTTGCTTCGTATCGTGATTGATAGGAAACTAACTGCCATTGTACTTAAAGGTGTTTTATTTTGCTATCACGAGCATTATAGCAAGCGAACCTGGCGTCAATTGATTAGTGCACACAATCGTTGCGGGCATGCGAGAGTACCTACATGTACCTAGTCTGTTTCACGTAAGCTTACGCGTTTCCTATTGCTTTAAACCAACAATTTCTTTGATTGTCTTGAATGCATCGATGTTTGCTATTTCATTCAATCGACTTGCAACTTCTCTTCTAGTTTACTCCATCTAATTTCCCATAGCTACTGCATAGCTAACTTGCTGCTTTTTCAATCGTTTTGGTTCAATAGTTTATTTCGATCTACAGGGCGCAGAATATACTTCGATTTTTGGCGTTGTTTAGAGAAAGTCTGATTTTCAACAGATTTTGCGACTTTAGGCATATAAGGCAGCTTTTTCCTATTCCCTCCTTTTACATCCATAATAATCCAAAATCCCAGGTATATTAATCTTTTTTGTTCCATCATAGCTTTTTCTTCGTTAGCCCAATAACATATTCAAATGAAAATGAAGTAATGACAAAATACACAGATGGGAGGATATTTCTCGCATACATTGTGCACGTGCAAGAGACGGACTATAAACTAAATAATTTTCTCACGCACTTAGCCACGATAAAACAAAGCTAGTAGGTATATCAGCTAAGAAATTCTAAAATTCTGCAATAGCCATATTGTACTAGTTACAAAACACACAAAAGCACACACATTTATTGTTGCGGTGAACTGATTGTTTTACCTCCAGGTAAGAAATTTTGGGCTAAAAACGGCGCCACCGTTGGTCTGAAGAAGCCAAAACCGCCGAGCCACTGAGGCGACAGAAACGCGTCGCCCAAGGCGCATTGCAAAGGATACGGCACCGCGGGAGCCATGTGAGCGGCGTTGGCGCAGAAGCTGCTGCCGCCCGGCGACAATAAATCATTCGCGAGCGGAGGAGGCCCGGCCGCGAAGCCCAGCGCTGTGTGGCGCCTATGGTTCAAATAGGCCTGCAAATTGGCGGCGGCTGGCGACGGAGAACTCGTATCACTTTCGCTACTGACAATTTCCTAAAAGATAATCACATAATCATGTGTACGGCGGCCAAAAATTTTTAGCCTTGCGTGAAAATGAAAATGAATTGAGAAAGTCAAAGAAGTTTCCGTCCGAAATCCGAGAAAGCTATTCCCCCTTATTAGTTGCATGGATGTGCATATTCTGTGAGCATCGCAGATTGGTAACCGAAATGTACTATCCAGTGATCGTATGGGGACCCCGACCCCGAAAAACCCCGGCCTAAACCCCGACCTCCGACCGAGGGCAAGATTTTTCGAGTCGGGGTTGAACCTTTTTCGGGGTGAAATATAACATTTATTTTTTTGGTACATAGGATAATTGTATATAAATAGCGAATAAATTCGGCAAACACCAAACAAGGATGATTCATTCACGAGCATAATGAATATGTTAAACTCGACACTCGCGATATTTTATAAAATGTACGTCTAGTCGCCATGTTGTTAACACGCACATACATGTTCGCATATTTATCACCATAAAGTGCGCCAAAACGCTCTGCATTTCATCATTCGTAAAAATACACTATGGATTTATTATATTATGCGTTAGCCTCCATCTATCTGCGCGTTAGCCTCTATTTGATTCATAGGATAACTTTGTTCTGTCTGCTAGCTTGAATTAATTTATATTTCAGACTGAATTAAAAATGTATTCTCTACTTAATTACAACAATGCCTAAATTGCTAAAACCATGTTTGAACTTGGAATGGAAGTAAAATGTTGAACATAACCAGCTTTATTAGTATGCTCTACAAACAAGTGAAGGTATCGTTTTTATCCTTTTAAATTGGTATGTAATCATGCAATGTTAAATGTTAATCTTCAACCCCGACTTCAAAAACCGGGGTTTTTCATCCCCGACCCCGACCGGGGGTGAAAATCTGACCCCGTACGATCACTGGTACTATCCAATCCAACACTGTAAATGACGTACATACGTAAATATGCATATATAACAGTGTTTTTTGTACAAGGTCCGTGTGTACATGTACAAAGATGGACCCTTAAAGTCTTTGAACATTTTGCACATGCAAATTCTATGGTACAGCAGTGGTTTTAGTTTGGAAAAAAAGGTTTTTTATACTTTGGTGGTGTATTTTAGCTTATTTTTGGGTTTCTGACGAAAAAAATTACTAAAAATTGTCTCAAAAGGGCGTGGAGCGCCGAAAAATTTGACATTCTTCCTATATAAAATCAATTTGTGCCATAACAAAGACGAGTAGAATAGACAATTACTCATTTCGGCGCAAAGCGCCGAAAATTTTTGGAGATTTTATACCATTTTACAGTTTTTGTTTCCCAAAAATCTTTGTACATGTACAAAAACGGTCTCGAAAGTCTTTGTTCATCGTAAAAAATCTTTGCCGAGTAGAAAAAATAGTGATGAATGTACACAGGTACAAACAGAAACGTAGCTAAGAGACTCAGGGCTAATCGAGAAAAAATCAAAATCGATCATAGATATTTTTTCACTTTTTATTCGGGTATCGCTCTTGAAAACTGAATGACGAGCATTTTGTTAAAAGCTATGGTTCGATATTTTCCAAAATTTGATTTTGTTTTTTAACAGTTAGGATGAATAAAATAGTGCACTTTACGGGGGTAGGGGATTCATGGGGTCTAACCCCACCAACCAGAATAGAAAAAACGGGAAATTTTCTGATGAAAATGAGGTAGAATGAAGGTCAAAATGAAGATAACAAATTTTGTGAAAGTGCTCTAAAATCAACATGAAATGTGGATTGAAATAGTTTTTACGCTATTTAAAATTTATTCCACTTTTGAGCCGATTTGGGCTCAAAAAACTCTGGCTAACTTTCCCAAAACAGCTGACCCACTCAGATCGGCCCTGCTGTGCATAACATGGACTTACCGCGTCGTGTCATGCTACGACAATCTTTGAAAATACAAAAAAATAAAAAATAAAAAAGTCAAACTGTAAAAAGACACAAATTAAATAGGCAATAATAAGCAACGCAAAAGTAGAGGTGACTTTATTGTAATAGTCAATAGATCGTTGTTCCATCGATTTCTGACATTTTTATAAAACACATGAAAAAAGATGCATCGCCGGGCTAATATGATTTATTCGACAGTAATTTGTATTCCGATACAAGCATGAACTTGGGCTGTTGAGTTTCCACCACGCAAAAAGTTTTATGACTTCATACAAAAAATTTTTCACCTATCAAAATCGTTAAATTTTAATCGACTTCTTCTTCATAATTTCGACAATTTTTTAAACTAACATTACCTCGGATCGATTTTGTCTGTGTATGTTTGCGTCCATACGTATGACAATCAACGCAAAAAAAGTCGAGTCATAAGCAGACATGCACGTAGGGGGAGGATTCAGAGGGTCTAGACGCCCAGAATGGAAAAATGGGAAATTTCCCAGGGGAAATGAAGGCCAAAAATTAATGGAAATCGAGAATTTCCTCCAAAAGTGCTTTAAATTGACCAGAAACTGTGTAATGTAGTTTTACCGCTATCTTAGCAATTATACCAGTTTTCAACGTTATTTTGGCCCAAAAAAAGCTCAATTTCTGATCCCCAGCAGACCGGCTGCTGACCCGCTCCCCTCAGATCGGCCATACTGTGCATTTATGGTCAAAAGGATGACCAGTTACCACGAACATTAATGTTCAAGAAAACAAGGTTACTAACTTCATCGCTAGACGACATTCCTAGTTTGGCCATATCAATCGTAGAAATTAGTGGCGTTTCAGACCCGATTTCGGCATCAACTAAAAACAATGTTGCATGTCATAAAAATAAGATGCTAATGATATGAAGACATTTAAATAAAAGGATATCAACCGGCATGTAAATTCGTCAGCAGGACAATAAATGTCTAAAAACTAGTCTAATCATAAACGACGTCGTCCTTAAATTACTTTCTATTCTTAAGCCATAAAAACACGACAAAATTCACTCTTTGATCAAATTGTATGTCCTCATATATAATTTATCGTTCAATAATAAAAGAAATGGAAAATGTCACTCTTGTCGCAAAATTAATTAAAAGCACATTTTTTAATCGTTTTAAATTTAAAAAAATTATAATATAATTTAAATGATCGATTTTTAATCTTGACTGAATAAATTTACATAAATTTGTATCAATTTAAACAAAGTTCCAATATATCTTGCCATGACCGATTTTTTTGTGCCTGTTAGACCGATTTTTTTTGTGCCTGTTAGAAATACTGCTCGCTGCACGAATCGCTTTAAGCTATTTGATCCTCTTGTTCGCACTATTTGACGAAAATTTGATTTTGTTATAAGTATATATCCCTGTTTAGAATCACTTACCTGATTTTGTAGTCTCTTCTCAAACTTGAATATACAAATTTAAATCTAGAATAACTGACGTCGACTTGTCTGAATTTATTGAAGGGCAAGCGTGAAAAATCGTCATTATTGTGACTCGCTTGACGCCTTTTGCGGTACGTTTTTTACTTTATTGACTATATGTTTTCAATATGCTTTTGCATTCCTCGTAATTGTCACGTACTTGCAATAAAATACTTATCTTTAGTTCAGTTCAAGATAAAGTCATTTTTATTTTATCTCATAAGAAACCTTATACTATCAGAATAGATTATAGCACACTTTTGAGCTAATAAGCCACACGTGCACACTTTTTCTTTCAAATTTTTTCAAATTTTCAAATTTTTTTCAAATTATTTTGCGTAGAATCATTTGTTTTCCCTGTAAATGTTTTTTGCAATTTAGGTACGAAACTTGAGTATAAAACATGTTGAACAACTTTCCGCAGGGTCAAGCTTGAATGTCATGTCTAGAAATTATTTGCAGCCATTTTATGCGACATCTTTTCTGGATATACTTGAAATCAAGTTTAATTTTTCAAATTTATTTTTTTAAATTTTTCTTCTGATTTATGTAGAGCTGGCTGGGGAAACGCTTGAAACATCATTTTTTGGTTATCTGCAAATAGTATTAAGTTATCTGACTTCAAAATTTTAGTCTTTCTTAAAATCAGAAGGCCAGCTACGTGACGAATGCTGTGCTCTACGAAACACTGACTATAAACAGGCAAAATTTGAATTCGTTTTGTCATTTTTATAAGTTAAAAATATGGCTCAAATATTTTGTAATCCATTTTTGAATAAAAATACTACGAAAATATATTCTTTGGAATAAAACTTTAAAAAACATCTAAACAATTAAGTGGTAGATATAGAGAGATTTAAGAGCAAATACCTACTTTAAAAACTTGACCTATTTGCGAGACTGCACGCTCGTCTCGTCACCTTAGATGCATAGCATGGCCGATCTGGGGGGAGGTCAGCCGATCTGGGTATCGCAAATTAAGCTTTTCTGGACCAAAATAAGCTCAAAAATTGGTATAAGCGCTTAAATAGCATTAAAACCACGAAATGACACAGTTTCCGGCCAATTTGAAGCATTTCGAAAAATTTTTTAGTTTTCATCGATTACCTCACATACATATACATGTCTGCTCGTCAGTAGACATGCACAGTATGAGAATTCTGGAGGGGGAGGGGTGAAATTTTAAAGTGCCTTTTTTGGGCCCGAAACTGCTGTTCACGCGGCAAAAACATCATTTTTCGGCGTTTCTAACGATGCTCTATCTTTCTAGAGCATAAAAACATGAAAACATTTCGAAAAAAGCAAAAAAATCGACCAAATTGGACAAAATATAGCCAACACTAGAACAATATGGCGCGAAGCGCCGAAAATTTGACACTTTCAAGCAAATAGATAGCTAAAACGCTTAAAAAGCACCTTTCCTATAAATTTTCAGAAAATGTTTGGAAACTATCGAAAAATCGCGAATTCTGGGGGAATTCTAATGGTATGGGAAAAATTTTTCTAGGGGGAGTGAGAACCCCCAAACCCTCGCCCCATGATCATGTATGCTCGTCAGTCGTCACTAGCTGATATTAAGTGTAAAGGGATATGAAAAACGCGTAGGTACAAAACCCTCCAGAATTCGCGATTTTTCGGAAGTTTCCGAAAAATGTCTGAAATTCCGTAGAAAACGTACGTTTTTAAGCGTTTTTAGTCATCTATTCGCTCAAAAGTATCAAATTTTAGGCGCTACGCGCCATACTACTCATGTTTCGACTATATGTTGCTCAATTTGTTAGACTTTTTTCAATTTTTTTGAAACTTTTCCATGTTATCATGCTAGAGACCAGCACTGAATACAACTTAAAAGGAGCGGATTATTGCTTATGCAAAACCTTAAAATATGGGTTTAAGCAAAAATACCATAAATTTTATTACCGGCTGTTACGTATTTGATATCGTATGCTGCGATCGGATGGAATAAGACAGATAAAATAAACAGATTATTTAGAAAAAATTTTCACTGCATTAAATCACTTTTAACACTATAATATAAAGAAATTGATCAATGTCGGGTGCTTTTTAAGTAAAAAATACATAGAAGTACTTATCCGCACACGTGAACGTGGTGGGCTTGGGGAGGTATGCACCACCCAGAAGTCCAAATACCCCCAGATTTGTTTTGCAATTTTTTTATGCCAATGGATAGTACTCAATGATGAGAAACGTTGAACAATGGTGTTTTTTCGCCATACCACAATTTTTAAGACCATTTTTTGACCTTTGAAAAATCTTGCACCCCCAGAATTTTGGTGCTGCCCACCTATGCTTATTCGGCACGAAGCGCCGGAAAAAATTTGACATTTATACTGCTTTTGACCCCTAAAATGATGTGAAAAAACGTTCCGTCAGCTCAAAATCGTCGGACGTTATTTGCCTGACTGACCCTTCAGCGGAGGGTAATAGCCCCTCACCCCCTATGAGCATGTACGCTGTGGAGGTATTTACAAGCTTTCAGTCCATAACAAATTATAATTATGCTATAAAAATACTATAAGTAAAACAAAACTTGCATATGTAATGTCAGCAACTGCCATGCTAATACTGTAAATAACAATTGCACAGTGATATGTTTGAATACGCTTCAATGAGTGACTGACTACACATGCATATGCATAGCATATATTATTTTGAGATCAGCTTCGTCCAATGCAAGTCAGATAATGAGAAAAGACTGAAATTTTCAGTTTTCAGCACTTCTAAGACAATATTATGGGCTTCCAGCCTTTTTTAACTGGTTTTGCCTTGAAAAATTGAATTTTAATCTTTTCCACATGAAGTCTTAATGCATTATGTTACGTACAAACATACTCGGACGTGAGAAGGTTGGTTTTATTGCACAAACTTTTCCAAACATACACAACGACGAACCAAAAAGTTTTTGTAGATCTTGTAAATATACTAGATTCGTGTTGTCATACCTGTAAACTACTTTTTTCGTTGTTTACTACAGTGGAACAGGAAAAAATAATAACATAAGGTAAAATGCCGTCAATGAGCCGTTTTGGCATTTTTTCATCAAACAGCAAAAAGTAGAGAAAGTTTCGAAAAATACAAAAACGGATTAAATAGGACATGTTTTACCTAATTCTATAGTTTCTTACCCTTACTTGAATATGTATATTTAAATCTAGGCTAACTGACGTCTACTTATCTAAGTTCTTACAAAGTCAGACCTGAAAAAATGTTATTACTGCAACTCGCTTGTCTCCTTTCGTTCTACGTCGCTCGTTTCATTCACTATATGTTTTACTTACTCTTTTTTATTTTTTTATTTATCACACATACTCGCAAAGCAAGGGAATAATTCAGTTTCAGTTTTCAGTTTACATTTTATCTACAGGGTAAAGAGAATTAATTGCCTTTTCCCGTCGTTATAGAACCGCGAGAGCCTCGTCTTCCTGGATCGACACAAGCATTTTCCGTGTTATTATTATGGGTGCTAGAATTACACGCGGCCAAACGATTAGACGAAGCCAGATCGGCTAGAACCTTGTTGCGCTTTTTAAGTTTGTCGCAAAGAAGGTGATAAGTTGCGTATTCTTCGTCAAATCGTTTCTGGGAAACGGACTATAAAGCAGAGAAATTGAGTGACCCGATGTGTAACGGGGGATGGGAGACGATTGTACGCCCAAACCTGGTCTTCCCAACCCCCTTCCCCAACGTCAGAAAACTTTTGACCCCTCTCGCTGATTTTTTGGAATTTCGGAAAAAACTTGCATTTCTGGCCATTTTCAGGCGCTTTTTGCTATTTCTGGCTTGAAATTAAATTCCACTCACCCCTTCCCCAAATTGCCAAGGATACCTAAGCCAAAATTTTGAACCGTTACATACATATGTATATGGAGTAAACAATCAGCATTTTTTGGGTTTAATGCATTATTGACGAAAAAAGTTAATCGTAGAAAATGTTTCCGACGCAGCACATTCTATTCAATGCGGATTCAAATTTGAAAAGAATTTGAAAGTAACGTACATGCTCGAAATGGAATACAACCTGACCATTCCGTTTTCACCGATCAGAATTTCGAAATTTTATATCGACTAAAATAACTGTCTAATCCTTTTATATTGAAATTAAATCAACAACTATACGTCAATAGCTATTTAAATTCTTTCGTCGTATTTTACTGGAATTTACGTTTGTCATTCTCAATTTTTTTTATAAAAAGTTAATGCTTTGCCAATTCAAGCTCAAAACGCATGAGATCGGAATCCCACTGCTTGCTCGATTTTACGTGCATTCGACAGTGACGTACCTAATTGCCCTTTTTTAGAGGAGACATATTACTTTTTCTTAAATCAACGCCAAAAAACCAAAGACAGCTTTATATGTATACGACATTAAATTAGATTTTTCGATAAGCTTTAATGTATTAAAAAGCGAAATTCTCAATGATTCCCTATGAGCTACTTCATCACCGTTGAATTCGACTTATCATAAATGAATAAAATACATATGTACACATGTAGCCGACACGATTCTAATAGAGATAGAATTTAAAAACAATGTGAATAAAGTAGAGTAACGTAAAGTAGAAGAATAATTCCAAATGCATCACTACAGACATGCGCAGCATGTGAATTCTGGAGGGCGAAATTTTAAAGTGCCTTCTTTGGGCCCACAAATGGTGGATTCGCGTCAGAAAAACATCGTTTTTCGGCATTTCTAACGATGCTCTATCTTTCTAGAGCATAGAAACATTTAAAAAATTCAAAAAAAGCCGAACAAATTGAACAAAATATAGCAAAAAATGAGTAAAAATTCGACCCTCTTGATTAAATAGATAGCTAAAAACGCTTAAAAATACCTTTCCTACGAATTTTGGGAAAATTTTCCAAAGCACTATTCCAATATATAAAAAGATGCTTTGATATTCTTATTTAACTTTTATAAAATTTTTGAAAAATTGCGAACTCTGGGGAGGGGTTACAAAATTTTCTGGGGAATGAAAATTTTCCAGGGTGGGGTGGTGGTGAGACCTTAAGATCATGTATGCTTCACTATACCGGTGAGCAATTCAATGAAAATATGATAACGGTAAGTTTAATAGAAGGAAAAGTAATCAACAAGCCTTGAATGCCCTAGACATCTTAAATATGTACCAACAAAATTTAAGAGCAGATTAGTATGTACGTAATCACAGGTGATAATTAAATTTTTCCCATCCTCTCTCATTTCACTTAATTATGTATCGAAATATGTACATATCACTCAATTATCGCAATGTGAATAACGCCATTATGTGCATGTAAAAAGCAAATTGAATATAAATCTGGGTAATGCATACTCATATGACTACACATATGAGCATAAAACTCGCTTTAAATTAAATTTCGTTTGTTTTCCGCTCGGATCTTTATTTGAAAAACGGGCAATTTACTTATTTACACTAAGCCTACTTCGACTATTTGATCTGAGCTGTAGCCACGCTGCTGCATGTAAGCTACACATGCATAATTAATCGATAATATCTCGAACGGCATAGACTCGGGGTTTAAACTTTTGCTGATTAAATCGGACCAAGCGTCACTCCAATCAGTAGACGTAAACCACCTTTAACGTAAGAAAAAAGAGTAGTTTGTATGTACAGTGATACGCAGCTGAATAATTATTGAAGGAGGGGAAAAATAATGAAAATTGAATATTATTAATATACACTTCAATAAATACATAAATAGCCCATTATCAAATAAACAAGGATTACTTGTATTATTTTATACGAGTTTTATATTATAATTATGCTATATCGCAATATAATACATTACTTCTATTATCTTATATTATCTTAAAATGATTTTATTCTTGGCGGGTTTATCAGATAATTTTTTCATTTTTTTCACATTAAAGTTGTTATGCTCAAAAAAATAAATGGCGAAAATACGACTGATTTCTAGAATTTAACGTTATTGTGCGCAACCGCATTGCGATCGATAAAGAGGGCATTAAGTTTTTTTCAGATTATTTTCTAAAAATAGAAATTTCGAGCATGAAATTTTAAAAAGAATCACTGTCTGAAAAAATAAATAAGTAAATAAATAAATAACAACCAAACAAATCTATCAATTTAAACAAAAAAAAGCTACAAATTAATGAAAAAAACAAATAAGGGACGCTCTTTCAATCTAGATTATAAAAACATAAATTCTGGTAAAATTCAATGAAATTAAACAAAACATGGCCAAAAATTGCTGTTTAGCGCAAAGTGCCGAAACAAGGTGGCACTTTTAAAGTGAAAGATCGTTAAAACGCTTTAAAACAGAACATTTTCTCGGATTTTTTCTCGTGAAATCAACAATTCTGATAAGTTTTTACGGGTGAAGGCGGGTTACAATTTCAATTCCAATTCTATGTACATAGTTCCCTTAGACGATTCGAATTCGCCTTAAGAAACGTGCATACTACTGTTATGTGACTTATTATTTTTAATTACTTGTGTTGCACAATCTGTCGCACATTAAACCTTTGCTTAGGATTCACAACCAACATTCGACGAATTAAATCCGAGCATTCTTAACGGCAAGCAAAAAATTTACCTTATGAATAAATTAAAAGATACAATAGAAAATATATACGGAATATAGGCAAAATTAACCATTAAATATACAGTATAAATCAATTAATTGAGCGGCTAGCTCACCAGCCGAAACGTAAAACGGAATACTGACGTGGCCTTCTAAAATTGCGTTCCTCAGCTGTTCTATGGACGCGCTGGGGAACGGAAATCCGCCACTAACCAATATGTACAGAATGACGCCCAGACTCTGGACCAACAAAAACTCAATAATTAAAAACAAATTTATCGTAATTAATGGCAATTAATTAGCGAGTCTCTTGAGTTTATTTTTGGCAAAATACAGCCGATTTAAAATCAATTAGAAACTAAAATAATTTATTAATTATGAAAATCAATAAATAAACGATTTGAATTCTACCTCAATTGTTTAGAAATTTGCACGCAGCGTAAATTATGATATTTAAATATCATAAGGAGATGTTCTTTCTTATTGCAACGCACTTTTCGAGATTTTTCTTTCAAAAAATAAAGGATTATAGTTCGAGTCGATATACAAATGTGTTCTTCAACTCTCGACCGAATCTGTTCCAAGTTTGAGTAATTTAACATAAATTAAGGGAGTGAGAAAAAAATGAAAATTAGTCCCTAAATTTTAATTGAGTAGAGACAAATTTGAAATTTTCCATTTAACGTTTGAACAAGTCTCGCGGTATTGAATTGGTTCATCCATATGTATCTTTCACATTTATTCCTCAATAATTTTAGATCAATTTTGGACATTTCTTTACTAAAAACAAAGCACTTATTTGATTCTTGATCTAAAAGCATATTTACTCTAGAAATCTGATGTTATTTCGAAATCCATCCCGAAAGCAGTGATCGTACGGGGTCAGATTTTCACCCCCGATCGGGGTCGGGGTCGGGGATGAAAAACCCCGGTTTTCGGGGTAGGGGTCGGGGTTGAAGATTAACAATTAACATTGCATGATTACATACCAATTTGAAAAGGATAAAAACGATACCTTCACTTGTTTGTACAGCATACTAATAAAGCTGGTTATGTTCAACATTTTATTTTCATTCCAAGTTCAAGCATGGTTTTAGCAATTTAGCATTACTTTCAATTTTAATCACTAATCGCTCTCGCTTTTTCGTATTCTTCCACAGTTTTTTCATAACGGTTTTCTATGGCGCACTGATTGTAGAGGAGCCAATGGCGCGAAGCGCCGGAAATTTTCGAAATTTTTACCGTTTTCATGTAGAATTTACGCCTTTTTAATGACAAACAGTTCGAAAATCATAAGTGGCGCAAAGCATCAAGAAATTCAGTCATATTTTACCGCTCTAAGACAATAATCGACGGTGCTAAGCGCAGGAAAATTTTGACGTTTTTAATCTTTAAACTCAATTTATACCGCTTAAATCATACAGCACAGATAAACTAATTGCGGCGCGAAGCGCCGAAAATTTTTAAAAATTCCTAATCCTTTTACCTTTTCTGTCCTCCTAAAAATCTCTTTCAACATGTAGAACGAGATTGTACGGCTGGAGGCCTGGGGTGGCGCGCTCAAGCGCCACCAGCGAGGTCCAGAGCAGAACCCCGAAAATTTTGTAAAAAAGCACTCTAATTTTTAATAAGTTAAAATTTTCACAAATCGGCAAAATCTCGGTTCTGAATTAAGTCAAAAAAAACTTAAAATTGATGAACACCACTGCACAAAACTTCTGAGCTGAAATGCGTTTTTCGACCTTGGCTAAGTAGTAGCGCAGCGACGGGTCGCAACCAATAAGTCATTGAAAGATGTATCAATGAGAATTTTGTTCTTACCATTTTCAAGCCCATTTGTGGCCTTCTTATGAAAAAGTTCAGAAAACAGAAAATGCGCAAAAACACAAGAAAATTTGGCATTTCCTTTCATTTAAAATAGAATTATGTGTCCTTGTAAAGAAAGATAAACAAAGCAGAGAATAGACAAATTGGTACGCAAACATTTTCGCACTTTTATTATTATGTTCAACAAGCATGTGCAGTTTCATTCAATGAACTAATAGTGCATTAAATCACTAAAGTGCTGCGAAGTGCTGGATTATTTTAACAGATTCAAGCTTTTAAATTCATTGGATCTGTATAACAATAAATAATAATGACTCGGCGCGAAGCGCCGGATAATTTTGACGTGTGTGCCTTTTTAAACTCAATGTTCTGCACACATTGCGCCAGAAAAATCAACATAATTTCTGAAAAATTCCGGGCGGCATGTGCCTCCATTCCCCCCGGCTACGCCTGTGATTCCGCAGCAATTTCGGCGCACTTCACAATGGAAAATATGCGAACATGTATGTACACGTCATAACAACATGGCGACCAGGCTTACTTTTTATGAAATATTGCGAGTGTCGAGTTTAACATATTAATTTTGCTGGTGAATGAATCAGCCTTGTTCCGAATTTATTTGTTATTTATACAATTCTTCTATGTACCAACAAATAAAATGTTATATTTCACCCCCGAAAAAAGTTCAACCCCGACTCGAAAAATCATGCCCCCGGTCGGGGGTCGGGGTCGGGGTTTAGGCCGGGGTTTTCCGGGGTCGGGGTCGGGGTCGGGGTCCCCGTACGATCACTGCCCGAAAGTAAGACATTCGATTAAGAAACTGACCAATTTCGATTATTTTCAACATCAAACTACGCAAGCTACAAAGACACGTGTACATTAAGACACCGACTACGTTTTTACTGATCCCCACCCAAAGTTGGTCGTCCCCCCATCCTCCCTCCAAAGCCAGAAAATTTTCAACCCCCCCCCCCGTTTTTTTTTAAAAATCAAATTTTTTGGCCATTTTTAAGCGTCTTTTGACCGTTTAGCCGAAAATTGGAGGTCATTACCCCCGCCCAACCCCCGTCGAAATGGCCGCGGACCCCCAACCCAAAATTTTGAGCCGTTACACCTATGTGTGACGGCTTAAAATTTTAGGAGGGATGTAGTCGGCCATTTGTATAGAGAGGGTTTAAATGACCTTCGAATTTCGATTTTCAAAAAAATGGTAAAACAGCGCCTAAAAAGGACCTAAAAACGCAAGTTTTTGTTCATGAGTAGGAGAGGGGCAGTAAAAAAAATCTAATCCTTTTGGAGATGAGGGACCACTGATATTTAAATACATAAATAAATTGATGGATTATTGAGGCCAGTTCAGATTGAAATTCAATTTGGCTATGCAGAAACACAACAAAATAGAGAAATTGAAAAAACAGCAAACGACTCACCCATACGTCGGCTTTCTGCCCGTAATACTTTTCGCCTAGAAATAACTCAGGAGCCGCGTAAGGCGGACTACCGCACCAAGTTTGTAGGAATGAATTTTCGGACGCGTAATTGCTGAACCCGAAATCTAAATATCAAGGGAGGCATGATAACTTTATTAAAAAAATTTAGAATTATGCACGTGAGTAGTAAGTCTTTTTTGGGCTTAAAAATGATGAATACGCGTCAAAAACTTAGTTTTTTTAGCGTTTCTGACTAAGCTCGATCTTTCAAGAGTATAAAAACAAAGAAATTTTCGAAAAAAATCAAATAAGTCGAACAAAAATTGAACAATGTATAGTTTAAAAACAAGCGCCGAAAATTTGGTAACTTGAGTAAATAGATATGTAGCTAAATGCCTTAAAAATAACTTTTTCTACGAATTTTAGGGGAAATTTTGGAAACTTCTGAAAATCGCCAATTCTAGGGAAGGGTGAAAACATTTCTGGAGGGAGTAGAAACCCCCTCAACCCCCTCCCTCAAGATCATGTATGAATAGCGAGAACGTTTATCATTCTTTGTTTTATTTTTTGCTCTCATTTCAGTAGCCTTAAATGAGACGAGTAGCCGTTTTTTAACTCATTACATGAAGCCTACATCTTCATTTACAGACAGGCCCATATCCAGGGAGCGCAAAGAGTGCACACACACACACCCCCAAAATCAAATGTAAGGATGATTTTTTCCTCCACTCCCTCTTTGACCAGAAACCGCGAAAAAATATCGGCGCTTCGTGCCCAATTTTTTAAATTTTAATTAGAGTTTATTTAGTCCCAAGCGCGCGGCTTAAACACTCCATTTTTAGTCTTTATACAACCTAACGCGTATTTTGCATCTATATGCATTCTGCTCTTCACAGATTTTATGCAGAAAATGAGATTTGTTCAAAAAGAAAGAATGACAGCAATTTTTTGGCGATGATTATGAATTCACTGATGGACTTTGACTATTTTCAGGAAGAATTCAGAACCGTGAATCGGCTGATTTTATAAAAAATTTTAATGTTACTCCGCTGGGGGGCGATTGAGCGCGCCACCCCGGACTCCCTCAGCCCTAGAAGATATGTTTTCCATTGGATTCTTACATATCCACATACCAACTACGGTATCCGGGTAGCAAAATTTGCAATCTAAAATTCATCTTTGGTCATCCCTTGTTTTAAAAAAATTCTGGTCGTGCTCCCCGAAACAAAAACCTGGATACGGGCCTCATTACAGATATAATTTCCTGATTCTGCAAACGATTCTCGATTTTTGGCAGCGGGAAAATTCACTATCGTGCATGCACTGCACGTATTGCTAAAAATGAAGTTATAGATAACAGGCGATTTTCCGGCCCTTCCATTACCAACGAGTTTGATGTCCAGTTCACGCGAAAAGAGTAGATTTTCAGCCTTTAAATCGCGATGCACAACTCCGCTACAATGACAAAAGACCACAGCGGACACAGTTTGCCGAAAAACCCGCCTCGCTTCGCGTTCGTTCATGCGGCTATTTTTCCGCAAGTGTTCTTAAAGGAGAAAACGAAAAAGGGTCAATTTCTGAGCAAGATGAATTCAGACAAATTGCAGATAATCACCATGTTTCCTAACCTTTTTACTAAAAAACGAAAATCAGAAACCAAATTCCATGTTCAGCACACGCTTTTTTGGCAAAGATTTTCCCGATGTACAAAGACTTTTTGAGACCGTCCTTGTACATGTATAAAAATTTTTGGGAAGACAAAAACTGCAAAAAGGTCTCAAATTCGCAAAAATTTTCGGCACTTCGCGCCGAAATGATTAATTGTGTGTTCTATATATTTTTATAATAGTAGAAATTGTTTATCGAAAGAAAAAAGTCAAATTTTTGGGCGCTTCACGCCGTTTTGAGACAATTCTTAGTGATTTTTGCCCTCAGAAATCCAGAAATTAGCTAAAATACACTAGCAAAGGTCGATTGACTCTGTTTTTACCGCACTAAAATTGCTACTGTACCATATTATAGCACCCAAGATTTTGTGTGTACAAAGTGTACAAAGACTTTTACTTTTATAAATTTCTTTTTTATATCAAAAACGATTTGTTAACCGGGTAGAAAGTGGAAAATTTCTATTCAATAAAAGCATATGCATACTTGATTTTTAATTCATGGCTTAATTTCTTCTGTCCCCAGTTCTCAGTCAAAGGAAAGATTGCAAGTACAGATAGCTTAAGTTTCGAGAAATTTGAGTAAAATAAGATTGTTTTTTACCAAAGACAGTTTCGACAGAAAACTCATTTACGTATAACTATTTTTAGTCCGTTGCACGCATATGAGAGAACAAAATTATGCATTAAGCTCTATTTACGAGTATTGTACAAGTAAGTACATAGTATTGAAATTGTACTAACCAAATACTTCACCACCACTAGCGTATTCAGTGATTATAAAGAGCTTGGAATCAGTCTCCATCACCTAAAACAATTTATTCATTCGTGATAATAGGAAACACTATAAAACACTAAATTCAAGCACAGTTCAAGACGAACTGTGTGTATTTTTCATAGTAAAGAGCATTACGGTTATCATGTTAATTTTCAAAAATATTTTCTAAGTAAGCGATACTGGTAGAAAGCCATACTGCGCAGTAACAATCAAATTTTACCAAATTTGCATTTTTTTTAATTTCAGAAATAGAATCTGGTTGCTATTCAAACAAAGATTTAATTAATGTAAGGGCGCGTAAAGTTAAAATTTTTTAAAAGTTTTTCAAACAAATGACTTTTTCGTACCTACCACGTAGATTATCATGCACTATTCCTGCAGATATTACGCAGTACGAAGCTATGCATATAAGAGTTTTCAAATTACGAGTAATCTGTTCCAAAATTTAATCCACGTAGCCTCTTTTTTACTGTAAGTACGAAGCAGAAAATCCTTACTGTATTTACTTTCACTTTTACAGCAAACAAAATTTTAAAAAATAATTAGTTTAGAAATGATGTTTCACATACTTATTCATCAGAAATACATTGAATTTGGTCAATTTCAAGCTGCTTTTATGGCTGTTCCTTACAAATAAGGACTGTTGATTCCCTAAATTAACAACAAGGATCAGCCATCCACAATGTGAAGCTATTTCACCTGATAGAGCTTAATAATATGCGGGTGATTGAGCGTTTTCAGTATTTGTATTTCGCGATAAATTTTCTTCAGGTTTTCGTCACCAACTGTGGTCTTGTCGACTATCTTTACAGCGACCTTAAATTTTGCTTTATGAAATGCCAAAAAATGAATCGTTACAGCAGGTCAGATCAGCATCAATAAAAAAACTTTCACAATGAGCATGATAGCAATGCGATGATCATAGAAACATCAACAACTCAACATTTTAGGAGGAGTTTCCAGCCATTTCTAAGGGGCGAAGGGAAGGGCGGTGAATGACGTCCAATTTTCAGGCAGAAATGGCAAGAAAAGCACCTACAAATAGCCAAAAACGCAAGTTTTTTTCCAAAAATCAGGGTAGGGCGTAGAAAATTTTCTGACATTCTTCCATGGGGGGATGGAGGGACGACTGACTTTGGATGACGGCATGCATGCAACGGCTCGAAATTAAGATGGGAGTCCCTGGCCATTTTTAGATAGTAGAGTGGTAAATGAATTACTATTTTCTGGCGAAAAATAGCAAAGAAATAGCTAAAATTGGCCAAAAAATGCACGTTTTTGCCAAGAATGAGGGGGTTCAAAATTCTCTGACAATAGGGGCGATGACAAATTTTGGGTGGGCGATTCCCCATTACCCTGTTATACACATGTATGAACAGAGATCCCCATCTCGCCTGTTACATGTATGAGTGGAACCAAAAACTGTAGCTGAAAATGCCTCCAACTCAAAAACGGTGGATACGCGTCAAAAACGCCATTTTTGACGAAAAACGTAAAAAAATTCATTAAAAGTCGATGAAATACAATAAAATATAAGCGACACGCAGTAAAAAATTGCACCTTTGAAATACAAAATCGCTAAAAAAACGATTAAAACAAGACGTTTTCTACGATTTCTTTAGTAAAATCAGAAATTTTGTGGTCAAAAATTTTTCACGTGGGATGAACAACTTATTGCGGGGCTGAAAACCCTCTCCCAACTCCCTAAGACCATATATGCTTGGTAGGCGTCATCAATTGAGGAAGGGTATTGAAATCATGAATCGTTTTTCTTATCCTACCAAGGAATAGAAAATATCGCAACGCGTAAGAGTACGGAGAAACAGAGTATTTTAAGTAAAATATATGCAATTCGTTTTACTACGATAAATTAGTTTACAGACTTCCTCGATGCTCTGTTCAGGCTACAGCTAATTGTTTCACTTCAACTGTAGACGCAAAGAAAATCAGAGGAAACGTTCAGTCTCTAGCTTGCGAGTGAGAAAAATGCAATTAATTACCCTTCTTCTCCTTAGAGGGTTAACGACAGATTAAGTGCTTTTTGCACATTTACGCACTTTTGATTTCGTGACGTCATGCTTTCCTAACTTCACAACGGAGAAATTCCCTTTGCCAATCGTCCGAATCAAATGATATCTGCCGACGCGTGAAATACTTGAGCTTCTCTGAGCCAACGGACGTGCAGACGATTGCATAACTACGTAGGTAGCATATGTGCGAGCAGAAATTTATTTTGAAACTAATCGAACATGAAAGCCGCTCTAAATGAACATTAACTACAATTAAAATGTCTTATCAGAAGCTAAACCTCACACGCCCAGGGGCGAATTTAGGGGGGCGATGGGAGCGGCCGCCCCCCCCCATTGGCTGAAAATAGTGCGCAAAATTAAGCATTTTTGAGCGATTTTTAGCGATTTTCGGCTTAAAACGACTAATTTTTCCGCCCAAGTCAGGGTTCCGCCCCCCCTTAGGGGTACCGCCCCCTTAGAAAAATCCTAGATCCGCCACTGCACACGCCAGTATATAATAGCGCATTACGTCAGGATCATACATGATCGTTGACGAGTTTGAAGGTTTTCAACCCCCTCAAGCGAATTCGCGATTTTCCGAAAAATTCCTAACAGTTTGCAGAAAGGGTGCTGTTTTAAGCGTTTCTGCTTGCTCAAAACTATCAAATTTTCGGCGCTGCACTTCATATACTCATTTTTGACTATTTTCTCTAATTTATTCGAATTTTTCTTTATTTTGAAACTTTTTTATGTTTATGTTCTTGAAGGATTGAGCATCGTCATTAAGGCCAGAAAACAATGTTTTTAATGCGTATCCACCATTCTTGAGCCTTAAGAGAGCATTTCAAAATTCTACCCCCCTGGAATTCCCATGCTGTGCATGTCTGGTCAGAATATAACCGATAAAAATTTGTACAAACATGTAAGGGGACACAGATAGAAAGCATTTACCAGGCGATGGGACTGAGGGCGGAATGCAGAATACCTGTAAAATGCATCGACTTATCGACTTGTGGCAGCTATATATCGACCTAAGCGGTACCAACGTAGGCCTAAGCAGACTAGAACATATTCTTAAACATACTTAGCCTAAGCCTAAGCGTCATATAAGCGGAAACTTAAACTGTGTCCATTACAACGATAAAAATACCTTTGCTCAAGCATGAGAAAATTTTAAATTTTGATTGCCTCTAGCTCGTTTATCACCAAATCTTTTTCAGCTGCTCCTTTTAGGATATTTAACGGCCTGAATTAAAAATCTTGAACGCTAACGGTCATTTCGACGATTTGCAAACTTACTGCTATTATGCAATTAAGCCGACTAAGAGCATTCGTTAGTCACACACAACACACATATTACAATATATACATACAATCAGGCCTGTAGCCAAGGGAAGTACGTTGGGGGCAGTTGCCCCTCCCCGAAACCAAAAATTTTTCGTTCCTCACAGGGGTCCCTACAGGAAGAAATGAAAAATTCTCCAAGTGCATTTAAAAGGTTGCCAAAACAGGTTTTTTGCGTACCTTTGAGCCAGTAAACGCAAAAATTCTGCGGTGCCTTGCGCCGGATTAATTGTTTCTGTTTAGTTTTTGTCTGTTAAACCGTTCAAATTTGAGTTAGACAAAGAGAAAATGTCAAATGTTTCCGGCGCTTCGAACCGAATCACTAATTTACTGATTATTTTTCTTGTAGAGCATTTAGGTTGAATACAAATACGAAAACTAAACATGAAATAAATAGAAACATGTTAAAAATGTTTTTGAAATTTTTCTTCACCATTGAGAAGAGCTCGTTGAGAAACGTTCAAGAACGCCCTTATCGTTGACTACCCCCTAATGGTTGTCGACAGGCCCGTATCGAGGATTCGGCCAGGAAGGGGGCGGACCAGACGTGTTCTTGGGGCCTTGGGGGTTTGACCCCCAGAATGGTAACTGACCCCCCCCCGAAAAATAGCTGCGACACCCCCAAAATTGTCGATTTTTTTGTAAAAGTTGGTAAAACTTGTAAAAAGTGTGCCTTCTTAGTCGTTTTAGCTCATTTGTGGCTGAAAAATCTGAAATTTTCGGAGCTTCGCGCCATATGCACATTTTTTGGCTATGTTTTGTTCAATTTACTCAATTTTTCAAATTTTTTTAGATTCCTTTTACGTTTTTGTTCTAGAAAGAGCGAGCATTGTCTGAAACGTCAAAAACCGTATTTTTGACGTGTACCCATCGTTTTTTAGCCCAAAAAATGCACTTTTAAAAAAATTTTCGGTTCTGACCCCCTCCACCATAATTCCCATTCTGTAAATGTATGGGGCGGACCCAACATAAATTGGTCTATATCTCGGGAAATTTGTCAGGATAGCTCGTAAAAACCGCAATTTTCGACCTTTTTCGGCATGCTCTATCCATTAAAAACATAAAATTCAAAGTTATCGAAAAAATCTTCCTCTTACTCAAAGTGCTATAAAACTGTCGTTTTTTGGTCACGCTTGAGTCAAAATTATGGGAAATACATCATATCTGGCGCGAGGCGCCGAAAATTTTAAGATTTTGCGTCATCGACAGGCAATTTTTCCATCTTTCACTGCATTATCTTACCTTACAAAATTTTTTTCCAATTAAGGGATGGGCGGCCGCCCCCACCGCCCACCCCTAAAACACGGCCCTAGTTGTCGAGATATTACTTTCAAAATTTTTTGTCCCCCCGAAACAAAATCCTGGCTACGGACCTGCATACAATACATACGCCCAAGCAGTTTAAATTACTAACTGATACTAATGTAAAAAAGAGATCACTTTGACTTTTTCACCCTGATAGATGTTAAATTCTATCCAATGTATCAATATAAAGCAAACTTTTGCTTTTCCTTACGTTTCGTTTTCATTACTTTGATTTCTTTCTTAATTGTCAAACGTATTCGCAATAAAACCTTTCATTTCAGTTCAAAATAAGTAAAAGAACGCTTAAAACACGAGCTATGAATCCTATGTAGACGGATGTCATGCTACGGAGCATACATGGGTACAGAGGTGAGAAGGGGTATTACTCCCCCTGAATTAATGGTTAGGTAAGTATATAGCCATTTTGGCCGAAAAATTGCGATAAAGCCTTTTTTGACTCAGAAAACTAGATTCATACATAGTCTTTTTGAACTAAGGAACAAGACGCGAATTCAAAAATGCTATGAGCGTAGTTGTTTTTTTCTGAGTTTCAATAGGATTTATATTTATACTTATTTTTCGACTTCAAGAAAGACTAGTTATTTTCAGTTCAAAATGGCTATACTACTATATACGTCTATGAATTGAAATAGGCTACACATTTACCATAAATGCTCGAAAACACTGGCATAGCCAGTAAAGGGTGGTTTCTTGGGAAAATTATTGAGTTTTCAAAAATGGAGCTAAGCAGTTGGTTAACGCTGTTGTGCGACGATTTTTTGAGAATAAACTCAAAAAGTCCGCGCTTCACACCGATCTCTTCTTGTTTTTGCAATTACGTATTTTGACTGAAGGATAACAAGGAGCCAAAAGCTTTGAGCGTCATAAGAGCCGCATATCATGACATGACAACGGTGTACAAAAGATTCGCATCTCATGCGTTTTAAGCATTCTTTCAGTCATTCTGACGCGAAAAAATCAGTGAATTTTCGCACTTCGCGGAAATCTATTTTATCAATTTATTACCTGAAATCGGAACCAGGATTCGAATAATTTTGTGAAAATTTCAGCGCTGCAATGCAAGATTTAAGCGCCTATTTTCCAAAAATTCTAGGGGCTCTGCTCTGAGCGCGCATCTCAGACCCCGCAAGCTCCAAAGGAGTAGGTTTTCCGTGCATTCTCTCTTACCTTAGGTCTAACTCCAACAGAAAAATCTGCAATTCGTGATAAGCATTTTTCATCAGTATATTTATGCATATTTCAGTTCAGTTCAATTGAATTGTCGCAAAACGATATAAAAAACTCAAAAAACATATTATTTCAAAACTACGACGCATTTTAAAGGTCTTGATCGACTTTTCATTTTAAAAATTTTTAGGACTCCCCTGAGAAAAATCTTGGCTGTCTATGCAGTCGAAAACGATAATTTTGAAGCAATAGGTATCATCTTTGTTTCGGAGAATAATCATTTTTACAAAACACTGAGCGTGTCTTCAAGTTTTTGATTTGTACCCTCCCTAAAAGTTTTACCTTACGCACTAATGCTACGCACCTTTTAAAAAATGCAACCTGCCTAAAGCGCGCAAGTCTTTGTTACATTTTTAACCTTCTATTAACCAGAAATAATTAAAAATAGGTAATCTTCTCATGGCGTCAAAAATTTTGTACCTTTTGTTGCCTTGCCTTGCCTCGCCAATAGCCAACGTTTTTCCCACATTTAGAGTTTTGTGAACCAAAACTTCGAGATGTGCAAACAAATTTCGGGCCTGGCTCACATTGTGGAAAATGTTTGTAACGCAAAAACGCGTTCGAGAATGGTAAAATTCAAAACTTTTCTGGCGCTTCGCGCAAGATTGATTCATTTTTAACCTTTTTTATTGATCTTTTCCCGGCGCGACGAGCACATTGCGGCACTTTAATCGACAACTTGCTCTACAACGTTACTATAATTTAAAATCCTCATCTACTGAACGGATTCGGTCAATGTTTGTAATGCAAAAATCCGTTTTAGAGGACCAAAATTTCTAAATTTTCCGGCACTTCGCGCCGGATTGATTTAATTTTACATTTGTTATTGATTTTAAGGCCGCGCCGAGCCGATCACTGCACTTTTATGAACGGATTTTCGGATAATTTTTGAAAGGAAAAATCCTTTTTTAGAAGAAAAATTTCAAAAATTTTTCGCGCTTCGCGCCGGATTGATTTGATTAAATTATTTGCTATTGATGTGAGGCCGCGCCGCGCCGATAGCAACAATTTTATTGCAAAAAAGCGTTTTAGAGGGTAAAATTTCGAGATTTTTTGGTACTTCGCACCATTTCGATGAGACTCCAGAAATCGGCTAAAGTGCACTAGTATAGGTATAAAATGCAGTTTTAGGAGATAGAACATATTACTGATGGTTATATTGCGCCAATACACTAAATTTACAATTACAATCACATTTGTGGTCTGTTAGCCGTGAGTCCTTTTGTTCAGTCGCTGTTTTATCAGGGCATGGGTAAAAGGCGGCGCTGGCCTTGGCGCTGGCCCTGGCGCACATGGGTAAGGTGGTGCTGGCAATGGCGCTGGCGCTGGCCTTGGCCATGGCCAAGTGGGTAAAAAGTGGCGCTGGCGCTGGCCTTGGCCATGGCCAAGTGGGCAAAATTGGCGCTGGCGCTGGCTAACCCTCTCCAACTGGGTAAAAGGTGGCGCTGGCGCTGGTCCTCGCCAACTGGGTAAAAGGTGGCGCTGGCGCTGGCCCTGGCCATTTCCACCTGGGTAAAGGTGGCGCTGGCGCTGGCCCTGGCCCTTGTCAACTGAGTAAAGGTGGTGCTGGCGCTCTGCTTGGCTATGGCCACAGCCAAGTGAGTAAAAGGTAGCCACAGCCATTTTGCCCTAGCTGATGTCAGCAAAGCTAGCAAAGATGTTTTTTATAGCTTCTCTGAAGCATCAAAATACGGGTTGAACTAAATTATAGTTGTTGTGCATCAGATGAAGGTAGAAGGCATCTTAAATGCTGTACAGACTATACTAACGTATTTAACCAAAAATTTTAAAATTATTTGAGTGATTTTTGAGCAAAATTAACTTTTAAAATGCAGAAAATACTTTGTTAACTATAACAGAATTTAACAAAAATTTTAGCTGAATATAGTTCCTTTTTACGAAAAATAAATTATTCCATACGTTCTTTGTGTAAAATTAAGTTGCTGGCCTCGGCTGGGTAAAGGCGCTGGCGCTTTTTGCCATCAGTAAACTGACAGTATACGAAGTAATTGTAAGTAAGTTTTCTGTCACATAAAACGAAAGCAGCTAAAACAAGCAGATTAAGTGATAGGAATTTGATCACATCTCTCAGCTTAGAGATTAAATATTTATTGAAGTTCATGGGAATTAAATATTTCTTGAAGTTCGTACCCATATTTAAAGGCAGTTTGTGTTTCAACTGCTTTATCCCAAGCTGAGAGATGCGATTAAATGCCTTCAGTTAATCTGCAATTACTGTAAACTGTCAGTTTTACTGTTGGCAAAAGCGCCAGCGCCACCTTTTACAACCGAGGCCAGCGCCAGTGCCAACTTTTACCGACTTGGCCATGGTCATGGCCAAAACTAGCCACGTTTTACCCACTTGATTCATTCCTTTACAATTTTTTCGATGAAAATATTAATTGACTGTCAAAAGCGGCGTAGAACTACATATCTTCTGCATCACAAAAACTAAATTTTACGCGAATAACGTATGGAATAATTTTATTTTGCGTAAAAAGGAAATATATTCATCTAAAATTTTGTTGAAATCGAAAGTTATAGTCAACCAAGTATTTTCTGCATTTTAAAGTTAATTTTGCTCAAGTAATCACTCAAATAATTTTAAAATTTTCAGTTCAATACGTTACTGTGTCATGCAACATTTAAGATGCCTTCTACCTTCATATGAATAATAAATGACTATAATTGAGTTCAACCCGTATTTTGATGTTTCAGAGAAGCTATATAAAACATCTTTGCCAGCTTTGCTGACATCAGCCAGGGCAAATGGTTGGCGCTACCTTTTACCCACTTGGCTGTGGCCAAAGCGCTGAGTGCCGGCATAACCTTTTACCCAGTTGACGAGGGCCAGGGCCAGCGCCAGCGCCACCTTTTACCAGGTGGCAATGGCCAGGGCCAGCGCCTGCCCCCACCCAGGTGGCAATGGCCAGGACCAGCGCCACCTTTTACCCAGTTGGCGAGGGCCAGGGCCAGCGCCAGCGCCACCTTTTACCAGTTGGCCAGGGCCAGCGCCAGCGCCGCTTTTACCCGGGTGGCAATGGCCAGGGCCAGCGCCAGCGCCACCTTGCCCAGTTGCCGAGGGCCAGGGCCAGTGCCAGCGCCATGGCCAGCACCACCTTTTACCCATGCGCCAGGGCCAGCGCCAGCGCCAGCGCCACCTTTTACTTATGCCTGTTTTATCATGTATTTGTGTTTTACCGAATTTCGTGTATTATTTCTGGACAATAAATATTTTCATGTCTTTCTTGTCTTGTTCGAAAACTTGTTTTGGGTCTCGCTTTTACGTATGATGGTTTTTTTGCAAAAACATCGGTTTTTTTCAACATGAGCGCTCAAATATTAAACGATTTTTAGACCCCCAAAAATGTGAACGAAAATTTGAAATGTGGAAAAATTTTGGGTATGGTTCACGTAAACCAAATCGCTAGAAAAAACGGTGCTAGTAAGCTAAAGTTAAAATAATTGGCAAAACTAGAAGAAAAGCGCTGACTTTTTGGGTTTTCTTCCAAAAACTTGTTGTAAAATAGCGTTACATAGCCGCATAGCTCAATTTACGAAAATTCAAAGAAGCGATGGCATAAAATCAAATTATGATTTAATGTAGCGAATGGGCGAGCAATTGTTAGGCGAGCAATTGTTGAAACGAGCAATTTTCCGGACACGCTGCTAGTGCTCTCCCAATGATTATCACATTATTCGTATTTCGTCGCATTTTGATATGTACATTCATCCAGTCATTACAGTAGACTCGTAATTGAAGTTAATAGGAATTAAAACTGCACTTTTCAAGCGAGGACGAGTTTTATTTCAAGTTAAAAGACACAGAAGCGATAGCGAATGGGCGAGCAATTTGGGTTTCTTCCCGAAAATCATCCA
Source organism: Mermis nigrescens (assembly GCA_036768485.1). Lineage (NCBI taxonomy): Eukaryota > Metazoa > Nematoda > Enoplea > Mermithida > Mermithidae > Mermis > Mermis nigrescens. Next base: position 437,305 of record JAVLUZ010000218.1, on the reverse strand, counting down.
ATTACAGCGAATTGCTTCAAGGTTATCAGTCGAGCATCCAACTCTTTTGATCTTTTAATAAAGAAGTCATTATGCATAGCACGTGATCGTCCATTCTCAACAATAATGTTTCATCATATCCTCTAAATTTGTTTTAATTTACCACATTTTCTTTTTCTTAAAGCTTTAAATCTTTTATTATCTTTATAATTTAATGGTAGGTTTAAACTTTAAGCTCCTCTTAGTTTACAACTCTCGCTTAGCAAAGCTCATTTTTCAAAACTATTATTTCATGATCAGTCGCTTCTACAAATACAAACAGCTATGAAAGGATAGTGCAAAATTGCAATAGAATACTGGCAAAGCAAGCGAGAAATGTATAGTCATTTTTAATCTGGCGCGTGAAATCGCGCTAAAGGCAAATATTTTATTACTGTACTACTCGATTTTTCCGTTCCGCGACGGAGTAGGAAAGGGAGGGAGCGATCCGTCGAGCAGTGAAGTGTGTTACAGTAATAAGGACATTCCGTCACCAAGCGAAAACCTTTACATCCAATTCTTACGCCATCACGGAAGCTCATCTGGTAGGAGCAGATGTACTGATATTAAGTGTTAATAATAAGCAGATGCGCCGCTTATTATTAACATAACTGGAAGCGTTCACGTTGCCGATTCACACTAAAAATCCTCCCTTCTGTTATGCTGAAGAGTCAGATATGAATTCCTGATTTATTATTGAGCATGAAAAACTGAAAATAAAATATTTTATAAATTATAAATCGTTAAAAAATTCTAAATTCTATAGTCCATTCCACGAAAACTTGTGCATGGAAATCAATTTTCAGCATGCAAGCGGGTGCATAGCTACAAAAGCTGTTTCTAGGCGACTTACTGTATGCAATTTTGCACAGTAAAAGTTCTTATGCTTATCAATTGCTGTGCACAATAACATGATTGTTGCTTCAGTTTAAACAGCTTTTGTAGTCGATTTACACTGACTTGAAAATTTTTATGCATGCGCAAGGTTTCGCGAAATACTCTAGATCCCTAAAATTGGTGAAAATTAAAAGTTTTCTGCAAAATGCGGTAAAATGATCATGAACTGTACATGAATTATTTTGTACGCTATTCAGCATTTATGTGCCGGCTGTTTTGGAAGCACTCGAAGAATGTAACCTCCTTCCCAGACGGTCAGTTGAATTTATAGTTGTCAGGCATTGGATAAAATAAATAAGAAAATTAGTGTAGGATTAATAAGTTCTCCAGGCTAAACCTACGTATTTAATAAGCTCAAAAGTTGACGACAATGTTTTACATAGACCACATGTTGTCCATATTCGCAAACACGATTTACGGATAAAAAAGTAGTTTGTACCGGCTACAAAATAAAGTCTATACAACAACTCAACATAATCAAACGGAGCAATTAGTACTGTACAAGATTACATACATAAACGTAGACACACAACTTTAAAGCATTTATTTTTCACAGAATCAGAGCTTAAAAAGCCTGCAATTATCACAAACGGCGACAAATGCATGGGCCGACCAATCAATGCTGAATTAGCTAATACAACTCAGTATAACGCGTTCAAAAACAGGTCCATTGCCTCCCGCATCTTCTAATCACGAAACATTTTCATAAATTGTTTTCTATTAAACTTGCTGTAATTTTCGCCTTTGACTTCCCATTCGAAAGGAGAACCAGTGGTCATTTCTGAGATTTAAGTAAGTCTTTGAATGAATTAGTCATTGCTTGGTAATGCGGCTCTATGTCATAATGCAACGATGTCAAATGCTCGTACATGGCTAGAGTGAGGCTCTATATCATAACCAACGAATCGGTATAATTTTGTGCTGAAAACGTAAATTTGCATAAGTTATCTTCATATATAAAGGAAAACATCATTAACGTATTTCAGAAAAAAAGAACAATGAAAGAATAATTTAAAACGAATATAATAGATAAAAACAAAATATATTTAAAAACTTGAAAGTTTTGTTATACAAAGCAACGTCGATTTCTGAAAAGAATAATAACTTTTAGTGCGAAGAATAAAGCTCAGGGAAAAACTGCATGTAAAAGTGCTGATAGCACTTATACAGTCGATTTAAAAAATATATAGCAACATTTAGACAGTTTGAAGGTCTCCTGCATCGTACTCAAGTGAATTTGAGTTTTTGGTGCAATGAAATGGTTCACGTTTTCGAAGCCTTTCCGATCATAAAATGCCAAATTTTCGACAGAGAAATTTTATGTATTCTTAACCTGTTAATATTAGTGAGACGAGACAAAACCACTCGCACAATATGCAAGTCGTAGGACCGGTCTAGGCATTTTAGAGGCTCTCTTTAAAGACTCTTTTTTGAAGGCCCCTTCGCGGCAGAAAAATGTGAGCTACAAAGAGCCGAAATCACTTTAGAAAATTTTTTTTCACACAAACTATATATTTTTACTAAACATAAGCGGCATACAAAGTTACTTATGGTATAGAGTGTGCCTTGTCTGCTTCACCCAGAATTCTAGTTTTTTATAATTTCGACAATCAAATGCTAACGATTGCTGATGCATCTTGTTGGCGCATACCGTAGGTTGCCAGTTTAGTTGTAAAGTCTCAGAGGAGAAAACCATGATTGTAAAAGAAGCGGCGCGAGACGCCAATTTTTAATTTTCATGAAAGGATTCAGTAAAAAGTCATTACATTCATTATTCGCCATAAAAATGCCGCAATCGTTCTTGCAAAAGAAGTCGCAGAAAAATTCTAAAATCGTAAGAAACATATGTCCAGAAAGGCAGTCAACCGTCCATCATCAGAAAATTTTCCTTGCTTGCTTGGCGTAACAGGCTTTAAGTCACCATAAATGTGAAAAAATATTTCCCTACCTACCTATAACATTTCGAACTTTGCACTTAGCTCTAGTTGCCTACCCTCAGAAAATTGTGTCGCACACAATGTTTTAGATCGTCTACGGCAGAGTTGCAGAAACAATTCAATCTTGAAGTCAGGGTAGCTTTATCTATAGTAATCTCATGAAACCTTGTGCATGAAAATCGATTTTCAGCGTTCAAGCGGGTATATACAAAAGTAGTTTATAGACGATGTCTACAGTAATAATCTTGGTATGGTAAAACTTCAAACGCTTATGAATTGCTATGTACAATATCACGACTGTCGCTTCAATTTAAACAGCTTTAATCTATTTACATTCACTCAAAAATTGTGATCCGAGCACGAGGTTTCTTGAAGTAGACCATAATTTAGAGATTGGGGTGCCATTTCCGCCGCATAGGTTACTTCCGCCGCATAGTACAGTTCCGCCGCATATTACGGAATAATTGCTATATGCGCTAAGATTCGCCAAAGTGAGGGGGCGGACCCAACATAAAATGGTCTTATTTCTTGTAAACTTCGCTGGAGATAGTCGGTAAAAACCGCATTTTCCTATATTTTTCAACACAAGGTCATAAGTCGGTAAAGACTGCATTCTCCTACATTTTTCAACACAAGGTCATAAAATAGGTACTTTTCAATAATTTTTTACTATATTGGCTGTAAAAAGTATCATCTTTAGTCACATTTGAGTTAACTTATGGTAAATAATTCTCACGATGCGAACCACCTACATTTTAAAGGTTTTCTTACATAAAAATGCAAGTTTTTCCTCAGGCAAATCTGTACTAGCTTCAATACATTAAGTCTCACAGATACGAATATATACGGGGGTTCAGTCATACCCCACGTTAGTGTTATTTTGGTAGCCAAAAATAATTAAAAATATGACATTGGTATAGTTGACTTATTTTTAATATGATATAAATATGATATTCTGCTATTTTTCATTTAAAATATGACATATTTTTGATATTTGGTATATATTTAATATACTTTTGGTAGGTAAGTACCTATCGTGTAATTTCGCAGCCATGTAAAAGTAGGTATCTATGTAAGCAAAATACAGGTAATTAATACTCATTTATTATATTTCAAAGTCAAACGACTCAATGCAAGTAACTAATATTTTTTCGAAGTAGCACAAGCATTACATTTCCAGACGCTGTTTAAAAAATTTTCATATATGTATAAAACTTTCAAAATTTACGAGATTAAGTTACAAAATTACATAAATTCCTTTTCGTCAAATAACAAGATTTTTTCGAATAACGATCAGACATGTGCGTGGGGATGTTATGTTCAGACCACCCAGAATAGGAAGATGGAAAATTTTGTAGGGAAAATGAGGCAAAATGAAGGCCAAAACCGGATGCAAATTAAAAATTTTCTTCAAGTGTTTCAAATTGACCAGAAACAGTGTAATATCGTGGTTTTAAGGCTATTTAAGCGCTTATGCAAGTTATTGAGGTCATTTTGGCCCAAAAAGCTGAATTCTTGACCCCTGCCCCAAATCGCCCATGCTGTGCACCACACCTGAGCGTGGGGGTTTAGGGGTATGCACCCCCCGAGAAACCAAAATACCCCCCCAGAAATCAAAATACCCCCCAGAATTCAATTTTTGAAATTTTTTGTTTTTTTCGCAATTTCTTGATGCCAATGGATAGTGCTCGATGAGAAACGTTGAAAAATGGTATTTTTTCGCCGTACCACTATTTTTAAGGTTATTTTTTCACCTTTGAAAAATCTTGCTTTCACCCAGAATGTTCTTGCTGCCCACGTATGCTGTGCACCTATGATCACTATTAGCGAATCACAACGGTAAACAATACAGGTGGCAAACAAGAATCGAGAAAACAAGTATAATTTGATGGGTCAATGTCATGTGTTGTGGTACATACTTACCGACCTAACTGAGATTTTGAAATCTCCCAGATCTAGGCCACCCTTAATGAGCTGAGCTTGCCAAAAGTTATGCATTTATCAATTTCGACAGGATGTCACTCAATCATACTACACTGCGCTAATTGTATATATGTACATACGATTAACGCAGGTGTACACAACCCTTAACGGACTCTACAGTATACATATGTACAATAGGCGAGGTGGCTTGGTTGGGTATAGGTACATACATAATTAAGTAGGTACCGATACTGTATGCATACTTAAGTATGTATTATGAAGATATGACCTGGAAAATACCTACTGCATCATGCTTCGAAATTTGCAGGTAAGGCATAGAGCGAAAGAAGGAAAAAAGTGCTACCACTTTGTACCAAAATTATACCAAAATTATATCAAAAATATTTTCACATTTTCCGGAGTTTTAATATGATAAGAATATGATATACCAAAATTCTCAGAATTAAAATATGATATTGGTAGTCCAACAAGTGCCTACCAAAATCATACCAAAATTTATTTTTGGTATATCAAAATAACACTATAGTCCGCAGCTAGGCCGTGAATTCTTCGTCGAAATAAAATAGAGAAAAGCCTACCCAGAGGTTTTCGGATATACCGAGGGTTAGGTCGGCCATCCCCACGTCGAGGACTTCTTCCCATCTTAGTGGACTGATAGGTAAATTCCGTATGATAGCTTATTTAGTTTGGAAAAGCTTAATTCTTTTCTCAAATCCAAAATTGATCAAAAATATTATTTAATCTTTAAGGATGATTGATCAGCATAGAGCTCGTTGTTGTTGTTTTCATAGTTCATTGCGCTACACATATTAGGAACCAAAAACATTTCGAACCAGGCACTGATTGGAAAATAAGTTAAATATTCAACTTGAGCTTGAGATAGGTCAACTGACCTCCGCGGCAAATTCCGAGACTATGTAGGTAGCCTTAGGTCTTAGGGCGTAACCGCTGAGATCACCCTGACAAGAAGCAGCCAGCAATTTTAGGGCTGAGGGGATCGAAGCCGTAAGGTCTGTAAGGGTCCAAAGATCGAAAGCTATCCAGGGCTAGCGCGATCGGGCCAGCACTAAGCGTAGACTTAAGTACCCACGCATCTAGGTAAATCTCGAAGGTAATGTATCCGTCCTATGTCGATTCTTTGTAGACATAAGGCGGCTCTACATTTACAGTAGCAAAGATGAGGTTTTTAATAAAATTTTTGGGCGGCATAGTTTATTCTCGTCTTCCAACAAATCAATCAGCCTACAGATAAAAATCGCGCATTCAGCTTATCCTAAGTTGGCAGTTTAAACACAATAGTTTGCAATGTTAAGAAACGCCGCGAACTCCCACTTAGCTCAGTGGTAAAACGTCGAAGCGACCCAGGTTCGACTCCAGCCGACAGTTTTTTTAACGCACTTACTGTAGTATGTCCCAGCACGGATTAAATACTTTAATTAAATTTATAGGGCGGATTAGTGCATTAAAATGGAAGAACTCACGCCAGCCGCTCTGACTGATCTGCCGAATTACAGTAATTCGCCTTATTTCGCTTGCTGTAGCCATTAAAAGATATCGAATGAATGAAACAGACTATGGTACTAGTCAAGCACTAAGCGCCAAAAATCATAACATCTTTGCTACTTTTATCACCAAACTCATGCGGAATATGTTTGATACCTGCGGCCTGTTTCACACAACTTCGGTCATAAATTTTAAAACTGTCTTTGAACAATAAGCTGACAGATTGCGGTTATAGCATTGATCCGATATATAAATTATCGTAACCCTCGGCCTCCTGTCAAAGGGAAATTTTTAGAATTTATGAACGAAGTTATGTGAAACAGACTATAATTTAAAATCGTCTGCTAGTGATACGAGTCTTGCCCCCAAAAGCCAAAAAATTTTTGGCTAGCCCGATTTTCGAAAAACATTAAAATTTTCGGCCGTTTTTACGTGTTTTT